>CAWUFW010007771.1:0-600000 GCA_963921515.1 Calotriton arnoldi | reverse complement strand
GACGGGGAAAGATGGTTCGAGGTGCGGTGAGGTCTATGTATACGGCAGCGGAGAGGAGTCGATCTCCAATGATTGTGTTTGGTGTTAGGGATTTTCGGGGGGAATTTTTTAGGGGGATTTCTGGGGGGGATTTTTGGGCGGGATTTTTGGGCGGGGCTGGGTGGGGATTTTATGGTGAGGGAGGGATTTGGAGCTGCGGAAGATAAAATCTTTCCTGAATTGAGAGAGTTTAGTAATCAAATTAGATAGGTCAAGTTCGATGTTGTGTAGGCTCTGGGCAATTAAGGTGAGGGAGGTACCGAGGGGGGTGGTCTGGGTTAGTTACGGAGGGTGGACTGATGTGTGAGGGGGAGATAGGGAAGTGGGTGTGGAATGAGGGGTGACGGGGCTGTTAGGTGTGAGGGGTTCGGTAATCAAATTGGATAGGTCAAGTTCAGTGTTATGTAGGCTCGTGTCAATTGGGGTTGAGCGGGGTACTTAAAGGGCGTGGGCGGGGGGTAGGGAAAGATATGGGTTAGTTGCAGAGGGTGGACTGATGTGTGAGGGGAGAGATAGGGTGGTGGGAGTGGAGTGAGGGGTGACGGGGCTGTTATATAGGAGGGGTTCAGTGATCAAATTAGATAGGTCGAGTTCACTGTTGTGTAGGTTCGGGGCAATTAGGGTAAGGGGAGGTACTGAGGGGGCGGGGGGAAGGGAATGATCTGGTCGTAGGGAGTGGTCTGGGTTAGTTGCGGAGGGTGGACTGAGGTGTGAGGGGGAGATAGGGTAGTGGGTGTGGAGTGAGGGGTGTCGGTGCTGTAAGGTGTGAGGGGTTGGGCTAGGTTAGACATGAGGTTAAGAACTTCAGGAGATGTGGTCAGAGAGGATAAAAGGGCATAGAGTGAGTGGAGAGCAGATATATTAGGGTGGAGGGGTTGTGTATTTATCGGGGGTTGGGATAAAGGATTGGGAGGCGGAGTTAGGAGGGCCTGAAGGGGCAGGATAGGGGGATGGGGAGGAGAAGAGGGTGTACGGGATGGGTAGGAGGAGGGGGTGAGGAGTTGTGTTAGGGGATTGAAGGGCAAGGACGGTGGAGTACGTGAGTAGTTGGGTAGGGGGAGAGAGGTTGTGGGGTCAGGCAGAGGCGGGGTTATGGGAGGGGAATGATAAGTAGATGGCAGGGATTGGGGGCAACCGTTTTTAGTGGAGGGGTCCGAGGAGTGTGAGTTCCGGGTGTTAAGTGGAGAGAGGGAAATTAGAGGGGATGAGAAGTAGGTAACGGTGGTTGGGGGATGTTATTTGCTGTAGAGAGGTCCAGGGAGGGTGATGGTGAAGTCGATTGTTGGAGGATGGTGTTAGCTGGATGGTTGAGGGTGGAGGTGGAGTGAGGGGGAAAGGGGAGGGAGAGATTGGAGGGGCGTTATTCAGTAGGGGAGAAGGAGTGTTAGGCGCAGAGTGGTCGAGGAGGAGAGACATAATGCTGAAGTGGTGTTCGAAGATGGAAAGGTGGGATACCGTGGCTTGTATGAGGATGTTACCTGTTTTGAAGATGGAGATATCAATATCACCAAGAAAGGCTGGGGAGGGAGTGGTGGATATTTTGAATCCATATGGTATTTTGGTTGATTTAGAGATTGGGAGGTGTTGTAGGAAGATGCTTTTCCATTTGGAAGGACGTATGGAGTAAAAGATGTAGTTGGTTATAATGGGGGAGGTGAGGCTGAGGTAGTTATCAACAATGAGTGTTTCAGGGTTACGGATAAGGAGTTTATGTTTGAAGTTTTTCTTGGCATGTTTGGAGAGATTGGGGGGTAGAGAATGGTCCATGAGTTGGGGCCATGTTTGGAGAGAGTAGGGTCCTGGGGGTGATGGTCAATGCTGTGGGGGGCATGTTGGGTAGACGTGAGAGGAAGAGAGAGTGGAGAGAGGGAAGTTAAGGAAAATGGGGGGTAGAACAGGAGGTGAGGATTGGGAATAAAGGGGGGCACTGGGAGAGTGGGGGTAGAAATATGGGGGCTAGACAAGGAATAGGGTGGACAGGCGAGGAATTATGAATCGGCAAAAAGGAGCAGATCAAATAGATAAACAAATTATATCGACAACATGGAGCAAATCTAATATATAAGCAATCGGCACAAATGGAGCAGATCAGTATACCAGCAGCAGGTTTGCAAATAAATAGATAAACAATCGGCAAGTACGCGCAGATCAGTAGAAGACAGCAACAATGCTTGCGAGGGCGTGGAATGTCTAAATTAGAGAGGGAATGCCGTAAGAGAGAGTAATACAAGAGTAAAAATATAGACGGAGTTAGAGGTACATATGGATAAATCAATGAGCCAAGGAAATACTAAGCGGTAAAAAAGTTAGAGTAAGAAGAGTAGAGTCAATAATCAATAGAAACAATTAGAAAGGGAATACCTGAAGCAAAGCAAAATAATAAGCGGTAAGAATTAAGAGTAAGAGGATAGAGTTGACAATCAATAGAAACAACAACAATACTTGCGAGGGCGAGGAAGTTCAGAGTTGGATAGGGAATGCAGGAAGGGTCACATAAGATTCACAGAACAGATACTTAGGCAGTGTTGAGGGACAACATAGTGTGGGGTCGGAGGCATCTCCATTTTGTAGAGTTTGAAGAGATGTAGTGACTGTCTTGTGACAGGAGGTAGGTTAGGGAGATATATTGAACTTGTTTCCCAAGTTCAATATATTTTTATCACTTTTTATTTAGCGCGGACTTTACCCGAAGGTGTCAGTGCGCTTCCCAGTAGGAACGGTAACATTACATGAGGAGAAAATTACAAGTGAGCTTAATACAAAAGCAAGCGTTTTCATTACATGAGGAAAAAGTGACAATTGTGCAACTAACAAAAACAAACAAAATACAAAAAGAGGTAGCAAATGATACGTTACAAAAGGAAAGATGTCTGGGGCAGTAAATCAGGTCAAATTCCCAAGTGCATCTCCGCAGCTTTTTCGGTCTGTTGCTTTGTCTGTAGTGGCCCAGGTTTCTGTGAGGTGAGTAAGGGGGGCGGCAATTCCCCTTATGTTCTGGAGTCCTGTGCCTTACTTCCCAGCCCCAACACTCAATCTTTACGATGCGTGCCCCCACTGGTATCCTCCTAGAATGCTCTCTGAAGCCCCAGGGAAGGCGCTGCCTTGTGTCTGCGGGGTAGAGAAGTGCTCAGTTGTGATACCCAGCTGGCAGTGTTGACAGATGCAGCTAATCGGGCTCAATATCTCACCCGCCCCAGTAGACGTGCTATCTGGGGACAGTGGGCTTTAGCTGCTACAGGTTGGTGTTGCAGCTTGGCAGCGCGTATAATAGCGGAGGTGGGGGGGGTTCAAGGAGCCGATCCTTCACCTCGTTATCTTTGCCCAAATCCCATGCTACGCACACTGGGACCGCTTTCCGATTATCGGCGATTGCGGGAGTAGGTGCACACAAAGACTCCGCGCATCCCCTCCCCTCCAGCGCTGTGGTGGTGCCTCTTTTTCCCCAACGCAGCGAGCGCAGTGACACAGGTGTGGTGCAGTAGGCCACCGGGACCCACGGGCACAACCCTCGCATATTATTTACTGGCCAGGCCTCCTCTATATCCCCGATATTGCTTGGCTCGCCTCAGTGCTTCACTCCGCACAGCTCCGCCACAAACTTTCATGTCCCGCTAGGTGACTCCCTTCACGGCGTGTGTTCCCAGCCTCAGTTCTGCAGGATTTAACGGTCCCTCAGGGCGCCCGCCCCGACATAGGTGAAGGATGACGCAACTGGACTGGCTCCCGGCAGCCTCACATGCGCCTCTCTGAGCCATCACTGTGCTTTTTTCGCGATGGCCGCCAGCTTGCTCCTTGCGAGTAGGGTAGTGCCCCCGCAGCCCATTATCGCAGCTCCGGTGCTCAGCACACGGTTCGTGTCACTCTGCAGCACACCACCATACTGATAGCGCCGTTTCACCTCTTCAGGCGGCATACTGCCCGCGTCGCATTGCCGTTGCACCGCTACTCCGGTGGTGGCCGCCATCTTGTGTGGTCGCCGCGATCACTAGCTGCAGGCGCCAAAAGTCGATCTTTCCGGCGGCTGCCGAATTCCGCGACAGGCCGGCAGGCTTCACCAAGTGCTCCGATGCTCAGAACTGGTGACGGTGGGCACAGAGCTGCAGCGTTGCACAGGATAGTTACGGATGTTGCCGCTCGGTCAGCAGAGCTGCTCTAGCAAGCAGCCATCTTGCCGACATCCGACGTCTCTCTGTCGATGGAAGGAGACAGAGAAGGCAAGGTGTCCACGGTCACTGGCATCCGCCGCACAGCGCCGGGGCAGCCTCGAGGCGGATGACGCACCCGGGCTCCACGAGCCGCCGTCCGCTCGGCCCACTGCAGCCTCTCGCGCGCTTCTCAGAAGCACAAACACGGAGAGCAAAACAACTGCCGGGAGTGCGGGCTTCCTCCGGCACAGCCTCCCTGGCCCGTCTCCAAGGCACACTCTCCCACGGCAGGGCTGTAATTACCCCGGTACTGGAGTCAGCGGGGCTGGGCTGGGTGGGGCGGCTGGGACCTGGACCGGGGCCGGAGCGGCGGAAGCAGCCCAGGGGCCTGCCAGCTACCAGGCTCCCAGCGAGGCCAGGGGCAGCTGGTCCCAGGACCCGGCCTAGTAAAAGCAGCTAACAACTATTCTAGTTACCGGATTCGTGCTCCTGTCAGCAGATCTGTGCATTGAGCACCAGACATTGAAAGCCTCTTCACCCCTGTAAGAAATTGGGTAATTAGTTAAGATCATCCCTGTAAGAAATTGGGTTATTATTTAATGGGGTGATGCCTGTCCTTAAATAATGAACTCACTAATTTAACCTGAGCTTAACTCCCTGGCATGCCTAGCTATGGAAATGAGGTGATAGGCTTAACTTAGAAGCAATTTGTAAAGGCGGTCTTCCCCCAACCTTTTGCCTGCCTCCCTCCCTTTTTCTATACTTGTTTTTGCTGGTTTTAGGACTCTGAGCACTTTACCACTGCTAACCAGTGCTAAAGTGCATATGCCCTCTCCCTTAAACATGTTATGATTGACTTGCACCTGTTTGGTATGTTTAATTTACCTGTACGTCCCTAGTAAAGTGGTATACCATATAACCAGGGCCTGTAAATTAAATGCTACTAGTGGGCCTGCAGCACTGATTGTGCCACCCACACAAGTAGCCTTTCAAACCTGCCTCAGACCTGCCATTGCAGGGACTGCTTGTGCAGTTTACTGCCACTTCGACTTGGTACTTAAAACTACTTTCCAAGCCTTAAACTCTCCTTTTAGTATATATGTCACCATTAGGAAGGCCCTTGGTAATGCAAAGGGCAGGGTGCTATGTAAGTAAAAGGTAGGACATGTACTTTTATGTTTTACATGTCATGGTAGTGACAAATATCCTATGTCGTTTTTTACTACTGTGAGGCCTACTTCTCTCATAGGCTAGCATTGGGAATCCCTTAATACAGTTTTAAGATGTAAATCCTGATCAGAGGGGAGTAGCATTTTCTTGTTTCATATGTTTGGAATGGTCTTGATAAATCCTCTGGTGAAGTTGGATTTAACATGACTGTTTTAGAAATACCACTTTTAGAAAGTAGAAATTTTTCTGCTCTTCAATCTTTTGTGCCTTACATCCTGTCTCTAATACACGTCTGGGCTGGGTGAGAGCTGCACTTTGTGCATTCCCTCTAGACAGCCACAAACACAGGAAGGTGAGGCTCATCTGCATGCTGAGCACTCTTCTGGATTCATCTACATTCTGATGGGTCTTCCTGGGCTGGTAGAAATGGGTGGGGCTGACACACTTCAATAGGTAGTGTCCTTTCCACACACAAAGCACTGATTTACCTCCCAGAGTTAGCCTGGCACACAGGACTGAGCTGAAAGGGAGTTTGTTCACTTCAAAGGCCAGTCTTTGATGTCACCTCCACTTCAAATACACTTTTGGGTTTAAGTACTGGGTCCCTGACCCCCACATATCAGACACTTCTGGAGCTTGAACTGACCTTCTGTCAGAAGGTCTGCTGTGCTGCTTAAAGGATTCCACTGAACTGCTTTTCTGGAAGAACTGCTTTTCTGCTTGTTGCCCTGCTGGCTGCTGCTTCCTGACTCTGCTGAAGGAGAGCTGGACTCTGCCTTCCCGCCAAGTGTTATCCAAGGGCTTGCTGGCTTGCTTCCTGTTTTATAAAGTCTCAGGGACACAAAAGACTTCCTGCACTCCTGTTGCTTGACACTATCTTCTGTGAGTCCTACCCTTGCCTTAGGTGCCCCCTCCATGTTCTGGACCTCAGAAGTAGGTTCTGCAGCTGTTTTGCAACAAAATCGAAACATCGTCACCACTGCGCCGATCGGAACTGACGCAGTGCTCTTTGACGCTGATGCAGTGCCGATTCAGAGACAGCTTTGTGTGGCTCGATGACTCGGGATCTGACTGGGAGGCTCTACATCAGTGCATCGACCCAACTGCAAGGTTTGATGATGATGCAGTGTCGATTCAAGGTCCTGACCACAAAGCTCGACTGCGATGCATCGACCCGCCTGCATGAATCGGAACCGACGCATTGCCTTCACTGCGTGGAGAAGATCAACGCATTTCATTGCTTGCGACCAGGAAAGGTACTTTGTTCACAGGGGCCTGCGTGGGTCCTGTAGCCGACCTGCATTTCCACAAGGTTGGCCCGAACTTTGACTTTACCCAGGTCCATTGCGACCTAAAGTAACCTTTTTAGCTCTACTTGCTTCTCAGCACTTTCCTGCATTTATTTCTTTAAAATTGAATATTTCAACTTCTACCCATTGGATGTTTTTCATTTTGGTCTTATTATACTCAAATATTCTCTATTTTTCTAAACTGTTGTGGAGTCTTTTTGTGGTGTTTTTTTACTGTGTTACTGTATGAGTTTATTGCACAAATACTTTACACCTTGCCGTCTAAGTTAAGCCTGCGGTCCCTACTTGGACAGGGTGCATACTTCTGCCAACTAGAGACCCAATTTCTATTAAAGTATTTATGTAGCACCAAAGCAGTAATAAAGGCAAAACACAACACAAGAAAAATGCCAAGCCAATGTAGAAAAAAGGATACATTTTAAGTAAATTCAATGACACCAATGTGACAAAAATCCAATAAGAGGAACCGGACATTTGAATTTTTATAGTTTAAAAAAGAAGAAGTGCCAATTAGTAGTAAGTAACAAACCTCGGTCAACTGGTTGCGGAAGACTGGCACCTAGGTGCAATTTTAGGCCGATCGAGATGGAGCGTGTGTCGGACACAGAAACCAGCTTTGACCAAGTCTTAAGTTTTACATTGACACTTAGTCTCAAAAATGGAAGTGCAAAATCTTCATGGCAAGGCAGCTGGGTGTAGCTAAGGAGGGTTCCACAAGGCTGGATAGCCACCGGACAAGGTCCTGCTGAAACCATTGTTTTTTTGCAAGGAAGCTCCAAGCGAGAGAACTTTGAATTTTGCGCCCCGGGAAGGTCCCTTACCTGCCTGATACTTTTGGCATCTTCACCAGGTCAAGATTTCTCTGTTCACCCTTAGTCTCTTTTTTGGAGATCAAATTCCTTAAAAGGGACAAGCTGTAACCTTTTTTGGAATGTCCAGCTGAATTGGATTTGTTGCTGCGGAAAATCTCAGAGCGGGAGAAACTTGAATCTTCAGTCCACTGGCAACGCATCCTGATCAGATCAGCTTAACAAGTTTGTCCTGATCCTCTGGAGGTCTTAGGAGCCAAAAGGTTTCTAAGTCTTAAGTTTTCAAGGATGGTAGGAGAAGTACAGCTAGACGCAGCCAAAGGTTCCAGGACCTCAGGCACACAACTTGGGGGTCAGGGCTCACTGCAGTAGAAGCCAACAGCATGGCAGCTGGCCCGCAGGGTAGTTGCAGGAAAGGCCTCTTGTATCTTGTGTCTCTGTAGCTTGAGCAGGAGGTCAGACCTATAACCCTTGGAGCCCACATCGTTTTCCTGGGTACAAGGGAGAGAAAGCCCGGTCCCTTCTCAGGCCTCTGACAGCAGGTTCAGTCCTTTTCTGATCTTCCTCAGATCTATTGGTGTTCTGAAGTGGGTGCCTGGAGATGCCACATTTATGCCTAACATGAGCCAGTTGGTGGGAATGACTGCTGGACATGCCCTAATCAATGGAGTAAAACTTCCCGGGCCAACCCTACCCACTTTGGGTTCCTTAAAAGGGACAAGCTGTAACCTTTTCTGCAAGGTCCAGCTGAATTGGATTTGTTACTGTGTCTTTGGCCCCACTAATCTGTGGCACTATGAGATGAAGGTGTATGTAGGGAGTGTACTAAGGTAATCTTAGTGTCCTCCCACATCAAACACTAAAATACTGTTTGAGGCAACCACTGTACCCACATCAAACCCAGAGACATCAGTCTGGTAGAACAAAAGCAGAATTTTTCAGCAACCAGACAGTGAATACACAAGAATTGTCTTGGTATCCTGGTCCAATCCTTTCAAGTGCTCCCTAAGTGTTATATGTAAAACCCAGATACAGAAGTCTGGTAAGACAAAATCAGGGTTTCTTAGCAACCACACTGTGGATATGCAAGAATTGTCTTGGCATCTTCTCCGCTACCAGACAGTGGATATGCAAGAATTATCTTGGTATCTTCTCCGCTTTCTTTCAAGTTTGTCCGAAGAGTTATACGTAAAATCCAGCAGACCTGTCAAGCAATGTTTGACACTGCAGTAGGTTTCAACACTGTAGTTTCAAAAAGCATGCCCACAACCCCCACCCTGCATATTCTGTGAGCTTTAGAGGAGTGATCTCTACCTATTGAAGTCAGCCTATTATTTGATCCTGTGCGACATTTCACACCTATTCAAATTGGTAATCACTGGTAATGCAAATTTACCTCTAGGAACTTCAGGCATTAAAAGGTAACATTATAAAAGTTACTTTTCTTAATAGTCATTAAAAATCCGACTTCACCATTGAACTGGATTTTTAATGTAGAACTATAGTCTGCCTTTGCAGTCTATACTGGCTGTTAAAGACCCGCTCTGGCTCAGGCCTATAACAAGAGAACAGGCTTTTAATGACTGGTATAGCCTGCTACTGTGGGCTATAAAGGCTGTTAAAACATTTCACCCATCAGGGCAGAATGATCAAATTAGAAAAAAAACCTCCTGGGAGAAATCGGGTTTACATGGCTCCAAATCTTATACCTTTCACAGCTTTTGTTGTGTGTGGCTGCCCCTTTTTGGCACGTCTACACACAGCAAGAACTGTGAAAGTAGGCAACTGTCAGCCCCTTACTCCTTTGACTCTGCCAAACTGTCCTCATTTAGCAGAGCCGAGAGACAGCAGCTGAGCAGAATCCCCCCCTCCATCCTTCAGAGGTTCCAGTGACACTGTGAACAACTGGAGGATGGGGGGGGGGGCTCGCTGTGGGCCCTGCTGCATAGACTGTACCTCCCGTTCTCCCATGCATAATCCACATATTCTGGGGATGCAGGGGGAAAGGGACAGGCAGATGCTGTGGATTAGGACATTGTAATGTTGAGACTGGAGGGCCTATACCAGTTTTCATAGGCTGCTGCTGCTCCATTATCTTCAATGGAGGTCTGAACATTTCAGTATTCAAATAACTACTAACAATAGTTGTTTCATTATTTTTCTAGCTAGTCCCATTCCCGATATACAGTATTAGGATTTATTTTTAATCTGTACTCTGGTTTTCTACATAGGACAGCTAGCTTGCCACGGTGGAAAAATGTTTTTGAGTGCTGGTCACTGAAAAGACATGTTAACATGAACTTTCTACATGTCTTACTTTTAAATACCTTGCACCGTGTCTTGACGGTGACAACAACTATGTAGGGATGACTTGTTGATATTTAAAGGGGAGGTTTTGACCTGTCAGATGGGTTTATTTTGACAGGTCTAATTGCAGTTTTTACAATCAAGCTACACTGGTAGACCTCAAGCCATGTTTTACAAGGTCACTGTAGTGAATGGCACAATAAGTTCTGTAATTAACTAGTGACATTTAACTTTCAGGCTCTGGGTACACTTTGTACCATATACTAAGGCACTTATAGATAAGTCAAATATGGCAATTAGAAGTATACCAATTTCATCATGTTGACAGGAGGAGCACAGGAACTTTACTACTTGTTAGCAGGGTGAAGTGCAAAGAGTAAAAACTCTTTTGTTATGTAGTACTCTGCTATGTTTATGTTGTCATTGTTTTGTGTTCCATAATTACTTTAAAGATGCCAACAAATGCTGCTACTTTTTCTGCCAAAAGGATCATGAATGCCTACCTGCATTGGCTTGCAGCTGCAGATAAGCCAGCAGAGTGTGCAGCCATTCTAGTTGGTCCAGCATAACTGATGCTGAAGCCCAGGGGTGCAAAGTTGCTGACCACACAGACACACACAGCTGAGTCACCAAGTTGCTTGAGCAATTAATATTAGCCTGTACGCCGGCCATCTTGGAATGGTAAATTAAGGGAAAAAAGCCAAATTGTCTACGTGGATGTTGCTTGTGTGTATGCAATGCATACAAGTGCATAACTGAGATTTGCCAGGGTCCATTTTTCCTTTTTTAGTTAATTTGTTTATTTAAACTTTACTAGTCCAAGATGGCTAATGGCTAGCCCAGCCATTTTGGAATGGTTACCATTTCAAGACACCTACCATCACATGTGTGCACATGCTTCATGACACATGCACAAGTACGGATTGCAGCACCAAAGACAATGCATTTAGAAGATGCGCCGACCTATTAGCTTTGCCAGTGCTTGCTTGCATTGACTCTCCATGCACTTCCTTTCAATTTAGTTTACTGATCTAAGATGAGCATGTTGGAACAGTAAAAAAAAAAAAAAAAAAATATTCACTAGTGAGTCACAGGACCTGCACTGCAATCCATATGTTTGCATGCTTTGTTACTCATTCATATGATGGTGGATATCTTTGAATCATATGTGTAGTATACTGTGTGTTCTCTATCCCTGTATACCTGAGCTGGTGTTTGGAATGATGGGAGTAAACAATTCAATAGATTGTTGGTGTGTGGGCCACAGGGTGATAAGGACAGATAGATTACCGCAGTAGCAGGTATATCCTGTCAGGGTTCTAAGGGCCTAAAATGTAATAAATAATATACCTCCTACCTGAGTAGCTCCATACTCTTGTATGAAGATTCTGCCCTCTAACTTTTTTTTTTCTTCGTAGTTTTATATAGCGCGAACTTGACCCGAAGGTATCGGGTATCAGAGCACTTTACATGAGCACCAGTTGCATTACACAAGGACACATTCATTTTTGTTAGGCACAGGGAGATTAAGTGATTTGCCCAGAGTCACAGGATGTTGAGCGTCAATGCCGAGACTCGAACCCTGTTCTCCAGATTTGAGATCCACCGCCCTAGCCGTTAGGCTACATCCTCTCCTCTTCAACAGCAGTCATTCAAAGATAGATAACCTAGTCATCAACCACTGTGGAACAGTAAAATAAAAAAGACAAGATGGCCCCCAAAGCATTCCAAGGCATGAGCTGGTATGTGAAATATACACCTGCATGCGTCATAATGGCCTGGTGGGCATTTTGGCTTTTTTTTTTTTCTTCTTTTCATTAACCTTACTTTTCCAAGTTGGCCGACAGCCATGTCGGAATGGTAAACTAAAACATTTGAATTTGGGTTGCGCTTCTACCATAAGTAGGACTAATTTCCTCAGGGTGAAAGAGTGAGTGGTGAGAAATCGTATCCGGCCAGCAAGAGCGTATTCCGTCATTATTCAGTACAAATACTTGCAAATCATGAGGAAAGTATGATTAATTACTGCTAATATGTATCCTTTATGGATATTATGTCCATTATAATACTAAATCATGTAACAATTATTTAACCAATATATTTAGGCCATCATTTTACATTGTGTTTTGGATGTCGCTCATCATTGCGCTTATGCTCATTGCTCGCAAAAGGTTAAAGACCCCTGGTTTACATGAATCATTTGGTGTGCCTGGCTTCATTTATGTTACATGTGCCTATTGTACAAAGCACTTCAGATTCTGGCTGCTTAATCATTCAGTTTACCAGCCTTTATACTTGATTAAACTCAATTACAAGCTGTTGGAAAGTGGGTTATTGGCAGGGGTAAGTATGCACTTACCACTGGCAATAAGGCCACTAACCCAGTATAAGGTCCAGTAAAGGTCTCAGTAAATGAGTCCTTTGCTCAACCCTTGCTAGCTGACAACAAGCAGTCAGGCCTAACTTAGGAGACAGGTATGTAAAGTATTCAAAAACACCAATACATCAAATAAGTAAGCCACAACACACAATAAACATCCCACACCAATTCATAAAAATAGGAAATAGTTTTATCTTTAAAATGACACCAAAACAACAAAGATCCAATGTAGGGAACCGGAAATATTAATTTTGAAAGATTAACCACTTTATAGTGCTTAAAAACATATAGCACCAATCTGGGACATCTGGTCGTGCTTTGACAAAGTCAAAGTTTGAGGCCGACCGCGATAGAGCCCTGGTTGGATACACCAAGCGGGAGGCACCGGTCCAAATTTCACCTTCACACTTAGAAATGTTTCTGGAGCTTTTTCTTCTGACGTGCCTGACCCTCCACAGCAGGCCGGATTCGTGGAAGTTCACCGGCTTGACTACCTGCGAAGCCCCGGTCAAATCCTGGTAGTCTGGAACTCCGGTCAGTCAACTTCACACTCGAAGTTGGGTCGGTCACCTCATGGAGCTTTTTCCCAAAGTTTCTCCAAACTTCAGGAGGTGCTTCCTGAAGGTCTCCTTGCAGGTTGAACATGTCCAAAACACCAATCCAAAGTTCAGGAATCTCCTAGATGGTCTCTGGGAGGTCTGAACTACAATTCCCACAATGCACCTGGCCAAATACTTAAAAGTCCATTGGACGTACTCCAGGATGGGGACTCTTGGTGGAGATGATGCATGTGGGCTCTGTTAACCTGTAGCTTGCAGCGAGCCCACTTCTTAATACTTCTTGAAGCAAGGCATAGTCCCAAGGGCTATATTACTACATTGTGCAGCAGGCGCAGTTATTCAGAGTGCAGGCCTTTGGGTGCAGATCCAGATTCCAGCAGGGCAGTCCTTCTCCTTGTAGTTTCAGCCAGCAGATTTGAGAGATTATGCAGCGCTCATATTTATTCAGTGTTCTGGGCAACAAGCAGAGGGGCCCCTCTGTCCAATAAAATGCTGGGTGCCACCCAAAAGCATGACAACTTCCTTCAAAGTGTGGCATCTTCTTGTCCCACAAAGCACTGCACTTCCAAAATCCAACATGGATGATTTCTATCCAGAGGAGTAAGAGCGGGCTAAACCAACCCACAGTGTAGCTCAGTTCTATTAGCTCTCCTCCCCCTAAACTCTGCAAATTCCTGTCCTAAGCCTGCCATCTGACTGGGGCCCAGGATGTGGGGGTAGGGGTGCCTGGCGTTCCTTACTGATCTGCTCTTTCTTTGTGCTCAGTTTGATTTATCAGCCCCCTCTTTATGACCTATCCTCCTCAGCTTCAGAGCTCTCTCCATCAGATAACCTCTGCTCCAGCCAGGCCAGTTATCACCTAATCAAAGCAGCCTGGCTTAGGCTGTTAAAACCGACCAATCAGCAGAGATCACTAGAAGGCTGGATTTTGGCTTAGCGAAGAGAAAGTTCTATAACTTCTCTTCTATACTAGTTATGATACATTCAACAGTGGCAAGTTGTTGAATTCATCAATACCAATCTTTTAAGTCCTTAAAGGATATTGTAACTATTTTCCTAGCAATAGTTATACCTAAATAAAATATTGCAATGTTAGCCTACGGAGCGAAGTATCTAAAATGGGGAAAAATTAAATGGGCAGTTTGTCCCTCACCAGAGCATGTAAAACATCTTTTTTAAGTTCCCTGCTTATAGTTACAGTGACCCCCGGCCCTGGGACACTTAGGGGAGACCTTATGTAAACATAAGGTAGATTATCAGTTTTAAAGTGCCCTTACCACCAAAGTCGAAATCTGCACATCATTTCCTATTAAAGGCAGTATACAAAGCAAGGCTGCCTTTAACATGACTGCAGGCACTCAGCAGTGCACACATGCAAGTAAAGGAAATCTGCTGGTCCTCTAAACGTCCATGCATTATTATATACTAGGGGCTTATAGGTGGTTTGAACCCCCTAGACTTATTATATACTAGGGACTTATAGGGTCTGTCAATATCAATTGTTAGAATTTACTTTTAAAAAGAGGCTGCAAGGCAGGACTGACTTTAAAAGGACGGCAGGCACACAGCAGAGCACACATGCAAGTGCAGGAAATCTACTGGGCCTCTAAACCTCCAGGCCCTAATATATACTAGGGACTTATGGGTAGATTACACCCCCTGGCCTTATTATCTACTGGGGACTTATAGGGTCTGTCATTGATAATTGTAAGTGTACCCTGTTACATGTACCTTTTTAAACATAGCACTGGCCCTGGGCCTGGTTAGCAGAGCCCAGGGTACAGTCAGAGTCAGTTACCACCAGTATCCTTCAGAAAAAAATGGGGGTGAACAGGGCAAAAGGATGACTTTCTAAAACAAGACACCTCATGCATTCTGGTGTATGTAATCTTATTCTCTTTCCACTATTGTTGAGCAAAGGGGACGGGGCTTTGTGCCACACAGTCACTGAGTTCGAAAGTAATTGTAAATCTTTTTCAGTCCATTTGAGTTAAAAAATAAAAGGGGAAATCGGAAAAACCCATGCATCTAGGATGACATAGCATTCCAAGTAACACACATCAAGACAACATTATACACAGGTATTGCTCACACACAGGACACCATATATCTATGTAGTTACAAAATATGTGCCCACATTCTTAGGTGGATGGATGGATGAGATATTCCATTGATGGGTGAATCAATGAATTCATGTGTGAGAGGTTAGATCAGTTTAGGGACGGCTGGATTTTTGTCAGTGCATGCATGGATGCATTAAGGGAATTATGTATAAATTAAACAAATGTAAGTGTGAGGTTTGTGATCCTGAACATTTGACTTGTTTTTGTTTCTGTGCTTTCTTCTCTTTCCTATGTTGACATTTTCTCACAGTTTGCCTTATAACAGCGGTTATGAAGCTCCGTAAACTGTTCTCTACATTCTGCACAACAATGCCTGAATAACCGACGTAGGTTTCTAATGCTCATTCTGCAATGAGCACATCTAACACTAAAACATACAACAAATATTTTTTAATCTGACAGGTCAGATACGTCAGTGTGGAAATTGTGAGAAAAATAGGCTTCTGACAGGAAAGCGATATGTGGGATTGGAAAGGAGACGTATTCATCACTCTTCTTCCAGCCAGGCATCTCGTGAAAAGCACTCCAGCATCTGCCTGGCAACTTCATAGAGCCTGTCAATATAGGATCTGCTTTAAGCTACTCCACCAAAAACATAGGAAATCACACATGAAAGGCAAGCTCCATGTGTTGCACATTCCTTTATCACCAAGTGGCAACCATGAAATCTACATTTTCATTTCAACTCTGCTGTCTTCTCCTGGAACCAACATTAGCCTAGCAAGCATTTGCAATGCCAATAGGTCTGGATTTAATTGAATGTTGTGTGGTAATGTGAAGCAATATAATTAAATAGCTTGGGAATAGATATGTATTTGGGTGGAAGCAAAGAACTGTAAAACAATATTGGTGTCGTTTAAAAGGTCAGGTGACTGTAGCACTGTCAGACTAGACCTAAAATAATCATGTACATTAATGACTGCTCTCCTCTCGTGTGCTGCTGCCCGAGAAAAACAACATAAATGATCTAGTTAGTAAGACACTTTAATAGTATTTCAATGTTATGTATGTGCCCCATAAAATTCAAGCTTAGGCAGCTGGATAAATTAACAGAATGATTACCTTGTGTGGAGGGCAAGCACTTTTTTGTGGAAGCACACAATTTCTACCCAATCAAAACATGTACCCCAAGATCCTAACTTGCGCAGAGCAAAAGACCCTCTCTAGTGTTACTCACATAATTTTCTGCCGACAGTTGCGCTGTCAAGCCGAACCATAAAAACTAACAGTGGTTGCTGCGAATTGTGAAACTGTTGGAGCTACAATCATTATCTGAAATTGCACAGAGCACACAAAATAAGCGGGCCGTACTCCACCCCCTCCCCCAGTGTGAAGTGAAGGGGGCTAGCTTTTTAGCAATTACAAAAAAAAGGTAAAAAATGCCCAAATGAGGCAACACCCACACAACAGGTGTATCTCAGCAATCACAATAAGCAAGCTTCCCTTGCACAGAACTGGTACCTTGTAATAGCACACTGCAAGCTTCCGTCAAAACCAGAAGGTTCTTTCAATGCTTTTATCATTAAAGTTGGCCCTGCTGTTACCAAAGCTCTCCCTTTGCTTTATGATGGAAGCTTTCATTTTGATAGGCCTATGCTTGTTCTCAGTAAGAACTTAGCTCTATGTAAAAAAGCACTTCAATACCTCTACAGGGGTTGTAATTGCTATATAAATGCACTTGCAATACAATAGTTGTGCTCCACCAGTTGCGAGGAAAGTTTGTACTCAGACCTGGTACAAGTAAACATTTGAAAATAAATTGGCCAAGGCCCACAGAAGTTAATGAAGCGTCATGTAAATATACTGTAAATCCCAAAAATTATTTTGCAATGAAAAATCTAAAAACTAAACCCGAAATAAAACTGGTGCAGAAGAAATAGTATTAGTTTCCAATTGCATGGTAATATTTTTTATTTACCTGTGCATGTCAGGTCATGGCCACATGAGCGACTCTGAGTCAGCATAACAGTGGACCTTGGACAGAGGGAATGGCCAGCATTGTGGCACTCTGTTAGGCTGGTGGGTCATGGAGAGACAACAGGAGACAGTATGGAGTTCACGCTCCTAGGTCTGAGGTTGATGCTGAGGGAGCATGCGCATGCTCCTTCCTAGTGAGCACCTACGGTATGTCCAGGCAAGTCTTGCTCTTGGGCTCTACGGCTAGTGCTGCAACGCAGCAGGCAGTAAGCTGAACTGATAAACACTGCACATGGTTCAATGTAACTGAAACATGCCAAAATGTATCTGCATTAACCCTGGGCAAAGCACTACGCTCCGCTCGCGTAGTTTGCGCTACTTTGCACCACGCGAATTGCACGTAGCACAGTGCAAACACGCGTAGCGGTCATTTTTTGCTTGCTCGCGGTCCTCAACGTCAAGTTGGCGACCGCGAGCAAGCAAAATGACATCCCAGCGAGACTTTTTCCTCGTTCGCGATCAGCAACATCAAGTTGCCGATCGCGAGCGTGGAAAATAAACCTCCCGGCGAGATTCTCAACGTGGGGAGGTCGGGTTTCTCATTGCGAGTTGTCGCGTATGCTCGCGACCGCTCGCGATGAGAAACTACCAGTCCGCGTTGAGAAAGCTGCTGCTCGAGTAAAAATCTACTCGAGCGGCAGTAAAAGACAGCTCGCACTGTGCAAGATGCCGTTTTCAATGATTACACAGTGCGGACAAGCATCCGGCACTGTGCAATCATCGCGAACAGCGCACTACGCAGTTCGCGTAGTGCTACGCGTAGCTCGCGAAGTGCACTTCGCGTAGCTTCGCGTAGCGCTACTTCGCGAACTACGCCCAGGGTTAATCTGCATACAGCGTGGCATCTCGTGTTACAGATGATGCCAGCTCACATAAATGCTGGTCCCAACTCCAGCACTTCTCCTCCCTAAATAAGAGTGGAAGGCCAGAACCCTTGTGTGAATTCCATCCTTTCCCAACTTGTCACAGCTTGGGGTAGGTCAGTGTTTCTTGTTGATCCCAACCCTACCCATGACAAGCTGAGAAAGGTACACCCTGGTTGACTGACACACATCCTCATGAAGCACAGGGCTGAAACCTAATGTGCCCAGGCTGTGTTTGGTTAGTGCCCATGCACTGTGTCATAGGTAGTAGGTGTGGTCCTGGACCGTCGTAGGCCTAAGGCTGACATAAGATAAGCCCAGCAAAACCTGTGATGGAAGAACTAGCACACTAGTAGCTGTAAAAAGTGCCTCCTACACTGCCTCTCCCTCTTAGTGAGCACCACAATATGTATCAGAATAGTTTCTTTAAAAAAACAATAGGAGGCAGGAAAGAGGAAGGGTTGGAGCCCCGACACCCCTATTAATGAGCCGCCACTGAAAATTGGAGGGATTTTTGGATGGGATATTGTACATTCATTCTAGCAAGGTCAAGCATGTTCCATTTCTGTTTTAAAGATCACTCGTGCTTCATGTATTGAAAACCATTCAGCATGGTCCATGAATAAGTGCTGTACCACGTGACAAGCTAATGCAATGTAAAGACAGCAGTGATCACTTTGGTTTATGAACTATCTACCTACGTACAGCACAGCATGGGTAACAAACACTGCTGTGAATAACAGCATAAGATGTCAAATGCACCAGCACAGCAAACTACACTTTATCATTGGGAAGCCTAGAGCAGCGGACCCAGTTTTCTAATATGCAGCTGTGACAATACCCTTACCACTTTGGTACTATCCACCCCATGGCAGAAAATTGGTTAACACATACCACTTATTTTAATTGCCTGTTGTCTTCTTTAGCAGCTTCTACTGTGCCTTGTTGTCACGGCGACCCGAGGGAGCAATGCTGGTGCTTCTAGTGGTGCATTGATATTGACTAAAGCCACTGACTAAGAATACAGGACCCTTTGGCTATGACATACACCTAACTATATTTCTTTTACCTGATGGCCCTTCTTAATGTTGTTTACACTCCAATAATAATGCTAAAGCTTGTCACTGGTTTCTTTGTGTGCATTGTATTGCCAAACATTGGGAGACAACATGGTCTTGTCCACCTTCAAGATAATCTTCCAGCGTATCAGCAAATCATGTACAGATCTAGGAGATAATACAGAACTGAACACGGAACTGATACTATATACAATACTATAGCCTAACCGAATTAGGGCTTTTTGTAGAATGTTTAACCAGGGGTCTTTGCAAGGCATAGAATGCAGCCTAACATCCCATAAATAAAATTGTATAGAATACTCTCCTGTTTAATAAGGAATCATCTGTGCTGGCCAGGCCATGGGTAGTGCTGTTATCAAATGAAAGGGATAAATGACAGAACATTGACACAGTATGCTACCCTCACACTAATATTCATACAGAAAGCACCTCATGGATCCATGTAGATTCTGTTGATTTTGACAATGACTGATTCCGACACCACTCGTTGATTTTCAGTGCTGAATCAAAAGAGGGTTGGGATGAGTCCTTGAAAGAGGTGTACTCTTACGTTTTGTAAGAAAGTTTTACCATGTGGTTGAGATCAGAGACCAGATTTGCAAATGGGTACTTGAAAGATGTTTTTATTTACTGAACTGCAGTTTCTCCCATATCTTAAGAGTAGCCTATCCAGCAGATTTATAAGTGACTCCCATAGGTGAAAGGATTGGGAAGAGAGCAACGGCTTCTGATTTGTGGGTTTACGGTGTGCTCCATATTTCCATTGGCAGCATGGATCATGCTAGCCAAAAAGGTTATCTGTTTCTTGTTTTTTGTCCTGGTAAATTATAAATGGCAACCCTGTAGATTTTTCCAATTCAGAAACTCATGTAGGAAAATAACTAAACCTGTCTAAATGAAAGTTGTCAATATGTTGTCTACAGGCCTTGATCATAGCCTAGGGTTTGTTGTCACTGTGTACATTAAGTGTTTGAAATTGCACCACATAAAGATTAGAGATGCTAGGAACAAACTTGGCATTCACAGTGGTGCTACCCACTTGCAACAAAAATAAATAAGTATATATAAATAAATCTTTGAGTGTGATTTCTGTGCCCTGAATGACGAACGTAATAGGTTTGCTATAGAACCTTTTGGAGTTTCTGAGAATCCTCTCTGTCACTTATATATCAGAAACCTGTAGCATACTGGTCTTGAGCACTTCTATGCCAGGCACGACAAGTGTTTCTATTCTAGGGTCAAAATTATTGTCTTTAATGAGATTTAAGGCCTGGGTGGAGTCAATACTATTAGTTGTTTGGGTAAAGAACAGTGATTCTTGCGTATTTCAGATACTGTAGATAATCCAGGCGGTCTCGGTTTGGGTTCAAATAAAGAATCATCTTCATATTTTGTAGCCCTTGAGAAGAGAATTTGATGTATTTCCTGATGTTCTCTGTTGACTCCTGGATGGCTGTCTGGTAAATGAGTCGCTGAGCAGTTAGTATGCTTAGGTGAGAGACATGACTTTAATGAGACACAAGACTAAGGTCTTGAAGCTCAGTAGCTCCAAGTTTATGCACCATCTTCAAGATTTTTCAGTGATTTTATTGCTGTGTTCTCTCTTTTAAATAGGTTTAGGAATGAGACATTTGGGGGTCTGCTTCACATTTTTCTTCCTCCTGAAATTCTACATTCTTAATAGCCTTTATCTCTGCATTCATTGTACTGTGTGGTGGAAGAAAAAAAGAGGATCTATACATGCTGGTAGTAAACACTGAATGTTTTTCAGAAAGAAGATTATTAGAAAGAAGAAATAATGGTCTATTCCCGTTAGATCCACTAAAGGCTTCAGTAATTTTAACCTCAGCTTAGCTCATAGAGCGCTATGGCACAGAGCTGAAAAGCTTAACTTAAGAAAATATGTAAAGCATTTAGAAGTACCAAAATAGTTAAAAATTCAAAAGCACAACAAAATAAAAATAACACTCCAATAAAAAAAAAATAGAGAATATTTTAATGAACAAAATGACACCAAGGTGACAAAAACATAATATGGGGAACTGGAGATATGAATTTGTAAAGTTATAGAAAAAAAAATAGCACCAAAAAGTGTTAGCACCAACCTTTGTCATCTGGTTGCGCTTGGCTTGTACCTAGACTCGATTTAATTCTGCCCGAGATGGAGCAGGTATACAGAGACAAACTTTGTCCCTGTTGGAAATTTTATCTTCTGACTTAGTCTCTGAAATGAAAGTCCAAAATCCTCAGTGGAACTGGGCAACAGGCTGGGCCTGAGAAGCGCTCTAAGAGGCTGGATAGCCATCAGAAGAGATCCCAGTACAACTGTTGACTTTTGGCAGAAAAGCTCAGAGTGGGAGAAATTCAAAATTAGATCCAAAGAAGGTCCCTTGCCACTCTAATACTTTTGGCTCCTTTGCCCGGGACTTAGTCACTGTTTTTTTGGAGCTCTGATTCCTCTAGGGGAGGAAGGCTAAAAGCTGTAGCCGAACAGGGCTCTACAAGGCCGGATAGCCTCTCGGTGACATCAGCTAAAACAGATTTGCTGCTTCAGAAAAGCTTTGAGTGGGAGCTACCTGAATCTTTGGTCCAGCTGCAACACACCCTCAGCGAATTGACTTGGCAGTCTTTGGACTCTAAGTCCCAGGTTTTTAAGGATGTTAAGAGGAGTACATTTTGACACAGCCAAAGGTCCCGGGAACTCAGGAACAGCACTTGGGGGTCCGGACTCCTCCAGCAGAAGCCAATAGGAGGGTCCAGGGCATGTCCAGTAGGAAATGGCCAGCTGGGTTCTTCAGGAAAAGAGGTTTCTAGCAGCTTGTTGTGCCCTTGCCGATTGCCAGGAGATCAGCCAACTGACCCTTGGAGTGCACTTCTTTATCTTGGGTATCCGTGGGAGCAGCTCCAGCCTTTTGACTTTCCTCACAGGCCTCAACAGCAGGCGCAGTAGTCCTTCATCTTCTTCTGTGTTTCACAGGTCCAATAGTTTTCTGAAGAGGGTACCCAGAGGTGCCACATTTATGCCTTATAGTAGTCTCTGGATGGGGGTGACTTATGGCCCCTTCCTAACCAATAGGGGAAAAGATCCCAGGGATAGTTCTACCCACTCTGTTCCTGTGTGCCCTAATGCAAACATTCCCACAGTGCCCCTCTCTACTTAAAACCAAGATGGCAGAACACTTCTTCCCATGTGCAGAGTGTGTGTACCCACCCTAGAGGTGTGGCCATGAGAATTGAGCAACCCCTCCTCTGTGGCCACTCAAAACCCGTTCTGGGGACAGCTCCTCTCCCACTGGGACTGGTACCTGGCTGGCTAACACAAACAAAGAGGGCAAAGGCCCAGGTTTATCTACATCTACTTGAGATAGGGTAGGCCTCTTTGAAGATAATTAAGTTTCTGGGCACTGTCTAGATATTCATCCTGTCAGAAGAACTGAACACCTCACCTCCCCACACCCAAGGCCTTTGTCTCAGCTTTGGGAGCCAATTCACACCTCATCAGGGAGATATTCAGCTTCTGAGTAACAGTTGGAAGTTCATGCAAATTGGCTTCTATAGGATTTAGGCAGGCAAAAGGTGACTTGTTTTTTTAATTGCCTTTTGTAAAATGTTTATTACAAATCCAACTTTACCAATGGATTGGATCTGTAATAAATATTTTGAAAGGCCCAAGAATTTACTTTTTAGCAGGTTGGTAAGTGGAGATAACCTTAGTTGTTTTTATGTCAGGTTAGGATGTTATGCCTACAATTCTCATGGTTCTTCCTGTTTCGCAACCGCAAGGAATCCTGGGAAGCAGGACCGGCAGGAATCATGAAAAGGATTCCACATGGAACGCTTGAGGCAGATTATTGACTTTCCTGAAGGAAGCGGAGTTGCCATTGCTGTGGTCCGGTCTCGCTGGTCTTTCGGAGATGTCCGGATTTCGACGGTGTGGTAAGGTTTTGGGACACCGTGCGTGTTGTAACACGTTCTAGTATTCCTTCCGTACTTGGCAGCAGCGAGCGAGTTTGTATCACAGTAAGGATTATTCCAAGGCTGCTCTCTGAGAAAAAAGCTGCACAACATTACTCCTTGTATTTTGGTTTTGGTAAAACAATACTTTAAAAAAGGAGATCGTTGTTGGAGGTTGGTACATTTATACCCCGTGGTGAGGGTGACTGTTTGAATTCACGGAGACTAGGCTGAGTCCAATTATTTCGTTTTGGCTTTCAGAAACCAGAGTACTTCAATATACTTTGCTTGACATTGACATACGGGTGGGTAGGAACCCCTCTGTTTATTTTGATGATATTCAAGACATGATTTGGAACTATGAGAACAAGTATCTCTCTGACTTTGTTGAAAGTCCGAAAGGTTCTTGGTAAAGAAATTCTTTCGTTTTGAATACGGATTATTCTCTGTGCCTAGAGAGGATACATGGCTTAGGTGGTGATTAACCTTTTGTTATTTCATTATGCCTCTAACAGGGGGGGGAGTCTGTTACACGAGGAATCCTTCTCTTCCCCTGTGATGCTGGGCAGTAGGTATACTATTGGTAGGTACCTTGAGGTCTGAATGAAATCTAGGGCGGGATAGGTGAGATTCTATTCTGTTAAGTGATGTTGTGATGTTCCTTTTTGCATTATCTTTTTCGCAGGAACAAACAGTTCAAATCGAGTACACCTATCCTGAATCAACTGACGAAGTCTTTGAAAATAAGCCTTCTTATTTTTCTTTACAGGTATTAGGGGAAACAAATAATATTTTTAGCATCTGTGTTATAATGTTAACTTGGCAACTACGTTGTTGATTTTTCTTTAGGTCTCCTTCCCAGCTGTTCCCTTCCTTCCCTCGCTTGATCAGATCAACATTCTGTGTTATTATATTATCAGAATTGAGACGATCAAGAGGTGGACCCATGTTTGAGCATCAAATCAACTTTGGGGTATTCTTGAGATGACAGAATAATCTGCCACTGTTTTCTAATCTTCCGGTTGATTTTTTGCACAAACATGGCCACGTTAGATGATGTGTTAGCTGCCTTCCAACTGGTACAGACAGAATTGGCTGCTTCACGAGAACAAACAGCAGTATTACAAGAACGAGTGGACAGGTTACAGAGAAATCCATTTGATGTAGCAGGGAGTCATTAGAATGGGAGCTTTACACGGTCAGCTAGTGGCCCTACCTCTACCTCCACCCCCATAACTGTGGAAATGCTGACTCCGGTACCGTTGGCTGTTCCAGAGAGGGAATCTACTAAGGTACAGGTGTTTCTGACGCAAATCCTGTTGTATTTGACACGTCAGCCAAAGGTATTCAATACCAATCAAGCCAGAGTTGCTTTTCTGATTTCATATTTGGTTGGGGATGCGGCTCAATGGGCCGTTCCCTTGGTGAGAAAAGACGATGCTTTATTGTATGATTGGGATGGGTTTAGACGAGAATTTGAGAGAATGTTTGATCGTAGAGCGACTACCTTTACTGCAGATAGAGATTTACTGGAGTTGAGGCAAGGCAACAGAGAACTGGTGTGCTATTTCACCACTTTTCAGAGGTTAGTGACAGAAACCAATTGGCCAGAGGAAAAACAAGTGGCTTTGTTTTATCAAAGGCTAAAGGAAGACCTAAAAGATGTCGTAGCACAGATTGATCCCCAACCCACTTCTTGCATAGATTTGATAAATCTGTCTCTGCAGTTAGATTACAGAATTAGCGAGTGAAAAGGGGAAAAGAAGAGAATAGAGCGCCCACCCCCTAGATTTGAAAAGAGTCATTCACCAGGGGCGAGAGCAGTCAATACGTCAGAACCTATGGAGATAGGGACTGTTAGGGCTTCTTTAACTGGCGAGGAGAGAGAACAAAGAAGGAAACTAGGTCTTTGCTTGTATTGTGGTAAGAAAGGACATTTTGTGAGGAATTGTTTTCCTAAACCCAAAAGTAGAGAAAGGGGTCTGCAAAAAAATGCTGCTGTGATCCTCAAAGAGTCGGAAAACTAAAGAGCCCTGGGTCTGTAGAAGGAAATACCAAGGGCTACGTTGAAATCCCTCCTGTAAATAACTAATCCTGTTCTTTCAAAGATCATTTTTTTATTGACATGCAATTAAATAGCGATACTGATAAATATTCTGCACCCTGCCTTATTGGGCTTTAAAACTTACTTAGCAGTGAATTATTTAGATTTAAAAGGACAGTTTAGGCCTCTCCAAAAAGGGGCAATTTTGACACGTCTAATTTGCAGTTTATTTTTGATAACACAATTGTATTGATGCTTCTACAAACAAAACATGGAATATAGAGCGTTCCAAATGCATTGCATAGACACCAGTACATTGCATATAATAACAACAGGGCTGTAATTAAGGGGGACACCTTCAACCAGTCCAAAGTACGCCCCCATTTCCCCCAGATCTTGCTTCTGCGGACACCCTTGTGCCTGGTAAATTGGCAGTTCCGTCATAGCACACCAGTCCACCCCTTTTTGCCACTCAGCCATGTTGGCGGCTTGGGGTGACTTCCACCTACGGGTGGTCTCCCTTTTAGCAATCAGGGTAGCGACTCACACCAAGGTACCTTCAGCTCCAGGCCCTCATGGATACCCAAAAGGCTAATCCGCAGAGTTAGTTCAACCTCCATCTCTAAGACCCAGGAGAGGGTTGCCTCCAATCCCTGCCAAAACCCCTGAAGGCGGGGACAGGACAAACCACATGAAAGAAGTCATTGCATGGGGCAGGGCAGCAATATCAAGTGGGGTATGGTAGCACCCCCACGTTCCACAGAGGCCGGGGTGTGAGGTAGAAGCTATGCAAGTAGTACAGCTGGGTGAGGCACAGTCTAGAGGAGATGGCGATCTCTCGGGGTGCTACGTGCGTGTCTTGCCAGTGCACCTCCTCCAGGGAGCCCACCCATCCCTCCCATTTGTGCTTAAGGGAAGGAAAGTCCTCTGGGGCATGAATGACTAATGTGCGATAGATGCGGAAAATTGCCCCCTTCCCAAAGCGACCCATGAGTATCTTGGCATCCAGTGGGCTAAATACGGGGAGAACAGTGGAATCTTGCAAGTGACAGGCCAGGGTGTGTTTCAGCTGCAAGTATTTGTGAAATTGGGAGCGCTCTAGAGAGAATTGTGTTTGCGGGTCTTGAAATGAACGAGATGCCCACACTGCTAAACATCTGCAAGGGCAGTGATTCCAATTCTGTCCCACCCCTTAAAGCCCTCAAGGCGTGCAGTGTGATGTAACCAGCGTCCCTCCCAAAGGGGAGTGAGTTGCGTTAGTGTCTTGTTCCATTTCGTAAAGCACAGGGCGATCTGCCACGCGCTGAGTACCACTGCGGTCAGGCCAAAAAGGGAATGGGGTTTTGGATTACCATAGAGCAGCCCCATAACAGCGTCCAGGCACAAACGAGCAAGCTTCAGTCAATATGCAGGGTCGTCCCAGCTCCTGGTCAGCCAATCATTGATGACCACTAATTGCGATGCCCAATAAAGGAGCTGGACATCGGCGGACCCATGATCACCATCGTACATCGCCTGCTGGGCCATACCAAACTCTGTGAGAATGGCGATTTGCCCAGAAGAAGTTGCGAATGGAGGCGTTAAGGGTCTGAAACCAACTGTTGGGGATGGCATATGGAAAGTGCTGGACGGGATAAAAGAACCATGGGAGGACCATGATCTTGAACAAAACTACTCTTCCCAACACATTAAGTGGCAGTCGGTGCTACTTCTGGAAATCGTGCTTCATGTCTCAGACGAGGGGCATGAGGTTGAGGTGCCAGGCCATGTCTGGGTTCATGGAGTTTGAAAGCCCAAGTATGGGAAGCTCATCCACTGAATGGGTATGGATCCTTGCCATTCCACTGTAAGATGGTCCCCATGGATTGGTACGAGGAGGGACTTACTCTGATTAACTCGCAGACCAGAGCCAATTTTGTAGAGGCGGAGGATTTCTAGTGCTCGGGCCCAAGAAAGAGGAGGATATCATCTGAGTATAACGCAATTCTGTCATCAAGTTGATCAGCCCACCACCATCCCCTTATCTGCACATTGATGCCAATGAGGCAATGCTAATTTTTCGATGGCCAGGGCAAAAAGAAGAGGGGAGAGAGGGCAACCCTGCCGGGTCCCCATGCCGATTGGGAACTCATCAGAAAGGATTTCATTAACTTGCACTTGTGCCATTGGTGTGGTGCATAGCAACCTCACATAGGACCAAACCTTAGGGCCGAACTCCATTTTCTTGAGGACCTCAAGCAGGCAGGACCAGCTGACTGATCAAAGGCCTTCTTAAAATCAATTGGGAGAAGGGCCCGCAGTCATAACACGCCATATACAGTGCCTAGAGCTTCTATTAGGCATCAAGCTGCTCTGGCCTGGGTGGATCAGGGTTGGTAAGACCATCCACAGCCAGGTGGCCAATATCTTCGCATAGATCTTGGATTCTGCGTTGATTAAGGAGATCAGGTGGTATGAAGAGCATTGCCCAGACTGCTTCCCAGCTATTGGAATAACCACTATTGTAGCAGTGGCAATCCCTGATGGAAAGTGCCCCTTGGCAAGTGCGTCCGAGTACATCTCTAGTAGAAATGGGTTAAGTACGTCGCCATATTTCTGGTAGTACTCCAGGGGGTACCCATAGGGCCCGGACGTTTTCTCAGATTTCTTAGCAGCTACCACAGATGCAAGTTCGTCCAGTGTCAGTGGCTCATCCAAATCGGAGTGAAGGGTAGGGGAGAGTCCAGGAGCAGTACGCCGGCAAAGACCTGTCGAGTCCACTATTTCGGGGACGATTCTCGAGGTAAGATCGTGGGTGGCCAGCCAGTAAAGCAATTTGCCACTTTTGTCACCCCATTTGTATACCCATTGAACTGAGGCCCTCCAGCTTTGCCGTGCCTCCTCTAGGGAGACGTGGCGCAGGGAAGTCTGGGCAAGTTGCAGATGGCATTTCAAAATCGCATTGGGGTCACGCTGAAGTTTCTGTTCCACATCCAATATTGCATGTCTCAAGGGCAGTGATCTGGGCTAGTTTCTCCTGACTCTAGGCCCGATGGAAACCCAGAGGCCCACCCCAAACAGTGCCCTTGCCCACTACCCACAGGGTCCCGGGGTATTAGACCCTTATTGCATTCGAAGTACCCTTGCAACTCGGACCACAGATACTCTGCACATTGGGCATCCACCAGGTAACACACAGTTAGGTAGCACACTGGGTGCTGTAAATGATTTGGGTGTCCAAAACCAGAGACACACAGTGGAGTGGTCTGAGATACCCTGTGGGAGGATCACGGCACCAGTGACATGGTGGATATCCGTAGCCGACAGGAGCAGCTCTACTATATTGGGGTAGATATATAGATGATTGCCTCATGATATGGACGGTTACTCAGATGAAGCTGACTGAGTTTTTTGAACATCTGAATGAGAACGAACACAACATTCGTTTCACGCTTGAACAGAGTAAATGCAAAATTTCCTTCCTGGATGTAGAATTCTATGTAAGGGATAACCGCATACAGAGTAGACTTTTTCGGAAAAAAACAGCATGCAACTCTTTATTGCATGCATCTAGTGCACATCCCTCTCACCAGATTCGCTCCATTCCATATGGGGAACTTGTCAGAGTTAGACGCAATTGTAGCTTTGACCCAGAGTTGAAGAATGCAAAAAGGGAGTGTTGACGAGGTTTAAGAACAGGGGGTATAACAAGAAAACACTGACGAAAGCAGAGCAAAGAATTGACAAAATCAAACGGGAGGACACACTGAGGGAACGAACAGAGCCTACCAAGACTGATGGCAAGATACGAATGATCATGGGATTCAATAACTGGTCCGGGGTGCTGAGACGGAGCTTAAATAGACACTGGCACTTGCTGATGGCTGACAAATCCCTTAAAGACTTCATTACAGACAAACCCAATATCACATACAGACGGGGGGTGTCGCTCAGGAACATACTAAGTCCGAGCTACCCCAAAGTGGAGGTTCGCGAAAATTGGATGAGTAGACACACAAGGGGCTTTTTTGGCTGCGGACATTGCAGTGTGTGTTAATGGGCGTGTGTTAGAAAGACAGAGTTTCTAGGACCAGGTGGTAGAACGTATGAGATCAAAACTAACATTAATTGCCTCACTAAATTTGTTGTCTACGCCATTGAATGCAGATGCAAAAAGAGATACATTGGCAGTACAATAAGGACGTTGCGTGAGAGAATTGGCGAGCACATACGAGCAGTCAAGCAGGGTGATATGAGATATCCTCTAGCTGCCCATATGACAATATGTCCTGCCCAAACCACAAACAGACGCTTTGAATTTTATGGAATCGACTATATACCCAGACATCCAAGGGGTGGCAATAGGGAATTGACCCTACGTAGGAGGGAGGCCCACTGGATAGTGAGATTGCGTAGTACTGAGCTCGGTTTAAACATCGATCAGAAAGTGAATTATTTCCTGGGGAGATGAAGAACCAAGAATGGCCACAAATGATTACTGAACAGTGATAATTGACAAATATAGGGATGACTGTGACAGTATCTTTGCTGTATGATTTCTAATGCTGATTACCGTCATTCTTATGATATAATACGTTATAATTCTATAGAAGTGACACATTCCCGTCTGTGAGATAAGCTAGACAGCCAATACTCATGACTGTTTTGTACTGACCTTCCTGGTACATTAGGTGACACGCTTTGAAAGATATATGTCTGTTTAAATATATTTTGTTTAGATATTTTTAATTTTCTCTGTGTACTGACCTAAATAGATGGAGAGAGATGCTGAGTACACCCCCATATTAAGTGCACTCACTCATGGTAATCACACTTTAAAACTGTATATTTGTGATTCTATCTATTCTTTAATTCTCACTGGTAACAATAGTCTGATAATATGGAATCACAGGGAGCAATGAAAATCCCGACGGGTTCAACGAATCCACGACGTCACAAACACAATACTACGACTTGGGCCATGAATTATAGTGCAAGAAACACAGTTAGTTTTGCATATTCTGTGATGGCCGCCGCATTTGAAGGGGATTTTACAGTCCCTCTTCTCTGTGTATGATTCGGTGTGGAGACGCGATTGGGTGAATCGGTGACGTTTGAGGAGAAAGTATTTCCTGTATTTAAACAATCGGCATTATTGGCTTCTCGTGTTACCGTACTCGGCATGACACGAGTGGCGGCGTCCGATACTTGGAGAAACTGAAATTAAGGTAAGGGACGACGAGTCCATGATTGAATGGATATGGGAAAAGTTGTACCATGCGCTAGTTACGAGTGTTGATAAGTAGACTTTGTATGTTTAAAATTCGGTTGGCAGATATATTTACGCGATACCAAAGGGGATGATGGACGGAGCGTTTGAGCTAATCAAACACTCACCCCCAGTCAACTGATCTGGGTTTAATCCATCATCATTCTTTAGCTCACTCCACCACCCCAGTTCAGACATGGCCATATGCAAATCAGTCTGACCCTGTGCCTCATGGGAACAGTCCAGCCCGAACTGCCAAGCCATGTCTTCCCTGGACCGGAAACAAGCATCCTGGGACCGGTTTCTGGCCATTCAGCCGTCATCAGCCAGGCTAGCTTGAATCCAGTGGCAAAGTGAGCAAGGGACCCACGTCTGGGCATACCCTGCCAACTTAGGGCGAACAAAGCGATACCAAAGGGGATGATGGACGGAGCGTTTGAGCTAATCAAACACTCACCCCAGTCAACTGATCTGGGTTTAATCCATCATCATTCTTTAGCTCACTCCACCACCCCAGTTCAGACATGGCCATATGCAAATCAGTCTGACCCTGTGCCTCATGGGAACAGTCCAGCCCGAACTGCCAAGCCATGTCTTCCCTGGACCGGAAACAAGCATCCTGGGACCGGTTTCTGGCCATTCAGCCGTCATCAGCCAGGCTAGCTTGAATCCAGTGGCAAAGTGAGCAAGGGACCCACGTCTGGGCATACCCTGCCAACTTAGGGCGAACAAAGCGATACCAAAGGGGATGATGGACGGAGCGTTTGAGCTAATCAAACACTCACCCCCAGTCAACTGATCTGGGTTTAATCCATCATCATTCTTTAGCTCACTCCACCACCCCAGTTCAGACATGGCCATATGCAAATCAGTCTGACCCTGTGCCTCATGGGAACAGTCCAGCCCGAACTGCCAAGCCATGTCTTCCCTGGACCGGAAACAAGCATCCTGGGACCGGTTTCTGGCCATTCAGCCGTCATCAGCCAGGCTAGCTTGAATCCAGTGGCAAAGTGAGCAAGGGACCCACGTCTGGGCATACCCTGCCAACTTAGGGCGAACAAAGCGATACCAAAGGGGATGATGGACGGAGCGTTTGAGCTAATCAAACACTCACCCCCAGTCAACTGATCTGGGTTTAATCCATCATCATTCTTTAGCTCACTCCACCACCCCAGTTCAGACATGGCCATATGCAAATCAGTCTGACCCTGTGCCTCATGGGAACAGTCCAGCCCGAACTGCCAAGCCATGTCTTCCCTGGACCGGAAACAAGCATCCTGGGACCGGTTTTTGGCGGGGGTATGCCCAGACGTGGGTCCCTTGCTCACTTTGCCACTGGATTCAAGCAAGCCTGGCTGATGACGGCTGGAATGCCAGAAACCGGTCCTAGGATGCTTGTTTCCGGTCCAGGAAGACATGGCTTGGCAGTTCGGGCTGGACTGTTCCCATGAGGCACAGGGTCAGACTGATTTGCATATGGCCATGTCTGAACTGGGGTGGTGGAGTGAGCTAAAGAATGATGATGGATTAAACCCAGATCAGTTGACTGGGGGTGAGTGTTTGATTGGCTCAAACGTTCCGTCCATCATCCCCTTTTGTATCGCTTTGTTCGCCCTAAGTTGGCGAGGGTATGCCCAGACGTGGGTCCTTGCTCACTTTGCCACTGGATTCAAGCAAGCCTGGCTGATGACGGCTGGAATGCCAGAAACCGGTCCTAGGATGCTTGTTTCCGGTCCAGGGAAGACATGGCTTGGCAGTTCGGGCTGGACTGTTCCCATGAGGCACAGGGTCAGACTGATTTGCATATGGCCATGTCTGAACTGGGGTGGTGGAGTGAGCTAAAGAATGATGATGGATTAAACCCAGATCAGTTGACTGGGGGTGAGTGTTTGATTGGCTCAAACGTTCCGTCCATCATCCCCTTTGTATCGCTTTGTTCGCCCTAAGTTGGCGGGGTATGCCCAGGCGTGGGTCCCTGCTCACTTTGCCACTGGATTCAAGCAAGCCTGGCTGATGGCGGCTGGAATGCCAGAAGCCGGTCCTAGGATGCTTGTTTCCGGTCCAGGAAGACATGGCTTGGCAGTTCGGGCTGGACTGTTCCCATGAGGCACAGGGTCAGACTGATTTGCATATGGCCATGTCTGAACTGGAGTGGTGGAGTGAGCTAAAGAATGATGATGGATTAAACCCAGATCAGTTGACTGGGGGTGAGTGTTTGATTGGCTCAAGCGTTCCGTCCATCATCCCCTTTTGTATCGCTTTGTTCGCCCTAAGTTGGCGGGGGTATGCCCAGACGTGGGTCCCTTGCTCACTTTGCCACTGGATTCAAGCAAGCCTGGCTGATGGCGGCTGGAATGCCAGAAACCGGTCCTAGGATGCTTGTTTCCGGTCCAGGGAAGACATGGCTTGGCAGTTCGGGCTGGACTGTTCCCATGAGGCACAGGGTCAGACTGATTTGCATATGGCCATGTCTGAACTGGGGTGGTGGAGTGAGCTAAAGAATGATGATGGATTAAACCCAGATCAGTTGACTGGGGGTGAGTGTTTGATTGGCTCAAACGTTCCGTCCATCATCCCCTTTTGTATCGCTTTGTTCGCCCTAAGTTGGCGGGGGTATGCCCAGACGTGGGTCCCTTGCTCACTTTGCCACTGGATTCAAGCAAGCCTGGCTGATGACGGCTGGAATGCCAGAAACCGGTCCTAGGATGCTTGTTTCCGGTCCAGGGAAGACATGGCTTGGCAGTTCGGGCTGGACTGTTCCCATGAGGCACAGGGTCAGACTGATTTGCATATGGCCATGTCTGAACTGGGGGTGGTGGAGTGAGCTAAAGAATGATGATGGATTAAACCCAGATCAGTTGACTGGGGGTGAGTGTTTGATTGGCTCAAACGTTCCGTCCATCATCCCCTTTTGTATCGCTTTGTTCGCCCTAAGTTGGCGGGGGTATGCCCAGACGTGGGTCCCTTGCTCACTTTGCCACTGGATTCAAGCAAGCCTGGCTGATGACGGCTGGAATGCCAGAAACCGGTCCTAGGATGCTTGTTTCCGGTCCAGGGAAGACATGGCTTGGCAGTTCGGGCTGGACTGTTCCCATGAGGCACAGGGTCAGACTGATTTGCATATGGCCATGTCTGAACTGGGGTGGTGGAGTGAGCTAAAGAATGATGATGGATTAAACCCAGATCAGTTGACTGGGGGTGAGTGTTTGATTGGCTCAAGCGTTCCGTCCATCATCCCCTTTTGTATCGCTTTGTTCGCCCTAAGTTGGCGGGGTATGCCCAGACGTGGGTCCCTTGCTCACTTTGCCACTGGATTCAAGCAAGCCTGGCTGATGGCGGCTGGAATGCCAGAAACCGGTCCTAGGATGCTTGTTTCCGGTCCAGGGAAGACATGGCTTGGCAGTTCGGGCTGGACTGTTCCCATGAGGCACAGGGTCAGACTGATTTGCATATGGCCATGTCTGAACTGGGGTGGTGGAGTGAGCTAAAGAATGATGATGGATTAAACCCAGATCAGTTGACTGGGGGTGAGTGTTTGATTGGCTCAAACGTTCCGTCCATCATCCCCTTTTGTATCGCTTTGTTCGCCCTAAGTTGGCGGGGTATGCCCAGACGTGGGTCCCTTGCTCACTTTGCCACTGGATTCAAGCAAGCCTGGCTGATGACGGCTGGAATGCCAGAAACCGGTCCTAGGATGCTTGTTTCCGGTCCAGGGAAGACATGGCTTGGCAGTTCGGGCTGGACTGTTCCCATGAGGCACAGGGTCAGACTGATTTGCATATGGCCATGTCTGAACTGGGGTGGTGGAGTGAGCTAAAGAATGATGATGGATTAAACCCAGATCAGTTGACTGGGGGTGAGTGTTTGATTGGCTCAAACGTTCCGTCCATCATCCCCTTTTGTATCGCTTTGTTCGCCCTAAGTTGGCGGGGGTATGCCCAGACGTGGGTCCCTTGCTCACTTTGCCACTGGATTCAAGCAAGCCTGGCTGATGACGGCTGGAATGCCAGAAACCGGTCCTAGGATGCTTGTTTCGGTCCAGGAAGACATGGCTTGGCAGTTCGGGCTGGACTGTTCCCATGAGGCACAGGGTCAGACTGATTTGCATATGGCCATGTCTGAACTGGGGTGGTGGAGTGAGCTAAAGAATGATGATGGATTAAACCCAGATCAGTTGACTGGGGGTGAGTGTTTGATTGGCTCAAACGTTCCGTCCATCATCCCCTTTTGTATCGATATATTTACGCGGCACAAGTGCTCCGATATTTAAGTGTATGAGGACAGCGCTCCCCTTCCCACACAGTTTATTACAGAGTGAAACACGCTGAACCCTTTCACAACGGAGCGTTACTTTCTAGAAGAGAGAATGCTGATATGCTTTTTCGCCTTTTTAGTTTATCGGGTGATTACCAGACGTAATAGCGATATTAGGAGAATATAATTTGGAATAGATATAATTGAGGAGTTTGATCGTACTATGTTAAGTGGTGAATGGGCATCGGTGAGCTTATGTAGCACCAATGGAAGGATCTACGTAAGTTACTACATCTTGGTAAATTGCAGCAATAGTTTTTTGACACAATTGAGGACTATGATCGTACTAGGTTGAGGGATGAATGGGCATCTGTAAGCTTAGCTAGTACCAATGAGAGAATTACGTAACTGAATATAACATGGTGATCTGTAGCAACAGCAATCTAGATTATTTGAACATGACATTTTACAGCCTTTTGAAGACGGGCCATACCGAGAACCCGGAATATTGATAGGAGTTTTGACTTTGACGCCGCCTGGACAGAAACCCTTTGTGGGTTGGAAGTATCACCACAAATCGAGTAGGTACAATTTGGATGTACACTTAAGATTATGGATGCAATGGTTTGATGAATGGTTGGCTTACTTGCGCTTTGTGTCTTTTTGACTTACAGAAGTTTTCTACTGAGGAGTTATAGGTATTTATGGCGCTTATGTGTACCCTGACCTATAAGGGTGACACTTTGTGTTTCTCACCGTCACGTCACTCACATTGGATACACTTGGTAGCTTGGCAAAATTATCCTTCGATGGCTTCAAATGTGCTACTTACATTTGGCTTTACCTACTCACGTCCAAATAGTCACAAGATGTTGAATCATCACTGTTGGTGAGGTATGCTGCGCATGTATATATCACAGGGCCAAACGTTTGTCGTCTCTCCATCTGTCTTGGGTTATAGACTAATTGAGGTATTCCTATTTGTTCACTTAATTCTGTGACACATTGGCTATGTTTTGTTTCTACATGATAAGTCCACCTTGTGCATGGATTTATACTTTCCAGGAATAATCTTGTTTTGGGATGTTGTAGTTAATGGACTATTGAATCTAAGTGAATACAATGGTATCTTATGTGTTTGTACTTATACAGCCTTGAGAAAGTCGCGGGATAACCTCCCTGTATGCGACGAAACACGTGTTGGCTGTTGGGAGCTGTTTGAAGATCTACGCTAATAAACAACCAAGAAGAAAGAGAAAAGAATCATGTTTATTATATATGTATTGCTAACTATGTACACTGCTTAATTGAAAACTTTACTTATATTCGACATGTGCTGGGGAGTATTAATTGACAGGAGCAGCTAGTCGATACGTGACAAAGGTCCAGTGGGTCATCAAGCTGTGGGTGTACTCCCGGTCCCTGGGGTGCCATATGCACCAGGCGTCACACAGCTCCAAGGAATCCATCCATGAAGATAGTTGGCAGGCAAGAAAGAGTCTGTGTGTATTGGGCGGGCAGAAACAATCTTGGGCTGGATCAGGCGGGGCATTAAAATCACCACCCAAAATCGTAGAACCGAGGGAAAGGTGCTGCACATCTTCTGCAGAAAGGGTGGGATGCTGAGGAGGGTATACAGCTTTCATTTGAGGAGGCCCTCCACTTCACCGTATAGGCCCAGAGTGTCAATGACCATGGAGGTCACCACCAACGGGAAGGACCTATGGAGGAATATTGCCAGCCACCCGGTGAAGCCCCCGTGGTAGACCGTGTCATAGGAAGGGGCAATAAGAGTCTAGGAGGTGGGTCTCCTGTAGCATCAGAATGTCAGGTTTGGAGCGTCTAGCATACTTGAAAATGCAGCTTAAACTGCACAGCCAAGTTACTGGTGGCATGCCTGCAGTTCTGTTTTGCATTGTCACTTTAGTGGTGCAGTCCACTAGCAACAATTAACTTAAAGGCCCTGATTACTCTTTGTATCATATGCTAGGGACTTACAGGCAAGTTAAATATGCCAATTAGGAGTATACCAGTTCAGCATGCCTTAGGGGTCAGGACACGTACACTGAGCACTGTACATCACAGTCCAAAAACAGCAATAAAATCGAGCAAAACGTAGGGGTGACAACTCAAAATGGGGATTTTTCCACAGGATTCTTGTGAAATTTCCCTAAAGAATACTTTCATGCATATAGATCTGAGTAACTGACTGTATTTAATCCTAAAATGAATGGGTCATTGCTGTAGTTGGAACAAAGCTTAGACCTGCTTCGTTCTGTTCCTAAAAAGGTCTATTTAAGCCAAAGAAACGCCTGTTACTCTATTCCTCTGTAAAATCTACCGGTGTTGTACCATCATTTAAACATCAGGGGATATGTCTTCCTGACTATATCACACAGATCTCTCAATGCCATTTTAATACACTACTAGTTTTGGACTTCCACTCTAAGCTGTGCACTTGCATTAATTGACAAGTATACACTTGATTTAAAAATCTATTGTTCAGTAATTCGTTTGTAAAGTTCTACACAGAATGATTCATTTTTTAAGGTGACAACACCAAAGCTTGACTCACGAGGGGACAGTTCGTACAGGAAGTAGACTCAGTGATTCAATTATAGAACATATATTTATTTTGTTGTGCATATTTTTGGTGTTATCAATGACGAGAGGTCACTCTATGACGCATATCAACATATCCAGTATTTACATTTGAATTACCTTGTTGCAATAAATATTTCTATTTTAAGATTGCCTGTAGAACTCGGAGCTCTGAGTAACACAAGGCCAGCTAATCTTTTCTAGGAATAAGTGCACTCCCCCTTTTGGTTTCACACCGAAAAGTGAAAAGGTGCTGTTCAGATCTGGCACTATGAAAATCAGATAAACCTGCAAGGACCTCTGAGTAATAGATCCCTTAAATTCACATTCTCCAATTCTTTGGGAAGTTTAACGTGTTGGCAACTTTATTTTATTTGCTGCTGTACATTGATATGAAAACTAAAGACTGAAATGGAAAGTTTTGCTTTTTTAGGGTACCTGTACTAGGAGCTCTATAAAAAAATGTGTCTAATAATATTATGAAAATCTTTTGGCAGTCAATAGCGGCTGCTACTTAATGGGGGTGGGGTAGGCAGGTAAAAAACAAAAAAACTATCACCTGCAGGCCGTCCGCCGCCTCAGTCCTCTTCGGTCGACTCCAAAACCAGGAAGCACACAGGCTCCCAGACTTCCCTAGCCAACCACCACGCTCAGTGACCTGAATGGTGTGAGCGCTGTGGTTCGGCACTCAGAAAGGGACTGGTAGCCTGTGCATGTTCTCCAACCAGGCTGTGCAATACAGCCAGGTGGAAAACATGCTAAGTGCGCATGACTGTTTGGCCAGCCCAAGACACCCCGCCGAACCATCATGCGCACTTAAGAGAGCGCCCACCACTCCTCCCCCTGCTCCTGGGGCAGCCCAAGCCCGCCCCGCCCGCACCTAAAATGTAAACCAGCTGAGTCAGGACAGAAAAATAAAATGATAATAACATGGTGCTATTATGAGGGGGGGCGTGGTCTGGCCACGAAGGAAAATGGCCGCCTGAACCGAGAGCTCATTTGCGGGACAGGCTCCAGACACAGCCCGTCGCACGTCGAGTGTTTGCGTGGCAAACACTCGACGTGCGAGGTTTCTCTTGGAGGGCTGTTTGAAAAGGCTTGCGATTGATCGCGTTACACTGCACTTACACTGCTCCGTGAAGAGGACAGCCACTACGGTGGCCTGTAGATCGAATCATTTCAGGTTTTTTAGTGTCATTGATGACAATTTCAGTTCAGTGTGGATTGACCTGGGACAACTCCGGGAGGAAACTCCCCACTCCTTCTATGAACTGTGTGGTCCAATATTTTTGCCCCGAAGAAGGTCGTGTGGGTGAAACGCGTTGGCTGCTGTGTTTTAAATATTGAATAAAAAGAACCTATAACAGCATCATTGTGAAAGGACTACTATTTCTGTCATCGCAGTCTTCTTCTTGCGTGGGATTTAAACCCTATGATATTTTGTCTAGGATTCAATGCCTCTCCCACCTTTTGTGCTTATATATTGTATTTGAAACCAATTGTGGGTGGTTGGTTTCGGGAGGTGGGCATTGACTATCTGCAAACTATATGCAACTTTGTTAGGACTGTAAAAACATTGGTAGTAGATGCAGCGAGATATACCCTGCCACTGTGTCTGTATGCAGTAGACCCCTGGCTACAAATGTGGAGGTGAGCAGCGTGGGAGCAGCGTGAGGCCTGTGACTGCAGACTGCAGGGGAGCATGCTGGTGTTGGGCTGAGAGGCGTAGCGGGGGCCCCCATGAGACAGGACTTGGACAGGGCTTGCCACATAGGCGGTGGCAGGCACACGGCGCATGGCCGGTGGTGTGTGGCGGCCTAGGTGCTGTGTCAAAGGAGTCGGATACGGCAGCGGACCCTTGAAGTGGCGGGCCTGAGCACGTGGCTGCCTGCTGTGACAGCGAACTGTGGGCCGGCGACATGACGACAGAGGCGATAGCACTGGGATGTGCCCTCACGCAGCGCATACTTAAGTTGACCCACATTCTTGGTGCGGGGCGCCGCCCTGGTAATCTGATCGACTAGAGTCTATGCTGGTGCAGCAGACGTGACTAGTCGTGTACTGGAGAATGGGGCGCACCAGGGGAACCGGGTTGAGGGCCTCCTTGCAAGCGGCAGGCGCCGGTGACGCTGATCTACCGCAGCAGGTGGGGGAGCGGACAGCTCCTGACGACCGCCTAGATGCTATTCTGCAAGCCATTGAGCGCTCTCGGGCATCCATGGAAGCCAAGTTAGACAAGGTGGCTCTGGATCTAAACCTGCTGCATGCTGACCACCAGAATTTAAAAGATCGGGTCACTGCCGTAGAACAGGAAGTAGCTGAATTGAAGCCGGCCACGGAGTTCCAGGGAAAGCAGCAGAATGCCCATGATGTTCGGATCCGGTATCTTGAGGAGCGCATTGAGGATGCAGAGGGCCGCTCACGGCGGAACAATGTCCGGTTGATTGGGCTGCCGGAAGGTGTGGAAGGACAAGACACGGTCACCTTCCTGGAACACTGGCTTAAAACCATCTTACCACATGCAGAATTCTCCCCATTCTTCACCATAGAACAGGCACATCGTATTGCGGGTAGGAAGCCAGCCCCGAGTGACAGGGCGCGCACACTCATCTTCAAACTCCTACACTTCAGGGATCGTGAAGTGATCCTCTGGGAGACGAGGAAAATGACGACATTCAATATGAAAACGCCAAGGTGCTGTTTTTCCCGGACTATACAATGAAAGTCCAGCGTCAGCGAGGGTCTTTCTTGCCGGTCAAGCGCCAGCTTCGACAGCTCAATCTCTCCTATTCGCTGCTGTTCCCGGCTAGGCTCCGCGTAGTCTCTGATGGAAAGTCCAGGTTCTTTGACACGCCTCAGGATGCTTGGGACTGGCTGGAGACTTCGGGTCAGTACTCTGGCCCAAGACCCATGGGCACTGCTGCGACATGGTCTGGGGAGGCAGGTGGTAGAGGACCTCGGCGACGGCGACCCGGAAGGCGGTACCAGGGGTCAGCAGCGGCGCCTGGCCCGGATCAGATCCATAGAGAACGGCAGGAGGGGGTTCGCACTGCGGAGCAGATGGCGGACGCAGCGGTGCCGGAGGGCAGAGTGGTCCCTTCCTTTCACTCATCGGGGAGGGGGGCTCCTTGATAGCAGAATCATCCAATAAGGTTTCCATGAGAATGCCGGACGTTACACCCCAGACGGCGGATGGTATTGTATGAAAATGGCTGTACTGGACATACATTTGTGGGTGCTGTTGTTTGATTTGCTGTGGGTACTCTTAATATCACTAGTATTTGTTTGATATCTTGAATCAGGATGGGGCGGGGCTGGTGTGATGGGAGCGCTTCTGCGCCCTGGGCGGGTTGCTGTTATTGATTTTCGGATATGTGCTATGGCAATGTGTCATTCGTTGACTTCGTGGGGATTCATGAGGGTACACCCTGCATGGTTACACAACCCCCTGTTTTCCCCATCTATTTGAGGCCAGTAGGACATATGGCTGGGATGCTGTATGTTGCGTTTGGACGACGCCCCAATGTTCTGGGGGTTGCCCGATAAGGTTTCTCCCGTTTCTCCTTTGCTGCAGGAGTCTATGGGGGAGGCATTGGGAGTGTTGATGTGCATGCCCGACTGCTACTTATCGGGACCTGGGGGGGGGGCGCCTTTCTTTGTTGTGTACTTACCTTAGCTCTGACATGGGTCACGTGATACTTACCTGGAATGTCTGGGGTCTCCGCACGCCTTCCCGTAATTATGCAGTGTACTCCTACCTAAAACATCATAATGTACACATAGCACTGTTGCAGGAAACACACTTAAACGCAGTAGAGATTACCCGATTACAGCGCAGGTGGAGGGGTAAAATATACGCCACGGATTACTCCCTGTTTGCTATGGGGGCTCTTATTTGGATACGCCCTGGGGCGCCTTTTGCCATGGATGAGGTCCCTACTGATAGGGAGGGCAGGTATGTGCTCGTAAAAGGTAAACTGGACGGACGCCACATATTGCAGGGGAATGTGTATGCACCGAATGTGGATCAGGGTCGGTTCTTTAGTCAGCTGTCCCTTGCTCTGGGGATATGGTGTGAGATCCCGTGGTTATTGGGTGGGGCCTTTAACAGTGTCTTAGGCGTCGGAACCGACAGATCATTCCCTCCGCTCACGGGCATGGCCACCACGACCAACTCTGCAGTGCTGAATGGCTGGGCACAGGGCTGGGGTCTGGTTGACGTTTGGAGACACCATCACCCAGGGCAGAGGGTGCACTCTTTTTTTTCAGTACCTCATAACCTGCATGTCCGACTTGATAGATTCTTTGGGTCCCCCTTCCTCCTTCCATATGTCTCGGAATCGGAGTATTGGGAGCGCACGCACTCTGATCACAACCCTCATTGTGTTGTGCTGGCCTGGGAGGGTGGGATTCCAGGGGTCCCTTCATTGAAGCTGCAGCCGGCGATGCTTGAGGACTCGATTTTTCGGGAGACGATCGGAGAAGCTATAGGGCAATACTTTGCGCTTAATGCGGGGACCGCCTCCTCTTCATTGGTGTAGTGGGCGGCCATGAAGGTCACCCTGAGAGGGAAGTTTTGGGGCTGGGCTGCGGGCTGCGACAGCAGGTGGCATCGAACTTGCTTGACATAGAGAGGCGTCTGTTGCCGTTGGAGTCTAGGGCGGTGGTAGATCCTGGGGGATTGGCTTCCTTGGAGGAGGCGTGCAAGAAGCATGCAGAGCTGCTTGACCGGCAGCGCTGCCTCAACTTTGCAGCGCACTCCGCGTCTGTGCATGCCAAGGCGTATCGCTCGGGGCCTCTTCTTGCCTGGTTAATCAAACAAGAGCAGTCGGTTGGACCGATTACAGCTCCCCGCTCTTCGGATGGGAGACTTCGGCACACACAATTAGAAATCCATGGTGAGTTGTCAGCACATTTTACATGGTTTATAAGCCTGGACGATAGGCCCCGGAGGGGGCGACACAGGAGATCTTAGATGGACTCCCTTTCCCGGTCCTGTTGCTGGAACAGCAGATGGAGTTAGATGCCCCGCTCATGCTAGACGAAGTTAGGGGTACGATGAGGGCTTTGCCATCTGGGAAGGTTCCTGGCCCCGACGGTTTTCCCCATGAATTTTACAAGTCATATGCTGAGCCCTTAAGCCCACAACTGCTCAAGGTATACACGGAGGCGCTCTAGACCCTCGCTCTCCCAGCCTCAATGACGGAGGCTATGTTGATCACGCTTCCCAAACCGGGTAGGGACCCCAATTCCGTGGGGGCCTATCGTCCCTTGGCGCTCCTAAATGGAAACTATAAGATTTTAGTGGGCATCCTGGCAAATAGGTTAGCACCACTGATCCCTCAATTGGTTCACCAAGACCAAAATGGGTACCGGCCCATAGCACATCACTTAACATACGACGGCTGTTCCGAGTGATGCGCTGTGCTGCAGTAAATTGGCCGACGGCCGGTTGTGTTGTGCTAGATTTGGAGAAGGCTTTCGACATGGTTGAGTGGTCCTTCATGTTTGCTGTGCTCCATCGATTTGGATTTGGGCCGTACATCTTAAGCCTTATTGGATTACTATACGGGGCTCCCACAGTTTAGGTGCGGCTGGGGACCCTCTTCTCTGACCCTATATTGATAAAACGGGGGACTCGCCAGGGGTGTCCCCTTTCCCCATTTATCTTTGCCCTGGTGATTGAACCGTTAGCGATGGCACTGCGAAACTCGGCACCGGAGTGGGGGATACGTCTTGGGGACGGCACACATGCGATTTTGCTTTATATGGATGACATTTTGCTGTACGTTAAGGATATTCTAGCGATCCCACGAGTCATCCCTGATACACTGAGGTCTTTTGTGTCTCTGTCTGGGCTAGGTGTGCACTGGGGTAAGTCTTGCTTACACGCCTTTAATCCTGGTACGGAAGATCCAGGTTGGGAGGTGGACTGGACGGTAGTGCATTGGCAACCGGTGGCGTTCAGGTATCTGAGAATCCGCATCTATCATAACGATCGGGATCTTATGGACGGTAAGATCACTAGGGCGGTTACAGCGCTCAAGTCTCAGATTGAGTTTTGGAAGACGCTTAACCTTTCGGTTATAGGTAGGGTGGAGTTAATTAAAATGGTCATGCTGCCGCGTCTCCTTTATTATTTTGCTAATCTACCGCTCTACCTACCCGTGTCCTTCTTTCATTCTCTGGAGAGGATTGTCAGGGATTTCATCTGGAATAACTTGCGGTGCAGGGTGGCACTGACGAAGTTGTATCTACCAAGGTCGAGGGGTGGGCTGGCTCTACCCAACCTAGAACATTATTTCCTGGCGTCTCAAATTCTGTGGGTGGCAAAATGGGTGGAGGAACTACACTTATCAGACTCGGTGGAGCGTGAACCCCCGTACTCTCTGGACAGGATCCTCTCCCTATTCCACCCCTGTAACAGATCGAACGAACCTCTTCCTTTATTGGTCTAGACGGTGCAGAAATGTTTCCGCAGAGCGCTGCGTCTTACTAGACACTTCACACCGTACGCGCCCGTTGTACCCATATTGGGTATGCCGACTGTGCAGGGACGCGTTCAGAGTACGGACCTTACTGACTGGGTGGGGGCTGGTTTAACTACCATAGGGGACCTATACGGAGAGGGCGCATTGCGGCCGTTCCTCACCATCACGGACAAAGACGGTGTTCCCCCAGGCCAATTTCTAAATCATGCCTCATGGACAGCCGCGATGAGGCGCTGGTGGGGTGACATTGCGCAAGAGCCTCCAACGCATCTCCTCATGCAATATGTGCACATCATGGGTACGGGAGGCCACCTAGTGAAGTGGTTTGCAGAATCGATCAGGAAGCATACTCTGGTGGACTTAACAATGTTGCGAGTTAAATGGGAGGCAGACTGGGGGAGACCCTATTCGGAGAAGTAGTGGTCGTAGTCTTGGAGAGACCCAAGCAGGTCCCCAGAAATGCCCGTTTTAGATTAATCTAGTTCTACATTGTCCATAGGGCGTATCTCTCCCCTGACAAGATATAGATATTTTCATAGACAGGACGCATGCTGCCCGCGCTGCAGGCTGGCTGATGCCGATCTTTTACGCATGCTCTGGTCCTGCCCTGATTTGCATGCATACTGGGAGGGGGTGCTTGGTGCGTTAGCCACTAGCACGGACAGGGAGGTGCCATGGACATGGGAGGCTTGCATCACTGGCGTATTTCCAAGAAGCAAAAAGCACAAAGCATCCACTAGGTTTCTGGATTTGGGTTTCATTGTGGCCAAACGTCTAATTACTCACAGGTGGAAGGCGGAGGAGCCCCCGCCGACGAAGGCTTGGTTTCTCTCTATGCTGAATTGGGTGAAGGCTGAGGCGGTTTCCTTAGTACAGGAGGATGCGTTGGGTCTGCGCAAATTCCCCAGTTCCGCTGCATGGAATGCAATGCTGTTTGCGTTACAGGGACTGTTGGCACCGGAAGACCCCTTGGATATTCGTACTCCGGATTAATAATGTGTTATACATGGCCAGACTAATGGCCCGAGCTATGCTTTGATTTGTAGACAGGGTCCCCTTCACCCCAAACTGTACGGCCATTTCTCCTAGCAGTCATGCTGTGCACCCATATGATGGTTGACAGGGTCCTGTTTCACAACATTCGGGATCCATGTTTCCTTGCCTACCTCTATGCGGCTCCTGTTTCCCCTCCTACCCTCCCTTCCCGATAGTGTTTTTTACATTAGGTGTTTTTCTTAAGACTGTTTGATTACATAAGCAGACGGATGTGATATGGCGGAGTGAAGCCGTAAGAGCCCTACATATGTACTTGAAACGTAATTGCATAGTTGAGTTATAGTGTACCACAACGCAATTGAACAGCATTGTTGATGGAGGGAGGAGGCTCTGTGATGGATGGGGTATGCCAATTGTCGTTACCAGTTGTACATAATATAACTGATGTAACCACGCTGTTGAGCTGCTGATTCACAAATTGGGCTTGGCTACATACCTACTGGTTCTGTATAATAATTCCTATGATGGTATATTGTTTTTTTATTCATGTACAAAAAAATCTTTAATAAACAGATCAAACAAAAAAAAGAGTGGAGCCGGGTCTTGAAGCGCGCTTGAAAGCCTCAGCCCACGTAGTCTCTTATTCCCACATTCCTTGAAAGCACTCATCGCCCTTAAACAACAACAGCACCCGGTGGGCTCTCAGTAGTGATCCCATATTAAAAAACTTCTTTCCCTGACAAATGATCACTTCACTGCTTGGACTTCCTGTTAGTTGTGAAAACGGAGGTCTCCTGGCTAATCCCTTCACAAATTCAGTGGGCAAATTCAGTGAATAATGTCAAATGACAAATGCCAGTTGGCCCTGCAGGTCATGAATGTAGACCAAATTGAAAGCCGGGTTAATTCAGGTGAGGCCAACAAATAATCAAAGTCCTTGCATGCCCACACACCAGACCCACTGGGTTCATCGTCCAACGCTCAGCACATTAATGAAGAGATGGAAGTTCTTGAGGCCAGGCTCTAAAGGGCAGGATTAAGGAGAAGGTCAGCATTCAAGGCCGTACAGATCAAGCCAGACTTTCAACTATCCAAACCATCCATGGTGCCCCAAGCACAAGGGAATAACGTTCCCTGACCGCCTCCCCACACCAGGGCTTGGAGTCCACTCGGCTCAGCGCCTGTTGCCTAACACACTGGCGCCACCAGCACTACCAAGGCTATGTTCGGGCCAACGCACCACCAGGCACCATCACAGGAATACTAACCAGAAAGGGAGAATCAAGAGCACGATTCTTCTCCACACCCCCATCAGCCTGGCAGGAGGGGGCACCCACAGCGGAAGGCACCAGGATACGAGGCAGGGGCAACCAAGGCAAGACTGCATAAAAAGGACGGCGGATAAAGAGGCTGGCAGAAAAGCGCATCACTGCAACGATCCCCCCACCTTGAGCACCATTGCGGCCGTGACAGAGGATAGGTCTACGCAGGGGTCTGCCATTTTTGACCGGATCGCCCAAGGAAGGCAAACGTAGCTGGTTAAAAGCAGGAAAGTGCAGGAAATCGCCCCTTTGCTGCTACAGTGCAACGTCCTGGGGCTAAGGACGAATGTCTAGCAGCAAACACGGGAACACATTTTCCAAACAACTCCTTTTTGCAGAAGTGCTCAAAAAATCACCCAATATGCCCACGAAAGGAACCACCCCTCCCAAAAGCAGTTCACCCCAAGCCACCACAGCTACCACAGTCTCCACACAGGGTGAGACCATGGACCTCATCTTGCAGGAAATCTCAACTGTCAGTCGTCGATTGGAAGGTATGGACGCTAACATATCCTCTCTGGCAGCAGAGGCCAAGTCGATTAGGGCAGACATCGTGGGGTTCCACATAAGAGCAGAGAGGCTGGTTCAACGACTAACGGCGGTGGAGGGCCGTCTCGACTCAGTACAAAGTTGGTGATCAAGAACTTTTATTCATCCACAGCATGCTGGTCGATTTGGAAGACCGCAGTATAAGAGATAAAGTTTGCTTCTTTGGCTTACCGGAGAAAATGAAGGTCAAAATGCCAGAGTGTTTTTGCGTGATACCCTTCCGAAACTGGTTGGCACCATCTTTCATCCACCACTAGAAGTACAGCGTACACACCGCATCGGCCCTCCACGCAAAGACTCAGCAACACGCCAGAGATCACTCAATGCCTGTTTTTTAAGGCACGAACAGGCAAGACAATTTTTGGCTGCAGCACGCACACAAGGTTCATACACATATGATCGACATGACATCCGCATGGCAGCTGATTTCTCCAGGGAGACTAACGATCGACGAAAAGCATTTCTCTCGATGAGGCCCCAGTTGCGACAAATGGACATCAAATATGGTTTATTCGAACCTGCCCGCCTCCGCATCACCAAGAACAGGGACTCAAAGGATTTCTAGGATACTGAAGATTTACAGCACTTCCCGGACCGCATGAGACCACAGGATATGGACATACAACATACCTTGATGGAACAGACTCGACCAGGCCCTAGACTTTCCCAGCAGACGCCAGACAACAGGCGACGAAACACCAGCAGTTCCCGGCACCAAGGCAGAGAACTTGAAAGATCTGCCCGCACTCATGAGGACAAGGCTTCAGCCCTTCAAACTGTGTCTGTCTTCAAGCAAGAACAACATAGGGACAAATCCCGCTCCTCCTTAAAGTCCGCCTCAGATGCGGAATGAGACCAAAAGAAGTTACCGCTGCATTTGAGATTACAGTTATTGTTATAGTTAGGATCATTGCCATGACTATAGCCTTGGCCACTAACACCAGAGATAGAGTGGGGAGGGGACAATATGATGAGAAGAAAGAAGACTCCCAGACACCGGGCAGCTGAGTATCGCCCTCATTATATTATATATTATATTTTATATTTAATGTGTTATTTTTAATGTATTATACTTACTATGTTTACTGTGCTAGCTATGTTAAAAGCCTACCCAGGTATACACACAATATATGTTATGCACAGATTTAGCCCATAAGGCCTTCGCTATGTTTGTTGATATAACACAACTGATGTAATTGACATCACTGCCACTAAACCAACTTCATCTGCAACATACATACAACTCTACCTTGCACTCTCAGGTATGACTAATGTGTTACTATATGCTACCATGTTACACCATGACACACCTCCCCTAGCCAGTAGCCTACACTGCACACACCCTGACCCGTGGGACACAGTTACTTTTCTGTTTGCCCTACCTATCATCCTACTCTCCTGATGGTGCCCCTCCTTGCGGCGGTGCTTCAGGGAGCCCGGACCCGCGGTTAAAAGGCCAGGGCCCCGGGTGCTGCTGCACGACAGTCTACAGATCCCATTCCCAATTGCTCCCACATCACCACCACCCCTTCTATTCTGTGCCCCCCAACAAGCTACATCACATTGCATGTATCCTGCATCCGGCTCTTTTCTTCAACACCGCCGACATCGGCCACTCAACCAGACAGTAATACCTCTGCTGTGAGCCAGGGCCCCTCTCCCTCATCATCCATATACCTTTCCTTATCCTCCTATCCTCTTCCCTCCTCAACCCCCCTTGCAGCACCGGACAAACCTTACGAATCCCCCCATACACCTCTGAAGACCTCTAAACGCACTTTCAGGGTCCGCTTGATACAGATTCTCCTCCCTTGACCTCCCCAGCATGAACAACACTCACCCTCTAAGTGTAATAACATGGAATGTCCATGGACTCGCGCCTTACATCAAAAGGAAAAAAGTACTCTCTTATCTCCAATCAAAGCGGGTGGACGTGGCATTACTCCAGGAAACACACCTAGATGCACTGGAATGTGACAAGTTGTGCAGGGACTGGGTGGGAAAGGTGATTCACAGCAGTGTGCAAGCGGGGGAAACCTCGGATGCGGGTCCCATTCGCAAATGTGGAGTAGCGATCCTCATCCGCTAATCTCTTCCGGCCACGGTGTCAAAAACATGGATGGATCCAGACGGACGCTATGCATTCGCTAAGCTGCGAATAGGGAAGCTCATGTCTGTGTGGGATCAGTCTATGCCCCGACGGGAACAAAGAAATAATTCCTTCTTCAACTGAACCACTTACTAGCAGAACTAGGCACCTCGCAGTACCTTATAGGTGGGGATTGGAACTTGGTGAGAGATCCAGTATTAGACAAAACGGGCCCCGTTGACAGGGGCCATGCCGCGGACAGAGCCTTGATGGGTGACATATTGGCGGATAATGGGCTGGTGGATCACTGGCGCCTTTGCTACCCGACCGATGTAGAATATACATTTACCTCCCCTACTCATGGCATGCTTTCTCGCTTAGATTATTTCCTTGTCTCTCAAAGAGCGGTGCAGCTGGTCCAGGAGTCCCACATCTTAGAGGCAGCACTCTCTGACCACTCTCCGGTTCTTTTATCAGTGGAATTAGGACTGACCAGGCCGGGACGCAAGCCTTGACGCATGAACATTCAGCGTCTCCGGACCCCAAAGGGTAAATCCCAACTATGAACACACCTTCAGGATTATCTTTCCACCAATCAAGGGTCCGTGGACTCAGGTAGGATTATCTAGGCTGCAGCAAAAGCTACCATTAGGGGCCAACTTATGCGAGATGCAGCACAAGCCAACAGGCAAAATGCTGCCCGACAGAAGGAGCTGGAACAGGATATTGCGTCCTATACCCGCTTATACACAGCAAAGTCAACCCTACAGCACCCCAAATCTTTGGAACAAGCCTGCATGGCATTGAACGGCCTCTTTACGTCCAAGGCAGAGTACGCTCTACAAAAAATTAAAGGGAGACATTACGAGCAGGGAGAAAAGGCAGGAAGACTATTGGCGGCACAGTTACACCAAAGAGAAGCTGCTATGGCCATATCCGCCATACGGTCATCTGGAGGAATCACGCTCACCCGACCCCAGGATATTGTGAACAAATTTGCTTTGTTCTACAAGTCTCTATGCACTCCGGGGACACAGGCTGATGAAGATAATATGATTGCCTTCCTCACAGGTGCGGACCTTCCCTGTCTCTCGGATGAAGGCAGAAAACTCCTTGAAGGAGAAATCAACAAGGAGAAGATCTCACATACGATAGCTAACCTACCCTACCACAAGGCCCCAGGGGAAGACGGCTTCCCAGCTGAATTTTACCGCTGGGCAGGTGAAGGGATAATTGACACTTTACACGCTGCATTTCAAGAGGCGGAACACGAGACCTCATTAGGACCCCTCTCTAATAAAGCAGTGATTGCCGTCCTACCCAAACCCGGGAAAGACCCCCTACTTTGCAGCAGTTACCGCCCCATCTCGTTGTTGAATTGTGATATTAAAATACTGGCCAGTATCCTGGCCTCCCGTCTACGCAAAGTTCTGCCCTCCCTAATCCATCATACGCAAGTGGGATTTGTACCAGGGCGCTCCTCTAGGAGCCACCTGTGCACTTTAGCCCACACATTGTGGTCTGCCAAATGCCTTCCAAATGATGCACTGGCATTATCACTTGACGCGGAGAAGGTGTTTGATCGCATTTAATGAGAATACCTTTTTAAAGTACTGGAACGATTCGAGTTAGGGGACCAGTTCATAGCCAAAGTGCGACTGCTATACAATAATCCCACCGCACAAATAAACAGCGGGGGTTTTGTATTGGACCCGTTCCCGATCCGAAGGGGAACACGTCAAGGGTGCCCCCTATCCCCACTCCTCTACCTCTTGGCTATAGAGCCCCTAGCAGCCACAATACGTCAAGCGGCCAGTGTCACAGGCATACGCCTCCCGACGAGAGAATCTAAACTTTACCTGTACGCAGATGACATCCTGCTTACTCTCACGGATCTTCCCCGCTCTTTGCCGTCCCTGCTTCAAATTATAGATGGCTTCTCCTTTTCCGGTTACAAAATAAACTGGGACAAAAGCGAAGCACTGTCCATCTCAGACGGAACCACAAAAGCAGCCATACACGGGTTCCCCTTTCACTGACAACCCTCACGTCTTAAATACCTGGGAGTTTTGGTGAACAAGGGAACGGAGGGGATGGTTGCAGATAACTTAAGCCCCCTGATCACCCAGATGGAATGCGACTTTGAAAAATGGATAACGCAGGGGCTCTCCATGTGGGTGTAGGGTTCAAGCCGTGAAAATGGTCACCCTTCCGCGCTTCGTATACACCCTAGAAACAAGTAAAAAGTAGTTGGACGTGCATTTACAATTCATACATTTATAAATAACCACCTTGAGATCTAAAGTGGTTATGGTGCTTTCATTCCACCTTTTCTTTGTTCATTTATTTTTAGAGCAAACACGATAGACATTTAATTCATGTCTTAGAGAAGAACACTAAATAATACAATTCTACAAAACAATAATCACAACATTTTAGACATTCGACAAATACATCAAAAGCTTACAAATTCTTGAAAATGACATAACATCACAGAACACAATAGACCAGTCCTTATTTTAACAAAAGAAACAATGGCGGTGCAAATCGTTATTGTTTTTCAAAAATGCAGCATGCCATATACAGCTAGACAACACTACGGTTACACCAGGCTAATTGCCTTGTTTGTACACAGTATTATTCAGTGAATTGGTAGTAGTTACTGCTAGCTGGATGGGGTCGACGCGTTTCAGAACCCTATTCAATTTCAGGGTTCTCCTCAGGACCAGGACTTGGTCAAACACTACGAAAAATGAGATATGGAAATGATTGTAAATTATGGGTCCCTGCGTTATGGCGTTTCCTACCTTAACCTAATAGAGCAATTTGTTCTTACCGGTGATGGAGAGAAGGTACGCATAAATGGTAGTTGGCAGTTAATACCGCGTGCAGTCGCGGATTGCCATGGTTTTCTGAAATATAGAAAGTTTAGGCTGTAATTCAAACAGCTATTCTAGGGGGTGCACTCAGTTGAAACTGCCACAAATGGCTATGGAGCCAAATGTGGTCTGACATGGTGGTGTATACATTTAAAGAAAACCAGCTTGCCTCGTATTTGTGGCCAGACGCTCTGCGGCGGTTAGTAGTTTCCCCAAAAACATGATGCAGTGAATTCCCATTTATACAAAACCTATTGGGAATAAGGTAAACCCTAATTATTAACGATGCGAGCAAACCTTACTGCATTGTAAGGATAATCTAGAGTGAAAGCTTACTTGTGTTGAATTAATGGTGAAGCGATCGCCAGTGCTTTTGAACAAGGTGTTTTCTCATTTGGCTCCTGTGTCAAACAAAGATTAAACAGACATGGAATCACCCATTAATCTATTTTGTCGGTTGCGGGCAGTAAGGATTACATTGCTTCATGCGGTAAATTATAATTGCTTAACTCACTCATTTTGAAGTGTAGAGGCGGCGTGTGAGGCGTTTTGTTTTATTGCGTATTTAGGGCTCAGCTCCTGATTAGTATAAAAAGATCGAGAGAGGAGGCATTGAAAAGGCGTGATAGAAGGAAATTTAATTAAAAGCTGGCACTAACCAGTGCAATTGTAAGTGATTGTGATGGAGCAAGGACTCGTAAATGAGACTTGCTCGGAAGCAATCCTCTCGTTTAACTCACTAACGAATTATTAACAACATGTTTTGTGATTTATAATATGCATTTCCTTTACACGCGGGAGAAAATGAAGCTTGCCTATGTGTTTACTAACTGCAATAACATGAACAAAGGACTAAGATGCATTCTAACACGGGATCTTTACTGCGCATGCGTCTACTGCATCTATGTAGTATGACGTGCTAACGCTTGGAGGGAAATTCTGGCGCCTGCGCAAAGAACCATAAAATGGCCGCTTGAAAACTCACATGCATGGCACCTGCTTGCTGAAATTAGAAAATACGTTTTATACTAACGCAAATGCATAAAGGGAAATAATAAATGGTATGGGCTAGAGTAGAGGTTGGTGGTATACAGTGAAATCTTTTATTTTTGAGAATAACATTTTTCCTTTTGACCTTATTATTAGTGCGTATTTGGGCGTGTAAATTTGTCTGAGTCGAGCAGACTGACGTTGCGCGACGCATGCGCCCTGGCGAGAAAGTACGAAAAGATTACTAAGGGCTTGTCACGCGTCCAAGGTCGGCGAAGATGTGCCCTGGGAACATGAGGGTGAAGAGTTCATATGAAGGAACTTTATTCAAAAAGATCGCAACATTTGTAGATGTATGGGAAAGGAATGGGAAAGGAAGCGGGGGAATAAAGTTTGAGGGGAGGAGTTTTGAAACAATGGTTTAAAGAAATAAGTGAAATGTAAGTATGGTGTGATGATCATCCCCCTTCGCCTGTCCAATCAGAAGTTAGTATTTTGTAAAATTGAAACATTAATGGGTGGTACATGGTAATAGAAAGGTATAATTGAAGTAGTTTAGTTAGTTAGTTAGCTAAGATTGTTGGGAGCGGAAGCAGCAGAAACAATACGGAGCTTGGGATGCTGTGGGTGCTGGGGGTGGTGCTGATGCTCTGAAATGCTGATGAAGAAATCAAATGCAGAACCATCTACTTAATTTGGGTGGGTTAGAAAGAAGTTAGCGGAAGAACCGCGAGGAGGAAGAGAGTGTCAGAGAGGGGTGCGACGTAGTCGTCGGTATCTAGAGAGGTGAAGTATCCTGTCCTGAAGTCTTTGTCTCCTGATCTGTCCTGGGGACCCTTACCATCCCTTTGGCCAGGGGGTTGGTCTTCACACCATACTTGGTAAATATAAAATTCATCGTATTGATAGATGTTCTTCTCTCTCTGTCCTCTTCTTTCTGAGCATAGTTATTGTGTGGATCTGAATTGCTAAATGCCTAATTGAAACTTGATTGAATTGGCACTCTTGAGAATGAGGGTGTTTGTACTGAAACGTTTTTGAGATGGTTCACAAACAACTCATTTAGATAAAGATTTTAAAACTTCTCGAGTCTGTGATTATTTCATTTTAAACGAGAAATGTATAATAAGTCATGTTAATTATCACCATCAACTAGTTCCACCTAATGGTCCATTGACCAGAGGAAAGAACTATTTGATCAGTGATAGGTTTAGTTGGAGAGGAAATAACTAGAAGTTCCAGCGGTCTACTTGGTGTTTAGTGGAAGGGAGTTGTATGGGCCCAGGTGAGTATATGGTAGTGGAGTATCTGTTGTTAGTACGCCGCTGGATCAGTTTTCTGGTAGCAGAGCTATGGTTATTAGTGACTAGTTTGGTGATAAGTATAGATTATTCATTATTTGGTTTATGTTTAACAAAAAGAGTCAGTGTCTTGTTTTATGTCGTTTGGAAAATTCCCGGGGAAATGAATAGCGGGTGGCGATAGAAACCACACTGCAGTGAGGTTACTCGTCTGTTGGAATAACACTGAGAAGCTAGGTAGGGCTGGCAGTGTTAAAATAGGGACTATTTTCTGTATAAAAGTGAGAGTGATTGATAGCAAAGAGTTCGCTGGTGAAACTTTAGGCGTTATATCACCTAGTAAGGGTAACCCTGAAGGAGTAGCAGGTTCTTCTAAGCTAGATTGACAGCAAAAGGAGTTCGCTGGTGAAACATCGATCTCAAATTTCCCTAACGGGTGACACCGGAGAAGTAGCAGGTTCTCTGGAGCATAGATGAAGAGTAAGCGGAAGGTTTTACTCGCAGTGAAAAGAAATAAACTATCCTTTGATTTAGTGGAACAGACAGAGTAGCGAATGTTTTTACGTCGTTATTAACAAAGAAGTTTAAAGAGAATTTCGAGAAATAAAGTTTCGTATTACCTTGTAAAGGGAGGGTCAGCTGCCGGAGTGGTACTGACGTCACAGAAAGCCGCGCTGGGATTGGTAGAAGCAGCAGGCGTGTGACAAGAGGAGCTTTGTAAAGGAGGGGTAAGAAGCCGTCGGAGTGGTACTGATGTCACATTGAGCCACGCTGGGATTGGTAGTAACAGCGGGCGTGTGACAGGAACAGCCTTGTAAAGGAGGGGTCAGTAGTAAGGAGCAGAACTGATGTCAGGAAAAGGCCGCGCTGGCATTGGTCAGAGTACGAGTGTGAGCCTGATTTGATTGGATACTTAGTTAGAAGCCGCGCTAGGATTGGTGAAGAGAAGATTGTATGCAGGATTTTGATTTGACTGCAAGTGCAAGACGTACAGGTAGGAAATTTCAAGGATTTGCGGAATACAATTTCCTACACCGTTCTTCAAGAATGTATGGAGAGAAAAGAAATATGTCAATTTTTAAGAAAATAAAGCATTTCTTTGTAAAGGATAAGCCTGTGTTGACTAGAGAGAATTCCTATTCCACCACCGAAGACACCAGCATCTTTTATGATGATGGAAAGGGGATATCATACTTGCGTGTGGTTGGAAAACTGGGTAGAATACACGAAGGATGATGGTGTGTTAGCGTTTTCTAAGGATGGTACGTTTAATGGGAGGATTCTTCAGAATTTGCAATTGAAAATGAATGATTTGGAACCTAGAACTAGGGGAACTCAATATGAGGCTTTGGAAGAATGGGAAACTGAGTCATATGAAAGAGAAAAATGCAGAGGTGGAAGATATAGATGATTCTTTCCCAGACATTTGCATGAGTCACGAGAAGGGCAGATGAAACAGTGGAGGAGAGCTATGGTATCAGAAGGATTATATCCAGTATTGATGGCTGAGGAACAATCTGGAGGAAAGTGTAAGGAGAAAACGAAACATATGAATTCGATAGGATATGGTGAATCAGATGATGAATTGTTAGAAGATATTTTAATTAAAAATTCACCACCGTATCAAGAAGCAGCTAGTAAGGTTACTCCAAGTGCACCAGTAAAGGGAATGCCATTAACCCCACAAATTTTACATGAAACGTCATATAGCAGAGTGTTGCAAGATAATGAAAGAGAAGCTTTGAATCAAACTAGAGAAGAACTAGTTCAAAAGATAAGTCAATTGAATTTAAATACTGAAGCTTTAACAGTACCAGTAACCATTGGTCCGGTAATCCCATTGTATGGAGATAATAAGATTTGCCAGAAATCACAACTTGTGACAGTTTCATTAAATAGTCCCAGAAAAGAGATAGTAATTACAGATGATCAGGTTAGCGAAAGTGAGTCAGTTATTTCATTAATGGATCTTCCTATTGTGGAACCTTTGACGGAAACTTCAAAGAGAGTTACGCCTATGAATTTGAGAGAAAGAAGACCTTTGGTTCTGGCTGGAACTGCAGGCGCAACAGTAGTCACCTCTGAAGAAATAGAAAGGTGGGCTCAGGAAAGAGATAATCAGAACCCAACACCAAAGATTTTAGATATCAGCAGATTGAAAGTGGAATTGGAAGAGATGATGACAGGATGTGTGGGCACAGAAAGATTAAACGTTTACAATGATTTAGAAAGTGTAAATGCTTCTGGAAAGAGACTACAGATAAAAGAATTAATTAACATTTTGCGAAAGTGGGGAGACATTGATAAATGGAGAATTAGATGGATAAGAAAGAAAGAGGAAGTACAAGCGAGAGAAGCAGCAGCTGCATTTCCAGTAAGGGAATCAGGAAAAGTGGAAAAATTGTGTCCGAGGAGAGAGGTTCCTGGAGGTGGATATGTTCATGTCCCTTGGAGTAGACAAGATATTTTATCATTTACAAATAATTTTCCAAAACTGAGAGAAAAACCAGTTGAGTGGTACAAACAGGTAGAAAGGTTTGTGAAGGTTTCAAAGGTGTTATTGAAAGACTTGGATGGTCTATTTGATATAGTGGTACCTGCTGATTTATGGACAGAATGTAAGATCACAATTGATTGGCCTAATGAGGAGTATCCTAGAGATGCAAAAACAGGAGCACCTTCGGAAGAGGTGATGAAAAAGTATCACCAAGTGATTACGTATTTGAAAGGGAAAATCCCTCCTAAAGAAACAGATTGGGTAAAAATAGATAGAACAACACAGGAACCAAATGAATCTGTACATGCGTACTATGAACGGTTATTGCAGGTGTTTAAGCAGTATAGTGGTTTTGAGAATATTGGTGACAAGGATATGGGACATTTTGTGTATCGGTTTGTATATGGCTTGAAACCAGAAATCAGTCAGATGATACAGCAGCACATGTTGTGTTGGCAAAGAAAGACAGTGGATGAGATTCTAAAGTACGCGAAATATTGCGGCGATGACATTGAGGACAGGCGTAGGAAGCTAAAAGAGAAAATGATGTGGGCACAAGTTAAATTGGCAGAGCAGCAAGAAGAGAAAGTAAATCATCAAAATAATAATCAAGTGAAAGAACATAGTCAGAATAATCAAGGAGCGAATGGAAATAAATTTAAGGGGCAAATGGACAGAGAAAAGCGAAAAAGAAGTTTCCTTGTCATGCGTGCGGAAAGCTTGGACATTGGAAGAACAAGTGTAAGAGTACTCAGAATAATAATAATAATAATGGGCCAAATCAAAATTTAATCCCACAGATGCAGAATGAAGTACTTATGAATCAGCAGCAACAGGTAGTTACTCCACAATATCAGGTGCCACCACCTATGCCAAATTTTGTGAACCATCAAAGTCTCAGTGCGAACACCGGATTTCAAGGAGAAAGTGGTAAGAACATTAGAACAATTGCACAATATTTTTTACAGAATGATGAAAAACATTCGGATGACGCACAATGACGGTGCCTGAGGGGGGAGGAAGAGGAGTGCGTGCTTGGCGCATCCTTGCCGGTAGATCAGTCAGGTCCATTTGTTGATGGGAGAGTAGAAGGTAAAGATATTACTTTCCTATTGGATACTGGTGCTACCAGGTCTACTGTGAGAACAGCAGACATCCCAAACCTAGCCCTCTCGGGAGAAACTATCCAAGTTGCAGGCGTATCTAACCAACAGATTAGAACCCCAATCACAAAACCAATGGAGGTGCACATTGGGAACTTCAAAGAAATGCATCGATTTGTAGTTTGCGATTCCAGTCCAGTAAATCTGTTGGGAAGAGATCTTTTGTGCAAGATGAATTGCACGATCTATTGTACACCGGATGGTGTTGCTTTCCAAACCCCCGATGAGGACGTTGTTTATAAGATGATGTTTGCCAAACAGGGAACAGAAGTAGATGAAATGTTTTCATTAATAACCGAGAATGAATAGCCAGAAGGGTTAAGAACGACAGTCAATCCAGAAGTGTGGGATTTTACAGGAAAAGACATTGGGTTAATGACAAATATAGACCCAGTTAAAGTGACAGTGAAAGAAGGTGCAGTGTATCCAAATACCCGACAGTACAAAATGAGTCCAGAAGTAAAAGCAGGAATTATTACAGAAATTGAACGAATGGTTAAACAAGGTATTTTAAAAGAGGTGATGGGTAGTCCCTGTAATTCGCCAATAATGGGACTGAAAAAGCCTAGCGGAAAGTACAGAATAGTGCAAGACCTACGGAAAATAAATACAATTGTAATTCCCTGTTGTCCAATTGTGCCAAATCCAGCAGTGATCCTTTATCAGGATCAGGATACCCTGGAATGCAGGATGGTTTACAGTAATTGATTTATGCCAAGCGTTCTTTTCTATTCCTTTGCACCCACACAGCCAGTATCTTTTTACGTTTAAGTTTGAAGATCTTATTTACGCATGGTGTCGTGTTCCTCAAGGGTACACAGAGAGTCCTTCAATTTTTAATCAGATTTTGAAAAAGTGGTTGGAATCGTTGATCATGACTGGAAATTCTGTTCTGGTTCAGTACATTGATGACCTATTGGTGGCATCAAAAACACGAGAAGATTGTGTCACGGATACAATTGCATTACTGAACCATTTGGCTGAAGGAGGACACAAGGTGTCTCCAGAAAAGTTACAGTTCTGTCAACAAGAAGTTAGATATTTAGGGCATAAAATAGAAAGAGGAGTTAGAAAAGTGACACCGGAAAGAATAAAAATAATCAAAGAAATGCAATTGCCACAGACTCAGAGAGAAATGGGACTGTTTCTGGGAGTGGTTGGATACTGTAGGCAATGGATTAATGGTTTTTCTATGTTAGCGAAACCATTACTACAGATGATCCGGAAACGAGCAAAAGATCCGATTGATTGGAATGATGACTGCCTAGAGGCATTTGTGAGACTAAGAAATTGTTTGTGTGAGGCTCCTGCTTTGGGCATGCCTGATTATTCAAAAGACTTTGCTTTGTTCTGTTGTGAAAGAGAAAATTGTGCACTTTCAGTCTTAATACAGAGACATGGATTGAGTCGACGTCCAGTGGCATATTTTTCAGCCACATTGGACCCAGTGGCTTCAGCATTACCTGGCTGCTTAAAAGCAGTAGCTGCTACTTGTATGAGTCTGGAGCAAAGTGAGTCGATAGTGATGGGACATCCGGTAAAGGTTTTTGTTCCACACTCGGTTGAGATTCTTTTGACAAGAACAAGAACACAGCACCTCACCCCTAGTCGTATGACAAAGTACGAAAGAGTGATTTTGGGAGCTGAGAACGTGACTGTGATAAGGTGTACGATCCTGAACCCAGCCACCCTATTACCAGACCCCTGCGATGAAGAAGTGAAAGAAGAAAGTGATCATGATTGTTTGGACGTGACTGAGTTATGCACGAAGCCCCGCCCGGACATAAGAGAGTCACCTTTGAAAGAGGCTGATCATGAGTTATTTGTAGACGGTTCCTGCCTTAGGACACAAGAAGGAGGACTAAGAGCTGCTAATGCTGTTTGTAAAATATCCGGGGTAATTGAAGCATCCTGTTTACCTGGGGTCAAGTCTGCACAAGTAGCTGAATTGGTTGCCTTAACAATGGCATGCAAAAAGGGGAAAAATTGGAGAGTAACCATATTTACGGATAGCCAATATGGTTTCGGAATTGTGCATGACTTTGGCCAGCTTTGAATGCAAAGGGGATTTCTGACTTCTTCAGGATCTCCTATCAGAAACAGCAAAAATGTAAAGGATTTGTTAGAAGCACTACAATTGCCAAAAGAGATAGCAGTTGTAAAATGTGCTGCACATCAGTCAGGAAATTACTATGTGACTGCTGGCAATAATTATGCTGACCAAGTGGCCTATTACTGTGCTAAAAAAGCGGTAGCCATAAACAGAAAAATTGAAACGGGTGAAACCAGATGCCAATTTATGTACTTCTCAGTACCAGAAACATGGGATGAGATTAAACAATTGCAGGAAGAAGTTGAGGAAAGGGAAAAAGAAATCTGGCTAAAGGCAGCCTGTACAAAGAGACCACATGATGAGGTATGGGTGTATTTAGATGGAAGACCAGTCATGCCAGATTGTTTGCTTTCAAAAATGGCGAGAGTGTACCATGGAGCAACACACATAGGGAGAGATTCAATGATCAGGCTATTCAGACAGAGTTGGTATAATCCGAAGTTCAGGGTAGTCGCAGAGAGCCTTTGCCAAAGATGCTTAACCTGTCAACAGCAGAACCCAGGTAGAAAGACAGTGGTAAGCTAGGGAAAGATCGGAAACGCAGAAGGACCCTTCGCCAGATTACAGTTAGATTTTATTGAATTACCCCCATGCAATGGACTGAAATACGTACTTGTCATAGTATGCCTTTTCTCAAGATGGGTGGAAGCCTATCCAACTCGAAGAAATGACAGTCTTACAGTTGCAAAATTGTTGTTGAGGGAGTTAGTGCCGAGATTTGGTTTTCCGGTCACTTTGGAATTAGATAGAGGCCCTCATTTTAATAATGAAATAATTCGATTAATCCGTGCTGCGTTTAACATTGAACAAAAACTGCACTGTGCTTATCGTCCAGAGGCTTCTGGAGTTGTTGAGAAAATGAATGGCACAATCAAGTCAAGATTGGGAAAGGTGTGTGCATCCACAAAGCTGAAATGGCCAGATGCATTACCTCTTGTATTGATGGGTCTCAGAAGCATTCCAGACAGAAAAACAGGAATTAGCCCACATGAGGTTCTCATGGGAAGAGCCATGAGACAGGCATTTATTCCTGGAAATAAGCTAATGAGTATAACTGATGATCTGGTATTGGACTATTGCAAAGGATTGGCTGAAATGATGCGTTCTATCTCTCACCAGGTTGGGGAAGACGCAGTTGAAAGACAGCCAGACCAAGCGCATGATTTGAATCCTGGAGATTGGGTGCTAGTGAAGAAACACGCAAGAAAATCGTGTCTAGCACCAAGGTGGGACGGGCCACGACAAGTCATACTACCACAGCAGTGAAGTGTGCAGGTCTGCCCAATTGGACTCATGCCAGCCATACCAGAAGAGTTCCGAGCCATCAGATCAACAAGAGCCACCACTGACTGAGCAGGCTGAAGCGTCAGGAGTTGTAAACTGTGAAATTGAAGAATGTAGAGTGATAGATTCTGAAAGACAACCATATGACGAACAGCCCGAGATAAGTCAGGAAGAATGGATCCCAATGATTGAAATAATTGATGATGTTATTGAAACCAGAAGAAGAACAGAACTGAAAAGACAGGAATGTAGTCAGGAAGAGACAGGGGAAGAAGAACACACTCAGGTGAAAATAGGAAGAGACACAAACAAACCTGAGGAGGGAAAAATAGAAGAACACGTTCAGGCAGAAGAAGAAAAGTTTGAATTAAGACCTGAACAGGACCAGATAGAGTTAGAAGAACAAGTTCAGGCAGAAGAAGAAAGGTTTGAACTAAGACCTGAACAGGGTCAGATAGAATTAGAAGAACAAGCTCAGGAAGAAGTAGAACAAAATACGGTAGAACCTGAGCAGGAGGAAGCAAAAGAAGGTACAAGCACAGAAAACAGAGAAACAGAACAGGTTGTGCCTAAAATAAATGAAATAAAAAGAATTTCACAAAGAGATAAGGAAGGTGAAAACACAGTACAAATCAAAAGAGTCAGAAGAGGAGACAATTGGCCAACTGGAGTAAAGAAACTAAAATATCATCTGAGAACATCTGAAAAGAAACCAGAGCAAGTGAACGAAGTCACAAGTCAAACAAGACCTAAACAAACCTTAGCGAAAATAAGTCGAAGAAGTCCAAGATTGAGGAATTTAAACAGGAGATACAAGGCTCCTGAGTGGACATACGTTATACTCGAGGAATTTGAGTCCCTGGATCTGTCTGATGAGACAGAAGAGGTCCATATTGCACAAATTGATGAAAGCCAATTGAAACCTCCTTAAGAACAAAGAGGAAGGCTAAGACTGAAAAAGAAAAAGAAAAGAGATTTTCTCAGGAATAAAATGGCGGAAACTGAAGTTACTGGGAAACCAAAGTGTGGACTAAAAAGAAAGTGTTTTAGATTTTGTTTTTGTAGTATTTTATTAGCAGCAATAGGATGGCTATTCTTAACAGTAGGAGTACCTTTTATGAAAACAAGTGACAAGAATAACACAGATACTAATGTTAAGGTGGATAGAATAAGAGAAACTGAAATAGAAATAGGGGTAGAAGATGAAGCAAACTATCATAATGAATCAGACTATAATACGTCCTCTAATGTGTTTATTAAGTTGTTATTTCAATATGTTAGTACTATGGAGATTAATAACTGCTACGTGTGTATCAAGTTACCCTCATCAGTATCAGAGGGAATGACGTATCACCATATACCCTTATCCTTTGGTGTGTCATGTAGTATTTTGTCAAGTTTATTTTATGCTGTAGGGAAACTTCAATATTTTTATTCAGATATAGATGTAGTATTTCCTGAATTACCTATTAGAAAGAATATGAATCCAGAAGCTAGTAGTAAAAATGCACAGTTTTTGGGTGAATTTTTCATAACGATGAGTTCAATAGATTTAGTTCAGGCACACAAAGATAATCTAACATGTACATCAAGAAAAGAAGAAAAAGACTTTTTGAATTTGGTAGAAGAAAGGAGACAGGATTTAATGAGGAAGGCAACTACACAGAAAACCCATGTACCTCCATGGGTTGGGAAAGAGGGAATCTATGCAAGTGGCAAGACTCATGCTGCGATGTCCCTGGACTTTGTGAAAAGGGGAAAATTCTGCCTCCATAGATTAAAGACAGATTATAACAATAATTACATTGGTTCCAGTGAATGTGAACATAACTTCCTAATATTAGGAGGATGGGGACTAAAAGGGGGAACTGATCCTGTGTTTCCAGGAGTGTATTATGTTTGTGGGAGCAATGCCTATTATAGGTTACCTGCAAGATGGTACGGAAGCTGTTATTTTGGAATAGTTTTTCCAAAAATGTATCATGTAGATAAAATCAGTGGAACCAATGGAAATTCTAATGGACTAACATGTAGAAGAAGAGCTAGTTTTTCTGAAATTGTAGGAGACATATTTAGTGCACTGATACCCTCAGTTGGAGTCATTCTAAATTCACAGAAAATGTGTAAGTTATCAACCATAGTTGATCGTCTTTCTACAGACACTGCAGGAGGATTTCTAATGATTAACACAGAAATGGTTGCAATTAGATCTATGGTTTTACAGAACCGTCTTGCTCTTGATATATTGTTAGCAAAAGAAGGTGGAGTCTGTGGCATGTTGAAAGTTCAACACTGCTGCACTTATATTCCGGACAAGAGCAGAGAAATTAAAGGATATATTGAAAACATTACGGGAATGCATAAAGATTTGACCCAACTGGAGGTTGACAGTCTGTGGGGAAAACTAACAAAAAGTATAACATCAATAGGGAAATGGTTTGTTGATTTTGGGAAAAGTTTTCTAGGTCAAATAATAATACCATTAGTTATGATAATAACGGTAGTGATGTTAATAATAATTACATATAAATGTTGTAGAAAAGGTACGAAAGAAAAGGTACACTTGGAAAGAAAGGGAAAGGGACAGACACGAAAGAGAAAATATGATGACATACGTTTGGAAGAAATGAAAGGCAGGTTATATAAGAAGATGCGAGATTTAGAAGGAAACGAAATTATTGATGAAAATTGAGAGGAGAAATAGAGAAAACTGAGAAGTGTTAAAGTTGGTATCTGGGATGGATGGGTAATTTTGTGATGGCTTAATATGCCATCAGAGAGGGGATTGATGGAGCAAGGACTCGTAAATGAGACTTGCTCAGAAGCAATTCTCTCGTTTAACTCACTAACGAATTATTAACAACGTGTTTTGTGATTAATAATACGCATTTCCTTTACACGCGGGAGAAAATGAAGCTTGCCTATGTGTTTACTCTACTGCAATAACATGAACGAAGGACTTAGATGCATTCTAACACGGGATCTTTACTGCGCATGCGCCAACTGCACCTACGTAGTATGACGTACTAACGCTTGGAGGGAAATTCTGGCGCCTGCGCAAAGAACCATAAAATGGCCGCTTGAAAACTCACATGCATGGCACCTGCTTGCTGAAATTTGAAAATAAGTTTTATACTAACGCAAATGCAGAAAGGGAAATAATAAATGGTATGGGCTAGAGTAGAGGTTGGTGGTATACAGTGAAATCATTTATTTTTGAGAATAAAATTTTTCCTTTTGACTTTAATATTAGTGCGTATTTGGGCCTGTCAAATTTGTCTGAGTCGAGCAGACTGACGTTGCGCAATGCATGCGCCCTGGCGAGAAAGTACGAAAAGATGACTAAGGACTTGTCACGCGTAAAAAGGTCGGCGAAGATGTGCCCTGGGAACATGAGGGTGAAGAGTTCATATGAAGGAACTTTATTCAAAAAGATCGCAACATTTGTATTAATAAAGTTTGAAGATGTATGGGAAAGGAAGCGGGGGAATAAAGTTTATGGGGAAGAGTTTTGAAACAATGGTTTAAAGAAATAAGTGAAATGTAAGCATGGTGTGATGATCATCCCCTCTTCGCCTGTCCAATCAGAAGTTAGTATTTTGTAAAATTGAAACATTAATGGGTGGTACATGGTAATAGAAAGGTATAATTGAAGTAGTTTAGTTAGTTAGTTAGCTAAGCTTGTTGGGAGCGGAAGCAGCAGAAACAATACGGAGCTTGGGATGCTGTCGGTGCTGGCGGTGGTGCTGATGCTCTGAAATGCTGATGAAGAAATCGAATGCAGAACCAGCTACTTAATTTGGGTGGGTTAGAAAGAAGATCGCGGAAGAACCACGAGGAGGAAGAGAGTGTCAGAGAGGGGTGTGACGTAGTCGTCGGTATCTAGAGAGGTGAAGTATCTTGTCCTGATTCCTGTCCCGAAGTCTTTGTCTCCTGATCTGTCCTGGGGACCCTTACCAGCCCTTTGGCCAGGGGGTTGGTCTTCACACCATACTTGGTAAATATAAAATTCATCGTATTGATAGATGTTCTTCTCTTTCTGTCCTCTTCTTTCTGAGAATAGTTATTGTGTGGATCTGAATTGCTAAATGCCTAATTGAAACTTGATTGAATTGGCACTCTTGAGAATGAGGGTGTTTGTACTGAAACGTTTTTGAGATGGTTCACAAACAACTAATTTAGATAAAGATTTTAAAACTTCTCGAGTCTGTGATTATTTAATTTTAAACGAGAAATGTATAAAAAGTCATGTTAATTGTCACCATCAACTAGTTCCACCTAATGGTCCATTGACCAGAGGAAAGAACTATTTGATCCGTGAAAGGTTTAGTTGGAGAGGAAATAACTAGATCTTAAGGTATGAAAATCATTAAAACTAAAAGTTCCAGCGGTCTACTTGGTGTTTAGTGGAAGCGAGTTGTATGGGCCCAGGTGAGTATATGGTAGTGGAGTATCTGTTGTTAGTACGCCGCTGGATCAATTGCATTCCAGTATGACTTGCCTGAGTTAAAGCGTCAATTTCCAAACAGCGTTCTTCCCCAGCCTCGCCTTTCAGGCATCATAGTAATGCGGAAGTGCGCGTCGCCACTCTAAAGACATTACTTGTAGATTCGGAGCATATGGAAAGCGTAGTGCTGTCAGCGCTTTGCATGTTGGTAATTGTTGTGTTTTAAAAAGCAGTTTGTGCGTTGGGAACTTAAAATATGAATTTTTTGTGAATCATGAACATAAAAAGCAGTTTCAGTGTGCTCGTACCGTGTATACTACTACCTGTAATATATACGTGCCACTCGTAGTACAGTTTGATGATTGGAGGCAAGCGGTTTAAAAAAAGGGGCGATTAATTTTAAAGTCTGTTAATTTCAGACATTTCATTCAATCCCACAGAGGCAGTGTTAAAGCGCATAATTAGATAAGCTTCCCTTTGAAGCAATGTCCTTTTGAGATCCCCCCTCTGGGGTTCGGTTTTATGACACTTAACACTGTCCATCGGAGATCTCTTTCCGTATGTTTGAATTCCTGAAAATGCGCCACAAGGGGTGCATTCAGTACTTTGTTTTTAATTCTTGAGCGATGTTGACTTATTCGTTGCCTGATTTCCTGCGTGGTTTTGCCGATGTACACCAGAGGACTAGGGCAGGTAATGGCGTAGATCACGTTTTTGGTCTTACACGTTGAAAATTCATTGTGTTTCCACTTGTCAGTTCCATCCGTAAATTGTGTGCCCTCCATAGTTGAATTACATGCCTGACATGTTCCACACTTGTGGTGTCCTACTACGGGTTGTAAGTTCAAAAAGGGCCGTAGTGATTCTGCTCTCTTGGGGGCATCATCCGATGCCCTAACGATGCGTTGTCCAATACTGACATTCTTTTTCAGAGCGAACAACGGTATTTGAAGGTCCTTGTCAGTATCCTTTACCAGATGCCAATTCTGTCGGATAATTTTTTTTGAAAGAGTTGGTGTGTGGACCAAAGGTGGAAACACACACTAAACATGCCATAGGTTTTTTTGGTTGTTTTTCAAGCAAGGTTTCACGTGGTGTGAACCAGGCCCTTTTACAAGAATGCTTTAGTAGCTTTGATGGATAGCCCTTTTCTTTAAGTTTCGCAGTCAGCAAGTTGGAATGTATTTCATAGTCTTCTTTGCGTGTGCAGTTACGCCGCAAACGCAAATTCTGGCCATAGGGCAAGTTGTTCTTGAGGCTCTTTGGTTGATGACTTTTAAAATGAAGTGCTGTATTTTTATCCGTGGGCTTTGTGTACAGTGTAGTAATCAAGCCTGTTTCTGTGGGTCGGACCTCCACATCTAAAAAAGTTAGACTGGTGGTGCTGTGGGTCAAACTAAATTGAATATCCGGGTGTCTCTTGTTCAGCCACACATGGAATTTTAGTAATTCATCTTCCGTACCAGCCAAGATGCACCATATATCATTTATATAACGGTGCCATTGTACCAAACATTGGCTGAAAGGGTTATTGTTGTAAATATAACGATCTTCATATTTGGCCATGTAGAGAACCACCATCTCCGGTGCAAAGGGACACCCCATGGCAGTCCCTTTCACCTGGACAAAGAAGTTCTTTTCGAATTTGAAGTAGTTCTGTTTTAGAGCCAATGAGGCTAGGTTGACAATGAATTGTGTGGGGATGCAATGGGGACGATCTCTGCTTTCCAAGTAAAATTCCAATACATCCAAGGCCTCCTCTTGGGGAATTTGCGTGTATAAAGATACAACGTCTAGAGTGACAAGTCTGTGATATCCCGGCTGAAACTGAAAACCCTCGATTTTATTAATAAAATCAGTTGTATCTCTCAAGTATGATGTTACTTTTTGCAAAAATTCTTTTAAAAACACATCCACATACTTAGAGATGGGTGAAAGTACTGAATCGCTCCCTAATACTAGGGCGGCCGGGGGGTGAGGTGGCGTGCTTATGTGCTTTCGGGAGGAAGTAGATCACGGGTATTCTTGGGTTTCTCTTTATTAAGTATTCATGTTCTTTGGGACCCAAGATCCCGGCCTCCAGGTTTTGATTTCATTCTGGATCTGTTGTACTGGATCCGATGGAATCTTTCTGTACCATGTTTGATTCAAAACATGTTTACGGCCTTCTTCCAGGTATGCCTGTTTAGACCACACCACTGTTGCACCACCCTTATCCGCCGGCTTGATGACCAATTCCTTGTCTTCTTTTAGTTCTTTAATGGCCAATCTTTGTGTGGTTGACATGTTACTTTTGACAAACACCTTCCGGTGGTTCAGTTGGTTGAGGGATGCTTAAACGACTTGTTCAAAAGTAAGAATACTTTTGGATGTAGTATGTGATGGAGGGCAGAGCGTCGATTTATTATGTAGTCCTGATATCTCCCAATTAGGCATCTCTTTATCTTTAAAAAATACATGGAGCCTAATCTTCCTGAACAGTTCCATGGCTTCCATTTTAAGTTGGACTAGATCTTGTTTTTGGCTGGGGACAAATTTAAAGCCTAACTCTAAAACCTCTTCTTGTTCTGGTGTAAGTGTCTTATTAGATAGATTGATAATTGAAGTCTTCTTTATGATGGGTAATATTTGCGCCTGGTGCGCATTTCCCAGGGTTGGGGTTTGTATCGTTCCCTTTGCTGCTGTTGGCCAACCCCTAAAAAATTATTGTTGTTTTTTCGTTGTTGATTTCCGTGGGATGGTCCTTCACGTGCGTCAGACTCACCCGTGGAGTCGGAAGACGACGTGTCCGAAAAAGTCAAGAACTTGCATTTTGATCTGCCTCTGTATTCCGGTAGAAATCTGCGTGATTCTTCACGTTTGTAAAAATCTTCTCTCAGGTATGGATACACAGTTTCAAGATTGAACGATTTTCTATCACGCTAAAATTTAGAATTCTTAAAGTTAATTGTGTTGTCTTTAAAGGTAGCAATCTCCTTTTCAATTTTATCTAACCGCGCTTTAGCCTCGGGGACTGTATGATTATCTTTTATGGATTGGATAAATTGTTCACGTTACGCTTAATAGACTCTAAGATAAAATCCTTTGTGTGGGATTCGGCAAGGCCACACCTGGCCACGGTGAAACTGAAAGCACATTGCTCTTATGGAGGACTGACCCTCCCATCGGTGGAACACTTCGCCCTTGCGCTGTAGTTCTCTCAAGTGGCGTACATGCTATCAGGAACCCCTGATGTGCCGCAATGGGTACATATAGAAAGACACCTACTGTTGACAGAACCAGGTTTCTCAGCCCTATATGGGACAGGAACAAGCCGCCACGACCCCACCAATACGATACTATCAGCCATGCGCAAGTCCTGGCAACGGGTGCATCGACTATTGAGTTCAAATCAACAAATCCATGAGAAAGCCCCCTTGTGGGGGAATACAGGCATATGCATTAATAGACAAACATTGTCCAGGCCCTTATGGAAGGCAGCAAGCATCCACACCCTGGATAAGCTCCTTCACGACAGTGACCTCAAAATATTTGTGCAATTAAGGGAGGAATTTGGCCTCCCGATGCAGCCATCCTCGCGGTACATACAACTTCAGCACTGCCTGAAGAAAAGTCTGGGTCTGCGTCCTTGGTCGCTTCAGACATCACCAGTAGTATTGTATCTGAACACGTGGGGAAAACACAAGGGAGTAACGTCTGGCCTGTATAGAGTACTCACATCCCATTTCTTTTCGCAGCCCCTATCACAGGACTTTTGCACCAGATGGCAAACTCGGCTATCGGTCTCCTATGAGGACGAAGAGTGGGCAGAGATATTGGATAACTTGGACAGGAGCACCCGGGAAGCAAGACTGAAATTCTATTTATTCAAAATCCTCCACGACTGGCATTGGTCAACGACGAAACTGCACAGGGCAGGACTGCTTACACATGCTAATTGCTGGAGATGCGTTAGCTCCAGCTGCGACACGACCCATAATATATGCGAATGCCCGATGGTGCAACACTTCTGGGCCATATGTGGGCAAAGTCCTGCAAACCACAATGCCTCTGCACCTCCCACTTACACCCACCAGCATTCTACTGCATGATCTGCGGCACTCCCCAAAGCTTTCAAAACCACAACGTCGCCTCCTTCACACAGCACTAGCTACAGCCAAAATATGCATATTGCGACAGTGGAAATCACTGACTCCTCCATCGCAGGAGGAATGGTTGGTAGCTATGATGCACATGGCCTCCCATGAGCGAGTCATTTACAACCTTCAAGATTAGACTGATCTGTTCCTTCATATGTTGACACCTTTCCTGAATGCGGAGAGTGTTATTGATAAGAACCCCACAACAGACATTCTGACTCACGCAGTGGCAATGACATCAGACGATGCCCTCTAATCCAAAACAAGAGCAATGACCCCATGCTTAAGAGGCCACCCTCCTTCCTACTACTCCCCATCAGTACTCATGCGATCTTCCATGTACCTCAAACTTCCCTCCCCTCCCTCTCCCTCATATGGACACGCTAGGTCTGCTTTACATCAACCATCATACATCCTTATACATCCTCGACATCTCCAGTCGCCTTCTGTCTTCAGTTGCGTCTTCTGACGATCCTTCCCATCTCCCTGCAGGGTTTTTCTCCTCCCTCCCTGTTCCCCTGCTCTCCTAATCCCCCCTCCTTTCTGTCCTTTCCCTCCCATGTCCATTCCCCCCTGACTCTGCAGAGCAGTAGAGCAGTACTGCAGCAATGAAGCAAAACAGCAACTCGGATAATTAGTGACCACGCTCTGCATAGAGGTCGAGAAGTGAACCCACAATAGGAGGTGTATAATATCTCTTCCTTCCGAATATCAGCACTTCTCCCCCACTAGACATAGTTACTACATCCAGGAATAGAGAGTGCCCTCCCGCAGAGTCACAAGCTGATCCGCCCGATTGACAATTGGCTTCCGATACATACGCTAAGTTCAATTTGATGACCAAAATTTCCACCCGTAGGGCTTCACGCATTAGGCCAACACTGGGTTCACTATCACTGATTTGCCTATCAGATCCCAGATTCCCTTATATCCCCACCCACCATTCTTTCCCCTCCTCCCGAGACATATACAGATATATACCGATATATGCTTCTTTCAGCCCTTAAGAGGCACATGTTGCACAGATTTCTCATTAAATTGTTTACACGGCCATTGTAAATATGCAGTCGATGCTATTGTTTCCAAGATGTAATCTTTTTCAAGTTGTAATCTTTTGCAAAATGTTAAAGAATTCCGACAGAAAAAAAATAACATTGCACTATTATCATTTTATTTTTCCTTTTTAAACTGCTCACAGAGCAGTGGCGCAATGCTCCTTCCCCTTAGCAGAGGAGCTGCCGCTGTTGGCAATAACATCCCCTTGTAGGAGTTGGCTATATTATGATTTGTAATATGTTGTGTATGTTCTTGCAGTATAGGTCGCTGTCAGGATATAGGTTCCTGCCAGTTTAGGGACAGTTTCTGATCTTGATGCATATTTTTAAGCAGGTGCTTAAAGAAAATCAAAATGCAATTGAAAGATAAGAGGCATATATTATATACATGTCTTTGTAAATCCCTAATCCCAGCAGAATAATGAAGCACTGTGACAACAATCAACCTCTTTAATTCCAGTGAATGTCATTGTTTTAGAATCGTCTCTCCTAATTTTCCTGAACTAAATGCCGAACAAAGCAGATAACGAAAAGTTCAACATTGCGAAAAGAAAATAGGATAATGTCACCTAAAGAAAAATAATCCATTTTCCCTTTCAAGAGGTTTGCTGTGTAGATTCTTGTGCAATAGCTTGGAAACTGCATTTTAAGACATGAGAGGAGGCGCATATTACATGCATGTTAGCAGCCTTCTGACCACGCTATTTGCCGCATTTTCCACCAGCCTAAAATCAGACCTCCTCTAGGTCAATCTGATCACATAAAAAACTCAGCTAAAGGAGCTCTCTTCACTCTCCGTCATCTCAAGAAAATCAAACCCTTCATTCCTTCTGAAGACTTCAAATGGATTGTCCAATCTCTAGTACTCTCGAAAATTGACTATGGAAACGCTATCCTCACAGGTACCCCTAAAGGACACTTAGCCCCCCTCAGATCTGTGCTCCACTTAGCGGCCAGGCTAATCACTGACTATAAACGTTTTGACCACATCTCCCCAGGCCTTAAGGCCCTTAATCGGCTGCCTGTTGAAGGTAGATCCTCATACAAGACAGCATGCATTAGGCTTAAAGCTCTCCACCAAAATACCCCATTGTACCTCACTAACAAACTCAAAAAAGCGGGCTGCTCCAGACTGATGAGAAGCACTAACGCCCTCCTCCTCGTCCCCCCCTTGTCAAAAAAGAAAACCACACAATCATGCTCCTTCTCTGGCAATGCACCGAACATCTGGAATGCTCTCCCCAAGGACCTGCGATGTAACCCCTCCTACCTCAGCTTTAAAAAAGACCTCAAACATCACCTTCTCAGCAAGTATTGGAGTCCATAACCTCGCCTATGATCCTACACTCTGCTTCCCAGTCTTGATTCTTCTTACCTCTTTCCTATCTCTCACCGCTCCACCCCTCTTTTTATCTTTCACCCTGTTCACTCTCTCCCTACCCCCCTCTCTCCCCTCTCCTCCATCTACTACCCCTACCCCTCTCCTCCAAAAATCTCTCTCTGTCTACTTTTCCTCCTCTTCCCCAATTTGGTTCCTACCCACCTATTCTTATCTAATTACTCCTCACCCGCAGCCCAGCCCAGAATCTTTTTTCTCCTACCTTCACTCTTTACTTAACTTTACCTGCGCTTCTTGTCACTGTTTAAAATAGCCCTCCGTGAGCACCTTTTCATGTATATTGCTCTTTGCCCATTTTTGTTTAATTAATTTGTTTTAATATTACCTGTCTGAATGCTCTGCTATTGAACAACTGTTCCTTGTCCTGTAATTTTTTATGCACATGTAAAGCGCTCTGATACCCCCGGGTCAAGCCAGCGCTATATAAAACCTATCAAATAAATCAATAAATAAATAACCTGGTACCTGCTGTAAGAACCATAGAGCCCATCGGACCTGAAGCATGTTGGTGCTAAAATCAAAGATATCCACACCTGCGTCATACATAATACCAACAACGCTTCTGGAAAGGGTTGGAACAAGACCAAGTGAAAACCCTCATAGGAGGAAACTGGAGGCTTACTTTGCTGATTTGCTTATGACTGGCTCCAAACAGAGGTGGCGTGGTGAGCAAAAGAATGATGGGTTTGGATCCCTGTTCCCTTTATTATTATTTTTTTTGCTGTGCTGCAATGTAGTGTCTGTGTGTACACTTTTCTGAGATGTGTGCGCAACAGAGTCGTAACAGAAGTCACTATGTGAGTTTGCATAGCGTGCTGCCTCTAAAAAGGGTGAAAGGCAACACCTCTCTCGTTTTTGGACAAAATGGGAGGAAGGGTGCATCGCTGACAGTTTTTTTAAATAAGTGTTAAGATGCAGCTAGTGTTGGCAGCATCATATCTCTATTTTATTTGTTGTGGCAGGTGAAGGGGGCAACATGGACAGCGAGAGGGAGAGAGAGGGAGCAAGTTAGAACACAGACAGCGGTTGGTGGTAAACAAGAAAACGGACGGTAGTTGGGGGCGAGCTACAACACAGACATCTAGAAGAGGGCAGGAGGGGGCAAGTAACAGGACAGAGAGTGGGAGGGAGCAAGTAACAACATAGACAGCGAAAGGAGGGTGGGAGAGGGCAAGCTACAACACGGGCAATGGGCAGGAGGGGGCAAGCAACAACACAGACAGCAGGAGGGAGGAGAAGTACATGAGGGAGCCAGATGGAAAAGACATTCTCTGGTAGAGTGCCTTAACTTAAAGAAAAAAGTAGCACCTAATAAAATGAGCAATGGAAGGACACAAGTAATGCATCAATACTCCAGGGGAGGGACAAACACATGAAGAGGAAGGAAACCTACGGCAGCTGACCAATAAGATGCAAGCAAATGAGAGTGACAATGAAGCCAACCAATGGTAAATAATAGGTGGCCTCCAAGCCCACTGTATATAAAACAAAAGATCTTACATGCGCTGTCTTAGGCAAGACCTAAAAAAGAGTAACATTTTCTGGTATGCATATAAAGCGCGCCAAGGCCCTTGGGTCAGGTTTGCGCTATAAAAATTGCTGAAAGGAAATTGTTTCTGGGTGTGTTAGCTCAAATGGATCAACCCATGTTAACCAAGACCATAACTCCTAGACTGCACAGGGCTGTTAAATGCAAATCCAGCTTTTAACATATTAATGGGATACATAGGAATTGAAGCCAGAAAGGGCGAACAAGAACTATTTGCAACGGCATTTTGTGTTCACAAAACGTCTGATTTGCAATAGCAGGCTGTTTGCACCTTTAAATTTTGCCTTTTGGTATGCAATTGGTTGCAAAAATATAGGTCATAATGTGCGACCAGTATTTTGTGATTGAAGCTTCATACATCTAGACCAAGATCTTTAGTAAAATTACTTTTTGGTGTCATTCTACTGCCATCACTTGTGCCAAGCGCAGTGTTCCCAAACGTTTTAGAACAATGACCCACTTTTTAGTACGACCAACATTTTGCGGCCCACCTGGCTTTAATGAACATGAGGCGGGCGATTTTTTAATGTAACAAAAGCATGGTGTGTTAGCTTATTGTCATTTACAGACAGCATATTTCCATTGTAATGATGACTAAATTTACTCAGACATACAGTTTTAAACTATATTGCACACAAATGATAATGTGTGGAAATCGGGTTTCAGTCAATATGTATTATTTGTGCAACACAGAGTAAAGGGTCTTGATTTGTTCCGATCCCATTAACATCTTTGTTTCAATCAAACATCAGAATTATACAGAAAAGTGTTTTATTTTCGCTTTTCTAACTGTAGAATTTATACAGATTATTTACAGGTATTCACATTTTGTTGTGTGCTATAAAAAAATGACATCCTACAGCCTTTTCTATTTTCACACTTCATGTACCCCAGCAAGACTGGCCCATAATTAGCTTTACTTTTCTTTCTCCAACTGTAAACTGAGAGGAGTTTATAAACACCAGTTGTGTTAAAAAACACATAAGCAGAGGAAGACATAGCCTGACTTTTGACCTGTGTGTTTGAAGCACAGCAAACATGACAAGATAAAAACAGAATTTAAAGGCATCTTTATTTATAGCTTGGACATACCACCTCAAATCAAAGGTTTGGAAAACATTGGCCTAGCACTAAAATTAAAGGAATGTGTGTAAAATGTAGAAAGGTAGTAACAAAATATAGTCTATGCTGAACAAGAAAAAAATGTCACTCTCTGTAATGCATATATACCTTAGATTTACAATGCTCTCCTCATTAGATTCTGTAGCACAACATAACACAACAGTTGCAGCCGACTCGAAAGGTTAAATGCGATTCATTCTGCTGTGATTTTTTTCCCCGCAGTTTTATATAGCGCATACTTGACCCGAAGGTATCAGGGCGCTTTAAATGTGCACCAGTTGCGTTACAGTCAGTCACATTCATTTTTGTTGGGCACGGAGAGATAAAGTGATTTGCCTAGAATCACAGGATGTTGAACGTCCCTGCCGAGACTCGAACCCGGTTTCCCAGCTTCGAGGTCGACCGCTCTAGCCGTAAGGCCACATCCTCTCTTAACTAAAGGGATCCAATTTCACCCCTGCCCTGTTCTTTTTATTGCTGGCACCCGTGTCTTTGTTCTTTTTCAGATGCGTGTTGATTTTCAGATGCCCGTAAAGAGCTTTCCTGCTGATAAGCAGAAGGACCCTTTGTAATGTGTGCTCTAGAGGCCACCCTGCGCAGGGATAAATGACAATGTGCGTGGCCGCCCAGGCGCGCACTCTAGAGGGAACAGTGGTTGGGATGCTACCCAAGCGATTGCCAGTGGTTAGACAAATTGCAAGCATTCCTCCCATCACCTTTTGTGTGTTTGATTCTACCTTCTTCATTATATATTCATTTACTGCGATGCCACCCTTTCAAGTTCAATAGAATGTATGTATTACTGCTGTTTTCTGAAACTTATTCTTCTCAGTGTTTCTTCTTTTTTTATTGTTATTCAGCTGAGTTCTGTAGCAAATCTGCCTTTTCTGCATGCTCACTTCAGTTTGTTTGCTATTTTCTGGATTCTAGTTTTCCTGGTTTTTAAACTCTGTGCACTTTACCTCCCAAACAGAAGTAAAGTGCCAGTTACCCTCCTTTAAACATGGCTTACCCCTGATTGATATATTTAACTTTCCTATAAGTCGCTAGTATATGGTGTAGGAAATAGACACATGGCTGGAAGTTAAATGCCACCTTTGGATTGTAGCACCTATGTAGCCACTTTTTTCCTGCAGAACACCAATTTAAAATACAGAATGACCTTGATTTTTATGAATCAGCATTTTATAACACTAAGGAAATATTTAAACATCATTATATTACAACGCAAAATTCAAACTGCGACCACTTACATTACTACACAACCCATGACTCTGTCTCCAACCAAAATAGTGGATAAACATTCTGAGAAATGGAAAAAACGTAAAAAAATAAGTGACAAAATAATTAGAGATATAGTCGCGCTTTTGCTCACAGAACAACACAGATTACAGCTGTTATTTTCCTGAAAATTACTGTTAACCCTTAAATGATATAAAAATAGGCGTCTGCCATTTCATTTTGTGATCAGTTGTACAATGCCTTCTGAAGTGACCACACGCACCAGAGAGAGGAGGAGTATTTCAGAGACACTGCTTGAAACTCTGCCATCTATCTTTCATAGTAAGTATACCTAACAACATTAATACATTTAGAAATGGCATAATAAATGAAAACGATAAAAGTTTTATAAATGTTTTAAAACATTTTCAGACATTTTTTTCTGTGGAATACCATAGTTCCCAGATCAAAACCATTTTCCAACTCTTACAAATTTGCTAAAAATGTAAGTTAAAATAATTAGGGTTTTTTTTCTTTCTTTTTTTAGAGTCAGTGTCTAGTCAGGGAAGGTTTTAGACAGTGACTGGGGGGGTACGAATTTACTATTATAACTCCGCTGTACGAAGCTGGCTCTGTATATACTACACCAAAGCAAGATATAGTGTGCACAAAGTCTAGTGGATCCGCAGAGTTATAGCAGAGGCTAAAGTAGGTAATACCTTACTCTCTTTTGTGATAGTGTGGTTGAGCAGTCAGGCTTATCAGAGGGTAGTGTTAAGCATTTGTTGTACACACTCTTGGCTAGAAATTATGTCACACACTCAAAAACTGAATCTAGACCAATTGTTTGCAAAAAAAGTTATTTTGTTGTTTTATTTCTAGAACCAAGATTTACTTAGTAGCAGGTAAGTTGGGCCACTCAAACTTGGGCCGTGGGCGTCTGGTGCAGAGTGATGAGAACTTGAAGATCTGGCTGGATCTGGAGTCCTAGCTTGGATTGGTGTTGGACAAATCTGGTGTCCACAGGAGATCAGAGTTCTTTGGGAAAGCAGGGCAGGTCCTCAGGGTCCCACAGGGATGTGTGCCATGTCGGCTCTTCAGTTTGGTCTGCACTAAAACATGCAGCCTGCAATGGCAGGGTGGGGGTGTTAAGGTGAGGGGTCTCTGAGGGTGGCACAATACATGCTGCAGCCCTCAGAGGCAATCTCCGGTGACAAGGCCCTTGGTACCAGGGGTACCTTTTACAAGGGACTTACATGTGGCCCAGAGGTGTGCGAATTGTGGGTACAAAGGTACAGTTTTGGGAAAGAACACAGGTGCTGGGGCTTGGTTCGCAAGATCCCAGCACACACTCAGTCAAGTTAGCATCAGATATCTGGCAAAAAGTTAGGGGGTAACCATGCAAAAAAGGCGCTTTCTTACATACGCTAAGTGCCTAGTCTGGGCAGGTGCTGTACAGTGTCTGGGTGGGTGAGGGTGCGGGAGATTTACTATTCTAACTTCGCCAAGTGCCTAGTTAGGGGAGGGGCACATTTAAAAACATGTTTCTCTTCTTTTTAGACATCACAAAGCAAAACAAAGGAAAAGAAGAACCTTCCACCAACAAAAAGGAGAACTGAAATCATCGCTCCAACTGAAAGCAAAGACACCAAAAATGAGGTCAAGATATTAAATAGTACAATGTAAACACACAAATTGCACATAAATAAATGCAGCAATGCAAGAAAAACTCAACTGTGGCATATAAACGTCTTTCTGACATTAGATATACATCAAAGAATTTAAGTCAACACTGCTTCAAGAAACCCAGTATAAAATATCTAAAAACCTGACTCCAAAACCACAAGGCTCAGTAAAACAGGTAAATGTATTCACAATAAACACGAATTTAATTTAATAATCACAATCTATTTTCAAAACAGAAAACTAGCATAGAAATGTTTTTTCAAAGTTCAAACAGCATTAAATAACTCTTCCCAACAGATTCCCAAAAAAACTTTACAATATTTTTTACTCTGTATAAGAACAACCCCCAAAATGAAAAAATAAACAATATCATTACACAAAAAACTCATCTAAAGAGCTCTTCGCTACATTAAAAAACTTAACTAAACCCCCCGATAACAAGATCAATAACATCAGTCTGGACTCTGAAAAAGTTAATGCGGTTTGTAACCTTTTCTCCGCTAATCAGGCTTCCTCCTCAGACTCTCGGGGTGCCCAGCCTACCAATATTGGTGCGGTAGCCTCAGTTGATCCAAATAAACCCTCCAACCACCCTGTAACTACTCCCAATGGGTAGATTCCCCTCTGGCACCAGTTGCCTTTGTCTCTGGCCGGTCGCATAGCCATCGCCAAGATGGTGGTGCTTGCAAAGTTTTTATATTTATTTGTCAATATCCCCATCCCCCTCACCTCCCACTTTTTTCGCAAAATCCGCTCGTTGCTCATTACTCTGATTTGGGCCGGTCGCCAACCCAGAATTGCATATAATATTCTTACCCTCCCGATGTCGCGTGGCGGTCTTGGAGCCCCCGATTTTAAACTCTATGCCCTTAGCGCTCAGGCCAGTTTTCTCCATTTGTGGCTCCACCCCACCCCTTTTCAGCCACATGTCGCGGTGGAGGCTGACCTTGCTGCCCCGTGGCCGCTCACGACCACTTTGTTCGCCCCAGCGAGGCTCCCGCGCACCAAGATAGACACGGTTGAGACTCTGCGCTGGGCCTGGGATGGGCTCCGTAAATTCTCCGGCTCCGATATGCTCTCCGCGAATGCCATGCCAATCGCTCACCATCTGGCTTTTCCCCCCGCCAGTCTTCTGGGATGGTTAAACATGCCACCCGCTTAGGGCTTTCCACTGTGTCGGATCTCTACCCTGGGGACACATTCTTCTCACTTGCTGCCGACTCCGGCCCTCTGGACATCCTGCTTTGCTATCAACTCAGATCCATTTGTAGGGAGCTTCGCTCCTCATTCCCCCAGCCCCCTCCCTCGATGGCCACTCTTGACTTCCTTTACACGTCCCCCTCCCCCCGGAAATTGGTCACCAAAATCTACGCCCTTCCTCTGGCAGCATCCCCCATTTCCACTGACCGGGCTCGTGTGGTGTGGGGTGGGGACCTAGGGGTCGAAATTTCCCAAGTTGACTGGCTTTATTGTTGCAATCAGATCAAACGCCTGTCCCCAAATTACCGTCTGCGCCTTATTCACTTTAAGTATTTACATAGGCTCTACCGGACTCCTGCTCAGTTGCACAAGATGGGGCACATCCCCAATGACAGATGTCAGCGCTGCTCGGCCCCTGCTGCAGACTTTTCCCACCTCGCCTGGCTGTGCCCTCAGGTCTCCGCATACTGGCGCGAGGTCTGCGCCGCTATCTCTGAAGTCACCTCGTCGCTGGTCCAGCCGAATCCTCTACTTTGCCTCCTAGGCTTTGTCAAATTCTGCCCAGATGCCACACGCCGCTTGACTGCGATGCTTCTTGTCCTTGCGCGGCGCAGGGTCTCCATGTGCTGGGGCCGCAGTCTTTCACCCAAGGTCGCCCTTTGGCTTGAAGATGCATCGCGCTGTCAGACACTCCTGTCCGAATTCTGGGACCTGATGCCAGCCAAATCCCGCCCGATTGACATAAGGGGGCCACTTGTGTCTTACCTCTTAAGCCGCAACCCTCAGAGCTCTGCGACCTCTCCCGCGCTCCCCGCCGGCGCTCCGCCCGGGGCGGCCGCCGGTGTTGGTCAATGAGTAGCTCGCTTCCTGCTCACACTCCCCTCTGCTCCACTAGTCTCTCTCCTCTACTCGAAGTGCCCCCCCGTGGTTCACTATACTACTCTCGTGCCTCCCGACTCCTCTCCTCTGCATTGATTTCATATATTGCGTGTTCAAGGTAACCTTTGCTGCAATGTATTGTATGTCTGTAAATGATGTCCTGATACGGTGCAATCTTGTAACCTTACTGTGCAACTATGTCCAATAAAGGTTTTTGAAAACTAAAAAAAAAAGACTACTCCCAATGGGTTACTATTGAATAAAGGCAATGATTTTGGGACACTCTCCTCATTTTCCCCTCTTTCTCAAACTCAAGTTTTATCCTATATTTCACAAATGAAATCTGGCTCTCCTTTGGATCCTTGTCCGCCCAAAATAATAAGTCTAGCACCAAACATCATCTCAAAGCATCTCCTGAACTTCTTCAATCAGATATTCAGCTCTGGCTATTTTCCCCTTGACTGGAAACTGGCATCAATCCTCCCCCACCTCAAAAAACCAAAGTTAGATGACTCTAACCTGAATAGCTACCATCCATCTCCTGTCTTTCATTTCCAGCAAAAATTATTGAGAAGAAGATTAACTCCCAACTCACTATCTTTAGGGAGGATCATCATCATCTTGATGCCTCTCATTTCGGCTTCAGAAGCCTCCATAGTACTGAACTTGCCATAATCACTGCCACCGTACAAATTCGACAAACCATTGACACAGCAGGAAACGGTGCCTTGATCTTATTAGATCTTTCAGCAGTGTTTGATGCTGTCAACCATGAAATCCTGCTTGGGGGCCTTGCATCCATTGGCATCAAGGATCAAGCTCTTTCCCATGTGAAATCTTTTCTTTCGTGCAGAAAGCAGTTCGTGGCATTTGAGAATCTTAAATCTCCGTTTTCTCTCTCCCCTGTGGTGTTCTTCAGGGATCTGCCCTCAGTCCTACCCTTTTTAATATTTACGTTGCTCCCCTGGCCAAACTTATCAGATCTTTTGTTTTATCGGCTGTTTGTTACACTGATGATACTCAAATCATGGTCTCTGTGGCATGTGATCCGCTTGAAACAGCTTTTCACTTTCACGATTGCATGCACCAGGTCGGTGAATGGATGACCCACAATTGCCTAAAGCTTAACTCCGGTAAAACGGAGGTATTGCTTTTTGGCAAGAATACCACCATGTGGTCCCCAGCCTGGCAGCCAGTGGAGCTAAGTAGTCTACCGACCCCCACTCTTAAAGCTTAGAATCTAAGAGAAATATTTGACAGCAAGGTCTCATTTGAGGGCCACATAAACTCCATCACATCTGCGGCATTTCACACTATGAAACATCTTAGGAAAAACTTCCCTTTTATTCCAAAAGATTTGCAGAAATCAGTGACTACCTCTCTAGTCCTTTCAAGAGTAGATTACTGTAATGCCCTCTTTATCAATTAACGGAAAAAAATCTATAAACAAAATTCAGATCCTACAAAATGCGGCAGCACAGCTACTTTTGGGCATTCCCAAACACCAATCTGTGTCCTCAGCACTTCTGCAAATTCACTGGCTCTCTGTCAAAAAACTAATAGAGTTCAAATCTCTATGCATTGCCTTCCGGGCACTGCATGGAGGTGGCCCTGAATTCTTTAGGCAAAACATTCTGTGGTATATTCCTTCCAGAACTCTTTGCTCTACCTCTGCGTACAACCTGGTGGTGCCACAGAGAAAGAAGGAGCTTCATTACCACCACCTCTCATCTCAGGAACTCTCTTCCTCTTGAACTGAACTCTCTTCCTCTGGAACTGAAAAAATCCACTGATCTGCTGCAATTCAGTCAAGCCTTAACGACCTGGCTCTTTCAGCACTAATCTTCCTATTTCTCAACTCTCCTCTCTTTTTGGAGCATAGCACCGAGACACCTCCGGCTTTTAGGGAGCTATACAAGTATCACTTCATTCATTCATTCATTCATTCAAATAGGATCATACAAGCCTTGATGATGCACAAATTATAAATATTGCACTGTATTGTGGAGCACTTACTTACCCCTATGTGTGGCACTGATTTTGCGTCGGAGCTGCACCACAAAAGTGACGCAACACTGACACAAAATGTTAGTAATCTGCCCCCTAGTGTGTAGTTCTTGGCTAGAGCGGGCAATGTTGGAGGGAGAGAGAAGTGGAGAGATCTGCTGGGATGTGCATTGTTGCAATCATCCTATATCTGAAAGTCAGTGTGAGATTTAAAGAAACAGCCATAGGCAGCGTATAGATATTTGGGACCTGCAGATCAAGGTCCTCCAATTGACCAGCAGTGTGTGACAGATCCCTTCAGTTATTCAATGCCTGTTCATTTAGTGAGGCTGGTTTATTGGCTGCACAGTACTGGTGAAGGACAACCCTCATAGCAAATATGACTTAATTGAATATAAGAGGTGTAAGTTAGAGTTGGCAGCCGACCACTGTGTGTTATGGTATTAGTATTAGCGTGGGTCAAAAGTGTTATGTATGAACTTACATTGTCATGTTTCGTAGGGTACCCCAATATAGGCTAAAGTAGTCACCTGACCCTTCACCTACATTTACTGTACTATTGTACTACATAACGGTTTTTGTATTGACCTTTTACCTAGTTAAGCGCTGCATAAATGTCGTGTGGTTTTCCCCAAAAACTAGCCTCATTAATTATGCATGAGGATTCTCAGAATCACAGCAGGATTACCATCTTCTGCATAATAACTATGTATAAGGGCCATCCTTTCCGTCATCCTCGCCCGACATAACACAGCAAGGTAGAATCCCCTGAGGGTACCTTTTGGGTATATATACACCATATCTTTGCCGGGGTAAGCAGAGGAGAAAGACTTCCATGCTGACACACTGATGCGAGATGCTGAGGTTCCTGCACGCAGACACTCCAGCACGTAGTGGTCTGACATCCCTCGCGGGGTGTCCATCTTGAGACCAAGACGGGGTCCTTCATTCTCTTGCACCAGGTAATGGGGTTGGCCTCATCCTAGGGGGATTCTTGGCTATACACCTACATACATGCTAGGTACACTTAGGTACATCTAGTTAGGGTTGCATTGTAGGAGTACGTATTATTACTGGCATGTATTTATATGCTCGCATATATTCATTGTTTTAGCACTATGGTAGAAATCTACCAGCCATTTACTCTGTTGGTGCTTATAATCATTTATATCTGTTTCTGTCTTATGGTTGTTTCAGCACACCTATTTTACACTAGAATGACGCTGGTTCAATAAATGCTTATTGGAAACGTCCCCACCGTTTATTCTGTGCATCTCTCTGAGACAAAGTAAGCAGAAATGACTGAGGGAAAAGTACTGTCCTGTTTCCACGATCCCTGATGGGACAGGGTTGTCATGTTCAGTAGTTGCCAGGAACTATTCTCTCCTTGGTAAGAGGAGTTTACAGTGGCACTGTGAGCTAGCTGGTATTCAGGTGAACATACACAGTGGGGGTGTCTGGAATCAGTCTGGACACCAATCCCACAGTTTATGTTGTCTAAACACGCAGATCCTCTATATAGATTTTTAGGAACTACACAACAACATAACTATATAGCATCCCGGTGAACCATAGGCCAGCCCTCCTTAAATAACCTGCTTACCGGAAGTAGTTTGCTGGTTGAGTTGTTCCCAATCTGTGGATTGTAAGATAGAGATTGAGCTTTAGGGTGCAACTGTTTTTCTAGGTTCTGTTGCCAGAATGCGTGGTGCTGTAGGTGTCTTGGAAATAGCCATGTTTTCAATTGTCTTGTGAAGTGTATATACTCCTAGATGTCTCCAATGCTGGCTGGTAGTGAGTTTCAAAGCTTGGTAGCTTCTACTGAGAAAGCAGTCCCTCCTGCGGATTTCTTTTGATAAGGTGATATGATAAGTGGTGCAAGCCTTAGAGTGTATTGTCCTGATTTATTTGTATTGCCTTTAGCTAGCATGTACATCAGTCCTTTTCCTTGGATGCTCTGTGAACAATGCAAAGTACCTTGAACATTGCTATTTTTGCTGTAGGGATCCAGTGGAGAGATTACAAAACTGGATGCCTGTGTTCTCTGGTGTGAAGGCAGAGAAGAAGTCTTGCCACAGCATTTTGGATGAGTTGTATTTTGTGTATGATGAATGTGGGTGTTCTAAGGTGTAGGCTGTTGGCATAGTCAAGCTTGGAGATTACGAGTGTGAGGATGGCTTGTAGTTTATGTTGGTATCCAAGGTATGGGATGACGCAAGATAGTTTTTTCATTCTATAAAAGGCACTCTGTTTTATCTTGTCAACATGTAGAATCGAATATAGGTCTGGATCGATGGTTACCTCTAGGTTTCTGCCTTATCTTGATAATGTTGGAGGGGGCTCATGTTCCTTAGGCCATATGGTGGTAGTTTGGTATTTTTGTCATTGTCCGCAGGTCACAGGCTTTGTTTTTGTGGTATTTAGCTTTAGATGGTTAGTCATCATCTATGTGTTTATGGCCGAAGGCAGTTTTCAAGTTTTATATTGTAGAGATTTTCCAGACCATCCATTTTTAAAATGATTTGTGTGCCATCTGCATAGTTGTAACAGATGAGGTAGAATGATTTAATTAGGTTTGGTAAGGGGGTAAGGTACATGTTGAATAATAGAGGTGATATGATTGATCCCTGAGAGATGCCACAGTGTTGTATGCATCATTGTATGTATAATTGTCTCTTTTGATAGCTACCACGATTTGAATTAGACAAATGGACTAGCTCATTACATTCTTTTGAGAACTACTTAGTCTATTTTAATACGCTCTTTTCATGCACACACACATTACCCACACCAATCTACACCAGCATCCCCACACCCACACTTCGCATACGGCATAAAAAGAAAAGATCTTCGGCAAAGAGACCCCTTGCGGGAGCCCTTCGTGCATTGCAGCACCAGCCCGATGAGGACCAAGCCCCATTGTAAAGCATGACACCCTTCTGAGTGTGTGAGGGCTCTTGCTCCTGTGGAATCAGACTTCCCAGTCTGACTCCCCAGTTCACAACCAACCTCATATTGTTTATCTTTCTACCAAAAGGAACTGCACACCCTTTGTTGTGACAATTGATGCAGTAAGGAGCATGTATGTTGGACCTATAACCGCTCTTGATCCCCATTTTGGGATAAAATGAAGAGGTTTCATAACTGTACAGGACACTGAGTCATGTTGTTCAACTTTCATGATATTTCTCTTCCAGATACATAAGTGGTTGCCACTATCTAAACCTGAAATTGTCTTTTCAGAACCGCCTCGTTTATTCAAATTAAAACTCCGCAGCTCATATGACTGCAGCACCAGCACTTTATTATAAACTGTGAAACTATGCATGTTTGCGTCCAGTTTAAACCAAATTTATTAGAAGCCCGCTTTTTCTAGTATGGATGGGCATTACATGCCCACATGAAATCAATGAAAACAGTTCTAATATCATTTTTAACATACATTTAAATGAGTCCAATGTAATGTTAAACTAGAACAATTGTTTGACATTTTTATGTATTCTGGTGGTTTGTGCCGCCCTTTTATGATTTTAAAGGAATCGAATAAAAGTACTTCTTCCTCTTCCTCCTATCTAAGCCTACCAGCCATTCAGAAACAATGTCCAATCAGGAACTTCAGATTCCAATATGGCATGTGCTTTTATTAGCCTGTTGTACTGGGGCAGAGTTATCACAAGTCAAGTACGATGTATATATTTGACTGACATTTCTCCAGCCTACAGCCTTTCTAGGGACACTAACCTGTTGTGAAATATAGCCTGGTGAGATAATGTATCTGCTCTAAAGATCATTATTTTGTTTGCAGATGCCACATAGTTTGTCAGTTTAATGTACCTGCTATAGCGGGTGGCAAATACCCTAACTAGCAGTGATGTGAATCTGAAATGACCCAATATAGCCTACCATGTCACTAAGGGCTGCTTTAATGTACTACCTATCTTTAAAAATTGTTTTACTAGCTAGATATCCCTGCAAGGCTCAACACACTGAGGTTTTGTCTCCTTGAGCCAAATATTGTGGAAACCATATCAGGGCATCTGAGATTGAAAGCATTTGTATTAAAATTGACCTCTCTAGGGGGCGTGGCCACGAAGGCAATGGAGTAGGACGTGTGTCCCTTGCTCTCCGTCCTCCCGGGGCCCGCCACACTGCTGTGTACTGGGATGGGCATCTGTGGCCACTGCTGGGTGCACCTGGGGGACATCAGAACCCGGTGGGCATGCGACCCGGTAGCTCAAGGCGGGCGCCGCTGCGACACCGGTGCCCCGAGATGACGATCGGCGGACGCCATCTTGTTGGTGGAGGCCACCACTCACCCGCTATTCCCCGTGGCGCGGGGTCGTCGGCGAACGCCCAGCTTGCGGTGATTTGCGCGGCACTGCTAGAGCTGCCTGTTGCTAAAAGGGATTGCGGCTGCCCTGGACCCGATAGGGGCCACTCCCATTTGAGAGGGCCAGTAGCCGTGCTGTGTTGCCTGGCGGCCCTGCGCCATACTCCAGCGTCTTTTTCTTCCGCTGGAGGCTGCTGGTGACGTCCCCGACCCACCTGTGGCTGGGCAGAGCTGACCGGATGGACTGTGGTCACCCCACCGCGAGTCGGTCTGCAGCGGCGTCCTGTGCCAGAGGAGGGTATCCCGGCCGTCCAGAGACATGGACACCGGAGCGGTGGCCTGGTGGTGAGGCCCTGCGGAGCAAGACTGGGCCTGTGTTCCCTTGGGAGCTACACACTGACTGAGACGGTAAGCCGGGGCCGCTACCTGGGGGCGGGCGCTGCCCCTCACGCAGGAGACACCAAGGTCCGGTCGGGCCCTGATCTGCAAGCCCCCCCGGCACAGTGTGGTCACCTCTGGGGGGAGCCTCCCTCTGCAGGCACAAAAGGGACGAACCCTGGACCAGCGGACTTGAACTGGGCCCCGGGGGCTGTGGACTTGGCTGGCAGTAGGCACCGCTGGGGGACTTGAGGATCACGCTGCCCTCCAAGCGAGGACCCTACATCATCACTTCTTATTGCGCCTGTGAACCATACAGCACTGCCTCAGAGGGCATGGAACTGGATTTTTGGCCCAACCATGTGGCTCCTGGCAGGCGCTTGCCAGCAGGAGGGCGGGTGGCGGTGGCCATCGCCGTTGGCATCCACTCGGCCTCTGCCCTTGACTTCGATGCGGCCCTCACTTTGACAGCGACCGGCTTGCCCGTTGGGGTGGTGGTTGGGGCCCTGCTGGTGACGCACGTGCCTTCTTTCTGCCCGAGTAGCCTGGTTGGAGTCTCGTTGGAACCAGCGGATGTGGCTCTGTGCGCTGCCAGGCTGGGTGGAAGATCTGTGCCCCACGACTGACCCAGCAGCCCCCCGCAATGCTCCACTCTAAAGCTGCCAAAGACGCATTGGTAATGTCTCTCTGGAGCAAGACTTCACAGCCGGAGGTGGCGCCACGTCCTCCAGCCTCTCTGAGCACGGTGGCAGCCAGTGAGCCCTCGGCCCCTTTGACCGAGGGTTACATGGACTGCTTCTTGCAGGAGATACGAGCCGACATCTCCTCGCTCAAGGAAGACTTCAAAGCAGGCCTTCGGGACATCCGGAAGGAGGTGTCTGAGATCGGAGACAGGGAGGACGATCTGGAGTGGACAGTCGACGCGTGAGCCGAAGCCCATGAGATGCTGTGGTGGCATGTTAATGCTTTGGAAGACCAGCATATTGAGTTGCAAGCAAAACAGGAAGACTTAGAAAATTGGAGCCGCCGCAACAACATCCGCATCCGGGGGTACCGTCGGGGGCGGAGGGCACGGACATTATCACATTTACAGTGGAACTCCTGCAGGCGGTCAGGGGAAATGAGGACGCATCCCCCCCTGCCCTAGACGGGCCCACCGAGTTGCTTCGAGGAAGGGCAGAACCGACAGCAGCCCGGATATCTTAACAAGAGTGCACTTTTTCACTGAAAAAGAGGTGATCATGCAAGCAGCTAGGGGCAAGGCAGAACTTACCTTCTAAGGCTATACGGTGCAACTCTTCCAAGATCTCTCCCTGGTCACTCTCCGCAAGTGCTGCGACTTCAAGCCAGTCACGGATAAACTGCGAGCCTAGGACATCCGCTAGAAGTGGGGCCACCCCTTTGCTCCTCTGTTCCAGTGGGAGGGTAGGCGCAGCTCGCTGCACTCGCTGGCTGAAGCCAAGACACTACTGGGCCTGCCAGAAGACTCTTCAAGTGGCGATGGGCCATCCCAACCGGGTACCTCGGGACTGGAGTGCAAACTCTAATGGACCACGGTCCTCCGGCGCAGTGCCGGCAAGCGGCTTGCAGATCTCTCCTCTCAGGATGCTAAGCAGGACATAATTAATCACCTTCGAGCGCTCGGCAGAGAGGCCTCACCCGATCGCTAGACAGCTGGCTCTGTTTGATGGCATGCTGGCACAAGGGCGGACCTTGCTTCAACGCTCTGTTGCAGTCTTCTCGCATTATTTTGTTGCTGCTTGAGGTGGGTCCCGGGGGGGTCGGAGGGTCCTGGGGATTGGACTCTGTTGTTCCTCTTGAATTGCTGATGGCCACCCCTCACTGATTTCCTCTTCCAGAGGGTGACTCCTCTAGCGGGATTGGAGTGCCTCGGTGCCGGTCTCCGCATGTGGAGGAAGTCCCAGTTAGACCCGGTTGGTCTATTGTTGCGCACTGTTATATCTTGTTTACCCCTACAGGTCGGACATTGCATGATGCAGGTCAATGGCAAGGGTTACTTATTGCTACATTTGGCGGGAGGGGGGTTGTGCGATGTGGCGGATGCCCCTTGGACTGGGGGGGCAGGAATGGGGGTACGCATATGCGGGGTACAGGCACAGGGGTGGGCGTAGCGCAATTAGGAGCTGCTGGAGTCAGGGATGGTCACTCTTCCTAGGAGCAACATGAGCACCCCAGTCCCACTGCCGGCTCAGCAGCTCACCTCTCCAGGCAAGCCCGCCACCCCCATCCACCTTGGGTGCCCTCAAGCTGCTCTCTCTAAATGTTCGGGCCTGAACCCCCAGAGCAAGCACAAACAAATATGGCGTTACGTGTTGCAACAGGACCCAGATATATTAATGGGCCAAGAAACCCACCTGGTAAAGGCTGATCTCCACCGCATGACACACCCAAAATACCCCAAGCGACATTGGGCATAATCTTCCTCCAAAACTCTAGGAGTGGGCATCCTATGCAAAGCCTCCTTCTATACCTCTGTAGTAAAAGAGACACGGGACAAGGAGGGCCGCTTCCTGTTTTTCCAACTACTCCGAGGACAGCGGCCGCTCACTCTGCAGAATATTTACGCTCCCAACACCGCCCAAGATACATTCATTAGGTGCGTTTTGCGTGAGCAGCTTGAGGGGGTAGAAGGACACGCCATAGTATGTGGAGACTTCAACTTGGTCTGGGACCCCTCATTAGAGAGGAGCTCTGCGACATACCAGAACACGGGCGCAATGTCTGCTACCCTTAAAAGGGATATTGAGGGCAATGGGTTGACCGATGCGTTACGATATAGACACCCCGGCGTGAGGGATTATTCCTTCTACTCACATGTTCACACTTCCTATTCCCACATAGATTATGCCTTTGTCACTTCCTCCATTCTGTGCCGCCTTCACATAGTTGAGCTCTCAGATATCTCTACATCCAATCACGCACACCTAGCTCTCACCTGGGATGCCCATTTTCGACATGAGCACGCCCCGTGCTGGCGCCTACCCCCGCACTTGCTGCACGACCCAGTAGATGTAGCAGAGATACGCAAGGGTATTGAAGAATACTTCTGCTTCAATGCCTTGCCCGAAATCTCTTTGCACATGCTTTGGGTCAGCTTTAAGGCAGCCATTCAGGGCACAATCACTACAATAGCGATAGCCCGAGGGCGGGAAGCACAGTTGGTAGAAACTAAACTTACTGCAGAGATTAAGCAGCTGGAACGCTTGGATAAGGCTGCCCCACCCGACGATCCAAGAGACAGCTGGCTATACTACACGGCCAACTGCGTGCCCAGCGCACAGGCAGGGCGGAACGCGCCCTTCTGTCCCTACGTCAAAGATACTATGAGGGGGGTGACAAAACGGGGAAACTCTTGGCACGGAAATTACAGCACCAGCGCGCTGAGTCCCATATCGCCAAACTGCAAATAGGCAACGCGAAATGGGTGACTGCGAACAGGGATAAACTCGAGGCCTTTCGATCCTATTAGCAACACTTGTACACTCGTGAAGACCCCCCCCCTATGCGGCTCCACATATACCTTACAGACTGTGACTGGGAACCCCTACCCCCACACCATGCAGCCCTCCTGGACAACCCTATCATTGCAGATGAGTTGCACAATGTCGTCAGGGCCCTTCTCCTAGGCAAGGCCCCTGGGCCCGATGGCCTGCCGGTACTCTTTTATCATCTGTTGTTTCCACAGCTGCAGGACCACCTCCTGCATCTATTTAAATCCTTTTCACAAGATACGGGGCTCACCCCCACAATGGCAATGGCAGAGATCTCACTCATCCCCAAGGTAGGGAAAGATCCTGCGCAATGCTCATCGTACCGCCCTATAGCCCTTCTGAATACGGATGCTAAGCTTTACACCAAAATCCTTGCGACACATCTTGATCCATATCTACCCGGCCTCGTTAATCCCAACCAAGTGGGGTTCATTCGCCAGTGACAGAAGGGCCGATAACATGCAGCGCATTGCCCATTTAATAGAGAAAGTCCGCAGACTCGACATACCTGCTTGCCTTCTCTCGCTAGACGAGAAGAAGGTATTTGTTAGGGTGGACTGGACTCACCTCCGAGCGGTGCTCCACAAGATAGGTCTTGGGCAGGTCTTTATCTCCAAAATCCTGGTGTCGTACGTGGCCCCGACCGCCTGTATTCGAGTGAACGGGAAGACCTCGGCCTTGATCCCCCTGGGCCACAGTATGCGGCAAGGTTGCCCGCTCTCACCCCTGCTCTTTGCCTTGGCAGTTGAGCCGCTGGCTATTCGCATCCGGACATCGGAAGGGGTCAAGGGCATCCTCTTTGGAGGGCAGGTGCATAAGCTCAACTTATTTGCAGACGATCTCCTCCTTACCCTTGCCCAACCTGCTGTCTCGCTCCCCAATGTCATAGAAGACTTGCAGACCTTTACAGACGTCTCTGGCTTCAAGATCAATATGACCAAGTCATTCGTCCTCAACCTTACCCTTCCAACCACGGAGGCAAAGGCATTACAGGACGTCACCCCCTTCCAATGGTCCTCAGATTCCATTAAGTACTTGGGCATTCATATCACCCCTACTCTCTCAACGTGGTCCTGAGCTAATTGGGCTCCCCTTCGCTGCTCTATCCTGGCGGACCTGCAGAGGTGGAAATCTCTAATATATCAACAAGAGAGAGAGGGAGAGGGTCACTCTTATTCCCCCTAACGTATGAATTCAATAACAACAAAAGAGTGAGTAGAAAAGGGACGATGGGGAACGTAGCACGAGGAAAAACCTCTTATTTAAAAGAACCCTCACTCACCAACCTAGTTGGTGACATGCTTCATCATTGGGTTCCCACCAGAGAGGCCGAGTGCCTCCCTGGTGTGCTACGACGCCTGAATTACAGCGGAGCGGGTATTTTGTTGGGGTAGTGTCAGTGCAACAGTGAAGGTAGTGCAAGTTAAAAGATATCTGGTTTAATCCCAAATCAATTTTATTGGTGGAAAACCAGGTAACATTAAAAACAAGTGAAATGGACACTAAGTGCCTAGCTAAATTGACCAGGCGCATCCAGATTGATTTAAAAGTGATCAATGGTCAACATGTTTCTGCTTATAATGTGTAATTTACAAAGCTTTCATCAGGACCAGGCCTCCACGGCGGTGTACACTCGCTAAGGTGTACCCTAACCAGTGGAGGTATATGGATGGTAAAACTCACGGTTTTACCATAGGGCCTTCTGGGATTCCAAAAAGCCAAAGAACTCTGTAAGAAAACACAAATACAACAGTTTTGTAAGTTCAGTGGTATTTCTTGCCAGGTATTCTGGAGGTCTAAAATGTTTAAGAAACCTTGTGCTATTAATTGCCACAGCGTGATTGTATCACGTACACCTTTCAATCAGGCAAACGTGTCAGACATACCGCCACTCCGTGTCTATTTGTCTCCGGAGGGGTCATTATTACTAGATAAATACTAGTAACATTTAACGCTTTACTTAGTGAGCGTAATAGAAGCATTCTCAATTATGCAACAAACTTGGAATATAGTGACAAACCCGTTAAAAACGCGGATAAAGTGTGCACGCGTTTGTTAAAATCCAAAGGCAGCTTTTCAAAACATGGAGAAATTAGGGCTTACGTGAAGAAACTACTAGCTTCACGTCATGGGTCCGGGAGGGGGTTAGAGATGCTGGTGGAATCTATACAAGATAAAAAGGAAGTAAGTTTCTAGAGAATCTCCGGTGAGTTACCGGTGAACCTCGTGTCAAAGTAACAATCACCACCCCGGAAACCCCCAGCCTACTTACTTCCAAAACAGCACTCTCCCGCACACAACCTATCGGTGCCAAACCTCGGACCCGAATGTTACTACGATGTTTCAGCTGGAGAAAGAAATGCCGATTCTCAATCACGTGACCCGTGCGTAAACCACCGAACGCGGTGCGTCCAGGACACGTGACTTCAAAGACTAGACTGCAAAGGTCGGGACTTAAAGCGCTTAGTAATAAAGTTGTTATTTACTTGAAACAACTCTGTACTGAAACGATATGAATTCTAAATGACTAATTTAAGTAAACTGTGATAGAAATAGATAAAGTATGGGGTCAAATGGTACTTGTGAAACCAAATAATAATGACACACGAGTATCGGAAAATATTAAAGACACTATACTCTGAGCATAATAACCCTATTGAAATCTATATACATAGCAGATGATAATGGTATGGGCTAATCAACCATTAACTATGTATACACTCATTACACTATAAGTCAGTAACTTCCTAAAAGCGTGTCTAGAGGGCAATGGTGGTCCCAAATCAGACAGTGAGGACACAGGTAGGCATAAAGGTGAAAAGAGGGGGAGTAACCCTCCATGCTCAAGGGACTGAGTCATTGGTCAGGCATAAGGGCTGAGACTATAATCGAGTGATGTCAACGTTTCATTACTGAACCCCAAGGGATATTATCGTTAAGCCCTATCATATGTGTAGAAAGGCGATAAATCCAACGTTGTTCCTTCTCGAAAAGCGCTTGCTGTATAGTAGGACTTTGCCTCAATTGCTCAATAATTGTCCAACTCAAATCATTTGTAGTGTGATTTTGCTGTAAAAAATGATCAGTAAGTTTTGTAGTGTTTTTTCGGCATCGGATATTGCTCCTGTGCTCACATATTCGTTGTTTAATCTTACGCGTAGTCATACCCACATACCTGGAACCGCACGGGCAAGTAATCAAATAAACCACGTTTGCGGAATTGCAGTTGGTATGGGCCTTTTGTGACCATATTTTTCCAGTTTCAAGTTCCAGGTACTTGGTAGCGATAGTCAAATGGCACACGCTGCACGCCCCACATGGGAAATGACCTGTCACAGGAGGAAGTCCCCAGGCATTCAGGACTGAACGATTTTCTTCCCTTTCTGGTAAACTGGGCCGCGTATGTACTACGGTATCCTTAATGCTCCTTGCTCTTTTGAAAGAGAAGAGCGGTTTTTCCCACTTGTGATTATTACTCTCCAGGATTCTCCAGTGCTTCCTTATTGATTTACTGACAGCATTAGAAGCCACATTGTACGTTGTAACGCATGTAAGTGGTATTTCCACTGAACTTCTGGGATTTTCCTCCAGAAGGGCTTCCCTGTGTTGGTTCCTGGCCCTCTTGCAGCTTCTTTTTAAAATACTGTCGGGGTACCCCCGCTTCTGGAGTTTGATTGTAAGGTCCTCTGCCTGGGATCTAAAATTCGTCAATTCGCTACAATTGCGTCTGAGGCGGAGGTATTGGCCGAAGGGGAGGTTTTCCCGCAGCGGTCGCGGGTGGAAGCTGGAAAAATGCAGCAAGTTGTTTTTTGCTGTCGGTTTGTGGTGTGTCTTGGTCTGTAGTTGATTCCCAACTTTCATGATAACTACATCCAGGAAGACCATCTCATCCTTCTTATAAGAGTAGGTGAATTTTAAGTTCGGATCGCATGTATTTATCCACCCAAAGAACTCCAAAAGGACATCTTCAGTCCCATGCCAGATGATAAACACGTCGTCTATGTACCTCTTCCAAAAGGAAACAAAGGACGCGTAAGGATTATGGGCTGATAAGATGTATTTACACTCAAAATCGTGCACATACAGCCCGGCTACACTTGGGGCAAATGTACTGCCCATCGAAGTGCCCGTAGACTGTAAATAAAGCTCTCCCTTGTATTCAAAGTAATTCCTTTTCAAGGCGAGGGTGGCACAAGCGATCACGAATTCCTTCGGGGTTACAAAATCCCAAGGTGCTGTCTCCAAAACCTCTTTGAGAACCTTGATGGTGTCATCCTGCGGAATGCAGGTATAGAGGCTTTCGATATCTAATGAGACCAGGAAAGTAGATTCATTGGTAATGTCAATATCCTGTAATAAGGATAATAAGTTTTTAGTGTCTTTAAGGTAAGTACTAGTTGCCTGGATCAAGGGTTTCAGAAAGAAATCGCAGTACCGCGACAAAGGTTCGAGGAGGGAGCCAATGCCCGACACAATTGGACGTCCTGGAGGGGCATTCTGTTCTTATGCGTTTTTGGCAGTGTGTAGAAGTATGGAATAACACCCCTGCTTGTTGTCAAAAAATCAGCTTCATGTTTGGTAATGTGTCCATTAGTTTCAGCCTCCTCTACCATGTCTGTAATCATAGATTTTAGGTGTGGAGTGGGATCCGTATCAAGACGAGTGTAGTTGGCCTGGTCACTCAGAAGTCGTCTACACTCAGTATCATATGCCACCGCATCTTGAATCACAACACCACCCCCTTGTCTGCTGATTTTATGACAATGGTGGTGTTGGACTGTAATGATTGAAGTGCACGAAATTCTTCTGCACGCATGTTCTTGAAGACGACCGTCTCCTGAAAAGACTCAATATCATTAAACACAGCCTGTTCAAAGGCTGTGATTTCAGGTGGAACCGCATGAGGTGGAGGAGTAAAAGTTGATTTCAACCTTAGGCCTGAATCCCCAGTGGAAACCTGGGTACCATCCTTGTTTTGTTTCTCAAAAAAACTCTTGAGTTTCAATTTGCGGAAAAAACCGGCCAGTTCACAATGGAGCTTAAAACGATCGAGGCGTGCCGTGGGTACAAAACCTAAACCCTTCTCTAAGACTGAGTTTTCATCTTCTGTAAGGACGACAGAGGAGAGGTTGGTGATTAAACTCTCTGGTTGCTGGGGCCTGCTTGCTGCTCCCGCGCCTTGCTCCGTGTGTTGTCGCCCACTACTTCGTGTTCCCAGTGCACTTGGTTCGTACCTCTTCTTTTGCCGCGTCCTCTCCGGCCTCTCTCTAAAAAAGGAGGGCGATACATATTTTGTTGGAATTGTGGATGTGGCACAAAATTTGGATTCCAACCCATCATCTGCTGGAACTGTGGTGGTTGGAAAGGATTCTGAAAACCCCCTCCCCCAGCCAGCGGAAAAGGTTGCCATGGTTGCTGGTATTGTTGCCTTCTGTTCCTACCTCTCCCTCGGTGACTGGGTTTGAAACTGTCCCCACTTGACCCACTAGTTGTTGATGCATCGTCATCTGAGCCATCTGTACTATATGTGTTCCTTGGTGGAGGGACATAATCGGGATTGGCATATGGATAGATTTTAGTGTATGAGAACCGCTTGAGGTCCTTCTGAAAGTTATGTGCCTTGGACTGGGTCAAGGTATCTTTGTACTCATTAACCTCCTTATTTAATTCATCCAGCCTCTTTTTGTATCCCGTGAGTGTTGTTCTGAAGTGTGTCTCAGTTAATTGAATTTCTATTAACATTGCTTCAGATAAACGAAGAGCTGTCTTTATTATAAGCACCAGCCAGTCGCGGGTACAATGCCACGCGATCTGGGCCCATTCCTTTCTAAACTGGGGATCTTCCAGAAAAATACGCGGGGCATTAGTCACCAAAAGGCCCTTTGGTGCCACGTTGTTCCGTAGATACTCAGTGAGTATCGTACCATGTAAAATAGTCCTGATACGGTTTCTTTTCTGCTCGGTAAGTTTCTCCCACTCTGTAGTTTGAGAGATTGTCTGAGCAATCGAGGGGTCTGAGAAAAGGGAAGAATCTGCCAAAAGGGCATCAACCTCTTCTTTAGAATATGAAAGGCCTAAGTTCTCCATGTTACTGCCAAACGGGGTCACTAGTATTGTAGGTAAAGAAAATACTCTCGCAGCTGTACGCTGCTAAATCTATAATATCAACAAGAGAGAGAGGGAGAGGGTCACTCTTATTCCCCCTAACGTATGAATTCAATAACAACAAAAGAGTGAGTAGAAAAGGGACGATGGGGAACGTAGCACGAGGAAAAACCTCTTATTTAAAAGAACCCTCACTCACCAACCTAGTTGGTGACATGCTTCATCATTGGGTTCCCACCAGAGAGGCCGAGTGCCTCCCTGGTGTGCTACGACGCCTGAATTACAGCGGAGCGGGTATTTTGTTGGGGTAGTGTCAGTGCAACAGTGAAGGTAGTGCAAGTTAAAAGATATCTGGTTTAATCCCAAATCAATTTTATTGGTGGAAAACCAGGTAACATTAAAAACAAGTGAAATGGACACTAAGTGCCTAGCTAAATTGACCAGGCGCATCCAGATTGATTTAAAAGTGATCAATGGTCAACATGTTTCTGCTTATAATGTGTAATTTACAAAGCTTTCATCAGGACCAGGCCTCCACGGCGGTGTACACTCGCTAAGGTGTACCCTAACCAGTGGAGGTATATGGATGGTAAAACTCACGGTTTTACCATAGGGCCTTCTGGGATTCCAAAAGCCAAAGAACTCTGTAAGAAAACACAAATACAACAGTTTTGTAAGTTCAGTGGTATTTCTTGCCAGGTATTCTGGAGGTCTAAAATGTTTAAGAAACCTTGTGCTATTAATTGCCACAGCGTGATTGTATCACGTACACCTTTCAATCAGGCAAACGTGTCAGACATACCGCCACTCCGTGTCTATTTGTCTCCGGAGGGGTCATTATTACTAGATAAATACTAGTAACATTTAACGCTTTACTTAGTGAGCGTAATAGAAGCATTCTCAATTATGCAACAAACTTGGAATATAGTGACAAACCCGTTAAAAACGCGGATAAAGTGTGCACGCGTTTGTTAAAATCAAAAGGCAGCTTTTCAAAACATGGAGAAATTAGGGCTTACGTGAAGAAACTACTAGCTTCACGTCATGGGTCCGGGAGGGGTTAGAGATGCTGGTGGAATCTATACAAGATAAAAAGGAAGTAAGTTTCTAGAGAATCTCCGGTGAGTTACCGGTGAACCTCGTGTCAAAGTAACAATCACCACCCCGGAAACCCCCAGCCTACTTACTTCCAAAACAGCACTCTCCCGCACACAACCTATCGGTGCCAAACCTCGGACCCGAATGTTACTACGATGTTTCAGCTGGAGAAAGAAATGCCGATTCTCAATCACGTGACCCGTGCGTAAACCACCGAACGCGGTGCGTCCAGGACACGTGACTTCAAAGACTAGACTGCAAAGGTCGGGACTTAAAGCGCTTAGTAATAAAGTTGTTATTTACTTGAAACAACTCTGTACTGAAACGATATGAATTCTAAATGACTAATTTAAGTAAACTGTGATAGAAATAGATAAAGTATGGGGTCAAATGGTACTTGTGAAACCAAAATAATAATGACACACGAGTATCGGAAAATATTAAAGACACTATACTCTGAGCATAATAACCCTATTGAAATCTATATACATAGCAGATGATAATGGTATGGGCTAATCAACCATTAACTATGTATACACTCATTACACTATAAGTCAGTAACTTCCTAAAAGCGTGTCTAGAGGGCAATGGTGGTCCCAAATCAGACAGTGAGGACACAGGTAGGCATAAAGGTGAAAAGAGGGGGAGGAGTAACCCTCCATGCTCAAGGGACTGAGTCATTGGTCAGGCATAAGGGCTGAGACTATAATCGAGTGATGTCAACGTTTCATTACTGAACCCCAAGGGATATTATCGTTAAGCCCTATCATATGTGTAGAAAGGCGATAAATCCAACGTTGTTCCTTCTCGAAAAGCGCTTGCTGTATAGTAGGACTTTGCCTCAATTGCTCAATAATTGTCCAACTCAAATCATTTGTAGTGTGATTTTGCTGTAAAAAATGATCAGTAAGTTTTGTAGTGTTTTTTCGGCATCGGATATTGCTCCTGTGCTCACATATTCGTTGTTTAATCTTACGCGTAGTCATACCCACATACCTGGAACCGCACGGGCAAGTAATCAAATAAACCACGTTTGCGGAATTGCAGTTGGTATGGGCCTTTTGTGACCATATTTTTCCAGTTTCAAGTTCCAGGTACTTGGTAGCGATAGTCAAATGGCACACGCTGCACGCCCCACATGGGAAATGACCTGTCACAGGAGGAAGTCCCCAGGCATTCAGGACTGAACGATTTTCTTCCCTTTCTGGTAAACTGGGCCGCGTATGTACTACGGTATCCTTAATGCTCCTTGCTCTTTTGAAAGAGAAGAGCGGTTTTTCCCACTTGTGATTATTACTCTCCAGGATTCTCCAGTGCTTCCTTATTGATTTACTGACAGCATTAGAAGCCACATTGTACGTTGTAACGCATGTAAGTGGTATTTCCACTGAACTTCTGGGATTTTCCTCCAGAAGGGCTTCCCTGTGTTGGTTCCTGGCCCTCTTGCAGCTTCTTTTTAAAATACTGTCGGGTACCCCCGCTTCTGGAGTTTGATTGTAAGGTCCTCTGCCTGGGATCTAAAATTCGTCAATTCGCTACAATTGCGTCTGAGGCGGAGGTATTGGCCGAAGGGGAGGTTTTCCCGCAGCGGTCGCGGGTGGAAGCTGGAAAAATGCAGCAAGTTGTTTTTTGCTGTCGGTTTGTGGTGTGTCTTGGTCTGTAGTTGATTCCCAACTTTCATGATAACTACATCCAGGAAGACCATCTCATCCTTCTTATAAGAGTAGGTGAATTTTAAGTTCGGATCGCATGTATTTATCCACCCAAAGAACTCCAAAAGGACATCTTCAGTCCCATGCCAGATGATAAACACGTCGTCTATGTACCTCTTCCAAAAGGAAACAAAGGACGCGTAAGGATTATGAGCTGATAAGATGTATTTACACTCAAAATCGTGCACATACAGCCCGGCTACACTTGGGGCAAATGTACTGCCCATCGAAGTGCCCGTAGACTGTAAATAAAGCTCTCCCTTGTATTCAAAGTAATTCCTTTTCAAGGCGAGGGTGGCACAAGCGATCACAAATTCCTTCGGGGTTACAAAATCCCAAGGTGCTGTCTCCAACACCTCTTTGAGAACCTTGATGGTGTCATCCTGCGGAATGCAGGTATAGAGGCTTTCGATATCTAATGAGACCAGGAAAGTAGATTCATTGGTAATGTCAATATCCTGTAATAAGGATAATAAGTTTTTAGTGTCTTTAAGGTAAGTACTAGTTGCCTGGATCAAGGGTTTCAGAAAGAAATCGCAGTACCTCGACAAAGGTTCGAGGAGGGAGCCAATGCCCGACACAATTGGACGTCCTGGAGGGGGCATTCTGTTCTTATGCGTTTTTGGCAGTGTGTAGAAGTATGGAATAACACCCCTGCTTGTTGTCAAAAAATCAGCTTCATGTTTGGTAATGTGTCCATTAGTTTCAGCCTCCTCTACCATGTCTGTAATCATAGATTTTAGGTGTGGAGTGGGATCCGTATCAAGACGAGTGTAGTTGGCCTGGTCACTCAGAAGTCGTCTACACTCAGTATCATATGCCACCGCATCTTGAATCACAACACCACCCCCCTTGTCTGCTGATTTTATGACAATGGTGGTGTTGGACTGTAATGATTGAAGTGCACGAAATTCTTCAGCACGCATGTTCTTGAAGACGACCGTCTCCTGAAAAGACTCAATATCATTAAACACAGCCTGTTCAAAGGCTGTGATTTCAGGTGGAACCGCATGAGGTGGAGGAGTAAAAGTTGATTTCAACCTTAGGCCTGAATCCCCAGTGGAAACCTGGGTACCATCCTTGTTTTGTTTCTCAAAAAAACTCTTGAGTTTCAATTTGCGGAAAAAACCGGCCAGTTCACAATGGAGCTTAAAACGATCGAGGCGTGCCGTGGGTACAAAACCTAAACCCTTCTCTAAGACTGAGTTTTCATCTTCTGTAAGGACGACAGAGGAGAGGTTGGTGATTAAACTCTCTGGTTGCTGGGGCCTGCTTGCTGCTCCCGCACCTTGCTCCGTGTGTTGTCGCCCACTACTTCGTGTTCCCAGTGCACTTGGTTCGTACCTCTTCTTTTGCCGCGTCCTCTCCGGCCTCTCTCTAAAAAAGGAGGGCGATACATATTTTGTTGGAATTGTGGATGTGGCACAAAATTTGGATTCCAACCCATCATCTGCTGGAACTGTGGTGGTTGGAAAGGATTCTGAAAACCCCTCCCCCAGCCAGCGGAAAAGGTTGCCATGGTTGCTGGTATTGTTGCCTTCTGTTCCTACCTCTCCCTCGGTGACTGGGTTTGAAACTGTCCCCACTTGACCCACTAGTTGTTGATGCATCGTCATCTGAGCCATCTGTACTATATATGTTCCTTGGTGGAGGGACATAATCGGGATTGGCATATGGATAGATTTTAGTGTATGAGAACCGCTTGAGGTCCTTCTGAAAGTTATGTGCCTTGGACTGGGTCAAGGTATCTTTGTACTCATTAACCTCCTTATTTAATTCATCCAGCCTCTTTTTGTATCCCGTGAGTGTTGTTCTGAAGTGTGTCTCAGTTAATTGAATTTCTATTAACATTGCTTCAGATAAACGAAGAGCTGTCTTTATTATAAGCACCAACCAGTCGCGGGTACAATGCCACGCGATCTGGGCCCATTCCTTTCTAAACTGGGGATCTTCCAGAAAAATACGCGGGGCATTAGTCACCAAAAGGCCCTTTGGTGCCACGTTGTTCCGTAGATACTCAGTGAGTATCGTACCATGTAAAATAGTCCTGATACGGTTTCTTTTCTGCTCGGTAAGTTTCTCCCACTCTGTAGTTTGAGAGATTGTCTGAGCAATCGAGGGGTCTGAGAAAAGGGAAGAATCTGCCAAAAGGGCATCAACCTCTTCTTTAGAATATGAAAGGCCTAAGTTCTCCATGTTACTGCCAAACGGGGTCACTAGTATTGTAGGTAAAGAAAATACTCTCGCAGCTGTACGCTGCTAAATCTATAATATCAACAAGAGAGAGAGGGAGAGGGTCACTCTTATTCCCCCTAACGTATGAATTCAATAACAACAAAAGAGTGAGTAGAAAAGGGACGATGGGGAACGTAGCACGAGGAAAAACCTCTTTCAAAAGAGCAAGGAGCATTAAGGATACCGTAGTACATACGCGGCCCAGTTTACCAGAAAGGGAAGAAAATCGTTCAGTCCTGAATGCCTGGGGACTTCCTCCTGTGACAGGTCATTTCCCATGTGGGGCGTGCAGCGTGTGCCATTTGACTATCGCTACCAAGTACCTGGAACTTGAAACTGGAAAAATATGGTCACAAAAGGCCCATACCAACTGCAATTCCGCAAACGTGGTTTATTTGATTACTTGCCCGTGCGGTTCCAGGTATGTGGGTATGACTACGCGTAAGATTAAACAACGAATATGTGAGCACAGGAGCAATATCCGATGCCGAAAAAACACTACAAAACTTACTGATCATTTTTTACAGCAAAATCACACTACAAATGATTTGAGTTGGACAATTATTGAGCAATTGAGGCAAAGTCCTACTATACAGCAAGCGCTTTTCGAGAAGGAACAACGTTGGATTTATCGCCTTTCTACACATATGATAGGGCTTAACGATAATATCCCTTGGGGTTCAGTAATGAAACGTTGACATCACTCGATTATAGTCTCAGCCCTTATGCCTGACCAATGACTCAGTCCCTTGAGCATGGAGGGTTACTCCTCCCTCTTTTCACCTTTATGCCTACCTGTGTCCTCACTGTCTGATTTGGGACCACCATTGCCCTCTAGACACGCTTTTAGGAAGTTACTGACTTATAGTGTAATGAGTGTATACATAGTTAATGGTTGATTAGCCCATACCATTATCATCTGCTATGTATATAGATTTCAATAGGGTTATTATGCTCAGAGTATAGTGTCTTTAATATTTTCCGATACTCGTGTGTCATTATTATTTTGGTTTCACAAGTACCATTTGACCCCATACTTTATCTATTTCTATCACAGTTTACTTAAATTAGTCATTTAGAATTCATACCGTTTCAGTACAGAGTTGTTTCAAGTAAATAACAACTTTATTACTAAGCGCTTTAAGTCCCGACCTTTGCAGTCTAGTCTTTGAAGTCACGTGTCCTGGACGCACCGCGTTCGGTGGTTTACGCACGGGTCACGTGATTGAGAATCGGCATTTCTTTCTCCAGCTGAAACATCGTAGTAACATTCGGGTCCGAGGTTTGGCACCGATAGGTTGTGTGCGGGAGAGTGCTGTTTTGGAAGTAAGTAGGCTGGGGGTTTCCGGGGTGGTGATTGTTACTTTGACACGAGGTTCACCGGTAACTCACCGGAGATTCTCTAGAAACTTACTTCCTTTTTATCTTGTATAGATTCCACCAGCATCTCTAACCCCCTCCCGGACCCATGACGTGAAGCTAGTAGTTTCTTCACGTAAGCCCTAATTTCTCCATGTTTTGAAAAGCTGCCTTTTGATTTTAACAAACGCGTGCACACTTTATCCGCGTTTTTAACGGGTTTGTCACTATATTCCAAGTTTGTTGCATAATTGAGAATGCTTCTATTACGCTCACTAAGTAAAGCGTTAAATGTTACTAGTATTTATCTAGTAATAATGACCCCTCCGGAGACAAATAGACACGGAGTGGCGGTATGTCTGACACGTTTGCCTGATTGAAAGGTGTACGTGATACAATCACGCTGTGGCAATTAATAGCACAAGGTTTCTTAAACATTTTAGACCTCCAGAATACCTGGCAAGAAATACCACTGAACTTACAAAACTGTTGTATTTGTGTTTTCTTACAGAGTTCTTTGGCTTTTTGGAATCCCAGAAGGCCCTATGGTAAAACCGTGAGTTTTACCATCCATATACCTCCACTGGTTAGGGTACACCTTAGCGAGTGTACACCGCCGTGGAGGCCTGGTCCTGATGAAAGCTTTGTAAATTACACATTATAAGCAGAAACATGTTGACCATTGATCACTTTTAAATCAATCTGGATGCGCCTGGTCAATTTAGCTAGGCACTTAGTGTCCATTTCACTTGTTTTTAATGTTACCTGGTTTTCCACCAATAAAATTGATTTGGGATTAAACCAGATATCTTTTAACTTGCACTACCTTCACTGTTGCACTGACACTACCCCAACAAAATACCCGCTCCGCTGTAATTCAGGCGTCGTAGCACACCAGGGAGGCACTCGGCCTCTCTGGTGGGAACCCAATGATGAAGCATGTCACCAACTAGGTTGGTGAGTGAGGGTTCTTTTAAATAAGAGGTTTTTCCTCGTGCTACGTTCCCCATCGTCCCTTTTCTACTCACTCTTTTGTTGTTATTGAATTCATACGTTAGGGGGAATAAGAGTGACCCTCTCCCTCTCTCTCTTGTTGATATTATAGATTTAGCAGCGTACAGCTGCGAGAGTATTTTCTTTACCTACAATACTAGTGACCCCGTTTGGCAGTAACATGGAGAACTTAGGCCTTTCATATTCTAAAGAAGAGGTTGATGCCCTTTTGGCAGATTCTTCCCTTTTCTCAGACCCCTCGATTGCTCAGACAATCTCTCAAACTACAGAGTGGGAGAAACTTACCGAGCAGAAAAGAAACCGTATCAGGACTATTTTACATGGTACGATACTCACTGAGTATCTACGGAACAACGTGGCACCAAAGGGCCTTTTGGTGACTAATGCCCCGCGTATTTTTCTGGAAGATCCCCAGTTTAGAAAGGAATGGGCCCAGATCGCGTGGCATTGTACCCGCGACTGGTTGGTGCTTATAATAAAGACAGCTCTTCGTTTATCTGAAGCAATGTTAATAGAAATTCAATTAACTGAGACACACTTCAGAACAACACTCACGGGATACAAAAAGAGGCTGGATGAATTAAATAAGGAGGTTAATGAGTACAAAGATACCTTGACCCAGTCCAAGGCACATAACTTTCAGAAGGACCTCAAGCGGTTCTCATACACTAAAATCTATCCATATGCCAATCCCGATTATGTCCCTCCACCAAGGAACACATATAGTACAGATGGCTCAGATGACGATGCATCAACAACTAGTGGGTCAAGTGGGGACAGTTTCAAACCCAGTCACCGAGGGAGAGGTAGGAACAGAAGGCAACAATACCAGCAACCATGGCAACCTTTTCCGCTGGCTGGGGGAGGGGGTTTTCAGAATCCTTTCCAACCACCACAGTTCCAGCAGATGATGGGTTGGAATCCAAATTTTGTGCCACATCCACAATTCCAACAAAATATGTATCGCCCTCCTTTTTTAGAGAGAGGCCGGAGAGGACGCGGCAAAAGAAGAGGTACGAACCAAGTGCACTGGGAACACGAAGTAGTGGGCGACAACACACGGAGCAAGGTGCGGGAGCAGCAAGCAGGCCCCAGCAACCAGAGAGTTTAATCACCAACCTCTCCTCTGTCGTCCTTACAGAAGATGAAAACTCAGTCTTAGAGAAGGGTTTAGGTTTTGTACCCACGGCACGCCTCGATCGTTTTAAGCTCCATTGTGAACTGGCCGGTTTTTCCGCAAATTGAAACTCAAGAGTTTTTTGAGAAACAAAACAAGGATGGTACCCAGGTTTCCACTGGGGATTCAGGCCTAAGGTTGAAATCAACTTTTACTCCTCCACCTCATGCGGTTCCACCTGAAATCACAGCCTTTGAACAGGCTGTGTTTAATGATATTGAGTCTTTTCAGGAGACGGTCGTCTTCAAGAACATGCGTGCTGAAGAATTTCGTGCACTTCAATCATTACAGTCCAACACCACCATTGTCATAAAATCAGCAGACAAGGGGGTGGTGTTGTGATTCAAGATGCGGTGGCATATGATACTGAGTGTAGACGACTTCTGAGTGACCAGGCCAACTACACTCGTCTTGATACGGATCCCACTCCACACCTAAAATCTATGATTACAGACATGGTAGAGGAGGCTGAAACTAATGGACACATTACCAAACATGAAGCTGATTTTTTGACAACAAGCAGGGGTGTTATTCCATACTTCTACACACTGCCAAAAACGCATAAGAACAGAATGCCCCCTCCAGGACGTCCAATTGTGTCGGGCATTGGCTCCCTCCTCGAACCTTTGTCGAGGTACTGCGATTTCTTTCTGAAACCCTTGATCCAGGCAACTAGTACTTACCTTAAAGACACTAAAAACTTATTATCCTTATTACAGGATATTGACATTACCAATGAATCTACTTTCCTGGTCTCATTAGATATCGAAAGCCTCTATACCTGCATTCCGCAGGATGACACCATCAAGGTTCTCAAAGAGGTGTTGGAGACAGCACCTTGGGATTTTGTAACCCCGAAGGAATTTGTGATCGCTTGTGCCACCCTCGCCTTGAAAAGGAATTACTTTGAATACAAGGGAGAGCTTTATTTACAGTCTACGGGCACTTCGATGGGCAGTACATTTGCCCCAAGTGTAGCCGGGCTGTATGTGCACGATTTTGAGTGTAAATACATCTTATCAGCTCATAATCCTTACGCGTCCTTTGTTTCCTTTTGGAAGAGGTACATAGACGACGTGTTTATCATCTGGCATGGGACTGAAGATGTCCTTTTGGAGTTCTTTGGGTGGATAAATACATGCGATCCGAACTTAAAATTCACCTACTCTTATAAGAAGGATGAGATGGTCTTCCTGGATGTAGTTATCATGAAAGTTGGGAATCAACTACAGACCAAGACACACCACAAACCGACAGCAAAAAACAACTTGCTGCATTTTTCCAGCTTCCACCCGCGACCGCTGCGGGAAAACCTCCCCTTCGGCCAATACCTCCGCCTCAGACGCAATTGTAGCGAATTGACGAATTTTAGATCCCAGGCAGAGGACCTTACAATCAAACTCCAGAAGCGGGGGTACCCCGACAGTATTTTAAAAAGAAGCTGCAAGAGGGCCAGGAACCAACACAGGGAAGCCCTTCTGGAGGAAAATCCCAGAAGTTCAGTGGAAATACCACTTACATGCGTTACAACGTACAATGTGGCTTCTAATGCTGTCAGTAAATCAATAAGGAAGCACTGGAGAATCCTGGAGAGTAATAATCACAAGTGGGAAAAACCGCTCTTCTCTTTCAAAAGAGCAAGGAGCATTAAGGATACCGTAGTACATACGCGGCCCAGTTTACCAGAAAGGGAAGAAAATCGTTCAGTCCTGAATGCCTGGGGACTTCCTCCTGTGACAGGTCATTTCCCATGTGGGGCGTGCAGCGTGTGCCATTTGACTATCGCTACCAAGTACCTGGAACTTGAAACTGGAAAAATATGGTCACAAAAGGCCCATACCAACTGCAATTCCGCAAACGTGGTTTATTTGATTACTTGCCCGTGCGGTTCCAGGTATGTGGGTATGACTACGCGTAAGATTAAACAACGAATATGTGAGCACAGGAGCAATATCCGATGCCGAAAAAACACTACAAAACTTACTGATCATTTTTTACAGCAAAATCACACTACAAATGATTTGAGTTGGACAATTATTGAGCAATTGAGGCAAAGTCCTACTATACAGCAAGCGCTTTTCGAGAAGGAACAACGTTGGATTTATCGCCTTTCTACACATATGATAGGGCTTAACGATAATATCCCTTGGGGTTCAGTAATGAAACGTTGACATCACTCGATTATAGTCTCAGCCCTTATGCCTGACCAATGACTCAGTCCCTTGAGCATGGAGGGTTACTCCTCCCCCTCTTTTCACCTTTATGCCTACCTGTGTCCTCACTGTCTGATTTGGGACCACCATTGCCCTCTAGACACGCTTTTAGGAAGTTACTGACTTATAGTGTAATGAGTGTATACATAGTTAATGGTTGATTAGCCCATACCATTATCATCTGCTATGTATATAGATTTCAATAGGGTTATTATGCTCAGAGTATAGTGTCTTTAATATTTTCCGATACTCGTGTGTCATTATTATTTTGGTTTCACAAGTACCATTTGACCCCATACTTTATCTATTTCTATCACAGTTTACTTAAATTAGTCATTTAGAATTCATATCGTTTCAGTACAGAGTTGTTTCAAGTAAATAACAACTTTATTACTAAGCGCTTTAAGTCCCGACCTTTGCAGTCTAGTCTTTGAAGTCACGTGTCCTGGACGCACCGCGTTCGGTGGTTTACGCACGGGTCACGTGATTGAGAATCGGCATTTCTTTCTCCAGCTGAAACATCGTAGTAACATTCGGGTCCGAGGTTTGGCACCGATAGGTTGTGTGCGGGAGAGTGCTGTTTTGGAAGTAAGTAGGCTGGGGGTTTCCGGGGTGGTGATTGTTACTTTGACACGAGGTTCACCGGTAACTCACCGGAGATTCTCTAGAAACTTACTTCCTTTTTATCTTGTATAGATTCCACCAGCATCTCTAACCCCCTCCCGGACCCATGACGTGAAGCTAGTAGTTTCTTCACGTAAGCCCTAATTTCTCCATGTTTTGAAAAGCTGCCTTTTGATTTTAACAAACGCGTGCACACTTTATCCGCGTTTTTAACGGGTTTGTCACTATATTCCAAGTTTGTTGCATAATTGAGAATGCTTCTATTACGCTCACTAAGTAAAGCGTTAAATGTTACTAGTATTTATCTAGTAATAATGACCCCTCCGGAGACAAATAGACACGGAGTGGCGGTATGTCTGACACGTTTGCCTGATTGAAAGGTGTACGTGATACAATCACGCTGTGGCAATTAATAGCACAAGGTTTCTTAAACATTTTAGACCTCCAGAATACCTGGCAAGAAATACCACTGAACTTACAAAACTGTTGTATTTGTGTTTTCTTACAGAGTTCTTTGGCTTTTTGGAATCCCAGAAGGCCCTATGGTAAAACCGTGAGTTTTACCATCCATATACCTCCACTGGTTAGGGTACACCTTAGCGAGTGTACACCGCCGTGGAGGCCTGGTCCTGATGAAAGCTTTGTAAATTACACATTATAAGCAGAAACATGTTGACCATTGATCACTTTTAAATCAATCTGGATGCGCCTGGTCAATTTAGCTAGGCACTTAGTGTCCATTTCACTTGTTTTTAATGTTACCTGGTTTTCCACCAATAAAATTGATTTGGGATTAAACCAGATATCTTTTAACTTGCACTACCTTCACTGTTGCACTGACACTACCCCAACAAAATACCCGCTCCGCTGTAATTCAGGCGTCGTAGCACACCAGGGAGGCACTCGGCCTCTCTGGTGGGAACCCAATGATGAAGCATGTCACCAACTAGGTTGGTGAGTGAGGGTTCTTTTAAATAAGAGGTTTTTCCTCGTGCTACGTTCCCCATCGTCCCTTTTCTACTCACTCTTTTGTTGTTATTGAATTCATACGTTAGGGGGAATAAGAGTGACCCTCTCCCTCTCTCTCTTGTTGATATTATAGATTTAGCAGCGTACAGCTGCGAGAGTATTTTCTTTACCTACAATACTAGTGACCCCGTTTGGCAGTAACATGGAGAACTTAGGCCTTTCATATTCTAAAGAAGAGGTTGATGCCCTTTTGGCAGATTCTTCCCTTTTCTCAGACCCCTCGATTGCTCAGACAATCTCTCAAACTACAGAGTGGGAGAAACTTACCGAGCAGAAAAGAAACCGTATCAGGACTATTTTACATGGTACGATACTCACTGAGTATCTACGGAACAACGTGGCACCAAAGGGCCTTTTGGTGACTAATGCCCCGCGTATTTTTCTGGAAGATCCCCAGTTTAGAAAGGAATGGGCCCAGATCGCGTGGCATTGTACCCGCGACTGGTTGGTGCTTATAATAAAGACAGCTCTTCGTTTATCTGAAGCAATGTTAATAGAAATTCAATTAACTGAGACACACTTCAGAACAACACTCACGGGATACAAAAAGAGGCTGGATGAATTAAATAAGGAGGTTAATGAGTACAAAGATACCTTGACCCAGTCCAAGGCACATAACTTTCAGAAGGACCTCAAGCGGTTCTCATACACTAAAATCTATCCATATGCCAATCCCGATTATGTCCCTCCACCAAGGAACATATATAGTACAGATGGCTCAGATGACGATGCATCAACAACTAGTGGGTCAAGTGGGGACAGTTTCAAACCCAGTCACCGAGGGAGAGGTAGGAACAGAAGGCAACAATACCAGCAACCATGGCAACCTTTTCCGCTGGCTGGGGGAGGGGTTTTCAGAATCCTTTCCAACCACCACAGTTCCAGCAGATGATGGGTTGGAATCCAAATTTTGTGCCACATCCACAATTCCAACAAAATATGTATCGCCCTCCTTTTTTAGAGAGAGGCCGGAGAGGACGCGGCAAAAGAAGAGGTACGAACCAAGTGCACTGGGAACACGAAGTAGTGGGTGACAACACACGGAGCAAGGTGCGGGAGCAGCAAGCAGGCCCCAGCAACCAGAGAGTTTAATCACCAACCTCTCCTCTGTCGTCCTTACAGAAGATGAAAACTCAGTCTTAGAGAAGGGTTTAGGTTTTGTACCCACGGCACGCCTCGATCGTTTTAAGCTCCATTGTGAACTGGCCGGTTTTTTCCGCAAATTGAAACTCAAGAGTTTTTTTGAGAAACAAAACAAGGATGGTACCCAGGTTTCCACTGGGGATTCAGGCCTAAGGTTGAAATCAACTTTTACTCCTCCACCTCATGCGGTTCCACCTGAAATCACAGCCTTTGAACAGGCTGTGTTTAATGATATTGAGTCTTTTCAGGAGACGGTCGTCTTCAAGAACATGCGTGCTGAAGAATTTCGTGCACTTCAATCATTACAGTCCAACACCACCATTGTCATAAAATCAGCAGACAAGGGGGTGGTGTTGTGATTCAAGATGCGGTGGCATATGATACTGAGTGTAGACGACTTCTGAGTGACCAGGCCAACTACACTCGTCTTGATACGGATCCCACTCCACACCTAAAATCTATGATTACAGACATGGTAGAGGAGGCTGAAACTAATGGACACATTACCAAACATGAAGCTGATTTTTTGACAACAAGCAGGGGTGTTATTCCATACTTCTACACACTGCCAAAAACGCATAAGAACAGAATGCCCCCTCCAGGACGTCCAATTGTGTCGGGCATTGGCTCCCTCCTCGAACCTTTGTCGAGGTACTGCGATTTCTTTCTGAAACCCTTGATCCAGGCAACTAGTACTTACCTTAAAGACACTAAAAACTTATTATCCTTATTACAGGATATTGACATTACCAATGAATCTACTTTCCTGGTCTCATTAGATATCGAAAGCCTCTATACCTGCATTCCGCAGGATGACACCATCAAGGTTCTCAAAGAGGTGTTGGAGACAGCACCTTGGGATTTTGTAACCCCGAAGGAATTTGTGATCGCTTGTGCCACCCTCGCCTTGAAAAGGAATTACTTTGAATACAAGGGAGAGCTTTATTTACAGTCTACGGGCACTTCGATGGGCAGTACATTTGCCCCAAGTGTAGCCGGGCTGTATGTGCACGATTTTGAGTGTAAATACATCTTATCAGCTCATAATCCTTACGCGTCCTTTGTTTCCTTTTGGAAGAGGTACATAGACGACGTGTTTATCATCTGGCATGGGACTGAAGATGTCCTTTTGGAGTTCTTTGGGTGGATAAATACATGCGATCCGAACTTAAAATTCACCTACTCTTATAAGAAGGATGAGATGGTCTTCCTGGATGTAGTTATCATGAAAGTTGGGAATCAACTACAGACCAAGACACACCACAAACCGACAGCAAAAAACAACTTGCTGCATTTTTCCAGCTTCCACCCGCGACCGCTGCGGGAAAACCTCCCCTTCGGCCAATACCTCCGCCTCAGACGCAATTGTAGCGAATTGACGAATTTTAGATCCCAGGCAGAGGACCTTACAATCAAACTCCAGAAGCGGGGGTACCCCGACAGTATTTTAAAAAGAAGCTGCAAGAGGGCCAGGAACCAACACAGGGAAGCCCTTCTGGAGGAAAATCCCAGAAGTTCAGTGGAAATACCACTTACATGCGTTACAACGTACAATGTGGCTTCTAATGCTGTCAGTAAATCAATAAGGAAGCACTGGAGAATCCTGGAGAGTAATAATCACAAGTGGGAAAAACCGCTCTTCTCTTTCAAAAGAGCAAGGAGCATTAAGGATACCGTAGTACATACGCGGCCCAGTTTACCAGAAAGGGAAGAAAATCGTTCAGTCCTGAATGCCTGGGGACTTCCTCCTGTGACAGGTCATTTCCCATGTGGGGCGTGCAGCGTGTGCCATTTGACTATCGCTACCAAGTACCTGGAACTTGAAACTGGAAAAATATGGTCACAAAAGGCCCATACCAACTGCAATTCCGCAAACGTGGTTTATTTGATTACTTGCCCGTGCGGTTCCAGGTATGTGGGTATGACTACGCGTAAGATTAAACAACGAATATGTGAGCACAGGAGCAATATCCGATGCCGAAAAAACACTACAAAACTTACTGATCATTTTTTACAGCAAAATCACACTACAAATGATTTGAGTTGGACAATTATTGAGCAATTGAGGCAAAGTCCTACTATACAGCAAGCGCTTTTCGAGAAGGAACAACGTTGGATTTATCGCCTTTCTACACATATGATAGGGCTTAACGATAATATCCCTTGGGGTTCAGTAATGAAACGTTGACATCACTCGATTATAGTCTCAGCCCTTATGCCTGACCAATGACTCAGTCCCTTGAGCATGGAGGGTTACTCCTCCCCCCCCCCCCCCCCCCTCTTTTCACCTTTATGCCTACCTGTGTCCTCACTGTCTGATTTGGGACCACCATTGCCCTCTAGACACGCTTTTAGGAAGTTACTGACTTATAGTGTAATGAGTGTATACATAGTTAATGGTTGATTAGCCCATACCATTATCATCTGCTATGTATATAGATTTCAATAGGGTTATTATGCTCAGAGTATAGTGTCTTTAATATTTTCCGATACTCGTGTGTCATTATTATTTTGGTTTCACAAGTACCATTTGACCCCATACTTTATCTATTTCTATCACAGTTTACTTAAATTAGTCATTTAGAATTCATACCGTTTCAGTACAGAGTTGTTTCAAGTAAATAACAACTTTATTACTAAGCGCTTTAAGTCCCGACCTTTGCAGTCTAGTCTTTGAAGTCACGTGTCCTGGACGCACCGCGTTCGGTGGTTTACGCACGGGTCACGTGATTGAGAATCGGCATTTCTTTCTCCAGCTGAAACATCGTAGTAACATTCGGGTCCGAGGTTTGGCACCGATAGGTTGTGTGCGGGAGAGTGCTGTTTTGGAAGTAAGTAGGCTGGGGGTTTCCGGGGTGGTGTTTGTTACTTTGACACAAGGTTCACCGGTAACTCACCGGAGATTCTCTAGAAACTTACTTCCTTTTTATCTTGTATAGATTCCACCAGCATCTCTAACCCCCTCCCGGACCCATGACGTGAAGCTAGTAGTTTCTTCACGTAAGCCCTAATTTCTCCATGTTTTGAAAAGCTGCCTTTTGATTTTAACAAACGCGTGCACACTTTATCCGCGTTTTTAACGGGTTTGTCACTATATTCCAAGTTTGTTGCATAATTGAGAATGCTTCTATTACGCTCACTAAGTAAAGCGTTAAATGTTACTAGTATTTATCTAGTAATAATGACCCCTCCGGAGACAAATAGACACGGAGTGGCGGTATGTCTGACACGTTTGCCTGATTGAAAGGTGTACGTGATACAATCACGCTGTGGCAATTAATAGCACAAGGTTTCTTAAACATTTTAGACCTCCAGAATACCTGGCAAGAAATACCACTGAACTTACAAAACTGTTGTATTTGTGTTTTCTTACAGAGTTCTTTGGCTTTTTGGAATCCCAGAAGGCCCTATGGTAAAACCGTGAGTTTTACCATCCATATACCTCCACTGGTTAGGGTACACCTTAGCGAGTGTACACCGCCGTGGAGGCCTGGTCCTGATGAAAGCTTTGTAAATTACACATTATAAGCAGAAACATGTTGACCATTGATCACTTTTAAATCAATCTGGATGCGCCTGGTCAATTTAGCTAGGCACTTAGTGTCCATTTCACTTGTTTTTAATGTTACCTGGTTTTCCACCAATAAAATTGATTTGGGATTAAACCAGATATCTTTTAACTTGCACTACCTTCACTGTTGCACTGACACTACCCCAACAAAATACCCGCTCCGCTGTAATTCAGGCGTCGTAGCACACCAGGGAGGCACTCGGCCTCTCTGGTGGGAACCCAATGATGAAGCATGTCACCAACTAGGTTGGTGAGTGAGGGTTCTTTTAAATAAGAGGTTTTTCCTCGTGCTACGTTCCCCATCGTCCCTTTTCTACTCACTCTTTTGTTGTTATTGAATTCAGAGGTGGAAATCTCTTCATATCTCCTGGCTGGGGCGTATTGACACTATCAAAATGAACATCCTCCCACGAGTTCTTTACGTCTTTCAAACATTGCCCACATCGATCCCCCAGGTACACATTCAACGCCTCCAGAAAGACCTACGCACTTTTATATGGAATGGGAAGTCCCCCTGCATAGTCCACTCGTTACTGATACGGCCGCGGGATAAAGGGGGGCTAGCATGATCTAATCTGTTGGAATATTATTGGGCGGCGGACCTGAGGTATATCTCTGAGTGGGTGGTGCGTGAAAGTGAGAAGCACTGGTTCAACATGGACCAGGCAGTGGCATGCAGGCCCTTGTGAGACCTTGTCTGGCTGCCCAAACGAGCCCGCCCGCCCAGTGCCTATGTGGCTGACCCGACTAGGACGGTACTAGAGATCTGGGATAGAATTGCCTTGAAGAGGGGACTCACCTCATTCCCATCCCCCAAAGCACCCCTTACACAAAACCCCGCCTTACCCTGAGCCAGCCAACACTCGCTTTCCACCACTGGGAGGAGGGGGATTGTCGGACTCTCAGCGACCTGTTTGTGGGGGGTGCCATGAAATCTTTTGAGGACTGTAGGACAGAATTTGCTCCCCTGATCACGGCCCGACACTAATACCTCCAGCTACAGCACTGGGCAATGCAATCTGGGATATACACAGCGGCAACGCGCCCTCTCACCCCTTTCGAGAAGCTAGCACGTGCCTTCGATGGCTCCAAAGGGGTTGATCTCCAGAACCTATCAGGTACTCCAATACTCAGCCCCAGACCCCACGCATAATTACTAGGCTGCATGGCATGATGCTACCCCCGGGGATAACCACTAAGCAATGGGAAACACTGTGGAGGGATATCCCCAAAACTTATCGCAGTCTCGCCACGTGTGAAACAACGTATAAATTGATGTTCCAATGGTACCATACTCCTGCTTGTTTGGCGGCCATCTACCATGCAGTCCCTAGTACATGATGGCGCTGCGGACAGGAGGGAGGCACCCTCTGCCATATCTGGTGGTCCTGCAAGGTGATTACAACTTTTTGGAAAGAGGTTCTGGGACATATCAAGGGCATCTTGGGTTTCCCGCTCCCCCCGCCCCACACAATCGTCTTAGGCATACGCCCCCCGGCATTGCTGTCATGACACATGCTGACTGGACCCTGGAGAGCCACTTGCTGCTGACAACGATGCAACTTATAGCCTGCGCCTGGAAGCAAACATCGCCCCCCTCTGTGGCACAGTGGTTCGCTAGGATTTGGCACCTTCTGGCAGTGGAACGACTGTCCCACAGCTTAGTTAACACAGATACAAAGTTTCAACGGATATGGCAGCCACTTATACACTATCTTACACGCATAGACTTCACATGCTTTAACCCCCAAAGCTCCTGGCACTCCAACTTTTTGGCCTTGAGTGATTTGTGGCCCTTCTCAGCTGCCTGCAAACCCCCCCTGCGCGTACCACTCGAACCGAGATACTGCCCTCCCTGCATGCTTCGCGACCTTGCACCCCACCACCATCTAGGAGATAAGACATTTTCCAACCTGTGGGAAATTCGTTTGTTGGATGTTTTTAGTTTGTTATCAAGTGCTACCCTGCTCTAGAGGCATGCCCAAGCCAGGCAACCCAACTATCCCTAGCTCCACCCCAATAACATCCTCAGGACTGGGGGACAGGATGAGAAAAGGCCCCTGGAGTCTATAGCCCGGATTGCCCAGATACCCACCACTGTATGCGCGGGGGGAGCCATGCTATTGTTATTCACTTTTTTTCTGATATGGCTGAAGAGAATCGGATTCACCAAATGTGCGGGCTTTCCCTTTAATTCTGTATCCTACATAATAACGCGGCCGGCCCAACGTGGTTGTAGGCTTCTTGCTGTGTATCACTTGTATTGTTATCTTTTTCCTATTCATTATGGATATGTAGCCAGCCCCGAGCAGGGTTGTAGGCACCACAATGTATTTCACTCCGCTGTTCTTTATGAAAACAATAAAAAGATTGTTCCCAAAAAATGATTTACCTCTTTAGACCTCTCCGCAGAACATTGCGTGACATTTATAGATTTTTATATTGTAATCACAGCTCTGTGTAGTATGAATCTGCTTTTTGAAATGTATTGGTTGCTAAATTCTGCTTTATGTTTATCTAGTTTATGGTCACAGCAAAGAAATTGCTGTTATGAGGTCCTATGTAATTAATGTACTAAATGCATAAATGTTGTTGAACACTTGGGGTAGTTTTTTATTGGGAGAAATGTTGCAATGCTGGGTGGTAGGAATTTTATGGATCCTCACAGATTTCAGAATTGTCTTACACAGAAATGTGAAAAGAATCTGTGATTTAGCCAGGGTATTCTGGATAAGAAAAAGTATTGGGATATATGCCAGCTACAGCACCCCAAACTACCATAGGTTCCTTGTTTTCAGGAATGTCTGGGCCTAGTAGGTTCCCTGGGTTCCAACTAAGCCCTAACTTAATTATTGCAGCTACCCACATCGCCAGCATTGGAAAATTTTCAAGGCAAATTTTTTATGTTCCCTTGTGTCTTAAGGGGCTTAGGGAACCTTTCCTTTCACTTTGATTTATTCAGTCACACAAATGGGGTACTATTTTTATTGGGAACAGTGTAGGAATGCTGCATGGTAGGGCATTTGTGGATCCCTGCGGATAATATTAATACAGTGTGCTTTCACTTTTTTTTATGCTGTGCAATACAGCAAAACAAAAAATGAAACTCTGGACTTGTGGGAGGCATTTTCCCTGCAAGCAGACTTAGATTTTGGTTAAGAAAATGTTTCAAGTGTTTTTTTTACCAGAAACATTTTTTTTCTCCAATACTGTAGATGATCAATTTAAGTCCACTGCACTATGAAGGTAGTGTGGTGGACGTCAACGGGTTGTCTGCCCTAAAACAGTTAAAACCCACCAAAGCCATGCAGCCGAAGATCTTGTCCAACAGAATTGAGAACAAGCTGAAGGAATATGATGGTCCCATTATGCTAACTTCTTTGTTCCGTGATCGTAGGGGACCTTTCTAGTTCCAGAAGGCACCCAGCATGACAGGCTTGGAAACAGCAAAAAGTACAGTGGTCAAAGAAAGGTGGCAAGTGCTGCTAATGGCCATGCAAAGCCAAGAGAAAGTTTCAGTTGCCATACAATGTCTATGGAGGAGAGGGCTAGAGAGACAATAAAAAATACTGAGAAGTACAAAGAAGACTGAAAAGAAATATTTATGTGGGACAACGCCCATGTTATACCATCTAAAAAACGATCGTAAAAAACCTCTCCAGCAGGCGATCAAGCAGAGGGAAGCTGGAGGACCACCTACTTCAGTGGCAGCAGCAAAACTTCCAGGTCAAAAACTCCCTTCTGAGGTGTAGAGTACTGAAACAGATATGGCTCCAGAGATGGCAAGAATGGCCACGTACTGCTTGGACTGTAGTGTTGTCATAAGTGCTGGTGAGCAGTCTCTTACAGCTATTCACAATGCTGCAAAACAGCATACATGCAATTTTATTTCCTCTTTTATATGTTTTGCACATTTTTCAGTGCATGTTTTTTCAATTCCTGCTATCCCAGTTACCATTTTTGTTATTATAAAAAACAACAAAATTGTTTTAAAACTTTACAAAAGCCTTAAAAAAAGTTTCCTGTTGGAACCGTCTTTTACAGTTAAAAAAAATAAAGTATGTGTATATGTTGGAATGAGTGTGACTTTTGTATGGATAATTGAATGAGTGCACAACTGGTGCATGGATGTTACAATGAGTGCAGCAGTGGTGCCTGAGTAAATCTATGAGTGCATAGTTAGTGCCTGAGTGATTAGATGAGTGCAAACGTGGTGATTGGGTGATTGCATGTGTGCATGGGTAGTGTGTGGCTGAATGGATGAGTGCATATGTAGTGCCTGAGTGAATGGAAGAGTGGAATGTAGTGCCTGAGTGAATGGATGAGTGCATGGATAATGGCTGGGTGAATGAATGAGTGCATGGGTAGTGCCTGGGTGGTTGGAAGAATGTATGAGTGGTGCCTGGTTGATTGGATGAGTGCATAAGTACTGCCTGGGTGATAGGATGAGTGCATGAGTAATGACTGGGTGAGTGGATGAGTGCATGGGTAGTGCCTGAGTGAATGGATGAGCGCATGCATAGTACCTGACTGAACAGATGAGTGCAAGGGTAGTGCCTGAGTGATTGGATGTGTCCATGGGTAGTGCCTGAGTGAATGGATGAGTGCGTGGGTAGTGCCTGAGTGAATAGGTGAGTGCATGGGTACTGGCTGAGTGATTCGATATGTGCATGGCTAGTGCCTGGGTGAATGCATGAGTGAATGGATGAGTGCAAGTGTGGTACCTGGGTCATTAGACAAGTGTTTAGTGCCTGAGTGAATGGATGAACACATGCATAGTGCCTGAGTGAATGGATGAGTGGAAGGGTATTACCTGGGTGATTGGATGTGTGCATGCGTAGTGCATGGGTGAATGGAGGAGTGCATGGATAATGCCAAAGTGAATGAATGAGCGCATGTGTAGTGCCTGGATAATTCATTGAGTGCATGATTAGTGCCTGAGTGAATGGGTGACGGCATGCATACTGCCTGAGTGAACGGATGAGTGCAATAGTAGTGTCTGGGTGATTGGAAGAATGTATGAGTAGTACCTGGTTGATTGGATGAGTGCATAAGTACAGCCTGGGTGATTGGATGAGTGCATGAGTAATGACTGGGTGAGTGGATGAGTGCATGAGTAATGCCACAGTGAATGAATGAGTGCAAGCGTAGTGCCGATGTGATTGGATGAGTGCATGGATAGTGGCTGGGTGAATAGATGAGTGCATAGGTACTGCCTGGGTAAATGGATGAGTAGAAGGTAGTGCCTGGGTGATTCGATATGTGCATGGTTAGTACCCGGTTGAATAGATAAGTGCATAGGTAGTGCACAAGTGAATGGATCAGTGCAACAGTAGTTCCTGAGTAAATGAATGATGGAAGGATAACACCTGAGTGATTGAATGAGTGCAGGGTAGTGCCTTGGTAATTGTATTAGTGCAAGAGTAGTACCTGGGTGATTGGGTGAGTTCATAGATAGTACCTGGGTCATTGGGTGAAGGAATGTATAGTGCCTGCATGATTGGGTGAGTGCATGGATAGTACCTGTGTGATTGGAAGAGTGCAAGCATAGTGCCTCAGTGAATGGATGAGTGCAAAGGTAGTGCCTGAGTGAATTCATGAGTGCATGGATAATGGCTAGGTGAATGAATCCGTGCATGATTAGTGCCTGGGTGAATGGATAAGTACATGGGTCATGCCTGAGTGAATGGATGAGTGCATGCATAGTACCTGAGTGAACAGATGAGCGCAAGGGTAGTTCCTGAGTGAATGGATGTGTCCATGGGTAGTGGCTGGGTGAATGAATGAGTCCGTGGGTAGTGGCTGAGTGAATGGATGAGTGCATGGGTACTGTCTGAGTGATTCGATATGTGCATGGTTAGTGCCTGGGTGAATGCATGAGTGAATGGATGAGTGCGTGGGTAGTGGCTGGGTCATTAGACGAGTGTTTGAATAGTGCCTGTGTGAATGGATGAACGCATGCATAGTGCCTGAGTGAATGGATGAGTGGAAGGGTATTGCCTGGGTGATTGGATGTGTGCATGCGTAGTGCCTGGGTGAATGGATGAGTGCATGTATAATGCCAGAGTGGATGAATGAGTGCATGAGTAGTGCCTGGATCATTCGATGAGTGTATGGGTAGTGCCTGAGTGAATGGATGACCACATGCACACTGCCTGAGTGAATGGATGAGTACAAGGGTAGTGCCTGGTTGATTGGATGAGTGAATCAGTGCTGCCTGAGTGATTGGATGAGTGCATGGATAATGTCTGGGTGAATGAATGAGTGCATGGGTAGTGCCTGGGTAATTCGACTAGTGCATGGATAGTGGCTGGGTGAATAGATAAGTGCACAGGTACTGCCTGGGTGCATGGATGAGTAGAAGGGTAGTGCCTGGGCGATTCAATATGTGCATGGTTAGTACCTGGGTGATTGGATGAGTGCATGGGTAGTGCCTCAGTGAATGGATGAGTTCATGGCTAGTGCCAGAGTAAATGGATGGACGCAACGGTAGTACCTGAGTAAATGAATGACTGGAAGGGTAACGCCTGAGTGATTGAATGAGTGCAAGATAGTGCTTCGGTAATTGTATTAGTGCAAGGGTAGTGGATGGGTGATTGGGTGAGTGCATAGATAGAGCCTGTGTGATTGGGTGAATGAATGCATAGTGTCTGCATGATTGGATGAGTACATGGATAGTGCTTGGGAGATTGGATGAGTGCATGGGTAGTACCTCAGTTAATGGATGAGTGCATGGGTAGTGGTTGAGTGAATGGATGAGCGCAAGCGTAGTGCCTCAGTGAATGCATGAGTGCAAGAGTAGGGCCTGGGTGAATGGATGAGTAGAAGGTTAGTCTCTGAGTGAATGGATAAGTGCACAGATACATGCACAAACATTACAGTATTCTACACACTAGAGGTTTATTACTGTACACTTCAAACTCATGTTTTTCTAGTGTCATCTCTAAAGCCTATTTTGGGTTTTCGCTGTGACTCCGGAGATCGCAATGACGTAGCTCATCGCGGTCCATGTGGTGACATCTCGAAAGCGGAAAGCAAAAGCAGGATTTCAATGGCCACCAAACACATCCAAAAATAATATGTCAAAAATCCATTCTGAACATTCCCCTACACACCTTACTATATACATACTTCTTTCAAAGCATCTTTAAATTCATAGGGGCTGATTCACAAAGGTAATCTGAGACAAAAGTCTAAATTTATGACTTTTGGTTTTCACAGAGATAATTTACGAGTCGTATCTTTACGTCTGCATTTGGGCAGGAATCTCCACACCCAGGCCGTACTCTCCGCACCCAGGCTATACTCTCCGGCTCGGGCTGGATGAAGTGTTATCAATGGGCCAGAATGCCATTTTTTACAAAAGGGAACATAAGGAACGTGTGATAAATGGTAGAGGAGGTCATGAAAATCAATTTGGGCAGGGAAAAGGGTGTGGCCAGACACTGCATCATATCCCAGAAACATTTGCTCCTCTGTATCATGGTACAATTTGCTCTCCACTCAGTGTTGACTGTAGTGTTAACACTACAGTCAACACTGAGGGCGCTCCCCTTAGTGTTTACTGTAGTATTGACACTACAGTCAACAATGAGGGAAACGCAAATTTTGCACTGTGTGCACCATGATGCAAAGGAGCAAACTTTTCTGGGCTATAATGTAGTATCTGGCCACACCCTTTTCCATGCCCAACCTGATTTTCATGACCTCCTCTACCACTTATCACACGTTCCTAATGTTACCTTTTGTAAAAAAATGCATTCTGGCCCATTGATAACACTTCATCCTGCCAGAGCCGGAGAGTACGGCCTGGGTGCGGAGATTCCGGCCCGACTGCGGACGTAAAGATACGACTCGTAAATGATCTCTGTGAATACCAACAGTCGTAAAGTTAGACTTTTGGCTCAGATTACCTTAGTGAATCGGCCCCAAAGTTTTGTACTAAGTTTCTTTTAAAGCCATATTTCAGACCTATTTTCTGTTTTTGCGGTTATTCGGGACGTTGCGACGATGTAGTTAACTGCGACGATCGCGCCTTTCCTATAAAGTGAAACCACATATGTGCACACACATTACAGTATTTTTCACACTAGGGGTTTATTACTATACATTTCAAATTCATGTTTTTCTAGTGTATTTCTAGAACAACCATCTCTAAAACCTATTTTTCCTTTTCGCGATGACTCCGGAGATGACGATGACGTCGCTCATCGCGAACCCCACAGTTACGTCGTGAAAGCAGAAAGCAAAAGCAGGATTTCAATGTCCGCCACCACATTATAACTATATAATTAATTCTTACCATAAAAGTAGAATCTCACTATATAAATAACTCTTTAAAAACATTTATCAGAATCTCAATATCTCTATAAGAATGTGCATTAATGATTCACCAATTTCACGACAGCGTCGATAGTCACGATGTCCCTGTGATGGTACACGGGGGGCCGCGCTGGCGGTTGCAGCGTCATCGTGAATATCGCGCGCATTTAAAAAAATCTATTTTGGACACATAACTTGTGTCACAAACACCTCCATTTCTCAACCATGGGGTCAGAGTATCTCCACCCTGACCCCTTATGTGGGCTTTCACACACATTTTCAGCCCTGGGAGCCGTTCCCGATAGATAAAATGGCAGCCGCAACTTTCTATTCAGGTTGCGACCAGCCAATCAGAGCATTCCCGTTGGTGAGTGCATTCGCGATTCATCGTGAAACCACCACGAAATATCTGCGGCCAGAGATATCACTATAATTTTAAACTTAAATTTCTCAAAAACTGTCAAACGGATTTACACAAAATAAGCAAAAGGCACTTCTTTGAACCAACATCTACCGCCCTGCCAAATTTGGTGTAAGTCCGTTCAGTGGTTTGGGCTGTAGAGGTGGCTAAAGGTTTCTATGGACATTAACATTACAAGCGCAACCGTATTTCGCACCCAAATTCTCGGTCCCCACTGCACTCATCACCCCCAAACTTTCTCAATCAATAGTACCCACAATACAGAAAAACAAAGCTTCAATGGCGGACTATTGGTTCTGCACCTCATGCAAGTTTCCTTAATTTACAAAGTCCTGCACAGCGAAACCCTGGCACCAGCCGTTAAGTGATGCCTCTGTGTCCCAGATCCTGAAAATTGCAGCTGCAAGTGGGTGTGCACCAGGCAATGAAGTCCAAGATACGCTTGTTGTAACAAAAAGGTCTTTATTTCAAATCAGTATTTCTTATACGGTAATAGAACATTCAGCTCAGCCAACGCATTTCGTTCTCTCTTGGAGAACTTCATCAGGGCTTAAGTAAAGCGAGGCGAAATGTCAAGATAATCATAGAAGGAAGTCCAAAGTAGATGCTCCAGTGTATTGCGCTGGACACAAACGGGAATTCCCAGGGCTAAGTCAAGCCCGGAAGAGAGGATCATCGTAGTATAACAACGGAGTCCGTCTGTATGACTTTCTGGCAAAATTTCATGCAGATTGGTCAAAAGACGCCAAAGTTATAGCCAAGTCAAAAAATGCTTTTCCTATAGAAACTAGGTCCTAACTATAACTCCCCACTGGCGAACGCCAGTAGGTAATATATATATATTACCTACTGGCGGTCGCCAGTAGGTAGTTATAGTTAGGACCTTGTTTCTATTCAAAAAGCGTTTTTCTTTTGCCAATATCTTTGGCGGCGTTTGACGAATCTTCGCGAAATTTTCAAAACTAATGACCAGCTCAGGTCAGCTCCAGTCTTGAAAGTTTGGGGGTTATTTGTCAAGCGGAGGCCGAGAAAAAAGGGAAGTCCCAAAACGCGTTTTCCCCATGTTCATTTCCATAGGAATTTTGGAACAGGCTACAGCCCGAACTGCTGAACGGAATTACACCAAATTTGGCAAAAAGGTAGCTCTTGGTTCAGAAAACGACCTTTTTTTTAAAATGGTGTAAATCCCTTCAGTAGTTCCTGAGAAATCCAAAAAATAAAAATATCGATATCTGAGCACCGAGGAGGATTCGCGAATCCTCCCGAGCACGAGCTTCATTTTGATTGGCTGCCAACACTCCAAACCAGGAAGTGTTGGCAGCCATCTTGTGACTCGGTAACTGAGTCACAAGAAAAAAGGTGAAAAAAAGATGAAAAACAAGAAAAGGGGGCAGGGTAGAAACACCCTGACTCCCTAGGCCTGCTCAGGGCCAAAAAAAGCATTTAAAAAAAAAAAAATCATCCGAATTTGTGCTGGGTGCGCGAATCCGGCCAAGAAAATTAAAAAAAAACAAAGCGCGGCCTCCCGCGCTTCGTTATTCTTAAGCCCCTCGGTGGGCCAGGTCCTGGGGGCAATGTATAATTATATAGCGGGGGCCCGCAGGGGCCCCTGCACCCCGGGGACCGCCACCTCCCCGGGGCTTTATCCATAATGTGTGGGGGGGCACGCAGCCCCCCTGCAGCCCCAGAAACCACCGCCTCCTATGGGGCATAATTTAAATATAGGCGGGGGCCCTCATGGGCCCCCCAAGCCCCGGGGACCGCCACCTCCCCGGGGCTCTGGCAAATAAGGGTGGTGGGCCTTGTGGGCCCCCCAAGCCCCGGGGACCGCCACCTCCCCGGGGCTCTGGCAAATAAGGGGGGTGGGCCCCCCAAGCCCTGGGGACCGCCACCTCTCCGGGGCTTTATTAAAATAGGGTGGGGGGGCCTCGTGGGCCCCCCACACTGCCCCGGGGACTACCACCTCCCCGGGGCTCTGTATATTTAAATACGGAGGACCATTGCGGACCCCCGGGGACCACCAACCCCCGGGCCTATCTTTACGTTGGGAGGGGGGCTGCGCGGCCCCCCTCCTGGAGCCCTTGGTGGCCCTGGGGACCGCCACGCCCCAGGGCTGGCTCCTGCAATGTCCCGGGGTGCCCACCCCAGGACATTGCCGTTTGCTATGGCAGGGCGGGAGCATGGCTCCCGCCCTGCCATAGCAAACACTGCTTTGCTTCATTGAAGCGAGAGCAGGAAACCTGCTCTCGCTTCAACGAAGCAAAGCAGTATTGCTTTTGGGCAAGGGGAACTGCATGTTAGCAGCTCCTGTTGCCCAAAATCAATGCCGGCTCCTGCAGGAGGCGGGGAGCCAGCAGGGACCGTGGGGGCATTGGGGCTCCCCCCATGGTCCCCAACTTGAGGGCCGGCCCCGGGGGATGGGGTTCCCGGGCCCAGAAGTGGCCCAGGGGAGGGTGGCCACGTGGCCCCTCTCCCGGGAAAAGTAATTAATTAAAAAAAATAAAAAAGGCAGGCCCCGGGGGATGGGGTCCCCGGGGCCATAATTGGCCTGAGGAGGGGGGCCACGCAGCCCCCCTCCCAAATTTTTTTAAAAAAAAAGAAGGCTGGCCAGGCCCCGGGGGATGGGGTCCCTGGGGCCATAATTGGCCTCAGGAGGGGGGTCCCCCTCCAAAATGAAAAAAAAAAATGTAAAGGCTGGCCTGGCCCCGGGGGATGAGGTCCCTGGGGCCAGACGTGGCCCATGGAAAGGGGGGCCATGCGGCCCCCTCCCGAATATTTAATTATTTAAAAAAAAAGAAAAGCCAGCATCTCGCCGGAGGCCCCGCCCCCTCCCTGCACAACTCTGCAAATGCGCCCCCTAGCGCGTTCTAAGTTGGAGTATTAAGTCCCCTTCATTCCTGAGGGTCCCTGGGGGCCAACTAGCCCACCAGGTACCTCCAGTAAGCCCCACACAGTGCGATTGCTGAGAGGTGATCGGAGGCCCAGCACCCTTTCTCCACCACTCTGCAAACGCGACTACTAGTTAAAGAAGCATTTGCAATGTAATAGGTTTCACATTTGCGAGAGTTAGAGCTATTGGCATTGTAAATGTAAAAGTTTTTTACTAATGCTTTTTGGTGTAGAGTGGATGTACGTTGTGTGTAGTGGAATTATGTGGTATGTTGTGCAGTTAAATTATGTGATTAGAAAGTATGTGGTATTTAGTGTATAGGAGTTATGTGGAGTGGGATTATGTGTTTTGGAGAGTAATTATGTGGTATTGTAGTCTGTGTTGTGGAGTGTTAACCTCAGGTTTAGTCTTCCTCGTTTCCATAGAAGCTAAACTATAAACTCAATGAGACACAAAAAAAGAAGAAACCACTGAGGAGCACTTCTGGACCTAGTCGGAGGTATGAGCAGGGCACTGGAATTATGTGACTGTTCGGCTGCACCAATTGTCACATAATTAAACATTGTCCGCATTTGCCAAATATTCCATCATCTGCTGCCTAATCTGCAGATTTGAACAAAAAAAGCCTTGTTTCTAGCTCAAATGGCTCAAATGTTCCCAAAAATGCAGCTTCACGTGTTACAGCGTGGTGGAAGGCCCTTTGCAAAGCTGGAATGGCCACGTGTTACTTATTGCTAAATGTGGGTGTTAAATTGGTACTAATGGTGCACAAACCTCTCTTCTTTCTGTGCCTCTCTTGCCTCTTTCAGCATTTCTCTTGCATCTTTCTGCACCTTTCTTCCTCTTTCTGCACCTCACTGTCTTCTTTCTGCACTCCACTTGTCTCTTTCTGCACTTGTCTTGCCCCTTTCTGCACCCCTCTTGCCTCTTTTTGCACCTCTGTTTGTTCTTTCTGCACCCCTGTTGCCTGTTTCTGCAACTCTCTTGCCTCTTTCTGCAGTTCTAGTTGCCTCCTTCTGCACCTCACTTGCCTCTTTATGCACCTCTGTTGCCTCTTTCTGCACCTCACTTGCTTCTTTCTGCACCCCTCTTGCCTATTTTTGCACCCCCTTTTTACTCTTTCTGCACCTATCTTGCATCTTTCTGCACCCCTGTTCCCTCTTTCTGCACCTTTACTGCCTGTTTCTGCAACTCTCTTGCCTCTTTCTGCAGTTCTCTTGCCTCCTTCTGCACCTCACTTGCCTCTTTCTGCACCTCTGTTGGTTCTTTTGCATTGCTCTTGCTTCTTTATGCACCTCTCTTGCAAATGTCTGTACCCTCTTGCCTCTTTCTGCACCCCTCTTACCTGTTTCTGCACCCCTCTTGCCTCTTTCTGTACCTCTGTTGCTTCTTGCTGCACTTCTCTTGCTCTTTCTGCACCCATCGCGCCTCTTTCAGCATCTGTTGCTTCTTTCTGCACTTCTCTTCCTTCTTTCTGCATCCCTCCTGCCTCTTTCTGTACTTGTCTTGCCTCTTTGTGCACCTCTCCTACCTTTTTCCGCACCCCTCTTGCCTCTTTTTGCACCTCTGTTGGTTCTTTCTGCACTACTCTTGCTTCTTTCTGCACATTATTTGCCTCTTTCTGCACTTCTCTTGCTTCTTTCTATACCTCTGTTGCTTCTTTCAGCAATTCTCTTGCCTCTTTATCCACTTCTTTACCCCTCCTGCCTCTTTCTGTACCTTTCTTGCCTTTTTGTGCACCTCTCCTACCTCTTTCTGCACCCCTCTTGCCTCATTTTGCACCTCTGTTGGTTCTTTCTGCACTGCTCTTGCTTGTTTCTGCACCTCACTTGCCTCTTTCTGCACTTCTCTTGCTTCTTTCTACACCTCTGTTGCTTCTTTCAGCAATTCTCTTGCCTCTTTCTGCACTTCTCTTGCTTGTTTCTGACTTCTCTTGCTTGTTTCTGCACCTCTGTTTCCTTTTTCTGCACCTCACTTGCTTGTTTCTGTACCCCTCTTGCCTCTTTCTGCACCCCTCTTCCCTCTTTCTGCACCTCTCTTCCCTCTTTCTGCACCTCTCTTGCCTCTTTTTGCACCCTTGTTCCTTCTTTCTGCACCTTTCCTGCCTGTTTCTGCACCTCTCTTGCTTCTTTCTGTACCTCTGTTGCTTCTTTCTGCACTTCTCTTGCCTCTTTCTGCACCCTTCGCGCCTCTTTCAGAACCTCAGTTGCTTCTTTCTGCACTTCTCTTCCTTCTTTCTGCACCCCTCCTGCCTCTTTCTGTACCTCTCTTGCCAATTTGTGCATCTCTCCTATCTCTTTCTGTACCCCTCTTGCCTCTTTGTGCACCTCTTTTGCTTCTTTCTGCACTTTTCTTGCCTCTTTCTGCACCTCTGTTGGTTCTTTCTGCACTGTTATTGCTTCTTTCTGCACCTCTGACTTAGAGGTAGTTTTAATCCCCCTGCCCTATTATGTACTAGGGCCTTACAGGGGAGGTCATGCCAATCACAGGGGTACCCCAACCCATAGTGTACCCTAGTGTATTTAGGTGTTTTCACTGTATTCTAAGTGTCTTTCAGCATAGCACTGGTTTAGGGCCTGGTTAGTCAGAGTCAGTTACCACCAGTACCAGTCAGCAAAAAGTTGGGGGCACAGGATGACTTTGCAACAAGGCTTCTTTCTGTACCTCTGTTGGCTCTTTCTGCATATCTCTTGCTTCTTTCTGCACCTTTCTTCGTCTTTCTGGACTTCTATTGCCTCTTTCTGCATTTCTCTTGCTTCTTTCTGCACCTTTCTTCCTCTTTCTGCACATATCCTACCGCTGTAGGCATAGTTAGAAATTTTCATTTAAAAAACCTTTGAAATTCACTGAAAAAACCATAGGTTTCAGAGACGTTCTAGTTAGAAATTAGCATTTAAAAAACCTTTGAAATTCACTGAAAAAAACATAGGTTTCAGGGACGTTATGGTTAGAAATTAGCATTTAAAAAACCTTAGAAATTCACTGAAAAAAACACAGGTTTCAGGGACATTATAGTTAGTTGGACATTTCACTCGTACAAAACCAGAGAAATTCAGCCATTATAGTTAGTTGAGCTAACCATAACTCGCGGCCCCGCAATACACTGTTGATGACATCACATATTACATCATTCATGACATGGTCAGTGACATCACTGATGACATCACTGATGACATCTCAAATGACATCACTGATGACATCATCCACGTGATAATCTGATGCACCTCCTCACACCCTAATATAACCTTTGATACACCCACTCTAAAATACAGACTACCATTTTCGAAACCATAGACACACCAATACCAGTTACTACATACCACTCACTGATTCCTAGGTCTACACACATATCCACTCATTCACCCATACAGTCACTCATACATGCAGTCACTCATCAATACAGCACTATCATTTGCACTCATACACCTATACAGACACTCACACACTGCCACTCATCCATAGAGTTACTCACAAACCTAGTCAGTCATGCAAAAAATCAATCACACTCCCATTTACTCACCTATACAGTTATACACACACCACCTCACTTATTCGTACAGATACTAACACATACTTACTCTCTTATACAATCACTGATACAAGCACACACTCATCCATACAGCCACTCTCACAATCACTCATTCTCACATACAGTCATTTATATACTCCTACACTCACATATACTGCCTTTCACATATGTAGTTACTCACACATGTACCACTGAGACATCCATTCACTCACCAACACACCTATACACACACTCACCCACCCATACAACCCTTTACAGGTGCACTCTTGAACCCATACACCCAGTGAATCACCCACTCACACATCTATGCACAGTCACACCCCCCCCCACCCACACAGACACTCAGGCCCCCATACAGATACTCAGACAACCAATCAATAACTAATTTAGTCACTCATGTAGCTACTCACCAACCCATGCAGCCGCTTACACACCAACTAATAGACTGATACAGACATTCACACAGTTTAGTCACTAACCCATGCATTCAGTAAGACACGTTTAATCACTCACTTATACAGTCAGTCACACACCTATTAAATCATCCATTCAGACACTTATACACCCACTCATTCTTCAATACACCTTGGTATATATATATATATATATATATATATCTATATCATATTTTAACTTTACAGAAACACAGTCACTGGATGATGTCATCAGTGATGTCATTTGAGATGTCATCAGTGTATGGGTGAATGAGTGGATATGTGTGTAGACCTAGGAATCAGTGAGTGGTATGTAGTAACTGGTATTGGTGTGTCTATGGTTTCGAAAATGGTAGTCTGTATTTTAGAGTGGGTGTATCAAAGGTTATATTAGGGTGTGAGGAGGTGCATCAGATTATCACGTGGATGATGTCATCAGTGATGTCATTTGAGATGTCATCAGTGATGTCATCAGTGATGGCACTGACCATGTCATGAATGATGTAATTTGTGATGTCATCAGCAGTGCATTGCGGGGCCATGAGTTATGGTTAGCTCAACTAACTATAACGGCCGAATTTCTCTGGTTTTGTACAAGTGAAATGTCCAACTAACTACAACAACTAACTGACACGAGTCATTGCAGTGGACTCGCAGATCCTACTAAAATTTGATTGGCTGCCAACACTTCAACCAGGAAGTGATGGCAGCCATCTTAGGACTCGGCTTGAAGCCGAGTCCCAGAAAAAAAATAAAGAAAAGGTGGCAGGGTAGGAATACCTTGGCCCCCCCAGATGGGGGGGTCCCTCAGGGACCCCACTGACGGGGTAAAAAGCATTTTAATTTTTTTTTGCCGTGGACTCGCTTGCTTTATGTTAGAAATGGGGGTCTCTAGTTTGCAGAAGTAGGTACCTTTGTTCAAATAGGGACCCTTGCTTCTAGTCAGGGTAAGGGGGATACACACTTTAGATAACCCCTGCTCACCCCCTAGCTAGTAGCTTGGCACGAGCAGACAGGCTTATCCCAAAGGCAATGTGTAAAGTATTTGTACGAACACTCACAGTAACACAGTGATAACACCACAAATGGACACCACACCGGTTTAGAAAAAAATAAAGTATCTTTATCTAAACTTAACAAGACCAAAATGACAAAAATCCAACATACAAGTATTAAGAAAAATGACTTTCAAAATGTTTTAGCAACTGAGTCCATAGAAAACTACGGATGTGTGATTTCTTGCAAAGTACCTGTTGTTGCGACAAAATTCACCAAGCCAAACAGCCGCAGCAATGAGAAGCGTCGAACAACAGAGATGCGTAGTTCCTGAGACCTTTGTGGATGCGATTCGACTGTTCCGCTGTACACAGGGGAGCGATGTGTCGGGTCCGGTCTGTAGGGGGAAGCGATGCATCGATACTGAGACGACTCCGAATCGCGGGTGATGTGTCGGGGAAAACTTGCCTCACAGGGACGATGCGTGGAAATCCGGGATGCTTCGGCAAATGATGCGGCGGCGGCGAGCAGCGCTGCGTCGACCTTTTCAGCCGTGATCCCTCATTGCGTTGATTCTTGCAGCGGCGACAGGCGCTGCGTCGGTTTCAGCAGCGGCGGTGTGAGGAGATTCTTCTCGTACCACGGCGTTGCATCGGAAAAACTGGCACCATTAGAGCGATGCGTCGATTTCCTTGTTGTTGAGTTGCTTTCCAGCTCCCAGCAGCAGAAACAACCTCCAGAGGCCCCACACAGTCACAAGCACTCCTGGCAGGTCAGAACTCCCAGCAAGGAAGTTCAGGGGAGCTGGGGGGTGAAGTCTTTGTGTTCCTGAGACTTCAAAACAGGAGGCAAGCTCTACTCAAGCCCTTGGAAACTTTCCTCAAGCAGGGGGCACAGCACACAGCAAAGTCCTTCTCCTTTCTTTGGCAGAAACAGCAACTGCAGGCCAACCCCAGACTCACAGCAAGGGCAGTACTTCTCCTCAGTTTATCCAGCTCTTCTCCTCAGCAAAGTTTCCTCTTGATTCCAGAAGTAGTCTAAAGTTCAGGGGTTTTAGGTCTAATACTTATACCCCAAAATGTCTTTGTTCTCTTTGTGCAAGGGGCTCTGAGCCCAGTTCAAACCAGTTCTGGGGGGCACTCTGCAAGTGCACAACAACATCCACTGTCAGTGTGAGCCTTGGCTCCAGACACACCACAGAGGGCGGAGCCAGCATTGTGGAAGGCAAGCACAGCCCTATTCAGGTACAGGTGCTACTCCTTCCACCACTCCAAATGCAGATCAGGCCTATTCAACCTAGTGCTGACTCATCCAGACTCCTGGAGCCACTGCACCTCCCCAGCCCCTGTCACTCCGCCAGTCAATCCACAAACAGGCAGAGGCACACAGGATGGTTGAACAAGAAAATGGCCACTTTCTAAAAGTGGTATTTTCAAACTCAGAATGTAAAAATCACCTTTCCTAAAAGATGCATCTTTAGATTCTGAGTTCAGGCATACTAAACTTTATTTTCCTATCTGGTCCCAATGGGAAGTTATATTTATAAGATGTTATAAATTAACTCTCATGCTTTCTTATGGGGGCAGATAGCCTTACAATAGTGAAAAACAAAATTGGCAGTATTTCACTATCAGGACATGCCACACACATCAGGGCATGTCCTACCTTTCACATATACTGCACCCTGTCAACAGGGGCACCTTGGGCCTACCTTAGGGGTGACTAACATGTAAGAAAAGGGAAGGTTAGGGCCTGGCAAGTGGGTGCACTTGCCAAGTCGACATGGCAGTTAACAACTGCACACAGACACTGCAGTGGCAGGTCTGAACTACCTTTTCAGAGCTAGTCATGTGGGTGGCACAATAAGTGCTGCAGGCCCACTGGTAGCATTTGATTTACCAGCCCTGGCACACTTAGTGCACTTTACAAGGGACTGACCAGTAAGTCAAATATGCCAATCATGGATAACCAATCATGTTCACAATTTACACAGAGAGCATATGCATTTTAACACTGATTAGCAGTGGTAAATTGCCCAGAGTCCTAAAACCAACAACAACAGGTCAGGAACAAATAGGAGGAAGAAGCAAAAATGTTGGGGATAACCCTGCAAAAAGGGCCAAGTCAAACACTTTAGAATAACCCCTGGGTGGGCCAGGTCCCAGAGGCAACTGATAAATATAGGAGGGGGCCTATGGGCCCCTCCTAGGGTTTATCAAAGCCCTGGGGACTGCCTCCTCCATGGGGCACTTTTAATTATGTATGCTGGGGGGCCCAACTGGGCCTGCCCGCAGCCCCAGTGACTGCCACCTCCCTGTGGCTAATTCCAAAAATGGGGTGGGCGACTCATGGACCCCCCTTGCCCCAGGGACCACCACCTCCCACAGCTAAAAATATGGGGGGCCTCGTGGACCCCCCTTCCCCAGGGACCGCCACCTCCCTGGGGCTGATTTGAATAATATGGGGGGCCTCGTAGACCCCCCTGCCCCTGTCATGAGTGATGTAATATGTGAGGTCATAAGCAGTGCATTGCGGGGGTGCGAGTTATAGTTAGATCAGCTAACTATAACTGCTGAATTTCACTGGTTTTGTACGAGTGAAATCTGAGCATAACTATAACGTCTCTGTAACCTTTGGCTTTTTTCCTTGAATTTCTAAGTTTTTTAAAAATTCCATTTCCTAGCTATAACATCCCTATAACCTTTGGTATTTTCAGTGAAAAAAACAATATATATTTTCAGTGAAAAAAATAATAATAAATAAATAAAAAATATATATGTATTCTCCTTTTCACCAAATTTCAGAAATCACGTGATCAAGGCATGTAAACGCCGAAATGCGTTGGGTTTGTTTGGCTACAGAATAAACTCACTCTGGAACATTAATTAAAATCTTCATGCTTTATTCTGGATGGAGTGCGTGCTGTGCAGAGTTTCTGCAATTTGGTGAAAAGGAAAATAATTGGGGCTCCCTCAGACCCTGACACACACCTGGTTGCTGGATCCTGGCATTTCTGAGGTTTGTGGTTCAGATATATATATATATATCTCCAAGGTATGTAGACATGGGGATAGGAATAGTAAATCTATATTTTCCTATATGTACTTACCTTTCCATATTCGGTGTTTGTTATTCTTGTACCATGATGTTCTAGGAGGTCAATATGTAGTAGTACATCCAGTATTTAGGAAAGAATGCACCTATAGAGAACAACCTTAAAGTTTGGTCATAGCTAAGGGCCATGCCCACCTAAACATATACTTTGCCTACAGGCCTGGTATTCCATCCAAAAGAGACAATAGATTTCTAAAATATGTGTTACAAGACAAGAAAGAGTAGCCCACACACAATGGATGAATGGAAATGGTAGTTTATTTCCACAAAGTCTGATTCTCCTGAGCAAATCAAGACAAAAACTCTTCGTCCCTTGGTTTCTTCTATTCGAGGTACATCTCTCTTGTAGCTTCTCCCAGGAACTCTCTAAGGACCAGGAAAGCAACCTCAGGGGAAATAAAGGCATAAGGCTATGAGAATCAGTTATGTTGTTTTCAATGAGTCCATCACCACTCCACCTCGGTATAGACTAAAACACAAATCCAGTACCTATTGTGACAGGCACATCCTCCTATATAACATGCTAGTGGCAAGGATGAACACAGACTCCAATTCCTCTATGGGAGCTTGTGTTACGGCCGGTTTAAGGATGTCCACACATATCCGGAACTCTCCAGGCTGTTTGGGTTTATGTGCTATGACAATAGATGAGACCCATGTCTGGTCGCTCAACTTCTGAAGCTCTGCCTCCACCTTAGGCCGCATATGAAAAGCCACTTCCTGGTGGCAGAGGGTAACTGGTTGGATAGACTCGTCCACATTCAATTGGACCATCCTTCCTTTCAAACACCCTATTCCATCAAAAAAGGGCGCAAACTGGTTGAGTAGTGAGGCAACAGCAGTTGCATGGATACTGAATGTACATGATACCAACTGCAGGTGTTCAGCTGCCTGGCAGCTAAGAATCACACTGCTGCCTCCCTCTATTACATATATGTTTGCGCATGTCGACACAGCCCCATGGACAATGTCAGTGGTGAACACACCAGCCAGTGGTTGTGTCGTGGCCATGCCACAAGCTTGCACCTTAATTCTTGTTTCACAGCCTTTGAGTTGGTGCAGTAGAGCTTTGAACACGTTGTAGCTTGGCACAAAAGCAATCCGTCTGAACTTAGAGGCAATGTATAAAGTATTTATGCCGCACACAAACAGTATCCAATTGAAAACACAACACAAGAAAAATCACAAACCAATTTAGAAAAATAGAGTAAATTGTAATAAATAATTTTACACCAAATCCACCAAAATCCAAACAGTAGAACCGGAGTGATGAATTTTGAAAGAATAAACTGTAAAATAGCACCCAAAAAAAAAAGCACCAACTGCGGACATATGGTCGCATTAGAACAAGTCAAAGTTGAAAGTTAAGGCCCTCAGAAAAATGTTTCAGAGATGGTAGAATTTCAGCGGGGCAGCGCTGCAGAAGTGTCCGAGGAGTGAAGCCACAATGAAGATTTTTACCTTCGGACTTAGCCATCGAGATGGAAGTCAAAAATCTCCAGACGAAGCAGGAGGGTGTAGCTGAAGACAGTTCCACGAGGTTGGATACCCTTTTGGGGAAGGAGTCGCTGCTGTGGAGTAGAACATAGTGGTAGAAGCCGCAAAGTCAATCTGACCGGCGATGCACCTCGGGCGAATAGTAAAGCAGGTTGTGTCCCGGTCTCCTCCTGGTTCTCAGAGTACTTTTGGGGCAAATTTTGGCTAAGTCCTCAGTTTTGAAAAATGGACATATGGACTTCTTTAGCACCACAACCAAGGGTCCAGAAGTGGATGGAGTCCTCCTGAGGGCTCAGGATGCATTCAAGCTGAGTCCAGGTGTGGGTTCAAGATGGTGACTCTGAGCAGGAGGCCAGCAAACTAGCCCTTGGACTTCCTTCTGGCAATCCTGGGTGCAGGTGAAAATGCAGGGCTCAACAGCACGGCTGGCCTCTGAGGGTTGAAGGCAGGCACCAAGCAGCAAAGCAGTCCTTCCAGGTACAGCAGAAGTCTGGCAGAGTACACAGCAGGTCAAAACAGCAGGCAGTGATCTGAGAGTCCTTCCGCAGGTTCAGTAGTGAACTGAAGAATGGGTCTGAAGGTCGTATTTTTATACCCTGGTCCCCTTCTCCTGGAAGGTGGGAGAAGCTTTTAGAAAGGTGCTTTGAAGTGCATGCGTCCCTCTGCCTCCCCTGGCTTCAAGCTGGCTGCACTGACAACACAGGGTCTTTAAGCTCATTGTGAGGAGACATGACACAGCCTATTCAGGTGCAATTGGGGCTGTGCTCTACTCCACTCCCCATCCTGCTAGTTGATGGTCCATTAGGGGTCAGCAAATCCCACAAAGACTGACTGTCAGCTACACCCAGTCATGTGACTCACCACAAGCTGTAGGCACAAAGAGCTAAGGCCAGCTTTCTAAAAGTGATACAAAAGGGGATGATGGACGGAACGTTTGAGCCAATCAAACACTCACCCCCAGTCAACTGATCTGGGTTTAATGCATCATCATTCTTTAGCTCACTCCACCACCCCAGTTCAGACATGGCCATATGCAAATCAGTCTGACCCTGTGCCTCATGGGAACAGTCCAGCCCGAACTGCCAAGCCATGTCTTCCCTGGACCGGAAACAAGCATCCTAGGACCGGTTTCTGGCATTTCAGCCGTCATCAGCCAGGCTTGCTTGAATCCAGTGGCAAAGTGAGCAAGGGACCCACGTCTGGGCATACCCCCGCCAACTTAGGGCGAACAAAGCGATACAAAGGGGATGATGGACGGAACGTTTGAGCCAATCAAAAACACTCACCCCCAGTCAACTGATCTGGGTTTAATCCATCATCATTCTTTAGCTCCTTCCACCACCCCAGTTCAGACATGGCCATATGCAAATCAGTCTGACCCTGTGCCTCATGGGAACAGTCCAGCCCGAACTGCCAAGCCATGTCTTCCCTGGACCGGAAACAAGCATCCTAGGACCGGTTTCTGGCATTTCAGCCGTCATCAGCCAGGCTTGCTTGAATCCAGTGGCAAAGTGAGCAAGGGACCCACGTCTGGGCATACCCCCGTCAACTTAGGGCGAACAAAGCGATACAAAAGGGGATGATGGACGGACCGTTTGAGCCAATCAAACACTCACCCCCAGTCAACTGCTCTGGGTTTAATCCATCATCATTCTTTAGCTCACTCCACCACCCCAGTTCAGACATGGCCATATGCAAATCAGTCTGACCCTGTGCCTCATGGGAACAGTCCAGCCCGAACGGCCAAGCCATGTCTTCCCTGGACCGGTAACAAGCATCCTAGGACCGGTTTCTGGCATTCCAGCCGTCATCAGCCAGGCTTGCTTGAATCCAGTGGCAAAGTGAGCAAGGGACCCACGTCTGGGCATACCCCCGCCAACTTAGGGCGAACAAAGCGATACAAAAGGGGATGATGGACGGAACGTTTGAGCCAATCAAACACTCACCCCCAGTCACCTGATCTGGGTTTAATCCATCATCATTCTTTAGCTCACTCCACCACCCCAGTTCAGACATGGCCATATGCAAATCAGTCTGACCCTGTGCCTCATGGGAACAGTCCAGCCCGAACTGCCAAGCCATGTCTTCCTGGACCGGAAACAAGCATCCTAGGACCGGTTTCTGGCATTCCAGCCGTCATCAGCCAGGCTTGCTTGAATCCAGTGGCAAAGTGAGCAAGGGACCCACGTCTGGGCATACCCCCGCCAACTTAGGGCAAACAAAGCGATACAAAAGGGGGTACATGACGGCTGAAATGCCAGAAACCGGTCCTAGGATGCTTGTTTCCGGTCCAGGGAAGACATGGCTTGGCAGTTCGGGCTGGACTGTTCCCATGAGGCACAGGGTCAGACTGATTTGCATATGGCCATGTCTGAACTGGGGTGGTGGAGTGAGCTAAAGAATGATGATGGATTAAACCCAGATCAGTTGACTGGGGGTGAGTGTTTGATTGGCTCAAACGTTCCGGCCATCATCCCCTTTTGTATCGCAGGCCTACTTGTAGCATTTAATTTACAGGCCCTGAGTATATGATACCGCTCTACAAGGGACTTACAAGTAAATTAAGTGTGCCAAAGAGGTGTAAACCAATTATACCATGTTTTAGGGAGAAAGCACAAGCACTTTAGCACTGATTAGTAGTGCTAATGTGCATAGAGACCTAAGGCCAACAAAAAAGAATTCAGCAAAAAGGGAATGGGGAGGCAAAAAGTTCGGGGTGACCCTGCAGAGAGGCCAGGTCAAAATAGCGTGTATCAGCCTGAGATTATTGTTGAGATTGGCATGATCGATGGCATCATACATGGTAGAGAGAGCTAACGTTACGGCAACCATCACATCTCCAAGAACAGAGATGCTCTTGTCAATCAATTGCAAAAGCTAGCGCAATGTCAGTTACTCTCCCATGCGGAAGCCCAGCTGTCCAGGTTCTAGGATATCTGAATCTTTAAGATAGATGGATTGCTAATAATCAGCCACTTTCTCTAATAGTTTAGTCATCAGTGGTGTAAGGTGACAGATCTAATATTTTCAGCGAACATGCTGTCCAAATTAATATTTTAGCCAAAGGTGTGTCAACTCTTGATTTCCAGAGAGCAGATCTAGCCCCCGAGTTTAGAGAAAGATTAAAAATCTTGGTGAGCCATAAATAATGGTCAGGGTAACTGCTTGAAATACACACGGCAAATTAACATTCAGTAAGACGGTTAGATTGCAGCATACAGTCATGGGTTTAAGCTCTAATTGGTGTAGTATTTGGCTCGCGCCAAATACTAGAAAATAATGCTATGCATCTCATTGAAAAAGTGAGTTCAGTTCCTTAAACTTAATGCAACATATTGCTGGAGAGATTCGTAAAGTAACCTGCCTTCCTGCCAAAATATAATGGAATATTCAGAAATGGATAAAAGTGTATGGTTTTTAGAAAAGCCTTTCCCAAATACCTTTGTTTTTCTAGTTACCAGCAGACTAAAAGGCGGAAACATCTTCCAAAAGAGGTAATAAAAAGCTTTCAAGACAAGGGATGCAAATGAGTAACTGCTTACAATTACGTTCAAAAATGTGTAATTTAACGAAAATTATGTCAGATTCTTAGTCACCAATCAAAACAAATTCTAAACATTGAAAGCAGTCATACTTATGGTGATTGATTTATGGTTTTTGTTCTAAACTAAGAATAACATTGAAAATATGTATTCAAGGTCGACCCCGAGCACACAATAAGTAGTCTCAACAGTCCATATTATATTGAAAGAGTCCAATAGTTTTTGATCCAACGTCCATAAATTTATTCAGTCTTTCCAATTTTCTACGTGAAATCAGGTATACTTTTCTAGACACAGCTAGATCTTCAGTTCACAGAAAAAACAGCCAACACGTGTTTCGTCGTGCAGTGTAGTGCACAAATGACTTCTTCAGGGCTGCAAACCCAAGAAGAACATAATTACTCCATACATTCTGTACAATAACACTTGTATATCATGGAGGAGTATATTGAAGTATGGATCACGACTCAAGAATAAAGTGTGGATCATAAAAAATATAATCCATTGTTATAGAAAAAAGGGATCAGCACAGCCGTCACCAAAGTGTGGACAAGAACCGGTGAAGTGAGTAAAAACTTTATGAATTATTTATCATTATAAGTCACCCTAGGTGTGATTACCCGAGAGCAGAAAGTAAGAGAAAATAGATTTTCTAATCACCTGATATGAACAATTCTTAGTCAATTGCGCAAACAGGGCAATCCAATTGCTAGGCTCCCTTAAGAACAAGAAACAATGCCTATAAAGGAAAACGACATAACATGAAAAACTTCTCAAATCAGGTCCGGTTATCTACCTAATCCAACCCTAATCGAAAACCATAGTCACCTCACTAATTACTTCTCGCGAGTATCAGTTCCTTTATCCAAATTTCAAATCTATTAGTAATACGACCACACGAAGGAGTCGATAAACTGCAGTAAATCATAAGAGACAAAATATATGTTTAATTCAATATCACATAGAATCCTAAAACGAAACAATTATGACACCCCATAAGATCTCTATAGGTATTTGATACTCTACCTATATTATAGATGATCAGGTTCCGAAGATAATATGTCATCAACCTATTTCTCTAAAATTGAGGTGAGGTACAAGTGTGGTTATCCTGATCTCTCCACGACGTCTAATACCTATACACTGTGAGAAAAAAAGTTATTAAAGGCAAACTATTAGTCTTGTGTTTGAGAAAATTGTACTATGAACGTCTGGATAATAACCCCATACAAGAACTGAAATGTTTGATTAATACGAATCTAAAATTATGGTATGAAAATGGTTTGATTAATTATGACGAATATGTATATTTACTAGTCGATCATCCTAGATCGCCCTGTATGTACAGTTTATCCAAGATCCATAAGAACCGAACCAAACCACCCGGGAGACCTATAATATCAGGGATTTGGGGACCCACGGAAAAACTCTCCCAATTTATTGATACTTTTCTTAGACCCTTTGTTCAGAATTTGCCGTCACATATACAGGATACCTGTTCATCGAGTCAGGTTTTAAGGGGCTGAACTTCCCGTTGAAGGACGTCTACAGTTTGCTTCGCAGTGGTGACTGTAGTAAGTCTCTCAATTACTCACGGAAGCACAGTGAGTGGTTAAGTATTTATTTATGCGACTCCCCCAGAGAAGCTGCCCTTCCCGCTGCTCTAAATCAACTGCCCCTCATGACATTCTGATTCCACTGCTCAGTCCCTCATGTCCACACTCCAAACGCAAGGCACTAATGCATAAGATTATAACGTGTTCCTATTTTACGAGTGCATAAACAAAATATAAAGAAAATAATAAAACAATGAAAGTGCATAAAATACATGTGCAACATAAAAACGCTGCGAGATCTGTTAATTGAACAATCTGACCTAATCATAAACTGTTATAAATGGGAAATAACCCATCACATAAACACCCACAGGGTACAGTAAAATAGGAACATATGTTATAAGCTTATGGATCAGTGCCTCGCTATATATATCATCACTTGCACACAAAATCACTGTATTTCTCGGGAAAATTCACTTTCATTTTCTCCTCGTACCTCAATCGTGCACCCATGCCAGGAGACATTACTTGGTTATCACAACATCTCATTTGCTGATTATCGTCCCGCTCTACTTGAACTCCTTCTCTTCTGCACCCCGTGCCCACTTTCACCAATCTGCTTCTACTTCATCTGGACCCGTCATTCAACTCCACATAACCTCTTACCACTCTTTTCACAACTTTGGGTTGAGAAAATACAGACTTACCATTTCTCACACACCATGGTAACTTGACCTGTACTGCTTGCCCACTGCTAACATCAAATTCCTTAGCTTTACATCTGTTGTCAAAATACTTCTTATACGTCATTTGTTTTTCATACACCTTCTTCTGCAGTTATCTTCAATATCTGTCAGTACTCCCTATGAACCAATCTCATGGACACCACCAAATTAGGTTTCCTCTTCCTCAATAACTCAAAAGGTGTCAAGCCTGTGGTATAATGAATACTTGTTCTGTACACCCATAACATCTGATTGACATGCTCTATCAGCCATCTAAATAGTCTCCTTTACAACCCTGTTCACTCTCTCCAGAAGACCGTTTGACCTGGTATTGTACACTGGGGTCTTACATTGGCGCACATTCCTTTGGCTTAAATACATCTCCACCTCCCGAGAACAAAGCTAGGGTCCGTAGTCAGAAATAACCTCATCAGGATAACCCTCACTGATAAACAACTTTTCCATGAATTGTATGATTGACTTGCTCATCACCTCTCCCATGAATTCAACCTCAAACCACTTGGACCATCCCTGGCCAACAAAACAGCGCCCTCTGCTTTTTGTCTTACTCCTACCTAAATGACATTGATGACCACACTCCACAATCTTACTTCTCAGCACCACAGAGAGGAATAAGCTTACCTCCCCTTCTTACACCCCATTCATCAGTACTTAATTTGTCTCTGAAAAAATGAAGCGGAGCCAGACAGTAAACTAAATAAGGTAGGATTATTCCATATTCAAGTGCTCACAACAAAGCACGTCCTGGCAGCTTGGATCCCAACAGCTCTATGTCGCTGTATTGGAATCCATGTGCGCTTTGGTACTGTGCATACAGGAAAACTGGTTAAAACATAACAATCATTTAAAACATTACATGACAAGATGAGAGCAGGCACTCATCTCGCTCTTACAAGGAATACAGATTGAAATAATAAAATCCATTACAACATCTTTCCCCTTATATTTGAAACAGAAAAAAGGTAACTCCTGTAAAACAAACATAGAGGAAGAGCATGTTAAGAAAGCACAAAATCATCAAATCTTTTGGGAGCTCTCCTAACATGTGGAGCCACCAAATTCGTATCTGAGCCAGTAGTCATGTGTTTAGGAACAGTACCGTCATTGCTGCCCATACACTTTTGAATGACCTCCACCTGTTTGTCTATTGAAGGCTGACAAGATGATTGAAGCCACTGTGACCAATCTACATTATGGACCTGATTTCTCCTACTAAGTATGATGCTAACTTGATCCGTCGCAAGGTTAACCAATTGACACTTGTTCCACCAAACCTTACCCAGAATGAGCACAGTGCCCTTGCTGACTCTATCCACTTGCACGGGGGCAGAGAACTTGGACTCACCCTTCTTATTTTTGACTGGGTTCCTGATCATCACCCAATCACCTTCTCTCACATCCACACTTTGATGATTGTGTCCTTAATCAAATCTCAACTTCATCTCAGCTTGCTTTAAAGCAACCCTTGCAGCCACCATATCTTTGGACGGCGCTGCATCACTACCTCTGTGAAACGTATTACAAAACCAAGAAAGACACAAAGATATGTGTGCATTCCTGCTCCTTAGTAAAGAGAAAGGAGCAACACCCATTGTGCAATGCGGGGAGGTATTATAACTCCAGACTTTCTGGTCCACAAAGGTTGCAACATCCAGACCTGAAGCCAAGGCTGTTTAAACACCCTCCTTGATAACTCTGTTGGCATACTTAACAAGGCCATTGGAAGAAGGCAAGTATAAAGCAACTTTGAGGTGCTTTACATCACTGCTAGCCAAGAAATTCCTCATGCGCTCAGAGACAAAATGGGTGTCATTGTCTGTAACAAGAAACCTGGGTGCTCCTTCCATATGGAAAGTGTGTTGTAAAAATGTAATAATTGCGTGTGTGTCTGGAGTCTCTGCAAATGCATGGTACATCCACTTCGAGTGGTAATCTACAAGTAGAATGGCATACCTCAGGTTGCTGGGTAAAATGGAGTATGGTCCAGAGAAATCTAACCCTAATTTCTCTCACTCTTTCTCACTGAATGGAGTGGGGCAAAGGGCTGTACTAATACTTCTACAATGCTTGTCTGACAACCGACATTCAGGGCATTTATAAACAACAGACTTGACCTGACTGTCCAAAGCAGGCCACCAGTAATGCTGTTTAATCTTCATGCTTGTTTTGGTGCTGCCTAAATGACCTTCATGGGCCTTCGGCATTAATGGCACTATGTAGCTTAGAGGGGAACAACATGGTCACCCCTAAGAACAAACCCATTCTCCACAGACATCTCTTCTGATATTTGTGCAAAGGTCTTCGTCTCATTCCAAACACCTTACCTCAGGCCATCCTTGTACAGTGTACTCCATTACTTTACGCACCACCACATTCTGATCAGAGGCGTTAATCCAGTCCTGTTCACTCACCACAGTCTTACACTCTGAAAGGGCATCAATCAAAGTAACACATTCCGCGTATCAGAAAAATCAATTGCCAAACGTTACAGACAGTCGGCACGGAAGTTCTTTCTACCTGGGACGTGGCTGATGATAAAGTTGTGTTCTTGTAACTTAGAGACTAATCTGTTGAGCCGGGCAGACACGTTTCCATGTATACAATTGGTGAAAATATGAACTAAAGGTTTGTGATCTGTGACCAACTCTAATCTCGTGCCCTAAATGTATGTTCTAAACTTATGAACTGCCCAGGTGTGTGAGTGGCTGTATGGGTCTGTGAGTGAGTGTGTAATGTCTGGGTAATTACGTAAGTGCATGAGTAATGCCTGGGTGATTGTATGATTGCATAGGTGGTGCCTGTGTGACTCTATGAGTACGATTGCCAAGGACACACCTCGAATACCAGGTGTTTTTGACAAAGTGTAAAACATATATATAGACATATTTTACATAAAGTTTCAGTGTAGTTATTTAGTAAGATACTAATTTAACTTTCCCCTTTGTATTCATTTGTCGAAATAATGACATCAAAAATGAATTTTCCTTCTTCACAGTAACACCGGAGGTCGCAATGACATCAGTAGCCACGAATACAAATGGCAAAGTGTAAAACAGATATATAGAAATATTTTACACAAAGTTTGAGTCTAGCTGTTTAGTAACATATTGGTTTAACTTTATTTTAGCAACATATTTGTAAAAAAACAACAATTTCAAAAAATAACTTTCAACATCTGAACTCACCAATAGAACATAACTACTAAACACCCATCAAACTACCCATTGTTACCCAAAGACATAGGGAACAAAAACTGCTGCAAAACTAGTGCAATGCACAATCTGTAACAAGACCCTCTCTAGAGGGAGAAACAAAAAAAAGTCAAATGGGACACAGTCCATGTTATATAATCTTAAAACCTATCATAGAAAACATCTACAACTTGCGATCTAGCAGAGGGAAACTGGAGGACCATCTGCATCAGTGGCAGCAGCAACAATTCCCGGCCAGAAAGTCCCTTTAGAGGTTCAGACTACTACACCAGATATGGCTCCAGAGTTTTCAAGAATGGCCACGTATTGCATGGACTGTAGTGTTGTTATAAGTGCTGGTGAGCAGTGTATTACAGCTATTTGCAATGCTGCAAAAAATCAGACATGCTAATTTTTTCCCCTTGTATATTTGCTCATTTCTCAGTGCACATTTTTCGTATTCCTCCTGTCCCAGTTGCCATTTTTGTTAACATAAAAAAGAACCAAAACCTTTTAAAACTTTACAAAACCCCCCCAATGTTTTTTCCAAAAACAAAACAGAAAATCATATCATGTGGAAATAAAGGACTCTCATTGGATAATACACTTTTCAACAAAAAGAATTAGAACAAACCCTTTTATCTATCTTGAACATTCTTTAAGAGGGGTTCATAGTGAGCAGATTTGCACAATGCACAATATGTCACAAGACATTGTCAAGGGGTACAAATAAAAAATATTCTTGCGAGACCACGTCCAGGCTTTACCATCTAAAAACATACCATAGCAATAGTGTAAAAGCAATAAGAAGGCAACGCAAGCCTGAAGGACCCTCAACTTCAGTAGCAGCCACAACAACACCAGGGCAGAGAGTCCCTTCAGAGGTCCAATCTCAACTTTAAGATTTGGCTCCACAGTTTTCCCGGACGGCATCATGCTTCATGGATTGTGCAGTTGTAGTGAGTGCTAGAGAGCAGTCAATAACAGCCCTTTGCAATGCTGCAAAGAATCATACATTTTGATCTTTTTTTTATTTTTGGCCCTTCATAGTTTTTCTACATTAGCAGGTATTTTTTTATCTTACAAAATGAGTATCTATTATCTATGTGTTGTTCATTTTATTATCTTCTAATTTATTGTAACACTACTTATATATAACTTGCCATATGGACAAGTCAAAGCGTTCCTCTACAAATAAATGCACAGCTAACTTTTGCCAGTTATCATTATTTACTTTTTCACTTTTTAAACACAAGTCAACAGTCTGTGTTTGAATCTTCTAGTGAGTGCGTCGACAACATATACAAACATACTCAAGTTTTTGAGACCACACCTTGTTAAATTTTGTAATCTCTTTTTTCAAAACTATCAACTGTGATATCTGTGTCCTGTTCTGCAAATCCTCCTCTTAACAACTCTTCATTTTCCCTAGAATCCTGCTCAATACCAAAGAAACGAAACTGCACATCATCACAAACATTTCCTACATCTGCCACAGTACCATGCAAAAGTGCTCTATTCATTTCTCTTAAACATAAAGCAGGAGTTTTCACATACTACAGCCTCCTAACTAAAGTTTGCATTGTTGAGTGGTGTATAGCTAACATTTTGAAATGATGAAAGGTGCTTTGGAACACTTTGTTTGATCAACAAGCTAGTGAGTGTCCCTGAAAATTTGTATGCTTTCCAATCTTGCAAGGATCCAATCCTTGTAAAGTACTTATTTTCTGTTTTAAGCTTCACCTTGGAAAGATATGTAGAAATGTCCTTAATATATCAATGGATTGCTGTTGAATACTACAAATGCTACTACAATTCCATTTCTTTACAGGCGCCTGGCTCCGCCTACCTTGTGCCTGTTCTCCAATAACTTGTTCTACATTTCTAGGTACCATCATCTCTTTCGCTATAGAACTGCCATTCTTCATTTCATAACATCGTCCTCTTTCATCAATAGCATGAACTAATCTGTTATCCTGCATATAGCTTTCTTCATTAAAGAAAGGCTCTGTACTAGAAGTATGTATCCATCATCCACTAAAAACTGTACAAAAATTACTTCTATCCACTAATCTTTTCTTCTGGTTTTGTCTCCTTATGCACAACACCATTTTTTCATGAGTCTTCATTCTATTTAGAATCAAAATGAAAAGCTTCCTCTTCAAAGCAAAGGCCTTATCAACAACTCCCTCAACTCGTTATTTCTGTTTCAGTGCATCTCTCCTTCTTCTATACTTCTTCAAATTTCTCTGTAGATTTACAACCACTCCACTATGAAACATCCTGGCTCTGATTTCCTTAAACAGCTTCTGTCTCCTGGTTAAGGTGTGTCCATCTTTGTTCCAATCTTTTCTGTTCTTGTAATGTACACTTTGTGCACTCTTATTGTTTCTCATAGTCATAATTTTGTTTTTTTATTTTGTAATCTTTGCAAATGTCCACATATATTTTTAAGAAACGACTTTGCCTCTTACCAGTAGCTCTTTTTTCTTTCACCACTTTTTCTGCATTTTGCCCCTTTTGTAACTCATTTCTGCAGAGATACTGTATTTGCTTCTGTTGTTTTTTCGTCCAATCTTTTGCAGGCATTCTAACTGTGTGTAGTTATATAGATATTGCTCTGTAAAAAAATAAAAAAGTATATTTTAATTGTTACCCTAGCCAATGTACCAACTACTTTACTACTGACTCACACATTATATAAAAACAGTTTTCATGTTATGTTGCAGTTTTAAATCTACAGATGAACCTAGATATATTACTACATGCACTCACTTCAATATACCAAACCCAAAGCAAAACACAAAACATTATTTATTAGTTACATTTAAACATTTTAGCAGTCTGTCATACAACACAGCTGCACCATATCTCACTTCTCACTTATACATGGTGAAAGAACAGTTTAGCCCTTCTGTAGTATTTTAAAAGGAACTTCAAGCCAAGGGAGCGTATTTGCAAGCCCCATGTGCCACCGGTGCGTCACCTTTTTTTGACACACTGGTGATGTAATGTGGTGCTCCATATTTACATGGCCACGTACAGGCTTTTCATGGCCTTGTAAATATGAGCCCTTTTCACTCAGCACTTTGCGTGAAAGGAGCGTGCCATGGGTGTTGCTGTGGGTGTTCCCATGCAACACCCATTGATTCTGCCGTATTCCCAGATTTACAACGATTTGTAAACCTGGGAATGTGTCAGAATCCTATGCCTCCCCAGGGGAGGTGTAGGAAGCCACAACGAGGAGAAATACTCTTATTTCTCCTCGTTTTTCCTCTTTCTATGCAGCGCACATAGAAAGAGGAAAATACAGCTCGTGATTGTTTTTGTACAGGAAGGTGTCCCAATCATCCCCGCAAAACAGGCACCCATACACCATGGTGCAAGCTTGCCTCCGTTGGCGCATGGCAGCCAGTTGTGTGCCAGCACAGGGGAGAGCAAAGGGATCCGTCATATTGTTGTAAATGTGACGCATCCCTGTGCTTTGAAAGTAATGCAGCACGGCGCAGCCAAATGGCTTGCGGCTCCGTGATGCATTACTTTCTTGTAAATATAGCCCCAAGTGTAGAAGGACATACAGTGTCTGAACACTGTAAATCCAAAAGCACAACATAAGAGCTATTTGCGTGCCTCTCTTCCACTGTGTCACTGGTTTATTTAGTATCTCAGTACTGTTCTACTTAAATGTATCAGATGTAAATTTTGGCAAATGGTGCAAATAACAATCTGCACATTAATCTCTATCAAAGCATATAGCTCACTAATTCTTCCAAGTACATGCAAAGAGTGTGTCACTGCTTGCATATATTATTCGCCAGATGGTTCTAAAAGATGACATATTCCTCACTAAAACTTGTAAATACATGTGTTTGTGGTTGAATACATGAATGCTCCCTGGATGATTAAATTGGTGCATAGGTAGTGCCTAGGTGATTCTCTGAGGATACAGGTAGGGCCTGGATGATTCCCTGAGTATATGAGAACTCCATGGGTTGTTCCATATCTGCATAGTTACTGCCTGCATGTTTGCATGAGTAGTGCCTGAATGATTAGATAAGTGCATGACTAATGGCTCAATAATTCAAGACATGCATAGATACTGGTTTGATGTTTAAATGAGTGCAACTCTAGTGCCGGTATAATTGAAGGAGTGCATAGATAGTATATAGGTGATTTATAGAGTCCATGGATAGTGTTATGTTATGTTATACCTAATTTATATTGCGCTCGTACACCAGATTGGTTTCTTGGCGCTGCTCAGGAAGGTGATGGATGCAAGTTTGTTCAGATGGTATACGAAATCCATGAATTACGCGAAAGCCTGTTTAAAGAGCCATGTTTTTTGAAGTTTACGAAAAGTTATGAAATCAGTACAGGATCTGATCTCTAGGGGCATAGAGTTCCAGTATCTTGGACCCAGTGTGGAAAACCTGGATCCACCAAATCGTTTCTGTTTAAAGGAGGGGTTGCCAGGAGGTGCAAGTGGGCGGATCTCAGATTACGAGTTGGATTGTATCTGTTGATCAGGCTATTAATAAATTTGGGGTTTCTGCCATTCAGGGATTTAAAGATAATGCATCCCGTCTTGAATGCGCATCTCTGTGCTATAGGGAGCCAATGTAGTTTCTTCAGAAGGGGAGAGATGTGTTGACGTTTGTTTTCCTGTAGAATCAGTCTGGCCGCCTGGTTCTGTATCAGTTGGAGACGATGAATGAGATAGGCCGGGATTCCAAAATATAAGGAGTTAGCATAGTCAATATGCGAGATCACCATGGCAAGGATTGCCTGCAGTTTTGCTTCCTGAGTAAGGAATCTACTTATTTTCCTTAATTGGAAGAAGCAGGTAGAAATAACAGATCCTATTTGGGTTTTCATGGTGAGGTCACTATTGACCATGACTCCCAGAGTTTTAGCATGATTAGATGGGGTCGGGGGTTGTCCCAGTTCTTTAGGCCAGAACTGGGAGTTCCAGGGGTTGAGTGAGCCTCCCGTGAGGATCAGTTCTGTCTTATCTGGATTCAATTTTAATTGGTTGCTGTTTATCCAGTCACGGATGAACAGCATTGTTGACTGGCATTCGTGGATGGAGGCCGGGGAGTCATTGATGGGAAATACCAATTGGAAATCATCAGCATAGTTAAAGGTTTGGATATTCCTTTCTTTTAATGCATGAATCAAGGGAAGTAGATATAAGTTGAATAAGTGAGGGGAAAGTGAGGATCCCTGGGGGACTCCACAGGTAGTTTTAATCATGGGGGTAGTAAAACCGCCAAGATGAACCGCCTGAGATCGATTTGTTAGGAAGGATCTAGTCCATTCCAGGGCTATTCCTTCGATACCCGCATCCCTGACACGGTCGATCAAGATGTTATGGTCGACCGTGTCAAAGGCAGCGGAGAGATCCAATAACACCATGGCTTGAGGGAGACCTGTATCCGCCCTTCCCCTCAGAGTATCCAATACTGATAGTATCACTGATTCTGTGGAGTGGGCTGGGCGGAAACCTGCTTGATGTGCATCCAAATATTCAGATTGCTCTAGAAAGGCGGAAAGGCTTTTGGCTACATGTGCTTCGATCAATTTAGCTAGAAAAGGGAGCAATGAAATTGGTCGATAATTAGCTAGGGTTTTTGGATCAGCTCCTGGCTTTTTTAAAAGGGGAATAATAATGGCCTCCTTAAAGGAATCCGGTACCTGACCCTGGAGCAATGACTCGTTTAAAAGTGTCACAGCTGGACTTGGGCAAGCAGTAAATGCTTCCTTCAGAATCCAGGGGGCAGCAGTCCTTTGGAGATCCAGATTTTTCTTTTGCCAGTAAAGCTGTAAATATTTCTTGATTTATTATTGGGAATTGTTCCAGCCTGTATGAGTTCTTAGCTTTTATAGGACATACAGGACTCAAGCAGCTGGGGATACTTGTTTTAATGTTTTTTATTTTTTCAATGAAAAAATTATTTAAGGAATCACATAGGGATTGAGAGGGAGCGGTTTTTACTGTTACTCTATCCGGATTGCATAGTTCATTAATAATTGAAAAAATATCTTTAGAGCGATTTGTGGAGTTGATGATTTTAGATGAAAAGTATTTGGCCTTGGTAGCCAATATAGCCTTTTATAGGATCCGCGTACTTCTAAGTAAGCGCTTTTGTCATCAGGTGAATATTTATTCCTCCACTTCCTTTCTGCATGGCGTAGATCAAGTTTTAATTTCTTTAATTCAGGGGAGAACCATCTATGGGCTTCATGGCGACGTGCTCGATAAGATTTTTTGAGAGGGGCGTGTTTATTGCTGGCTGTCATCAGCCAGTCCGAGAGCTCTTTCTCGGTTTGATCAATAGATGGTTGGCCAGGGGGAATAGTATTGGTCAGTGATTCCAGAAATTGCCCTTTGTCAATAGTATTCCAGCTCCTGCGTAATCCAAGATCATTTGATATTATTTTTGAACGGAAAGGGATATTTATAATAAATTTAATCAAATAATGGTCGGACCAAACACAAGGGGTAACTTCTAGATTGGTTAAAGACAGATTACTGGACCATACCTGATCTAGAGTATGCCCTTTGATATGTGTAGCAGTGGAGATACACTGATTGAGATTGAGTCCTACCAGTAGGTCCGTCAATTCGACAGAGTGAGGTCCCTCTGCTGAGTCATTGGCCCAGTAGTTAAAATCGCCGGCCATCAGTACTTTAGCATGATTTATTACAAGATGTGACATTTGTTCACTCAGGGATTTAGGGAACTGTGGCATATTCTATGGTGGTCTGTAGAGTAGCACACAGACCAAAGGAGTGGAATCAGATTCTAATTTAAGCACTAGATTGTCTACTTGAGGAATGTCTAGGGGGTGAGTGCCGTAAATTTAAGATTTTGGTGCACTATAGCTGCTACTCCCCCTCCCTTTTTTCCATGTGGGCGTTTGGCTTGAAGAATATAGAACTCATTGGGTAATGCTACTAGTATGTCGGGGGCGGAGTCCTGTGTTAGCCAGGTTTCGGTTAACAGTAATATATCAGGTTTCTCTGACATCAGCAAGTTGTGTATATCTAGTTGATGTTTGGTCAGGGAGCGGGTGTTTAAGTAGATGATTGAGAGATCTTTTACCTCATTCATGTCCTGAGGATCAGTTTGTTTCATAGCATTTGTGGGATGGTTGAATTCGGGGAAGGAAGATCTTATTTCCCTTATCCCGTTCCTGCTTAATCTAGTGTGCGTGAGGTAATTGACTACAAGCTCATTAGAATGAAGCTTTTTCAATTCCGCCGATGAATAAGTGGTGATTTGGGCATAATGACTTGCCCCTTGCCCCTGCCGTCCGCGGGGCAAGGGGATACATAGTGCATACATGATTGTTTAAGTACATGCATAGCACCTTGCAGATTGGATGAGTGCATGACTAGTGTTTCAGTGATTGTATGACTACATGGTTGCTGCCCATGTGTTTGTAGTTCAGTGAACAGGTAGAGCCTGGGTGTTTGGATAACTGCATGGGTAGTGCCTGGATAATTGAAATAGTGCATCAGTAGTGCCTGGCTGATTAGATGAGTGCATGACTAGTGTCTGAGTGATTGCATGACTCCATCCTTAAAGGTTGAGAGATTAGATGAAAGTAAGTGCACTTTTGGGGTGATTGTATTAGTGCAATAGTATTGCCTCAGTAATTAAATGAGTGCATAGGTACTGGATGGATGATAGGTTTACTACAATGGCACTCTCTACGTAATTAGATTAGTGCATGAGTAGTGCCTGAGTGTTTGCATGAGTGCACGCGCGTGCCTCAGTATTTCAATGACTGCATGGGTTGTAAGTGGGTGTTTAGATGACTGCATAGGTTCTGCACAAGCGTTAAAATGACTGCATAGTTACAGCCTTGTTAATTGCATAAGTAAATGGTTAGTGTCTGGGTGAATAGATGAATGTATAGGAAGGGCCTGCGTAGTTGAATGACTACATAATTTCTGCCCGCCTGATTGCAGGAGTACATGTGTAGTATCTAGGTAATTGAATAACTCCATGGATAGTGAATCACTGATTTGATGACTGCCTGACTAGTTGCTGAGTGATTGCATGAGTGCCTGAATACTGCCTGACTGACTGTGAAAGTACCTTTATTGCTTTTAGATACATAACAGTTGTGACAATATCTCTGACTCATTGGCTATCTCCTTCTGTCAGTATCAAACTACCTGTTTTACTGTATAAATGCTTTTCTACTGAGTTATTTGTGAGTGAAGTCTAGATATCACACTTGATATATAATTGCATTCATTGCTCTCTAGAAGCATACATTGCTTTGTTGCTGGGCATGCACGTGCATCAGTAAGTTTCTAAAAAGGAAAACAACATATTTACATTTTTCAAAGCACAAAACCTATTGTGAATGGCATACCTACATCAATTCTCAAATACTTCTTCTGCTTCTAAAACATATATTCAGCATTTCTCAAACAATATGCATTCTGCACTATTAATCCTTCTCAATTTTAAACAATCCATGTTTAAAGAAATAACACCACCCTCACCGTATACATGACATTTTCATCAGCCTTACTGAACATAGATCACCATGTAATCATATATGCAATTTCTTAATAGATGTCCACCTTCAGCCATCTTTCCAAAAATATATACCTCTCTGCATCTTTAAGTAAACTCAAAAGTTCCACCGTATATATAGCTATGTGCAATCACAAAAACCATATCTCACCATCGAAGCATATACAAAGCGGTCATATAAGTTAAAAACCACATTGACAAACATTTCCCAATATATACCTAACAAGTATTACTTCTTTCTAATTCATTTATAGGTGGACAACTTGTTCTCATCTTTTATTTGAGATTACACTTCCCCTGTTTAATAAGGCTACTAAAAGTACTACAACTCACAGAATGCAAATAACAGATGTATCTATTCTGCACATGATGTTTAGACCTTTAAAACATTCTTAGTTCCTCATTGTAACTTTACACAATACTATACTATTATTTTTAATAAAGTACACAATGTAATAAAGAAGCACTATTTCATTATTCTCTTACTTCCTAAAACATTCACCACTAACCTCTTAAACACATACCCTCTAATAGACACAGTTCATCTGATATATTTTCTCATATCACTGTGATACTCCTTTTTATCAAACTCCCATATACATCTTCATTTCTAATGTAATTTTTCTAAAGGATTGAAAATTTATGAACATGCCTGTGAATTCAGTTTGTAGATTATATTGTTGTTTTAGCTCTTTGTGGATAGTTTGGGGTTGACACTGTTAGGATTTGTAAAAACTAAGCACAAGAATGGTACACCACTCTCATACAAAGCAACCATAAAATGGCAACCTCTTCAACTTTGCACTCTGTGATCATGAGAAAGGCAGCAAACAAAATCATGTCTTTCACTTTAGACTACACTATCTCCACTTGTGAATGGTTAGTATCTGTTAACCCTTTACCTCTCTTTCAAAATGAGATTCCTATCTATGTGTGTTCGCGATGTATTCGTGATCATAGCGGAGAAACCGCAAAAAAAAAAAAATGGAAGTTCAAACCTTTATCTAGCTTCATTTAAAAAATAATAATTAAATACTACACAATAGTTTATTACATAGTCCTGAGTTGGAAATTAAAGCTTGCCATTACTTAAATTGTGTCATCACTCCTCATTTTTGATAAAATGTTCTGTCTCTTTAACACCCTTTGCCCCTAATACACTCTTAGCTCAGTGTACCTAGCAACCCAGTGGAACCAGTAGGTCACAAGTTCACAGCACATCCTAGAAGGAACATGCTACTTCCAAATGAGATACAGTAGGTGTGGTTTACTCCACAGATTCAAAAGCATATCCATGTCTGTATTACATTTCTTTTCTTAAACAAGAGCCAATAGTAAGTCTTCTTCCTAAGGCATCCAACACACTACCTAATTTTATTCACTTTCATGCTGACAGCATTCAATGAAATATATATATATTTTTTTAAACCTCCATTTTAACTGCTTTTTTGTTGGAAAACTACCTCATTCAGCTCCAGCTGTCTCCTGACTACTATTGCTCCTTCACTTCAAAATGCTTAGAGTATGGATTGTGGACCACAGTTATATCTATTGGGCTAAAGAGGCGGCAAAAAAGAGAGGTATTGACAGGAACTTGGGTTTGCCAAATGTGCAGATTACTTAGTTTGGCCAGAGAAGGTTAAAGTTTTATCAGTTGCTGGCTTTGGTTAAATCCATTGTGGATTCCCAAGCTCCTCACCTCATTGTGCACTGTGGTGGCAATGTCGTAGGCACATTGACTGGGGTAAGGCTGGAAATCCTAATGAAAGAAACCTTTGCAGAACTGATGTCACTTTTCCCTGACTGTTTTGGTGTACTCTAATATATGCCAAAGACAGAAATGGAAGTGGTCAAATCAATTCAGTCCACAGATTGACAAAGCCAGGAAATATGGTAATAAAATTGTTTTTGCAATCCTCAGAGACCATCGCATGGGCTGTATCTATAACAACAATCTGCATTTTGACATGCATGGAATTTATAGAAATGATGGAGTACACTTTACAGATGAAGGCAATAGGGTGTTTCCAAGTAATCTGAAACTCTTCATCCGGTCTTATGTGTAGCAGCCATATACACACAACCAACGCAACAGCTCTTTCAGAGCCACCCTAGTACCCGAAATATTGTGAAGCTTTTTTTATTTTTTGACAATCTTCGTGACGACGTCGCGATCCCCGCAAATACGTCGCAAAAACGGAAAACAAAAGCAGGCATTCAATGACCACCAACACATCCAAAAATAATATGTAAAAAAATACATTCTAAACATTGCACTACACATTTTACTATAAACATACTTCTTTCAAAGCATGTTCAAACTCATATTTTTGTACTAAGTTTCTTTAAAAACCATCTTTCAGACCTATTTTCCGTTTTTGCTGTTATTCGGGAAGTCACGAGGACGTAGTTAACCGCGACGATCACGCCTTTTCCATAAAGTCTAAAACACATATATCCACACATATTACAGTATTTTACACACCAGGGGTTTCTTACAGTATTCTCTAAAATCATGTTTTCTAGAGAGTTTCTATAAAAACCATCTCTAAAACCTATTTTCTGTTTTTGTGGTGATGCCAGTGATTGTAATGACGTCGGTAATCGCGATCTCCGCGAATACGTCACGAAAATGCAAAGCAAAAGCAGAAATTCAATAGCCTCCACCAAATTCAATAATTATAACTGTTTTACTAATTCTAACCATCACACTAGATAAATCACTATCTAATTGCCTCTATAAAAACATTTATCAATATCTTAATATCTCTATAACAGTCTGTATTAATGATTCACTCGGTTATGTGAGTGCATGATTACGTCTCTGAGTGAGTCTGTCACTGCATATATAAGTCTATGAGTGGATACCAGAGTAGACTCAAGAGTCTTTCAGTAAGTGTGTCACTGGCTGCATAAGTCTCTGAGTGCATCTCTCTATCAGTGAATGTATGAGTGGAAGTATAAGTATCTCAGTGGCTCTGTGAGTCAGTACGTGATTGTCAGACTGGATCTGTGACTGAGTAAATAAATTTCTCAGTGGGTGTGTAAGTGGAATTATAAGTCTCTCAGTGGGTCTGTGAGTTGATGCATGAATGTCTGAGTGAGTATCTGACTGAGTTCATGAGTGTCTGAATAGGTCTGTGAGTGGGTGTGTGAGTCTCTGACTGCATATGTGAATGGGTACATGAGCCTGTGAGTGGATCTATGAGTTGGTGTATAAGTGAGTGGGTTTCACTATCAGTGTGTGTGTCAGTGGAAGCAAAAGTCTCACACTGGGTCTGTAAGTGGGTATATGAGTGTTTGAGTGGGTCTGTACATGGGTACATACATAAAAAAGTGTTTGTACCTACCTGTAAATTTTTTGGCAAACATATGCCTTTACCATGCATGCCTTCCCATGAAAATTTAAGTATTTTACAGGAAGATATAAACCCTATATATATATATATATATATATATATATATATATATATAGGGCTTAAACTTGCCTATAAAACTTATATTTACTTGTAAAACCTTTACCATGCATTTTCCTTTACCATTAATGCTTTTACAATGAAATTTGTTGTAAAGGCATGCGTGGTAAAGGCATATTCATTGTAAAAACATGCGTGGTAATGGTAATGCGTGGTAATGCATTTGCGTTGTAACAGCTGGATTGTAACGACATGTGTTACAACGGAATATGTGGTTCCGTCATATATCCATTATGAGCCTCTTACTGAGCCCAAATTGCGGGCATGCCAGATTCTAAAGCTGATCCCTACTGTGGCTACATCATAAATGTCTCCCCCTTCACGACCAAAGTCACCACCTGGATGAAAACCAATTGCCTCAAGCTGAACACAGACAAGATGAAAGTGATAATCTTCAGCAAAGACACCTCACTCTGGGTCTCCACATGGTGGCCTGCCGAACATGAACCCACACCCCTTCCGCCAACCCAATGCAAAGAACTTCAGAATAGTAATCGACAACCAATTCACCATGACCTGTCAAGTGAATGCAGTCTCCGTCTCCTACTTCCACACACTCAAGATGCTTAAGATTTTCAAATGGCCCCCCACCAACACTTGCAGAACTGTCACCCAAGCACTCATCATCAGCCAGTTGGACTGCAGCAACATACTCTATGCTGAAATCAAAACTCAACTGACCAGAACACTCCAGACCATTCAAAAGTCAGCATCCAGGCTGACCCTCAACTTCCCAACCGACACTCACATCACCCTGCACCTCACAAAGTTCATCAGTGATGTCATGAGTGATGCCACTGACCATTTTCTGAGTGATGAAATATGTGAGGTCATAAGCGGTGTATTGCAGGGGCATAAGTTATAGTTAGCTCAGGTAACTATAACTGCTAAATTTCTCTGGTTATGTACGAGTGAAATGTAAGCCCAACTATAGCGTCCCTGTAACCTTTGGTTTTTATAGATGATTTTTAAGGTTTTTTTAAATTCTATTACCTAACTGTTAGCGTTCTAGCCTTCACGCTACGCTACACCATGGTCCCTTACTTAATGACCCGGGACCGGATGCGCCGATGGCGTTCCAAAGGTGCCCCAAAGGCAAGCCCGTCTGCGCCTGTTTGCGCCCGTCCGTGCCTGACCGGGACCAGGGGCCACAACCCCTGGTCCAACAAATTCAATGAGATTAGTTTATTCAGCAAAACAACTGACTGAGCTGAGTCAGGTTTTCTCTTCTAATTGCAATATTTTAAAGTTAGATGATGCCCTCTTTGACTGCCAGCACTGTATGTTTTCCCTCACTTCTTCCATTCAGAGCAATGAATTAAATGGAAGGGTTCGAAATAAAGTACGTGAAGAAGAAAAATTTAACTATACAGGGAAACCAAATAGGACTACACCTAGATGTACACTCTCATCTCACAAAGAATTTACATTCTATAACATTAATTGTCGCTCACTCCCTAAACACCAAGCCCACATTTTTGATCTCCTGACAGATAATCAGGTGCTGTCTTTTTAATGGAGACCTGGCTGCAGGAAAGCTCGGGCCCTGACGTGGCAGCGGCTCTTCCGCCTAACTACTCCATTATAAGGAAAGACAGGAGGATGAAAATGGGGGGCGGCATAACGATTATTTATAAAACTTCTCTCGAATGTAAAACAGAAGATTTTACAGCCACTGACTGTGAAGCCTTATTATTTCAAATTGCGCTTACGCCTAATTTCACATTCTCTGGAATACTGTTGTACTGCCCTCCTGGCCCAGTCGGGCCGTGGGTGCTTTCCTTCCCCAATCGAGCTGCCCCGCATATTTTGAAGGCTGCCAATTTTACTATATTGGGAGATCTGAACCTCCATTAGATGATCCTAAATGTACCAAATGTTCGTTGCTCATAGCTGACTTAGAAGCGATGAACGTACGATTATGTAATTCAGGTCCTACCCATATAGCCAGTCACTTGCTAGATCCTATTTTTTCTAAACTGCCTGACCTTAGTTGTGTCCCTGCCCTTCCTTAGTGTTGGTCCGATCATTTTTGTTGTAGCTTTTTTGTTGAAAGTAACGTCCTTCCCTCCGTCGATCTGTCTGGTGCCTGAACAAAAGATTAGAAGATAAGCAAAGCTCAATGTCCAGGCTTTTAACAAACTTCTAGTTGACTGTAACCAGCTTTTGAACATATTTCTACTACAGATCATGGTCTTATCCAAAATTGGATTCTACACGCAGTAGATACATGCCTTCCTCTGTCCAACAAGTGCTCTAATAGACATCTGCCACCAGCCTCCTGGTTCACTGAGAGGCTTAAAGGTGAAAAGTCTAAATGTAAAACACTAGAAAGGTGCTGGAGGAAACACTACAATGAAGACACCAAAGTGGCATATAAAAAAGCCTTAAGTGAATATCATATTCTTTGTAAAGTAGCCCGCGCTGTGTTTTTCTCACACAAAATCCTCCAAGCACAAAACAGCTCCAAAATACTTTTCAAAGTGGTAAAAGAGCTATCCGGCTCTGAGACCCAGACTACTCCCCTTGCTCTTACCCGCACTCAATGTGAAGAACTTGCTCTCTATTTTATGGATAAAGTTGAGAAGATACATTCTGCGCTGCTAAGTGAAAACTCTCAAAATATTCCATCAGAGACCGAGACTACTTCGAATGCTATTCGGGATCCTGTGTTGACAGAGCTCACCGACAATATTACATCCTCCTGCAAATTGGAAACTTGGACCCTCTTGGAACCTAGCACCTTTAACCACCTTATGGCAAACATTAAATCTGGATCCCCCGTGACTTACTCCCTACTCATGTGCTTAAAGAGCTAGATACTTCTATACTTTTGATAATAATGGAACTTCTAAATGCATCTTAACAGGAGGGTATAGTCCGCTGGAATGGAAACATGCTATGGTGCTTCCTCTTTTAAAGAAAGCCAATGCTGAACCTGCTATTCCATCTAACGTTCGTCCCATCTTGTTGCTTCCTATCTTTTCTAAAATTCTGGAAGAGCATGTTAATGGTCAGTTGATCTCTTTTATTGAATCTCAGAGCTTTCTTCATACTTTGCAATCAGGGTTTAGAGCTGGTTTCTCCACTGAATCCACTCTCCTAGGAGTCACTGAATTGTTAAGGCGCTGGTTAGATGAGGGTGAAACGGCGGCACTTATCTAAAAAATGTAAGTCCGTTTTTATATAGTGCAGCTACTCACCCTTACGGGTCTCAAGGCGCTGGGGGCCGTAGTGGAAATTAAGTGAGCTATTGCCCAGAGTCACATGGTGCTGAGCTGAGCTGCCGCCGGAGCCGGGGATCGAACCGTGAACCCTGTGCTCCGAAGTCAGCTACCCTGGCCGCTGCACCACACCTCTCCACCTATCTTGCTGGATCTCAGCGCCGCGTTTGACACGGTGTCTCATTCTGTCTTGTTGAGAGCCTTGCAGTCTTTGGGCTTGGCGGGTACAGCCTTGGAGTGGCTCGGTTCTTTCTTAACGAACCAAGCTTTCCAGGTATTCTCTGCATCTGCTAGCTCCAACTCTTATCCGTCCCCATATGGAGTTCCACAGGGTTCTGTGTTGAGCCCACTACTATTTAATGTGTATGTCCGTCCTTTAGCGGAGGTTGCTGAAGAGGCTGGTCTGTCCCTTTTTTCCTATGCTGATGATACCCAGATCATTTTTTCCCTTTCCTCTTCTAAGGGGTCGGAATCCTCTGTCCTTCAGTTAGGTCTGAGTAAAGTCGCGTCCTGGTTGCAAAACAACCTGCTCAAATTAAACGGGGACAAGACTGAAGTCATGATCTTAGGGAAAAAACATGACCTTTGGGGACCTCAACATTGGCCCTCTGAAATGGGAGCTTTACCCTTGCCTGTGCATCATGTTCGCAATTTGGGCTTCATTGTAGATGAACATCTATCGATGAAACAACAAGTCACCAAGGTGTCCTCTACCTGTTTACTGTTCTAAAATGGTTAAAGAAGATTGTGTGGATGATTCCCCTCTCAGCTCAGAGAACAGTAGTCCATGCCCTAGTTACCTCTAGATTAGACTACGGCAATGTTCTTTATCTAGGCTCCAATAAAGCAACGATCCAGAGACTTCAATTGGTGCAAAATGCGGCTGCCAGACTGCTTTGTCGTGTGCCTAAGTTTTCCTCTATCTCTGGCTTTCTTCGTGACCTACACTGGTTGACGGTGGAGAATCGGGTCAAATTTAAAGCCTTGTGCTATATGTTTAAAATTAAAACAGGAGTGGCCCCGAAATATTAGCAAGATCTAGTTCAGCGCTATCAACCCTCGCGCCCTCTGATCTCTGCCCAGCAGACTAGGTTTATTGTCCCAAAAGTCAAATGTACTTGTATGCGTGGTCGGTCCCATTCTTATTTAGGACCGACCCTTTGAAACTCTCTACCTGCCTCCCTACCGGAGGAAACCATGTACGTTGTCTTCACAAAGGTTTAAATACTTTGTTTTTCAACCTCTAATTACCTTTTCTTTTTCATTCACAACCTTTTCTTTCCTACATGGACAGTGCCAGGAAACCCTTCAGGGTAGCTGTGCACCCTACAAATTCAATTTAATTAATTAATTAATAGCATCCCTGTAACCTTTGGTTTTTTCAATGAATATATTTATATATATGTATTAGATATATATCTATATATATATGTATTCCATAGGAAAAGCTTTTTTGACTTGCCTATATCTCTGGCGCTGTTTGACGAATCTTCAAAAATTTCCCTCAAAAAGTGTGCTGGTGATTTTAGTTGTGCATGGAAAGTTTCGGGGTGATCTGTCTAGTGGCGGCTGAGAAAAAGGGAAGAGTCATAAAAAGTGTGTTTCCTATGTTAATTCCCATAAGGATTTTGAACAGGACTGCAGCCCGAACTGCTGGACGGAATTACATCAAATTTGGCAGAAGGCTAGCTCTTGGTGTGACACTGTGCTTTTTGTCATTTGTTGTAAATCCATTCAGTAATTTTAGACTTAGTAAAAGAAAAACAAATTTGTATATATTGTGGCGCGAACCCTCCCAATCTCGTGCAGAGATCTGATTGGTCGCCAACACTTCAACCAGGAAGCTTTGGCAGCCATTTTGGGCCTCGGCTCCAGCGGTCCCCCCTCTATTGGGCTCTTATGAGCCCCAAGAACCACCACTTTCCTGGGGCTTTATAATATTAGTGGAGGGGGGCAGCGAGGACCCCATTCTGGGGCTTTAATATGCACTGGGGACCACCACCTCCCTGGAGTCTATGAAGAATGGTGTGGGGGCAGTGCGGACCCCCAGGGGCCACCACCTCTGCAGGGCCTCTAATATAATTAAAACTGTGAGGGGGACCGCACAGCCCCCTTCCCAGGCCATATACGGCCCGGGTACCACCACATCCCAGGGCCAGACTGTGCAAAGTGAAGGAGGGGGCCAATTGGCCCCGCTCCTGGAGCCACTTATGGCTTTAGGGTCTGCCACCCCAACTGGGCCAGCTCCTGCTATCTCCGGAGGTGCCCACTCTAGAAAGATAGCAGTTTCCTTTCGCTTGGCGGGAGGTGTGACAGCTCCTGCCAAGCGAGAGCAAACACTAACTCCGCTCCCAGCAAGCGGGAGCTGTTAAACTGCTCCCACTTGCTGGGAGCAGAGTTATCATGTGTTTCCCTGTCCACTGTCATGCGGACAGGGAAACAGATGAAAGATTGTTTCTGTATGCAGGGAGCTGCATATTTAGCAGCTCCCTGTGTGCTGGAGCAATGCCGGCTCCCAAAGGAGGCGGGGAGCCTGATAGGACTGCAGGGACATTGAGGCTTCCCCCATGGTCCCCAACGTAGTACACTGGGTGCCCTTGGTGGGGCCAGAGCACCAAGGTAGACATAGCCGGGCCCGAGGGATGAGTCCCCGGTACTGAAATTGGCCATGCGGCCCCCCTCCCCATGTTTCAAATACAAAGGATCCAAATTCCTGGGTTTGGGGCAGGCAAAGGAAATATGTTTCCTCTCATATTCCACGTTCAAAAACAATCTGAAATCCTTATTGGAGGTAACTGCATCAATGATCTATTGGAGCACAATCTGATCTGGGGTGACTGTGATGAGTGATTTCTTTCTCGTTGTCTCCTGGTGGGAGTCCATGATTCTCCCTTTTAATTACCCTGAGTACGGAAATGCCCATAATGATCTACAAGCACCGCCCATTTGGCCATGCCCCATTTTCCTTAGTAGTATGCAAAGGTCTTCCTGCCTATTCCCACGTTGATGGACAGATTAACAAAAGGACCTCAAGCGTGTTTCAAGCCGATTTTGGTGTAAGTTATTGATGCTGAGGAATACGAGGACATCTCCTCCAAACAAAGAAGCACTTATTTCATTTAGTTAAGGGGAAGTACCTCTGTTTGGTGGAGATTTACCTCTTTGTAGTCTCGTCGTCTTCTCTTGACGAGGATTCACGTTAGGTCAGATTTGTGGATGAAGACCCTCCAGAAAAAATCTCATTGCCAAAATTACATGCACACCTCATTGTCCTTTACACAGCTGTAGTGTAGAATATGCACGTGACATTTACTAAACGAGGTAGCACTTACTAATTAACCAAATTAAAGTACTCCAGTTGGGTAGGCATTTTCGGCAAACTGGGACTCTTCTTGGAAAAAATTAGGTTTGATTCTGGCGCTGGTGCTGATTTCACAGAAATTAAACCTCAACAGGCAGGGGAAGCACTTACAAATATAAACATAGCAGGTGCCCCAGTTGAAGCTCCCCCTCAGTAAAGCACAAATAATCATAACTTCTTGGGCTTGGCGAAGGCAAAGCAAGTGTGTTTCCTCTAGTATTCCACTTTAAAAAACTATATGAAATCTTTAATGGAGGTGATTTCATCGTTGATGTATTGGAACACAATCTGTAGTGTAGTGACTGTGATGAGTGGTTTCTTTCTTGTCTTCTCCTGGTGAGAGCAGAGTCCATAGTTCTCCCTTTTAAATACCCTCAGTATGAAATACCCAAAATCCATAGCACCACTCATACACCCACTCACAGACATACACAGGCACTTACACACCCATCACAGACCCACACAGGCACTCACAGACCTACTCACAGACCCACACAGGCACTCCCACTCCCACTAACAAACCCACACAGGCACTCAGAGACCCACCAACAGACACACACACAGGCACACACCATTCACACACCCATTCACAGACTCACGCAAACACTCACACACCCCCTCACACACACACACACAAACCCATGGGAAACATCATTTACCACAAATCCTTTTCCCCGCAGGGAATTACAATGCGGTTGTTACAACACCCACATTGTAACAATGCCTACCATTACTCCGCAAGTCGGAGCAACGACTTGCAGAGAGGGCAGAAGGTGTTGGATTTAAAATCCAACACCTTCCCTACTGTTGCACATACTGGATTTGGAATAGTAAATTATGCTATTCCAACATCCAGCACCTCCCAGAGCAAGTCGTTGTTACGATTTGCGGGGTAATGGTATGCGTTGTTACAATGCGGTCGTTGTAACAACCGTGTTGTCAATCCCTGCGGGGAAAAAGCGTGCGGAATAAAAAGGCATATTCACACTCACACATGCACTCACAGATCCACCCAGCCACTCACACAGCCACTCTCAAGGGTGACAGGTTACAGTTAGGATTAAGAAGATAAAATACTGTAGAAATTCACTGAAAAAAGCAAAGGTTACAGGGACATTATATTTAGGAAATAGAATTAAAAAAAACTTCAGAAATTCTCTTAATAAATCAAATGTTACAGGGATGTTATAGTTAGCCTCAGATTTCACTCGTACAAAACGATTGAAATTCAGTAGTTATAGTTACCTGAGCTAACTATAACTTACACCCTCGCAATGCAGTGCTTATGATCTCACACATTACATCACTCATGACAGTGAATTTCTTAGTTAAAAAAAAAAAAATGGATTTCCTAACTAAAACATCCCTGTAACCTATTTATATAATTTCACTGAAAAAACCACAGGTTTCAGGGACGTTATAGTTAGTTGGACATTTCACTCGTATAAAACCAGAGAAATTCAGCCGTTATGGTTAGTAGAGCTAACTATAACTCGCACCCTGCAATGCACTGCTGATGACATCACATATTACATCACTCATGACATGGTCAGTGACATCACTCATGACATCTCAAATGACATCACTGATGACATCATCCAGTGACTGAGTGTTTCTAAAAAGTTCAACAATGTTATATATATATATATATATATATATATATATGCCAAGGTGTATTAAAGAATGAGTGGGTGTATGAGTGTCTGAATGGATGCTTTAGTGGGTGCGTGACTGACTGTATAAGTGAGTGATTAAACGTGTCTTAGTGAATGCATGGGTGAATGATTAATCTGTGTGAATGACTGTATCAGTCTGTCAGTTGGTGTGTAAGTGCATGGGTTGGTGAGTAGCTACATCAGTGTCTATATGGGTTAATGATTGGTTGTCTGAGTACCTGTATGGGTGCCTGAGTGTCTGTGTGGGTGGGGGGTGTGTGACTCCCTGCAGTGTGAGTGGGTGATTCACTGGGTGTATGGGTTTATGAGTGCATGTGTTAGGGACTGTGTGGGTCAGTGAGTGTACTAATAGCTTTGAGTGAATGTATATCTTAGTGGTATATGTGTAAGCAACTACATATGTGAAAGGCAGTATATGTGAGTGTTGGCATATATAAGTAAGTATATGTGACAGTGAGTGATTGTGACAGTGGCTGCATGGATAAGTGTGTGCTTATGTCAGTAATTGTTGAAGAGAGTATGCATATGGTACTCTCTGTATGAAGAAGTGAGGTGGTGTGTGTGTATAACTGTATAGGTGAGTAAATGGCAGTGTAATTAATTCTTTGGGTGACTGACTAGGTGTTTGAGTAACTCTTTGGGTGAGTGGCAGTGTGTGAGTGTCTATATGGGTGTATGAGTGGATATATCAGTGGCTGTATTGATGAGGGTATGTACTAACTGCTATTGGTCTGTCTATGGTTTCGATACTGGTAGTCTGTATTTTAGAGTGGGTGTATCAAAGGTTTTATTAGGGTGTGAGGAGGTGCATCAGATGATCACGTGGTTGATGTCATCAGTGATGTCATCATTGATGTCATTTGAGATGTCATCAGTGATGTCATCAGTGATGTCACTGACCATGTCACGAGTGATGTAATGTGTGATGTCATCAGCAGTGCATTGCGGGGGCGCGAGTTATAGAGCTCTACTAACTATAACGGCCTAATTTCTCTGGTTTTATATGAGTGAAATGTCCAACTAACTATAACGTCCCTGAAACCTGTGGTTTTTTCAGTGAATTTCTAAGGTTTTTTAAATGCTAATCCTTAACTATAACGTCCCTGAAACCTGTGTTTTTTTCAGTGAATTTCTAAGGTTTTTTAAATGCTAATCCCTAACTATACCGTCCCTGAAACCTCTGGTTTTTTCAGTGAATTTCTAAGGTTTTTTAATGCTAATTTCTAACTACGCCCACATAGGTAGGACAGGTGCAGAAAGAGGAAGAAAGGCGCAGAAAGAAGCAAGAGAAGTGCAGAAAGCGGCAAGAGAGGTGCAGAAAGAGGAAGAAAGGTGCAGAAAGAAGCAAGAGAAATGCAGAAAGAGACAACAGAAGTCCAGAAAGAGGAAGAAAGGTGCAGAAAGAAGCAAGAGATGTGCAGAAAGAACCAACAGAGGTGCAGAAAGAGGCCCACTTTGACTGTACCTTACAACAGACTCATACAAAGTTTCTGTAACCATGATATATAAATTTTATCTTAGCAATGTATTTGTGTGAAACTTTTTTGGTTCTCGTAACCGAATAAAGTTATTTTGATTGATTGATTGATTGACTGCTCAGAATGTTAGGCCTACCAAATATAAAACAGCCATCCTAAGCATATCACTGTTGTAAGTCTGACCAAGTTTGTGAAGGTATGCATGCGTGTCTATGCTTTTACCTAGTGACATGTTAAATGAAAATAAACATACAAACACTTGAATACCTGTGTTTCAAACAGCTTACTGAGTAAATTTTTATAAAAAAAGGTGTATGCATTTCTTTCTGCTCACAATACAGGGCACATGGGTATTCAATAGTATATCTTTTTTTTCTTTTTTTTTTCTTTATGTAATGTGTATGACTTTATTACATTGTAACTGGACTTCCCTCACATTCTTCTTTTGAGTTAAGTCCTAGACTGCTTGACCACATCTACATAGAGAGTTAAGGAACTTTCTGTTGTCGACTTTGTCCTTTGAGCACTGATAACTTTTTTATTTTTTTATTATGTTTATTGAGCAGCTTGTAAGAACAGTAATCATACATAGTTCCCAACAAGGTGGGCAAAACAATTCTTCTGAGCCAATGTATCGTATACAAGACATTTATTTTGCATGTTAAGAACAAACCATCCTTTGTAAACAACCCCTCAACCCCCCAACCTCCCCCCCACCCCGGCACTAGTACATACAGTTGTGGCTTCTGTCATTAGTACAGTGTGGCGCCTCGCAGTCCCTTAGAGCAGTCCCACTCCTCCCGGCCCCCAGACAGCGTTCACACCTACAGGAGACTATGTCAAATCTGGATTTGAACGGAGATACCCAGAGAGGGGAGCCCAAAAGTCCTTCGTACGGGATGTTTCAGGCAACTCTTCCACGTATATTTCCAATTGGTCCCTACAATAAAGTAAATCATGGATCCATCTCTTGACCGTTGGTACAGCCTTTGCCCCCCAGCACTGTGCCACCGCTCTCTTAGCAAACAGGGTAGCTATTGCTACTATACGCCTATTACAAGGTTTAAGCTTCTGCACCCAGCCCAACAGACATACTTCAGGCGCGCATCCCACAGGTTCCGCAGTGATTTCAGTTAATACTTGCGTGACACGTACCCAGAATTTAGAGATGCCAGCACAAGACCAAGCCAAATGCACAAAATCCGCCTCCGCCTGGCCACAACGCACACAGCACGCACTTTCACGCAAGCCAAACTTGCAAAGTTGAGCCGGTGTGTAGTAGAGCTGGTGTAAATATTTGAAATGGATGATACGGAGGTTGCAGTTCACTGTCAGGTGCCCAGTTAATGCACAGCAAAACCTCCATGCTTCCAACGTCAACTCAGAGGACAGGAGGCCATTCCATTTATTATATGAGGGAGAAGCAGTTATTTCTTGTTCCCGGAGAGACGCATTATACAATTTGGTAATCAGACCGCTTTGGCTTTCCCCCGCCAGCACTGCCCGTAAGGCTTGTAGTGGTCGCGGTTCATTAGGGAACTCAGGGTAAATGTCCCAAATCGCCTGCCGCACGCGCACATAGGTAAACCCCAGCATGAATCCGGTGTCTTGACCCGCCTGCAGGTCTGACAAAGTCCGGAATCTACCCTGTTTATATAAGTCGCCGATATGAGTGATCCCCACCGCGCTCAGTGTCTGCAGGGCTGCCTGTTCCCTAGCGGCGGAAATACCAGGGTGCGCAGCAAGCGGTAATTTTGGGGCATACAAATAGTCCAACTGTGCTCTGCTCGCAAGGGTTTTCCACGCCCAGGCCGTACAATGAACCGGGCTAATTTCAGAACGCGGGCCTCCTCCCCCACCCATCAACGTAGCCGCCTTCAGGGGCATCGGCAGAACGGCGTCCGCCTCAATCGCAGTATGTGGTTGAAACTTCTGCGGGAAATACCAAAAATGCGCAAACTGCGCCTGTGCACATAGGTAATATAAGCGCATATCGGGGGCCTCAAACCCGCCACGGTCAAAGGACAGAGTCAGCACTGTCCAACTACATCGGGGCTTTCTTCCCCCCAGACAAATGTTAGAAGGGTCGACTGCAATGCAGTAAACAGCGCTTTGTTCAGGCGGATAGGAATGTTAACAAATAGATAAAGGAGTTTAGGCAAAAAAGACATTTTAATGACCGCAATGCGGTCCGCAAGTGAAAGCGGAAGTTTGGCCCAACGCGCAGCTTGATCTGTAATCTTGTCAACGGCCCGGCCGTAATTAGCCGTAATCACAACCTCAGGGTCCCTGTGTAGCCAGATACCAAGATATTTCACCGGATCAATCGACCACTTCAAGGGATATTCTAAATCAATCTCCGTAGTGCCTGCCGTTAACGGAAACACGGTGGACTTCGCCCAGTTAATGCCCAATTCCGAGTATCTTCCAAATTTGACATATTCACGCAGGATTGCAGATAAGTACGTAGCGGGTTCTCGGACATATAGCAGCATGTCGTCTGTATATAACGACACCACCAAGGGTCTCTGTCGAAACCGCAGCGCCGCCTGAGCATGCCATTGACTCAGCTTGCACGCCAGAGGCTCTAGCGCCAGCGCAATTAACATGGGCAACAGAGGGCATCCCTGCCGCGTGCCCCGTTTGATAGAAAAGGGATCGGAGACCCACCCGTTCACGCGAATCCGAGCAACCGGTGCAGTATACAGGAGTTGTATCCATTTTAAAAAGAACGGTGGCAGGCCCATCCGCAGTAGGACTGTAAACATGAACTCCCACTGAAGAGAATCAAAGGCCTTAGCTGCATCCAGGAGCACGGCCACCGCTTGGAAGTCCTGCTCAAAATAATGGAGGGTAGAGAAAAGTGTGCGAAGATTGTGCATTGTAGACCTTGAGGGCACGAATCCAGACTGGTCTGGTAGGACCAGTTTGGGAACTAGTGGCTGGAGTCTGGTTGCAATCATTTTTGCCAATATCTTGGCATCGAAATTTATGATAGAGAGGGGCCGGTAGGAGTCGCAGACATTTGCCTCCTTATCTGGTTTAAGAAGCATGACCAGTAAAGCCTCCTTAAGGGAGGGAGGTAGATCACCTGAGTCATACGCCTCAGCAAATACCTCTAGCAGGCGTGGCGCAAGAACATCAGCGTACGCCTTATAGAATTCGCTAGGGAGCCCGTCCAGCCCCGCTGCCTTGCAGGTCGGGAGAGACATGATGGCCTGCTTAACATCTTCCTCATCGAAAGGTTGTGTGAGATATTCGCGGTAATTTGGCGGCAACCAGCCCAATGCCACATCGTCCAAGTAAGCATGGATATCCTCCACAACTGGCAGTTCCCGGTCCCCATATAGGTCCGAATAATAGTCCAGCACAACTTTGCTAATCTCCGTATTGCCAAAATGCGCTACTCCCCCGTCCAGCAGTTCGATTATAAAGGCCTGGCTGCGCGGGGCGGCCAACTTCTGCGCCAATGAGGGGCTAGGTCATCCTCCCTCCCCATAATAACGGGCTGTGCACCTCCGGGATCTGTGCGCCATTTCTTGATCCACCGTCTCGTTATGCTCAGTTACTAACTCGCGAATTGCAGAGAGCGTCTCCGGTACTGGGTTGCAGGCATAGGCCCGCTCCAGTGCAGCTATTTCCCCCACCAGCTTTTGTATTCTACGGCGTAGATCTCTAAGGACCCCCGCCTGTGCATCCATGCAAACCCCCCGAATCGTAACCTTAAGGCTTCCCATAGTACCCACTGATTATCTACCGACCCTTCATTTTCCCTGAAAAAGTTTCGAATAGCCTCCCCTACTGTATGCTTAAAAACCTGATCAGTCAGGGAGGACGGTTGCAATCGCCACGAGAACGGGGGTCGGTCAAAACCAGGAACCTTCAGTTCCAGGAGGACAGGGGAATGATCAAACAGCGTCTTTGCTAGGTGTTGAACATCCCTGACCCAGGGACAGGCTGCCTCCGACAACAACCAATAGTCCAGCCGACCCACCTACCATGGACCGTAGAAATAAACGTACTCTCCCTGGTCTCTGGATGCCTCATACGCCAGATATCATGCAGATTCCCGGCATCCAGTATGCCCAGAAGCGCAGTAGTGGTTAGTCTTTGCCGCGCTGTCCCTACTCCCGACCTATCAGCGTTAACATCCAAGCAAGTATTAAAGTCTCCCCCCCAAACAATCTCGGCAGCATGAAAAGCAGAGATACGGCGCCACACATCCGCAAAAAATGGGTGTTCATCCACATTTGGACCGTATACATTCACCAAGAGCACGCTCACACCTCCAAGCGTTCCATGCACAATGGCCAATCGGCCCAGATCATCTGTCTCAGAGCTATGAACCTGGAATGGGACTCCCTTCCGGACAAGTATCATTACCCCCCGGGAATACGAGGAATAGGATGACATTATCCGCACCCCCGCCCACCGGGATCTCACATTCCGTTCGGAGTAAGTAGTAAGATGGGTCTGCTGTAACATGGCCACGTGAACGTGTAGCCTATCCAGGCTCGCTATCACAGTGCGTATCCTTTTGGGGCTGTTAAGACCACGCACATTCCATGTTAAAAATCTAAAGGTATCACTCACATGTCTAGAATGAGCCGTAGAAGCATACATATACCTAATACATTGTTGAGGGCATTATACCAGGGGACAACAGAGCGTTTCGTCGCAGGACTGCAAGGGCCACACGCTTCCCAAGATTGAAATATAAACGTTCCACACTTGAGTCTAGATAGTTTCGAACTGCACAGATAGACATGAACATTATTCAAAACTTTGTGCCAGAAGCCAGGCATAAGCCAATCAAAAAAAGTGCCAACTGCTCCCAACCCGCCACCCCCCACAGTCCCCCCTCCCACTTCGGCCTCCCCAACTTGCCAAAGCCATCCCAATGTCGAGAAAGCAACTCCCTCCAAAAGCCCTCATCCCAACCCAACCCCACCCAACCCAACCAACAAAAAAAACCCACCAGGTTCAGATGGGGCACTCCCATGTGGGGGGGCGTCGGAGCGCATCTAACCTCCCAACTGGTAGGAGGTGGCTGAGCCATTATGGTAGCTATACCTTTCACACAATCGCACAGTGTCCCCCAACTCACAGTCGGAAATAAGCAATTGGAGGCGTGTTTCTATCCCAAATATAGCAACCTGAGGAGAAGGAAAATGGTTAAAGGCAACAACGCAACATCTTACAGAGACTGTCGACTAGTCGCATAGAAGCACTGATGGAGCAAGGTAAATAAGAAATTTTTGAACCCCCTAATATTAATGCTAATAATTAATACTATTAATTGTTTTGATGACTAATCAACACTTTACGTCTCTTATAGACATCTTTTATAAGTGGTAACCGCAATTTATGTGCAAAAGTTAACCTACTTACATGTGTCAACGTGAAATAATATTAACATAATGGTTTGCGTACTAATTAGAGTAATGTTGCATGATTTGTGCTATGTAGAAAATTATATTGTGGCTAAAGAATGCGGATGGTAAGTAAACATTGGATGAAGATCAGCCGACTAAAACTGAACACGGAGAAGACAGAGGTCCTCATCCTCGGCTCCAACCCCTCATCCTGGGATGACTCCTGGTGGCCAACGACGCTGGGAGCAGCCCCGACACCCACCGACCACGCACGCAACCTGGGAGTCATCCTCGACTCAACGCTCTCCATGGCCAAGCAAGTCAACGCAGTCTCATCCTCCTGCTTCAACACCCTCCGCATGCTTCGCAAGATCTACAGGTGGATCCCGACAGACACGAGAAGAACAGTCACCCAAGCCCTCGTCAGCAGCAGACTCGACTATGGGAACGCCCTCTACGCGGGAGCCCCGGCCAAGCTCATCAAGCGACTGCAACGCATACAAAACGCCTCCGCACGCCTGATCCTCGATGTACCACGCCACAGCCACATCACCCCCCACCTGAGGAACCTGCACTGGCTCCCCGTCGACAGGAGAATCTCCTTCAAACTCCTCATCCACGCACACAAGGCACTCCACAAGACTGGCCCAGCCTACCTCAACAGACGACTCCTCTTCTACGTCCCCAACCGCCAACTCCGCTCCGCCGACCTCTCCCTCGCCACCGTCCCTCGCATTCGAAGAACCACCACCGGTGGCAGATCCTTCTCCCACCTCGCCGCCAAGACCTGGAACACCCTTCCACTAAGCCTACGACAGACCCAAGACCTGCTGACCTTCAGGAGGCTACTCAAGACCTGGTTGTTCGACCAGTAGCAGCACCCCCCCCCTTTTTTTCTCCCCCAGCGCCTTGAGACCCTCGCGGGTAAGTAGTGCGCTTTACAAATTCTGTGATTGATTGATTGAAACATAGCTTTACATGTCGCTTTTGCTAGGTAACACCTAATTGGGGTACGTAGAATGATGGGTGGGAAACGAAAAGGCTTATTTTCGTTGTTTTAATTATGATTGTGTTTGTTTTCATGATAGTTCGTTTGGGCCTGTTAAGCCGCGCTGTAAAGATGGCTGCCGAGGCAGATGAGCTTAATGCGCAAGTGCAAAATGGCTTCCAAGTGGAAGAAAGCTGCGGAAATATGTCACGTGATTTGAAAGTAAAGCCCAGAGTGAAGCGAGTCAAGGACGGCGTGACCTGTCACCAAATGGGTGCCAAAAAGGACTCAGCGAGAATGTATGAGAACCAAAGATGCAGCTGTGAATTAACAATGAACTGTTTAAAATAAAGTTACAAAAGAAGATACATGTGAGGAACTGTCAATCGGATTAGTAATGTCCTAAAGCCGTGAGAAAGGACAAAAGTTATAAACATTTTCGGAACCGGTTTAAGCAAGGAGGGCAATGAGGAGATGCTTGCCACCCCTCCAATGGACCAATTAGCGTGAATCTCGCCCCAAAGAATGAAACATTTCTGTTTAGTAAGCTAGTAATAGGGTATAAGAGGACCTACTCTTAGGTAGGAGGAGCGCTATTCATACATAATTTTTGAGCACTGAACTTTGACGCTGGAGAACTGCTGCTAGTTTCTATAGGCCATTTTTCTTTTAAAATAATTAATCTTTTTGCTTTTAAATCTGACTGGGAAGGAACGAGATCGTTGCGGGAAACCTGTATAGGTGGTCCGTCGAGGAGGCCTGTTTAGCGGGACAGACAGTCAGTTTCTGGGAGTTCTATGCTGTGATCTGCAATTTATCTGCCGAGGTGAACTTTATTTCTCATCTAAAAGGGTATGCATAAATTCTTTTAAAAGTTATTTCTTATAATGATATTAAACGTATTAAACTGATTAATAAAATTGAAACTTATTCATGCATTTAAAAGAAGTAGATAAACTTTATTACAATTAAAACTACGAGTCTGTGGTTCTTTAGCTCAATAAAAGTGTAATGTTTAATGAGTTTAAATGTGATTGAGCTGGTCTTAATCACCATCAACTGATTCCTACTAGTTGGTCCATCGACCAAAGAGCGGAATACCTTGATGTCTTAGAAACTGACAGGATTAAAACTGATTATGTATGATATTTGAGAAACCATCTTGTCAAGCTTTAAAAGGTATCCCGTTCTCTTCCAGCAGTCATAACTTTTTCTCCTAGGTGAAAGTGGATGGGATCCAGGGAATATTTGAATGAGTGAATGTATATGCGGTGTTATGGGCCCCACCGTCATATTGGTATAGTTGTTAAAAAGAGTGTTTTCAACCTGGATGTTATGTCCACAGGAGAAGAAATTATATTAGTAGCGCTGGATCAGATTTCTTGGTAGCAGAGTTATGGTTACTATAGATTAGTTTGGTGATTATTGATTATTGATTTTTGATTATTTCATGTCTAACACTTCATGTCGAGTTGTATTACGTTATATGTAAGTCGAAAATTTTGAAGCTTCCGGGAAGTAGGAAGTGGACACGTGTGGCAAGAGAAGTCACATGGAATAGTGCATTGTCTGGTTTTTCAAATTGGTGATAACACAGGTTGTGTTATGATAGGGACATTTTCTGTATAAAACGTGTATGAGTGAAATAGCAACCGGTTTTCTTGTGAAACTCTGGCCTTAATTCTCAGGAGCTGTGTAGTCTCCACATGTGTTTTATCCCCAGAGAAACGGGTTTACCCCTTGCTTGAAAGAAGGGTAAGGTAGAGAGAAGTGCTACACTTATCGAACGAAACGGTATTCTTGTACAATAGAGTAAACTATCACTTTTGTTTAGCGAAAACAGACAATGAAAATGTGTTTTATGTTGTAACTAATAAGATTTAGTCAAGAAAAAGAACTGCCGATAAATTTTGTAAAGGAGGGGTCAGGAGTAGAACTGACGTTGATAAAAGACCGCGCTGGGATTGGCCAGTACAGTAGAAACACGGAAATCGCCCTGATTGGTGCGTTGGTGTGAGACGCGCTGAGATAGGTCTGAAAAGCAGTGACGTAGAGGCTTCGGATTGGTGCGTTGGTGTGAGACGCGCTGGGATAGGTCCGAATAGCACATAGAGATCAGAGCAGAGTTACGGGTTTGCAGAAGGAAAGGAAATTGTGAAGAATGGCTTATTATGAATATGGTAGAGAGAAACCGTCATGGATGGCGAAAATTAAGAACTTCTTTAAGAAAGACAAAAAGGTAGTGACTAGAGAGGGACAGGTAATTCCTCCGCCGAAAACACCAGCTTCGCATATGATGCTGAAATACGGTTATCATACTTGCATTTGGTTAGAAAATTGGACAAAATATACTCAGAATGATGGAGTATTGGCTTTTCCAGAGAATGGTTCGTTTAGCATAGCGGTACTTCGAAATTTGAGAGAGAAGATGACGAAGCTTGAGCCAAGACCTAGACCGACACAGTTTGAAGCGTTAGGTGAGTGGGAAGACGAGATGTATGAACGAGAAAGGTACAGAGGTGCAAAGAATCATAGTTTAGTTCCTGGAAGGATATGGGGAGTGAATCATGAGGACAGAATGAAGCGTTGGAGATATGCTAATATGACAGAAGGGTTGTTTCCAGCTTTTACAGTTGAAGAGGGTACAGGAAAGAAGTGTGCAGAGAAAAAGAAACATACAGTTACAGAAAGGTACGGGTATGGAGGTAGCGAGACAGAGGATGAATTGCTGGAAGACATTTTAAACAGAAACCCACCTCCATATCAACAGAATTCTGCGGTGGTGACACCCAATGCACCGCCAACGGAAACTGGGAGGAATAAAAGTCCAGAACGAAGATACGAGATAAATAGGTCAAATGAGCAGCTAAAAACCCCACAAAGTGAAAAAGTTGACAGTGACAATGCAGCTGAATTAGCAAAAACTACAAAAGAATTGACTGAGAAAATAAGAGAGTTAACAATGAACATGGAAGCTGTGACTGTGCCAGTGACAATAGGACCAGTAATACCAGTTTTTGAGAACCAGAAAATAGATGAGCATTCCCTAGTCATCCCCATGAACTTAAATCTGCAAAGAATGAGAGAAGGAATGGAACTAGAAAATGATGGGGCAAGAAATTTGGTCAGTTCATATAGACCGAGCCCACCTACTAACCTGACAGTAAACGAGAGTGAGATAAGGAGGATTCCTATGGGAACTGAGTCTGCATCAGAAACACCAGAGAGGAATAGAAATTGGATAGAAATAAATAGCACACCTGTAGGTCCAACTCCAGACGAATTAAGTGAATGGATGAGAAACCTGCAGAAGAAAGAGACAGAACCGAAACCATTAGATGTAATTAGGCTAAAGATAGATGTGGAAGAATTAATTTTAGGGACTATTGGTACAGAAAAATTGAAAACATACCAGGACGACGAGATAATGTTCTTGTGCAAGAGCATTACTTGGAGAGCTAGAAATCTACATGACAAATTGGAAGAGACAGCGAATGAACTAGGAGTGGAATTTGTAAAAGTCAGGAGTTTGCAGAAACCGTATAGGGTAGATTTTTGTGAGAAAGATATAGAAAATCTGAACACATCAGGACGTTTAACACAGATAAAAGAACTGATTGTTTTATTGAGAAAATGGGGTGATGTGGACAGATGGAGAAGCAGGTGGACTAAAAGGAATGAGAGAATAACAGATAAAGCGTCTTTGGCGTTTGCAGTGACAGACAAGGAACCAGTTGTAAGGGAGTATCCGATGAGAGAAACTCCAGGAGGTAGTTATGTACATGTCCCTTGGTCCAGACAAGATATACTGTCATTTACAAATGACTTTCCAAAATTGAGAGAAAAACCTGTAGAATGGTACAGACAAGTGGAAAGGTTTGTCAAAGTTTCGAAGGTGTTATGGGTAGATTTGGATGGGTTATTTGACATTGTAGTACCAGCCGATTTATGGACAGAATGTAAAATCACCATTGATTGGCCAACTGTAGAATACCCAAGAGACGCAAAGACAGGAGCGCCAGGACCAGAAGTGATGAGGAAATATGAACAGGTTATTACCTTTTTGAAAAACAAAATTCCACCCAAAGAAACTGATTGGGTAAAAATTGACAGAACTACGCAGGAGAGTAAGGAGTCTGTACATGCCTACTATGAGAGGCTACTTTTGGTCTTCAAACAGTATAGCGGTTATGAGACTCTGAATGAGAAGGACATGAGTCATTTTGTATATAGATTTGTTTATGGATTGAAACCAGAAATAAGCGAAATGATTAAACAGCATATGATATGCTGGCAGAACAGTACAGTGGATGAAGTGTTGAGGTATGCCAAGTATTGTAGTGATGACATTGAATGTAGACAGCGTAAATTAAAGGAGAAAGCAATGTGGGCGCAAGTGAAAGTTGCAGAAAAACAAGAAGCTCAACTGAATAATCAGGGTAATGAGACAGGACAAACTAAATCCAAACCGAATATAGGTAAAGGCAAAGGCCAAATGAGTATAGAAGAAGCAAAGAAGAAGTGGCCATGCCACAACTGCGGAAAGTTAGGGCATTGGAGAAACGAGTGTAAATTTCCTCCAAAAGCTAATACGGAAAATCAATCATTAAATCCACAGGTGCAGAGTGAGGTGAGTTACCAACAGCTGCAGCAACCGCAGGTAGTTACTCAGCAGAGTCAGGTGCCACAACCACCACTTCCCAAGAGTGTAAATCCACAGAGATACAGTGCAGAGACAGGATTCTACGGAGGAGAGCAGGTAACACAATTGCCGCGCGCAGCTGCGATAACGCAGTATTGGTTACGACAGGATGGGAATGAATCGGATGAAAGTTTATGACGGTGCCTAGGAGAGGAAGAAGAGTGCGTACTTGGCGCAACTCTAGAGGTAGATCAGGCAGGTCCATTTGTGGATGGAGAAGTGAATGGTGCAAATGTAACATTCCTTGTGGACACTGGAGCTACCCGTTCTACTGTCAGATCAGTGGAAATTCCAAACCTTCCTCTCTCAGGTGAATATATCCAAGTCGTTGGTGTCTCAAATCAGCAAATTAAGGCGCCACTTACTAAATTAGTAGAAGTAAAAATTGGACCATTCAGAGAAATGCACCGATTTGTGGTGTGTGATTGCAGTCCTGTAAATTTACTTGGACGCGATCTACTTTGCAAAATGAATTGCACCATCTATTGTACTCCGGATGGGATTGCATTTCAGACACCAGATGAAGATGTATTGTATAAAATGACAATGGCAGAATTAGAGCCAGGAGTGAATGACATGTTTCCTGTGTTCGATGTAGAGAAAATTCCAATTGAGTTAAAAGAAACAGTCAAACAGGAGGTATGGGATTTTACAGGCGAAGACATTGGGTTAATGAGAGGAGTAGACCCTGTTAAAATTTCTGTTAAAGAAGGAACAAATTACCCAAATACTCCACAATATAAATTGACGCCAGAAATCATTGAAGGAATAACACCTGTAATAAATAAAATGATTGAACAAGGAATTTTGAAAGAAATAATGAGCAGTCCATGTAATTCGCCTATAATGGGACTGAAAAAGCCGAATGGAACATATAGAATAGTGCAAGATTTACGAAAGGTTAATAAAATTGTCGTTCCTTGTTGTCCAATTGTACCAAACCCTGCTGTAATACTGTATCAGATTCCACATGAGGCGGAATGGTACACTGTCATTGATTTGTGCCATGCATTTTTCTCTATCCCGTTACATCCAGATAGCCAGCCATTATTTGCATTCAGGTTCGGAGAGCGTATTTTGGCATGGTGCCGAATTCCTCAGGGGTATACAGAAAGTCCCTCGATCTTTAATCAGATCCTAAAGAAATCATTGGAAGATTTAAAAATGCCTGAAAAATCTGTGATGGTTCAGTATATTGATGACCTACTGGTGGCATCAAAAACTAGAGAAGCATGTGTTACTGACACAATTGCTTTACTGAACCATTTAGCAGGAGGAGGACATAAGGTGTCCCCATCAAAATTACAGTTTTGTCAACAAGAAGTTCAATACCTAGGTCATAAAATTGAAAAAGGAGTGCGAAAGGTAACGACTGAGAGAATAAAAATTATCCGAGGAATGAGAGCTCCAATGACACAAAGAGAGGTGAGAATGTTCCTGGGAATGGTTGGATATTGTCGACAGTGGATAAGTGGATTTTCACTAATTGCGAAACCATTACAGCGATTGACAAAAAAGGATGTTAAAGATCCGTTTGAATTGAATGATGAAGAAATGAAGGCATTCAGAGAACTAAAAGCGAGACTGTGTGAAGCACCGGCATTGGGAATGCCTGACTATGAAAAAGAATTTGAGCTGTATTGTAGTGAGAGAGATGGATGTGCATTTTCAGTGTTAGTACAAAAACATGGAAATATGAAAAGACCTATTGCATATTTTTCAGCTGTTTTAGACCCGGTAGCAAAAGCGTTGCCTGGATGTCTGAAAGCAGTAGCTGCTACTTGTGTGAGTCTGGAACAAAGTGAAGGCATTGTGATGGGATACCCACTGAAAGTATATGTTCCACATTCGGTTGAAATTCTTTTGACAAGAACCAAAACTCAATACATGACACATAGTCGGCTGACTAGGTACGAAAAAGTGATTTTAAGTGCAGACAATGTAACCATTGACAGATGCACAAGCGTGAATCCTTCGACATCATTGCCGGATGAAGAGAGTGTGAAAGACAAAGATGAGGTTGACCATGATTGCTTGAACGTACTTGAATACTGTACAAAACCAAGGCCAGATATCAGAGATGAGCCTTTAAAAGAATCAGATTATGTGATGTTTGTGGATGGCTCATGTTTGAGGACAAGTGAAGGAGTTTTGAGTGCAGCGTATGCTGTATGTACAGTAGCTGCAGTAATGGAAGCATCTTGTTTGAGAGGGATACGTTCCGCCCAAGTGGCTGAACTGATTGCTCTAATTCAGGCATGCAAACTGGGAAAGAATGTTCGAATCACAGTGATCACGGATAGCCAGTATGGCTTCGGAGTGGTCCATGATTTTGGGCAGATCTGGTCCCAAAGAGGTTTCTTGACGTCTGCAGGAACTCCAATTCGAAATGGTGAGTTTGTGAAGAAATTACTTGAGGCGATACAGCTGCCTAAACAGATTGCCGTGGTGAAGTGTACTGCGCACAAAAATGGGGAAGACTACATAACTGTGGGCAACAAATATGCTGACGAAATAGCTCAGTATTGTGCCAAAAATGTAGTCTCGTTGAACAGGAGAAGAGAAAGAGAGCATGTTTCATGTCCTTTGCTGTTTACTAACATTATCGAAACATGGGATGAGGTGAGACAATTACAAGAAGCTGCAGATGATGAGGAAAAAGATAGCTGGATAAAAGCAGGATGCAGGAAAAGGGAGGAAGATGATGTTTGGGTTTATAGAGATGAAAGACCAGTTATGCCTGATAGCATGATTTCTAACATGGCACGGATGTACCATGGACAAGCTCATATTGGAAGGGATGCCATGATCCGACTTTTTAGACAAACATGGTATAACCCAAAATTCAGAGCTATAGCTGAAAGTCTTTGTCAAAGATGTCTTATTTGCCAACAGATAAATCCAGGAAGGAAAACAGTAGTAAGTTTAGGAACAATAGGACGAGAGGGAGGTCCTTTCACGAGAATGCAACTGGATTTCATAGAAATGCCCCCAAGCAATAGACTGAGGTATGTTCTTGTGGTCGTTTGTTTGTTTTCTCGTTGGGTGGAAGCCTATCCGACCAGAAGGAATGATGGGATTACAGTAGCTAAGCTCTTGCTGAGAGAATTCATTCCAAGGTACGGTTTTCCAGTAACGATTGAAACAGATAGAGGAACACATTTTCAAAACGAACTAATTCAATTGATATGTGAAGCTCTTGGTATTCAACAGAAATTGCACTGTGCATACAGACCAGAGGCTTCTGGAGTGGTAGAACAAGTGAATGGAACAATAAAGAATAGGTTAGGGAAAATGTGTCAAGCCACAGGACTCAAATGGCCAGATGCCCTTCCACTGGTACTAATGACTATCAGAAGCATACCTGATAGGAAAACAGGTCTGAGTCCCCACGAAATAATCATGGGACGAGCAATGAGACAAGCACATGTACCTGTCAACAAACTGCTGACTATAACTGATGATCTCGTGATGGATTATTGCAAAGGATTAGCTGATGTGGTACATTCTGTGTTTCATCAGGTTGGACCGGATGCGACCACTCTTGAAAGAAAACCAGCTCATGATTTGAGTCCAGGAGATTGGGTCCGCATAAAAGTCCACAGAAGAAGAAACTGTTTGGTTCCTCGCTGGGACCAACCACGACAAGTGATCCTGGTGACAACAACTGCAGTCAAATGTGCAGGAGTGAAAAACTGGGTACATGCCAGCCACACTATCAGAGTTCCAGATCCTGAAGCTCGACCTGTAAGTCGACATCTGGAAGACCCAGGTACAAGTCTAACAACCGGAGAAGAATTTGAAATAGCAAAAGTTCCAGAACTTGAAGATCGACCTGTAAGTCGACATCTGGACATATCAGACACCAGTTCAGCATCTGATACCGATCAATCAGATTGTGATGAAAAGCTAAAGAATAAATGGAACAATGACATCATAAACGAAGAAACTGAACAAAGAGACAGTGACAGTGATCAGCCAAGCACAAGTTATGGTAAAAATCCTTCAAAAATTGTCAAATTAGACAAGGGAGGGATAGATTCAAATAGAGAGATAGAAGAATCGGAAGAACACCGAGGAGCAATAGGGACAGACCAACAAACAAAAGAACAGGGAAATATAGAAACAGACAGAGAGATCAACGAAAATTCGGAAGAACCTCGAGGAGGGATAGAAACAAGTGATCGAACAGAAAAGACACAGGAAGAAAAAGAGCTAGACAAAGAAGGTGAAATCATAAAGTTCAAAATAAGAGGAAATGAAGTAAGGTCTGAAACAGAATCAGAAGAAAGTGAAGGAGAGAGAAAACAGAGACTAGGACCAAGAAAAAGAACTTGGAGAGCTGAACGAGAAGAAAAAGAAAGTGAACCGAAAAGGCCGAGAAAAGGAGATAATTGGCCCCATGAAGTCAGAAGATTAAGATATAAAATCATAAAGATATACAGAGATAATGCAGAACAAGTAAATGAGATAACAAGTCAAAAAGAACAAGAAAAACAAAGAGGAAAACAATTGCAGAAAACAAAAAGAGTAAAGAAAGTTAATTTGAAATATAAGTCACCTGAATGGCTATACATCGCATTGACTGATATCAAAGAAGAAGAAATCACTCACGATAACGCCGAAGAAAGCTACAAACCAATGGGTGAAAGTGAAGTGCAACAAGTTTGAAGAGATTGAAAAGAAAAAGCCGGACTGGACATTAAAAACCTGAATAAGACAAGAAAGAGTTCTGAGAGGAACTAAAGAGAGTACCAAACGAGACAAAGTGAGAGAGTAGAGTGGCTGAAACGTCATTCTGAGGTGTGGTGACACATTTTCTGTACAAATATATATATTTAGGTAATAAGAATAAGATGGTAGATACAGAGAATAGATGTGCGTTTTTACGTAGATGGTGTAGAATGTGTTTCTTTTGTACAGGTTTATTAATGTTTGTATGGCTTATCTTAGCAATCACCATTCCAATTAGATTAGCTGTAGAAGAAACGTCCATATTAGAGAACAACACAAAGAAGGATAAGGAAGTTAACATACAGAATACAGCAACATTAATAGATAGTGCAGAGTTACATAAGGATAGATCCATAACAGATTTTTCAAAGAATGTTTTCACAAAATTATTATATGAATATGTAGAAACAATGGATGTAAGAGATTGTTATGTTTGTATGCAATTACCTGCGTCTGTTTCAGAAGGTGTGACCTATCATCACCTTCCTTTGACGTATGGAATAACATGTAGTGTTTTAGCTAGTTTGTTTTATAAAACAGGTAGATTAGAATATTATTACACTGACATAAATAAGATTTTTGCAAAAATTCCTATAATTCCTGAATTGAACAAGGTGAAAGTAGCAAAGATGTTTGGTGAATTTTTCTTAGAAAATAAAGAATTGACATTAGATGATGTAGTTAAACACAACCTTACTTGTGAGTTAAAGAAAGAGGAAAAGGTATTTTTAGAGATGGTAGAAAGTAGAAGAGTCAAATTTCAAAGAAAAGTAGTAGAGGAAGAGATGAAAACACCCCTTTGGACATTTGAAGGAGAAAGTAATGATAAGAAAAAGACAAATGCAGCTATGACTTTAGATTGGCCCCAACAGGGAAAGTTGTGTATTAGTAGAAATAGAACTAGGTATGACAACTATTTCGTGGGTTCCAGTGACTGCCGAGACAATTATAAAATTTTAGGAGGATGGGGATTCAAAGGAGGAAAAGATCCAATATTTCCAGGGATCTATTATATTTGTGGAAACAGAGCTTATTACAGGTTGCCGGACCATTGGTATGGGTCGTGCTACTTAGGCCTGGTCTTTCCAAAAATCTTTCATGTAGATAGAGAAGAAAAAGGAACACACGAAATGGGTGAAACATTCACACGTAGAAAGAGGGAAAGTTTTTCAGAAATAGTGGGTGACATTTTTGGAGCAATGATACCAGCAGTGGGAATATCTTTGAATGCATTTAAAATTCGAAAATTGTCCACAGTAGTAGATCGTTTATCAACGAATACTGCTGGAGGGTTCTTGATGGTAAATACCGAGATGGTTGCCATGAGAGCTATGGTGATGCAAAATCGACTTGCCCTTGACATTCTTTTGGCAAAAGAGGGAGGAGTCTGTGGAATGCTGAAAGTCCAACATTGTTGCACTTACATTCCAGATAAAAGTGAAAATATACAAAAGTATATAAAGAATATTACTAATTTGCACAAAGAACTTGTTCCACTGGAGGTTGAAAATGCTTGGGAGAAACTTGGTAAGAGTTTTTCCTCAATACCAAAATGGTTCACTGAAATAGGTAGTTCTATTGTAGGGAAAGTTTTGATATCAGCAACAGTAGTAATTTTAGTGGTGTTATTTGTGAAATTTGTTGTTATATGTATTAAAAGGAGAAAAAGACAAAACAAAATGAAAAGAGAAAATAAGATAAATAAAGAAAGAGAACGAGAATTAGGTGAAATAGAATTTGAAGAACTAAAAGAAAGTATGTATGAGAGAACAAAAAGACAAGATGAAAGGGATACTGATGTGTACAAACTAACAAGAAGCAAAAGAACCGTAAACATGCTATCTGTAAAATTGTGTAACATGGGTTTTTGTGGTGATATTAAAAATCACCAAAGGGGGAGTTGATGGAGCAAGGTAAATAAGAAATTTTTGAACCCCCTAATATTAATGCTAATAATTAATACTATTAATTGTTTTGATGACTAATCAACACTTTACGTCTCTTATAGACATCTTTTATAAGTGGTAACCGCAATTTATGTGCAAAAGTTAACCTACTTACATTTGTCAACGTGAAATAATATTAACATAATGGTTTGCGTACTAATTAGAGTAATGTTGCATGATTTGTGCTATGTAGAAAATTATATTGTGGCTAAAGAATGCGGATGGTAAGTAAACATAGCTTTACATGTCGCTTTTGCTAGGTAACATCTAATTGGGGTACGTAGAATGATGGGTGGGAAACGAAAAGGCTTATTTTCGTTGTTTTAATTATGATTGTGTTTGTTTTCATGATAGTTCGTTTGGGCCTGTTAAGCCGCACTGTAAAGATGGCTGCCGAGGCATATGAGCTTAATGCGCAAGTGCAAAATGGCTTCCAAGTGGAAGAAAGCTGCGGAAATATGTCACGTGATTTGAAAGTAAAGCCCAGAGTGAAGCGAGTCAAGGACGGCGTGACCTGTCACCAAATGGGTGCCAAAAAGGACTCAGCAAGAATCTATGAGAACCAAAGATGCAGCTGTGAATTAACAATGAACTGTTTAAAATAAAGTTACAAAAGAAGATACATGTGAGGAGCTGTCAATCGGATTAGTAATATCCTAAAGCCGTGAGAAAGGACAAAAGTTATAAACATTTTCGGAACCGGTTTAAGCAAGGAGGGCAATGAGGAGATGCTTGCCACCCCTCTAATGGACCAATTAGCGTGAATCTCGCCCCAAAGAATGAAACATTTCTGTTTAGTAAGCTAGTAATAGGGTATAAGAGGACCTACTCTTAGGTAGGAGGAGCGCTATTCATACATAATTTTTGAGCACTGAACTTTGACGCTGGAAAACTGCTGCTATTTTCTATGGGCCATTTTTTTCTTTTAAAATAATTAATCTTTTTTGCTTTTAAATCTGACTGGGAAGGAACGAGATCGTTGCGGGAAACCTGTATAGGTGGTCCGTCGAGGAGGCCTGTTTAGCGGGACAGTCAGTTTCTGGGAGTTCTATGCTGTGATCTGCAATTTATCTGCCGAGGTGAACTTTATTTCTCATCTAAAAGGGTATGCATAAATTCTTTTAAAAGTTATTTCTTATAATGATATTAAATGTATTAAACTGATTAATAAAATTGAAACTTATTCATGCATTTAAAAGAAGTAGATAAACTTTATTACAATTAAAACTACGAGTCTGTGGTTCTTTAGCTCAATAAAAGTGTAATGTTTAATGAGTATAAATGTGATTGAGCTGGTCTTAATCACCATCAACTGATTCCTACTAGTTGGTCCATCGACCAAAGAGCGGAATACCTTGATGTCTTAGAAACTGACAGGATAAAGTTGATTATGTATGATATTTGAGAAACCATCTTGTCAAGCTTTAAAAGGTATCCCGTTCTCTTCCAGCAGTCATAACTTTTTCTCCTAGGTGAAAGTGGATGGGATCCAGGGAATATTTGAATGAGTGAATGTATATGCGGTGTTATGGGCCCCACCGTCATATTGGTATAGTTGTTAAAAAGAGTGTTAGTAGCGCTGGATCAGATTTCTGAGTAGCGTTTGTTTTTTACTTCCACGAATATAACAACCTGAGGAGCAGAAGAATGGTTAAAGGCTACATAACCAAATCAGACAGAGACTATCAATCAACCGCAGTATACATGACAGGCTGTTGGGACCCTACTGTTCTTCAGTGTCGGAGGGCACCTGAGACACACGTCTTGCCCGTTTCAAATGTTTGGCATGTTCAAGGGCAGCCTTAGGAGTAGTGAAGATTTTGGAGTCTCCCTTAGGACCAATGCGCAAACGGGCAGGGTACAACATTGAGTAGGGGACCCCTTCAGAGTGCAGGAACTTTTTTACGGCCCCAAACTCCCTCCTTGCTGCCTGCACCGCAACAGTAAAATCAGGAAAAAAGGAGAGAGAGTTGCCCTGATGTACAATGTTTACCTTGTCGCGGGCCATCCGCAAAATCACATCGCGATCCTTGTAATTTAACAGACGCGCTATAATTGGGCGTGGTGGAGGGCCCCGGAGCAGGTCGTGTCATGAGGGATCTATGCGCCCGTTCGACTATGAACATGGGGGACAGCAGATCGGCGCCAAAAATGTCCTTTACCAAGTTCTCAATGTACAGTTCCATCTTACCTACATTTGTGGATTCTGGGAGGCCCGTTATGCGGATGTTGTTGCGTCGGGAACGGGCCTCCAAATCCTCGTTCTTTGCCTGTATTAGGGAGAGCACTTTCTCCATGTTCAACGCCCTCCCGGTGACCTCACTTAGTCCGTCTTCCGTCGCCGACACACGCTGCTCCACTTCACCCATGCGAGTATTGTGTTTTTCAAGTTGTGCCGACATATGGTCCAGGCGATGGTTCACCGCAGCCATTGTCCCCTCTATAGACTGAAGACTGCGCTGCATAGCCAGCAGTGTCGCCTCGAGGGTGGGGGGTTCAGCAGCAGGGGCGTCCACCTCTGAGACGGAGGCTGCCCTCTGCGAGGCCTTCGAGGATTTGCGTGCCTCAAAGGTGAGGCGAGGTTGTGTTTTATCTGTACGCCCCATAGCAACGTGCAGTATTGGCCCACAGGCCCAGTGAGAACTATTATGGCGGTGCTCACAGGAAGGGAATCAAGGGAGAGATCGGCCACAGCGAGGGCACTTCTCGTGATACAGATATACACAATGCAACCCCCGATTGCAAAGGGGGGGACCCCAATCGCAAGTTGGAGAGAGTCCCTCAAAGCGGAGCGACTGGCCACCCTATAAACAGCTGCGCAGTGCAGTTCTCAACTGGAGCCCAGGGGCAGAAAGGAACACAGTTATTGAAAAGCAGACACAAGCCAGATAACGAGTGAGTAGGGGGAGGCTCCACCCAATGCGCCTCAGCGGAACAGCTGCTTTACCGCACCCCGGGCCTCAGCCCCAGCCTGAGATCAAAGCAATGCAGGCACTATGCACAGTCTCAGTCTGCCAAATATCACCACAATCCGCCACACTGCCGAGTCGACACCAGCACAGACCGCCACTCCCCCGCGCGCCCAACGCCCAGCCACAGCTCGCAGGCCACGTCCCAACCCCCCCACCAGCGCCGCCTCCACAGCCACCGGCAGAGGGTGGGCTGCCCCCCACTCACCGCCACCGGCGCTGGACACACGAGGTACCGCAGTGTCTCCTCACAGCTCCAATTGGCGCAGGCAGGATTCGCGGGCCGCAGGGATTCAGTCACGCTCTCTCCTCCGGCGGCGGCGGCAAGTCCACAGCCCAGTGCAGCAGTCCGATGAGGCCGACACCAGGGAGCACCAAGTACGCTCAGATGGCAGGACCAGCCCCCGAGGCAGCCACAGCGACCCACCACAGGCAGCAGGAGCCTCAGTGCTACTCATGGCGCTCCGTCCTCAGGGCCTCGTGGGGGCCGCCATCTCAGATGTAGGTCGCCGAGCACAGCCTCCCCTCGCCAGTGAGCGCGACAGCGAGTCTCAGCGGCGATTACAGCCCCAACCAGGCAGGGCACTCCTGTGAGTAGCAGCGCTCAAGTTTCCGTGCTGGAATGTAGTGTGGCAGACGGATATTAGGCGGATTGCAGGCTCAGGCGGGCAGAGCCTCTCTAGTGAGTGGCCATCTTGCCGCGCGCTCAAGCCACGCCCCCCAATAGTATATTTGAGGGGCTCTATAACACATATATACATAAGACATGTCTGCCTGTGCAACTGAATGACAGAGCAGAACTGAGAAAATGTGACCACCTATAGGAGAAGTTACCCGCTTTTTAAGCTACCATCTTCAGATGCATAACACATGTAAGAATACATATACAAGTAGACATATACCTCAGTCACAAGAGCACGCAGACCTTTAAACTTGACAGCTTGCACTTCCCATTTGAGTACAGAAAGAGGCGAGAGAAGTTCAGAAAGAAGCAAGAGAGTTGCAGAAACAGGCAAAAGAGGTGCAGAAAGAGGGAACAGGGGTGCAGACAGAGGCAAGAGAGGTGCAGAAAGAGGGAAGAGGGGTGCAGAAAGAGGCAAGAGGGGTGCAGAAATTTGCAAGAGAGGTGCAGAAAGAAGCAAGAGCAGTGCAGGAAGAACCAACAGAGGTACAGAAGGAGGCACGAGGGGTGCAGAAAGAGGCAAGAGAAGTGCAGAAAGGAGCAACAGAAGTGCAGAAGGAGACAAAAGAACTGCAGAAAGAGGCAAGAGAGTTGCAGAAGGAGGCAAGAGAGGTACAGAAAAAGGGAACAGGGGTGCAGAAAGAGGCAAGAGAGGTGCAGAAAGAGGGAAGAAGGGTGCAGAAAGAGGCAAGAGGAGTGCAGAAAGAAGCAAGAGGAGTGCAGAAAGAAGCAAGAGAAGTGCAGAAAGAAGCAAGAAAAGTGCAGAAAGACGCAACAGAGGTGCAGAAAGAGGCAAGAGGGGTGCAGAAAGAGACAAGAGAAGTGCAGAAAGAAGCAACAGAGGTGCAGAAAGAGGCAAGAGGGGTGCAGAAAGAAGCATGAGAGGTGCAGAAAGAAGCAAGAGAAGTGCAGAAACAAGCAACAGAGGTGCAGAAGGAGGCAAGAGAAGTGCAGAAAGAAGCAAGAGAGGTGCAGAAAGAAGCAACAGAAGTGCAGAAAAAAGCAACAGAGGTGCAGAAAGAGGCGTGAGGGGTGCAGCAAGAAGCAAGAGAAGTGCAGACAGAAGCAACAGAGGTGCAGAACAAGGGAAGAAGAGAAGTGCAGAAACAGACATACGAGGTACAGAAAGAAGCAAGAGCAGTGCAGAAAGAACCAACAGAGGTGCAGAAGGAGGCAAGAGGGATGCAGAAAGAGGCAACAGGGTGCAGAAATTGCAAGAGAGGTACAGAAAGAAGCAACAGAGGTACAGAAAGAGACAAGAAAACTGCAGAAAGAGACAAGAGAGTGGCAGAAACAGGCAAAAGGGGTGCAGAAAGAGGGAACAGGTGGGCAGACTGAGGCAAGAGAGGTGCAGAAAGAGGGAAGAGGGGTGCAGAAAGAGGCAAGAGCAGTGCAGAAAGAACTAACAGAGGTGCAGAGAGAGGCAAGTGGGGTACAGAAAGAGGCAAGTGAAGTGCAGAACGAAGCAAATGAGGCAAGAGAAATGCAGAAAAAGGCAAGAGAGGTGCAGAATAAGGCAGGAGATGTGCACACAGAGGCAAGAGGGGTACAGAAAGAAGCAAGAGAAGTGCAGAAAGAAGCAACAGAAGTGCTGAAAGAGGCAAAAGGGGTGCAGAAAGAGGCAAGAGAAGTGCAGAAAGAAGCAACAGAGGTGCAGAAAGAGGCAAGAGAGGTGCAGAAGCAGACAAGAAAGGTGCAGAAAGAGGGAACAGGGGTGCAGAAAGAGGCAAGAGGGATACAGAAATTCGCAAGAGAGGTGCAGAAAGAAGCAAGAGCAGTGCATAAATAAGCAAGAAAAGTGCAGAAAGAAGCAAGAGAGGTGGACAAAGAGGGACGAGGGATGCAGAAATGTGCAAAAGAGGTGCAGAAAGAACCAAGAACAGTGCAGAAAGAACCATCAAAGGTGCAAAAAGAGGCAAGAGGGGTACAGAAAGGGGTAGGAGAGGTGCACAAAGAGGCAAGAGGGATACAGAAAGAGGCAGGAGCGGTGCAGAAAGAAGGAAGAGAAGTGCAGAAAGAAGCAACAGTTGTGCTGAAAGAGGCACGAAGGGTGCAGAAAGAGGCAAGAAAAGTGCAGAAAGAAGCAACAGAGGTACAGAAAGAGGCAAGAGTGGTGAAGATACAGGTAACAGGGGTGCAGAAAGAGGCAAGAGGGATGCAGAAATTTGCAAGAGAGGTACAGAAAGAGGGAAGAAGGGTGCAGAAAGAGGCAAGAGGGATGCAGAAATTTGGAACAGAGGTGCAGAAAGAAGCAAGAGCAGTGCAGAAAGAACCAACAGAGGTGCAGAAAGAGGCAAGAGGGGTACAGAAAGAGGCAAATGAAGTGCAGAATGAAGCAAAAGAGGTGCAGAAAGAACCAACAGAGGTGCAACAAGAGGCAAAAGGTGTGCAGAAAGGGGTAGGAGAGGTGCACAAAGAGGCAAGAGGGGTACAGAAAGAGGACAGAGGGGTGCAGAAAGAAGGAAGAGAACTGCAGAAAGAAGCAACAGAGGTGCTGAAATAGGCACAAAGGGTGCAGAAAGTGGCAAGAGAAGTGCAGAAAGAAGCAACAGAGGTACAGAAAGAAGCAAGAGTGGTGCAGAAAGAGGGAAGAGAGGTGTAGAAAGAGGCAAGAGAATTGCACAAAGAGGGAAGGGGGTCCAGAAACAGGGAAAAGGGGTGCAGAAAGAAGCAAGTGAGGTGCAGAAAGAGGCAAGAGAGGTGCAGAAAGAGGCAAGAGAGGTACAGAAAAAGGCAAGAGAGGTGCAGAAACAGGCAAGAGAAGTGTTGAAAGAGGCAAGAGAACTGCAGAAAGAGGCAAGAGAGTTGCAGATACAGGCAAAAGGGGTGCAGAAAGAGGGAACAGGTGGGCAGACTGAGGCAAGAGGGGTGCAGAAATAGGGAAAAGAGGTGCAGAAAGAGGCAAGAGGGGTGCAGAAAGAAGCAACAGAGGTGCAGAAAGAAGCAAGAGAAATGCAGAAAGAAGCAACAGAGGTGCAGAAAGAGGCAAGAGGGGTGCAGAAAGAGGCAAGAGAGGTGCAGAAAGAAGCAACAGAGGTGCAGAAGGAGGCAAGAGAAGTGTAGAAAGAGGCAAGAGAGGTGCAGAAACAGGCAGGAGAGGTGCAGAAAGAGGGAACAGGGGTGCAGAAAGAGGCAAGAGAGGTGCAGAAAGAGGGAAGAAGGGTACAGAAAGAGGCATGAGGGGTACAGGAAGAAGCAAGTGAGGTGCAGAAAGAGGCAACAGAGGTGCAGAAAGAGACAAGAGAGGTGCAGAAAGTGGAAGAGATGAGCAGAAAGAGTCAAAAGAAGTGCAGAAAAAAAGGAAAGGCGCAGAAGCATGGCCTTCCATCCCCCGGGGCCTGGCCTTACGTTGGGGACCGTGGGGGGAGACCCAATGCCCCCACAGTCCCAGTCGGCTCCCCGCATCCTGCGGGAGCCGGCATTGTTTTTGGACAAGGGGAGCTGTTGACATGGGCTCCCCTTGTCCAAAAGCAATACTGCTTCGTTTCATGGAAGCAAGAGCAGGTTTTCTGCTCTCGCTTCCATGAAGCGAAGCATAGTTTGCAATGACAGAGCGGGAGCCATGCTCCCGCCCTGTCATTGCAAACTGCAATGTCCCAGGGGTGGGCTCCCCGGGACATTGCTTGAGCCGGCCCTGGGGGGTGGTGGTCCCCAGGGCCATAGAGGGCTCCAGGAGGGGGGCCACACGGCCCCCCTGTCTTCATATGAAAAGCCCCAGGGAGGTGGTGGTCCCCGGGGCCCCGCAACGGACCCCCACCCGTAATTAAAGTTTGCCCTGGGGAGGTGGTGGTCCCCGGGGCAGTGTGGGGAGGGGAAGGAGCCCACCCACACTTTATTTATATTTAAGCCCCGGGGAGGTGGCAGTCCCTGGGACTTGGGGGGCCCGCGAGGCCCCCTCACATAATTACGGATGCCACAGGGAGGTGGTGGTCCCCAGGCAGCGTGGGGGGGCAGGAAACCCCTATGCAGTTTTTTTTAAAAAGCCCCGGGGAGGTGGCGGTCCCCGGGCCTGCGGCGGGGCCGCGTGCCCCCGCACATTAGGAGCAAAGCTCCGGGGAGTTGGCAGGCCCCAGGGCTGCTGTGGCCCCCGCACATAAATTTTGATTGCCCCCAGGACCTAGCCCACCCGGGGGCTTAAGGAAAACGAAGCGCGGGAGCCCGCGCTCTGTTTTTTAAAAAAAAATTCTGCCGGATTCGCGCACCCAGCACGACTCCGGCCGAAAATAAAATAAAAAAATGCTTTTTTGGGGCGTGGGGACTCCCTGAGCAGGCCTAGGGTTCAGGGTATTTCTACCCTGCCCCCTTTTCTTGTTTTTTATCTTTTTTTTACTGTTTTCTTTTACCGACTCACAGGATGGCTGCCAACACTTCCTGGTTTGGAGTGTTGGCAGCCAATCAGAATGAAGCTCGTAATCAGGAGGGTTCGTGAAATCCTCCTTGGTCACCAGATATCGATATTTTTTATTTTTAAATTTCTCAGGAACTACTGAACGGATTTACACCATTTAAAGCAAAGAGTGCACTCTGGACCAAGAGCTACCTCTCTGCCAAATTTGGTGTAACTTCGTTCAGCAGTTCTGGGTGTAGCCGCGACAAACGTTTCTATGGAAATTAACATGGAGAAAACGCGTTTTGGGACCCCCTTTTTTCTCGGCCCCCGCTTGACGAATCACCCTGAAACTTTCAAGTCAAGATTCGTCAACCGTCACCAAAGACATTGGCAAATCAAAAAACGCTTTTCTTATGGAAACTAGGTCCTCACTATAACTAACTACTGGCGACCGCAATTCCCGTGCCGCCGGTCTCTTAACCAAATGAGGCAGAGTCCGTTTTAGCAGATCAGTAGCCTGAGAAACATGTAATTTTATTTTCTCTGAATGAATTAAGAACAATGAAAAATAATTGAGGATTGCTGCCAAGAGTGTGTCCTTGCAAAGAGTTACAGCTGTGGTGCACATATATATAAATATGCCACGAACCTCGCGTACAGCCTTCTTCACGAAAACAAACGAGCGTAGACCCAGGTTTGGTGCTAGATGTTTAATTAGTTCAGCACACCATCAAGTTGCCATGACGCGTTTCGGCAGATCCCTGCCTTGATCACATGACAGCATTGAATTATGTGAGACCTCTTTTTAAAGAGCCAGTGCAAATAATTAGTACTAAACATAGAAAAAATACTATACGTTTTCATTCATGAATGCATACCATTGATTTTGTTAAAATACAATCGTATATCGGAGTTGATAAACTTTTCAAATAAACTGGTATGATGCCTTATTTGAAAAAGATTTTTTGGGTTTTTACCATTTCATCCTTGATAAAAAAAACTATGTTCTATCATCATTTCATTTATCCAACCCTATTATAAAAACTTCTTGCTTAAATGCAAAGTTCTCATATCCCTCCTTCGTCATCTATGTAAGTACCAATTATAATAATTAAATAACAAAAAAAGTGCATAATATACCTAAAATATAACAAAATAATACCCAACCAGGGTATAATGTGTAAAGTGCTTGTGCTGAATAAAAGACGTCATATCTATTGCCATGAATAGTACAATGTTTCTATATTATCTCTTAATTAACTATTCCGGCCCAGGAAAAAACCCCTGTGCAAATGACAGCATGTGCAAAAAATGCATTTCTGAAAATTTCCCTGAGATTCTACAGTACCAAGACAAATGATTCCCACAATCATAAATATATACCTATAAATATATAAATAAATAATTATTAAATAAACACATTTATAGTCCTATAAATACAATTCATTTATCTTAAAATCCAGCAAAAAAACTTCAGTAAAACAACCTATATTGATGCTTTAAAAAATATCTTTCTGTTTTTAAAACCTTATTATCTAAATTTCATTGAAAAAATGCGCTAATTTCCATACCAAAATCACATGACAGTTGAATACAGCCAATAAATGAAGAAAACTCAAAGAATACTCATTAATTAAAATCAAGTAATACTTAGAAGTTGATGTGCCATGCCAAGGTCAATCCACCCTATATTATTGTCAATCCCTGTATTAAACCTGACTTATAAATTCTTAGTAAGGTATCATCCCAGAGCTGTATTTAACACAAATTTTAAAAACAAAGCTGATATTATATTGGATATTTTTATAAATATGTGTAAAGGTCCTCACTCATGTTAAGTCCCCCTGGCTGCTTTGTATCTAGCTCAAGGATATAATGCGTCTCTAGACGTCTTAACTTCCCTTCTCGGTCTCCTCCTCTCCTTTGTAGCGGAACAGTATCTATGACATAATACCTGAGATGTTTCAGGTTGCTCTCATGATGTTCCTTAAAATGTCGGGCCACTGGATAATTGGGATCATTGTTTACAATTGCCCTAATATGTTGTAGAACCCTCTTGTGGACTGCCAACTTTGTGCTTCCAATATATGCCAGCTTACAGCTGCATTCTAACACATATATTGCGAAGTCGGTTCTACATGTAAGGTGGTATTTAATCATCTGTGGCTTGTCACTGAAAGCGGTGGAATATGATGTTCTATTGCTTCCATATAGACAAGCTTTGCAATTGGAACATTTAAAAAAACCTTTTCTTGCGGTGAGCCAACCCTCCCCATCCTTGTGTTCCGGACTACTCTTCACCAACACATTCGCCATAGACACTGACTTCCTATATGTTATCGAAGGGAATCTGGGAAGGGAACTACCTATAATAGGATCTTCCCTAACTATAGGCCAGTTGCGCTGGATGATCTTGCGCAATTGTTGTTCCTGTCTGGAAAAAGTCAGAATAAGTCTTACTGGTTCAGTAGAAGCGGTTGGACTTTGATCAATGGATTTCAAAGAGTGATCTTTGTAATGTAGCAGATCTTCCCTAGCCATGGCCCTGGACTTGCGGATAGCTGCATCTATGGTTTTAGTGTTGTATCCCCGCTGCAGAAAACGTATCTTACTCTCAGGCTGGTGTCTTTCCAAGTCCTTGTTATCACTGCAAATCCTGCGTAGCCGCAACATCTCCCCATAGGGGATGCTATGAATTAAATGGGGAGGATGTGCACTGGACGCATGGAGCAAAGTGTTGCCCGCTGTCTCTTTGCGAAATAGGGAAGTAGTTATGATCTTATTAACTACTGTGACCTTTACATCCAGGAATGTGGCACTGCTATTGCTAATACATGATGTAAATACAAGATTAACATTATTCACATTAATTCGAGCAATGAAATCCCTGGCTTCGGTCTGTGTACCATTCCATACAATGATCAAATCATCAATATATCGTAACCAAGACACCACCTTCCCCCAATAAATGTGTTCATATTGCTTCCTTAGGACCAGCTCCTCCCACCAGCCCATGAACATACAAACGTAACTTGGGGAGAAGCTGGCCCCCATGGCTACACCCTGCACCTGTTGAAACATTTGTTTTTTGAATAAAAAATAGTTATTTTCCAGGCAAAATATTAGCATGTCCATTAACATTCGATTATGCTGCATATACTCAATGGGTCTTCTCGCCAAAAAGTACTCCACCGCCTTCATCCCATCACAGTTTCTGATGCAAGTATATAGAGAGGACACATCCAACGTAATTAACTGGTATCCATCTTGCCATGCCACCTTGCGAATCTTTCGTATGAAGTCACTTGTATCTTGAATATATGACTCCAAACTGCGAACATGTTCCTGCAAAAAGAAATCTATATACTGTGACAAGTTCTCCAACGGCCCATCACAAGCTGAAATGATGGGCCTTCCTGGTGGCTTTTCAATATTCTTGTGCACCTCAGGGATGAAGTAGATGACAGGGGTTTTAGGGTAGTCTTTTCTTAAAAATTTAAATTCCTCCAAATTGAGCAAACCCAAACTTTTCCATGCCAAAAGTTTGGTGTAAAGCTGGTCCTGCATTACTTTGTATTTGAGGGGGGTGCTTTTACGATAACACTCAATGTCGTTCAATTGACTATAAGCTTCCATCATGTAGTCTGCTAGGGGCCATAGAACAATATTTCCCCCTTTGTCCGAGTTCCTAATTACCGTGTTCCCCTCTTTTTTAAGTTTGGCCATCAAATATATATATATCAATTTCAAACAGATTTATTCCAGCGACGAGTTTCACTTGGGATTTGGCCGTGACGAAGCCAGAGTACGGGTGAAACGCGTCCCTGGAATAAACTGTTTGAACTTGAGCTGTGGAATGCAAGACTTTTCTTGGAATTTGATCGTCAATTCTGTGGGCTCTTCCATATTCATTACAGGCCCTGCACCCATATACTCGCACCAGCCTCGTAAGTGTGTATGAGGCCGGTTTGCTGCAGGTTTCCCTTTCAGCATATATAAATATATATATATACATACATATCAAGAAACTGTGTCATCTCCTCCGTCTTTTAAAACAGCACACCACAGCCCCAAAATGCTTTCAAGCAGGTTTATTTAGCCAATGGCTAAATAAACCTGCTTGAAGCATTTTGAGGCTGTGGTGTGCTGTTTTAAGAAGACGGAGGAGATCAACACAGTTTCTTGATATGAGGGGCTCGCTACCCCACCACAGCCCACGCCACTAAGCGGCATGGGTCCATCGCGACTGAATTGTACTGGGATACATATATATGTATATATATATATATATATATATATATATATATATATATATATATATATATAAATATATGAAAAAGCAAATCCCGGTTGTCACCAGACCTCCACGGCGTACAAACACAGGTACGGACCACACAAGGGATGATTTGAAAAAAATGCTGTGCTTTATTTAAAAATGACAACAGCAACCAGTCAGTCCTGGCCAGTGCCCCAGCATGACGCGTTTCGACCGAAACAACTCGGTCTTGTTCAAATATATATTCACTAAAAAACAGGTTACAGGGAAGTTATTATTAGGAAATATTAAAAAAACCTCAGAAATTACAGGAACGTTATAGTTAGGCTCAGATTTCACACACACAAAACCATAGAAATTCAGCAATTATAGTTACCTGAGCTAACTATAACTTATGCCCACCCCAAAACACTGCTTATGACCTCACATATTACATCGCCCATGACATGGTCAGTGACATCTATGATGACATCATCCCGTGATTGTGAGTGATTTTTAAACATATATACTAAGCTACTACATAAGTTAAATTAGTAAACTTTGTGTACTACTAATCACTGATACTATTTCTAACATATATTATGTGAGTGGCTGTGTGACTGTCTGTATCCATGTGAGAGTGGGTGTCTGATTGGCTGTATGAGTTAATAAGAGGATGTGTGAGTGGTTGTACGGGTGATTGTGTGCCCGTGTGAGTGGCTGTATCGTTGAGTAAATGGCTGTGTGAGATGCTCTATGGGTGGGTAAGTGGGTGTGTGAGTGGCTGTATGAGTGACTGTGTGACTGTGTGAGTGGCTGTGTGGGTGAGTTACTTGGTGTGTAAGTGGCTGTATGAGTGTGTAAGTGGTGTTTTGAGTGGGTGTATGGTTTACTGAAAGGGTGTGTGAGTAGCTGTTTTGGAGAGTACATAGCTGTGTCAGTGGGTGTATGGGTGAGTGAGTGGGCTTGTGGAGTGATTGTATGGTTGAGTGGGTGACTCTGCAAGATACTTTGTGGGTGAGTGAGTGGGTGTGTGAGTGGCTGTATGGATGAATAGGTGTGTATGTGTGTAGCTGTATGGGTGAATAAGTGGGTGAGTGAGTAGCTGTATGGGTGAGTGAGTGGCTGTGTGGGTGACTCAGTGGCTGTATGGGTGTGTAAGTGGCTTTTTGAGTGGGTGTATGGGTTAGTGAAAGGGTGTGTGAGTAGCTGCTTTGGAGAGTACGTAGCTGTGTCAGTGGGTGTATGGGTGAGTGAGTAGGCTTGTGAGTGATTGTATGGTTGAGTGGGTGACTCTGCAAGATACTTTGTGGGTGAGTGAGTGTGTGAGTGGCTGTATGGACAAATAGGTGTGTATGTGTGTAGCTGTATGGGTAAATAAGTGGGTGAGTGAGAAGCTGTATGAGTGAGTGAGTGGATGTGTGGGTGACTCAGTGGCTGCATGGGTGTGTGACTGGGTGTGTAAGTGGCTGTTTGAGTGAGTGAATGGCTATTTGAGTGGGTGTTTGGTTAGCTGAGTGGGTGTGTGAGTGGCTGTATGGGTGAGTGAGTGGACATGTGACTGACTGTATGGGTGAGTGAGTGGACGTGTGAGTGCTTGCATGGATGTGTGGATGGGCATATAAGTGGTAGTGTGGGTGTGTGAGTAGGTGTGTGGGTGGTTGTATGGGAGTGTGAGTGGCTCTGTTGAGAGGCTGTATGGGTGAGTAAATGTGTGTGTGTGTGAGTAGCTGTACGGGTGAGTGAGTGGCTGTGTGAGTAGGTGTACAAATAAGTGAGTGGCTATGTGAGTGGCTGTATGGGTGAGTGAGCGGGTATATGAGTGGCTCTATGGATGAGCAAGTGGGTGTGTGAGTGGGTGTAGGAGTGGGTGTGAGTGGTTCTGTGGATGTTGTCATCAGTGATATCATTTGAGATGTCATCAGTGATGTCACTGACCATGTCGTGAATGATGTAATATGTGAGGTCATAAGCAGTACTTTGCAGGGGCATAAGTTATAGTTAGCTCAGGTAACTATAGCTCCTGAATTTCTATGGTTTTGAATGAGTGAAATCTGAGCCTAACTATAACGTCCCTGTAGCCTTTGGTTTTTTAAGTGAATACCTAAGGTTTCTTAATTCTATTTCCTAACTATAACGTCCCTGTAAACGTAGTTTTTTTAAGTGAAAAAATATATATATTAATTTTAGTATAATAAAATAATATAAAAAGTTTCTCAAGCAGATATAAGCTGCAGATCTATTTTCGTGCCATATATATATATATATATATATATATATATATATATATATATATATATATATATATATATATATATATATATATATATTATCTACTGCCAGTAGATAGTTATAGTTAGAACCTAGTTTCCATAGGAAAAGCATTTTTTGATGAGCTTATAACTTTGGCGTCGTTTGCCGAATCTTTACGAAAGTTTCCAAAAAGTTCCTCTTTTCAGATGAGCTCCTATCCTGAAAGTTTGGGGGTGATTCGTGAAGGGAGGGCTGAGAAAAAAGGGGGGTCCCAAAACGTGTTTTCTCCATGCAATTTCCATAGGAAACTTTAGACAAGGCTACAGGTCAAACTGCTGAACGGAATTATGCCAAATTTGGCAGGGAGAAAGGTCTTGGTCCAGAAAGCACGCTTTTGTTTAAATGGGGTAAGTCCATTCAGTAGGTTTAGAGAAATATCAAAATTTACAGATATTGATATTTGAGAATTCTGACGTCTGATTGGCTGAGGCGTTACGAGCACGAGCGTGCGGCTCATTGGTTGCGAACTGTTGAAACTAGGAAGTGTTGGCAGCCATTTTGTGACTGAGTTGAAAGGCGTAGGGCAAAACAAAAGAGAAAAATTGTATAAGAGGGTATAGTAGGAACACTGTGGTCTTAGTTTAAGCAGTCTGTACGATGCAGAGGCAGGGAGTTTGAATGTTGTGTAGGCCGTGGAAAACACGTCCGCAGAACAACGGTGCACGGTATTGCGGCAAGGTTGCATAGGCTCTGGAAATCCCATCGGGAAAACAATGCGACGTATTGCGGCAAGCAGTGTGTAGGGTGCACACACAGGTAGTGTGAATGTGCGGTATTGCGGCAATAGGCTGTGTAAATCATATCGGGAAAATAACAATGCGCCGTATTGGAGCCTTCCTTTAATATAATGCGCAGTAATGTTTACTTATAATGCGGTGTTCACTTTTATCACGGACAGTGTCACTTTCTTAGACGAAATTTAATATTATGTGGGAGGGCGTGTTCTGGTCGTGTGTCTGGAACAAAATTAACGTTAAATTGGCTGAGGTGTTCCAACAACGAGCTCAATGTTCATTGGCTGCGAACCATTGAAAGTAGAAGTGTTGCCAGCCATTTCCTCCCCGTCCGCGGAGTAGCAGGGACATCTGATTGGCTGACGTGTTCCAAGCAGGACCTTCCCAAGCTTAATGTTCATTGGCTGCGAACCATTGAAAGTACAAGTGTTGCCAGCCATTTCCTCCCCGTCCGCGGAGTAGCAGGAACATCTGATTGGCTGACGTGTTCCAAGCAGGACGTTCCCAAGCTTAATGTTCATTGGCTGTAAACCATTGAAAGTAGAAGTGTTGCCAGCCATTCCCTCCCCCTCCGCGGAGCATCAGGGACATCTGATTGGGTAACGTGTTCCATGCAGGACGTTCCCAAGCTGAATGTTCATTGGCTGTAAACCATTGAAAGTAGAAGTGTTGGCAGCGATTCCCTCCCCCTCTGCGGAACACCATGGACATTTTATTGGCTAAAGTGTTCCTAGTACAAGTTTGCTCATTATTGGCTGGGAAAGGTTCACTGTTGTGAACCATTTTGTGACGCACTTCAATGGAGTACGGGAAAAGAAAGTAGTAGCGGGGAGGGTAGGAACACTATTAACTCTGTAGAGTGGTCACAAGGTGGTGGAGAGGGATTGTGAAGGTAAAAATAGTTTTTGATATATTTTAAGGGCCATTTATATAATTGGCGTGGGGTGTACAAATCACGGCGGGAAAATAACAAAGTGTGTTGCGGTCTTCTTTTTATTAAGTTTGCGGGTGGGATACTTCCCAGGAGGACTGTTTAGTTATAATGTGGTGTTTACTTTTCTGACGGGGAGCTGTGGTTGCGCAGCAAAAATTTCAGTCTAGGTTTGAAATAGTTTTTATTAAGCAATTACAAATATACTTTCTTCGGAAACTGAAGCTGTATATATCAAAGGGGTGACAAATAAAAACGCAATACATAAAATATCCCTTAAGCGTGGGCACACCCTCCCTTTTTTCTGCTAGAGTTTGTAAAAGTGTTGCCCCATATTCTTGATAATATAAGAGGGCATGAGTTACTTTTAGATAAAGTAGAAAAGAAGTGCTACAAGAAACACTCCCGCACTACATCATTTCAGGTCACAAGAACAATAACAAGTAAAAAACAGTTAAACACAAATCACTTTTTATTACATAGAAATGTACGCTTTATCATTTTTTATAATTTCTATTCTGTAGAATTCGGGAAAGTTAGGTCGTAGTGCCTAGAGGTCGCTCACTGCTCCGCTAACAAATCACGTACTCCTTTAAGAATATATAGGATAATAGTATAATAATATACACTACTGGTCGTATATATTCTATAGAGAGAAGGTGAATAGGAACCACAACAGACAAAAATTGAAATAGTAAAAAAACATTCAGAAATGTAGGGTTTATCAAAGGTATTCACTAAGAAAGTATCTATGGAAACTATTTCTTTTTAAACTGCAATTTCCAAAAATATTGTGACTGTAAAAATATCTGATCAAGTAAGTTATAAAGGTCAGTAAACTGTATTTCAGATGGTTTACTCCTGGCGGCGACAAATCTCCAATTCCTGTTGTGTGGAAATATCACACTCTTACAATATACACAGTGTCACTGATGGCACAGAAAAGGGAAAATGAAAATGAAGTCATCAATACAAAACAAGATCAATAACGAAATACTTTCCAGCGATGAGTATGTTGAGAGCTTCTTTTCTCCAGGACTTCGAAATCTTTCATCTTCGCGCCAACGGGTCATAAAGTGCTCTGAGATCACAATGACTGTTAATATTATAATATACATATTCACAGTATATGATCCCAAGGAAGAAACAGAGTAAGAACGAGAAGGTGCTGACGTTAAATATAAATCTTTAGTCTTCGCGTCGACGGGTCATAAACTCCACTGAGGTCAATATAAATGTTAATATTACAATATACATACTCACACTATATGATCTCAAGGGAGAAATAGATTAAAAACCAGAAGCTGTTGACGTTACATATAAATCTTTAGTCTTCGCGCCAACGGGTCACAAACTCCTCTGAGATCATAATGTGTGGTTATTATAATATACATACTCACACTATATGATCTCAAGGGGAAAATAGACTACAAACTAGAAGCTGCTGACGTTACATATAAATCTTTAGTCTTCGCGCCAACGGGTCACCAACACTTCTGTTTCTGAAAACAAGCTGCTGACGTTACATATAAATGGCAAAAACAACCAATAACACTTTTTTCTAAATACAAGTGTTTAAATATTGACAAATAGCTACGTATTATAAATATCTAGTATGCCATAATCAAACAACTTACAACTCAGGATTATGTTTTGTGGCCGCAAAAGAAGAATCCGACTGTAGAAAAGAGCACCTGCATCACTGAATGGAGACGCGTAAATAACTCGCAAAAACGAAACTAATCAATCAACGGGTGTGGTTTATATACTTTTTGGTTATTCAGTAGTCTATGGAAGGAAGATGCGGCTCGGCCCATTTAGATGTCACGTTTTACAGTTGACACGTGCTCACGTTTTAACTGTTTAACTTGTGCACGTGTTGGGAAAAGTTACAAAATGTGAAGCGGAAAAAGTTTCGATTTCGAACCTAACACGTATAAGGTCCTTAATATGTACATACGTTGGAGAGCTTAAAAACTGTTACCCGGAAAACCGTGTCATTTCCATTCTCATGAGTAAATACATTTATTAATTGCCGTAATTCTAAATAGAAGACATAAAAAAAAGATCTATCAGAATAGAAGAAAAAAAACATAATAATATTTCTCATCACTATGGTTTTAAATTAAAAAATGCGAGCATTTGTAAAGCGTACAGCTACCCCTGGAAAGGTGTGCCGGCGCTCGGGGCGTCGGAAAGATTAAGCAAGGTGTTGCCCACAGTGACATAGTGGTGGGCTAACGTGCCGCTGGAGCCGGGAATCGAACTGTGAACGCTGTTGTTCGAAGTCGGGTATCATAGCTGCTCCGTCACACTTTTTCCACACTTATATGTTAATTAGTGCTAATTAAGATTTAAACATTGTTAAATTATAACTTATAACAGACTACTGTTACAGTTAGTTTTTCACTACAAAAAGTATGCACGTCTTTTTTAAATTTAGTTAAAAACAATATAGGTTTCAGGGACATTGTAGTTAGAAATTAGCATTTAAAAAACCTTTCAAATTCACTGAAAAAACCATAGGTTTTACAGACGTTATAGTTAGAAATTAGCATTTAAAAAACCTTTGAAATTCACTGAAAAAACCATAGGTTTCAGAGGCATTATAGTTAGCTGGACATTTCACTCGTACAAAACCATAGAAATTCCACTGTTATAGTTAGTTCAGCTAACTATAACTCGCGCCCCCGCAATGCACTGCTCATGACGTCACATATTACATAATTCATGGCATGGTCAGTGACATCACTGATGACATCACTGATGACATCTCAAATGACATCACTGATGACATCATCCACGTGAAAATCTGATGCACCTCCTCACAGTCTAATATAACCTTTAATACACCCACTGTAAAATACAGACTACCATTTTCGAAACCATCGAGACACCAATACCAGTTACTACATACGCACTCTTTAATTCCTAGGTCTACACACACATCCACTCATTCACCCATACATTCACTTATACATGCAGTCACTCATCAATACAACACTATGATATGCACTCATAAACCTATTCAGACACTCACACACCGCCAATCATCCATGGAGTTACTCACACACCTAGTCAGTCATGCAAAGAATCAATCACACTCCCATTTACTCACCTATACAGTTATACACACACCACCTCACTAATTCATACAGATACTAACGCATAATTACTCTCTTATATAATCACTGATACAAGTACACACTCATCCATACAGCCACTCTCACAATCACTCACTCTCACATATACTCATTTATATACAGCATCACTCACATATACTGCCTTTTACATATGTAGTTACTCACACATGTACCAGTCAGACATCCATTCACTCACCAACACACCCATACACACACTCACCCACCCATACAGCTGTTTCCACATGCACTCTTGAACCCATACACCCAGTGAATCAACCACTCACACATCAATGCACAGAGTCACACACCTCCAACCCACCCACACACACACTCAGTCTCCCATACAAATACTCAGGCAAAAAATCAATAACCCATATAAACACTCATGTAGCTACTGACCAACCCATGTAGCAGCTTACACAACAACAGACAGACTGATACACACATTCACACAGTTTAGTCACTAACCCATGCATTCAGTAAGACACGTTTAATCACTCACTTATCCAATCAGTCACACACCTGTAAAATCCCCCATCCAGACACTTATACACCCACTCATTCTTCATTACACCTAAGAATATATGTAAAACATATTTAAAAATTACAGAAACACACAGTCACTGGATGATGTCATCAGTGATGTCATTTGAGATGTCATCAGTGATGTCACTGACCATGCCATGAATGATGTATTATGTGACGTCATTAGCAGTGCATTGCGGGGGCACGAGTTATAGTTAGCTGAACTAACTATAACAGTGGAATTTCTATGGTTTTGTACGAGTGAAATGTCCAGCTAACTATAACGCCCCTGAAACCTATGGTTTTTTCAGTGAATTTGAAAGGTTTTTCAAATGCTAATTTCTAACTACAACGTCTGTAAAACCTATGGTTTTTTCAGTGAATATATATATGTATATATATATATTTATGTACATATATATGGTACAAACCTGTTGCAGTATTTAATTATTCGTGTATTTAATGTGTAATCCTTCATTTATTGTTGCTTCAGCGGTGTCACTACATTAATGCCGTTATGACGAAGGTTGTAGCAACCCTCTCTCTAAAATCATCAGCTTCAAAAAGTAATGTGATGTCACTTCCTGTGATGTTATCAGCGCTGAGTGTTTGGATGATGTTACTTCCACTACCCCAGGCATTTTGGTGAATCTACGCAAATTGGCTTTTCACCCTATTCAGATACAGCACCAGAAGAAATCTATAATTGGGAATGAAAATTTGCCTAGCATCGTGAAGGTAAGTTTCAATTCTATTAAGGATACGGAGGCGAGGATCATGCTATATCTTTCTTCACGTTATTGATTAATAAATTTCATAGCAGCCCAAAAGACAAAAACTCGAAGAAAAAACATCAACTCCCATGAACCATAGGGAGATCCACAACATTAGTCCTTTCACAGTGTCCATATTCATCACATATAGTCCCTTCACACTGTCAGTGCCTCCTCTTTCTTCGCGCGAGTTACGCCAACAGCACATTCACTGGTCCTGTTTTGAACCATTGTTCCCTAGAAAATAGAGACAGCGTAAGGGTCTGAACCAAAAACTGTGTGACCACAAGGTTACCAACATTCTGTCATTGAAAACTGAAAAATCACAGGAATGACAGTCGCAAATTGTTATTGAAACTCTTGTAACTCATAAATGGGTACCTTACCACCATATGGGGAGGGTTCACACCGAAAGTGCCCCGGGCGGGATAATCATCACCTCTGTGTCCTTAATAGAATTGAAACTTACCTTCACAATGCTAGGCAAATGTTCATTCTATGTCAGGACCGGAGGCTCAGATTATGCTAGTTTAAAGCTTACTCACCACCAACTGAGCGACCTCTATTACTGGTTTGAAGTAAAATCTCTTGAAGGTCAAATCCGAGGACCAGTCTGCTGCCCGCATCAAGTCCTCCAGCGAGAAGCCCCCAAAGAGAATGCTTTAGAAGCCATAGCACCCCTGGCCGAATGGGCCCAGAATTTTTCTGTGTCAATGCCCGCCTCTTGCATGACCCATCGCACCCACCTGGCTATGGTGGGGAAGAGACTGCTTTGTGGGGTTTCTTTAGGGCAATAAGCAACTGACGTCCGCCTGGAGGACAAAATTCCTGAGTCAGTTCTTCATATGCCTTGAGGAAACTCACGACACACAATTTTGGGATGTCCAGGAATGCCGGGTCTGAGACCGTGTGGGTGAGCGACTTGGTGTGACGAACTACTGTGAAAACCACCCCGTCCGGGGAAAAAACTCTTGCAGTAATATCCAAGGCTCTCACATCCGAGACTCTCCTACAGGAGACCAAGCATAGCAGCATAGCCAGTTTAGCTGAGAGTTCCTTCACAGAAAGGTACTTATTCGGTTGCCAGGACAGAAAAAGGTTCAAGACCAGGTTAACGTCCCACAAGGACGAGTAACGCGGTTCTGGGGGCAAGGAGAGGCAAATACCACGCAGCAATCTGCAAATGAAAGGATGCTCCCCCACAGGTGCCCCTTCTACCGGGGCATGACCTGCGGAAATTGCCGATCTAATTGCATTGATTGAGCGGTACGCCAAACCTTCTGCTGCCAGATCAGCCAAGAAATGTAAGATCTGGATGATGTCTGCAACCACAGGATCCAGGTTCCTTCGAAGACACCAACAAACCCATCTTGTCCAGGTGGAACGATAAACTTGGTGGTGCTGTCTGCCCACGCCTTTGACAAGAAGAGTTCAGCCGGTCGCGATAGTCCTGGGAGTGACCAGCGCTGCTTGAAAGCCACCACACCATCAGCTGCAGGGAACCCTGACCAATGAGGTGGTATGGTACGAGATCCAAATTCAGAAGCATGGGGAGGAAACAGGGGGAGTTGGATTGGAGAATCCCAAGTAAGTTCCAGTAGAACCGGAAACCAAACTTGTGATCTCCACAGCGGAGTCACCATTACCACCTCCGCTTCCTGTCGACGGATCTGGGCCGCCGCTCTCGTGATCGTTGAGAACGGGGGGAAGTCGAAACCCTTCTCCTGACTCCAATCTTGGAGGAATGCATCCGTACCTGCAGCCAGTGGATCCAGTCTCCAACTGAAGAACCGCAGCACTTGATAATCGAGGCGCGACGCGAAGAAATCGGCCGAGAACAGAACCCACAGATCCTACAGCCATTGGAACACCTGCAGGTTCAGCTTCCACAGGCTGGAATCGTGCAGGTGCCTCAAGTGCCAATCCGCAACCTGGTTGGCCTGGCCCGGAAGATACTCCACCGTCACCAAGACGTGATTGGTTAGGCAAAAATCCCAAAAGTCTTTTGCCAGGTTTGCCTGGGCACGGGAGCCCCCCAGATGATTGACATACCAGACCGCAGAAATGTTGTCCATCTTGAGAAGGACACAGGACTGAACCTTGTGACTGGCCCAACAACAGACGACGAAGGACCCTGCCAGGAGCTCCAGGCAATTGATATGAAGAGCTTATTCGTATAATGACCAGACTCCTCCAGTGGAGAATTCCCCACAACGGGCACCCCAACCAGACCTGCAGGCGTCGGACTCGATCATCAAATCTGGCATGGAGCTGAAAAATCGTCCGGCCATTCCATGCTTCCATGTGAGTCAGCCACCAAGCGATTTCCTCCCTCGCTTCCGTGGTGAGTGGCACCAATTTGGCGTACGACAGACCTTTCTGCAGGTGGTGCGCCTTCAGGCGTTGGAGGGCCCGATAATGGAGGAGGCCCGGGAAAATTGCCTGGATGGAAGAGGAGAGAAGGCACACCAGCCGGGCAATTTGCCTGAGCGATGTGCTGGGTCTGGAAATGGTCTGACGCAACTAGTGGTGGATCTTGGCCATCTTCCGAGACGGAAGACTCAAGGAAGATTGAATCAAATCCACAATGAATCCGAGAAACGTCACTCTCTGAGAAGGGATGAGGACCGATTTCGGCTCATTGATGACGAACCAAAACCCCTGCAGGAGATTCACTGCTTGTTGGAGCTGATTGGTCAAGGACCTGGGGCACTGCACCATGAGGAGAATATTGTCCAAATACACGATCATGCGGATGCCCTGGGCCCTGAGAAACTCCACCGCTGGATGGAGCACCTTGGTGAAGCACCATGGTGCTGAGGAACGACCGAACGGAAGAGAGGTGAACTCGTAGACGCGATCTCTCCAACGGAACTGCAGGAACCGCCGATGAGGAGGGTGTATCGGGACCACCAGATAGGCGTCTTTTAGGTCTAACCGCACCATCCAGTCCGATGGTAGTAGAACGTCCCGAAGGAGGTGGATCCCCTCCATTTTGAAATGGCGGTACACCAACCACTCATTGAATTTCTGGAGATTGATAACCGGACGACGTCCGGCATCGGATTTGTCTACCAGGAAAATATTTCTCAAGAAGCCATCACGATGCAGGATCGATTGACTGATGGCCCCTTTGCGCAGGAGCGCGGAGACCTCCTCGTTGATAAGTTCTGCATCGCGATCCGTGAAACAAATGGATTGAGGGTGGCATTCCTGCTGAGGGTGATCGTAAAACTCTATAAGGAAACCCTGTACGGTTTGCAGGACCCACGCATCTGAAGTGATGGAAGCCCACACGGCCGGAAAGGCCACCAACCGACGCCCAATGTGGACCTGAGCAGAAGGTAAGACACTCACCATTTGAATTGCCGCCTCTGGCGTTGTTCTTGAAGCTTTCCCGACCTCTGAAGTGCTAGCCCCTTGTGGGGTAGAAGTTATTGTAGTTTGCGCTGGTGTTGAATTGAACGAGTCTGGAGCCTTGTCCCTTGGGAGGGTTTTGCTGGAACCCATGGCCGACCGAGCGGCCCCTGCCTCGGCTGGCCCCGTGGAAAACCCGCGAGTTGAAGACTCTCTTTGTATTGGACTGCGCCTTATCCAAAGAGGTAAAGGTTGCAAAAACTAGCCAAGCTCTTTAACAAAGGGGTCCCCAAAAAGGCCCCCCATGGCCACTGCACCCGCCTCGGAGGAGGCTAAGTCCCCGAGTTTGGGGTCCAGCTTAATTAGCAACGAGAGATGACGCTCCGTTGACAGTGCGCAGTTTGTGTTGCCCATAAAAATAATGGCACGCTGGGCCCAGTTGGAAAGCACTTCGGGTGAGATAAGGGATCCAGAAACATTGGCTTCCTCAGCCATATCCAATATTTTGGTCATAGGACCAATGGCATAAAGAAGTTTATCCTGGCATGAGCGCCAAGATCTGTCTATGCCCTTACGCGGATCTTTCATATACTTAGCTAAAAAGGTGGCCATTTTTAAGTCAAGTTCAGGGGTAAAAGCAACCTTGCCCTCCAGAGTGGGCCGCGGGCACTCAGCTTTAAGGCAGCTTCGGGCCTCCTTTTCAAGGGGTTTGCAGAGGCGTCCGGCGACAAACTTAGCTACCTTGTCACCAGGAGCCCAAGCAGCGGACCGTGGGTGGACAATCTCATCAGGGTCTAGCATGCCTGAGTCGTCCCCTGGGGCAGAGGGTGGAAGGACCGCAGGGCACCACGGACGTGAGGGACCCCCCTCATCATCTGAATCTCCCGGGGAGTCCTCATCAGGTTCAGGAGAAGCCGGATTGGGAGTCCCAAGGGGTTTGGTTGCGGGAAGGGGGACAGGGGAAGTGGGGGTTACCTTTGCAAGAAAAGCACTCTTGAGGCGCGCAAACACATCCTTGTCAACCCCGTCTTCGCATTTCTTTTTAGGAGGGTGGGGCTCATCCCCTGAGGGAAGATTAGGGGTGGAGGCAGGGGGCTCCAAGTGGGCCTGCGCCAACTTCGCGCACTCCCGAACTATCCTGTCAGACAGGCGCTGCTCCATAGGGCCAACCACTTCATGTACCATTCTATAGCTGGAGGAGTCGACAGCGTCATGAAATTCATCATCCCATTGCATGTATGCCTGGGATTCCTCCTCCTCATAAGTACAATCCTGAGCCTCCATAGGTAATTGAAAGGCCAGGCCAATACCTCCCTCACAGAAGGATCTGTGGTAGCGCAGGTACGCTAAATAAACAAAGGATGGGGGACCCAGACCGTGAAAACGTAGACCAGAGGTCCACAATAGGGATGCACGAGTCCCAGCACACAGAAAAAAGCCCTCGGCTTTATTGACAGGGCTCCCCTGTCCGGCAGTGCGCTTAATTAGGCCCAATTAGTCTGTTGTGCACAATACGCCGTCAGGTGTCACCTCGGGACACACCTGCTAGTACAGACCCCCGCCGGGGCGTTGATTTATTATAATTTGCAGGCAATACAGACCCAGATTCACCGGGCGTTCACCGTGACTGTAGGGACAAGTCTCCGGTCTTCGCTGCTCCTGCAGCGCAGTCTCTCTGAAGTGAAGACGCGCGCAGCAGGAGCCAGCTAGACGGAACAGTACCACCTAGCGGGCTTCAAACGCACCGCTGCAATGATGGGCGCCAGCCGCGTAAGGAGCGCAAGAGCGTTCCCGCAGTCAAGGGATCTGTGGGGATAAAGACGCCGCAAATACAATACGCCACAAGCAAATGCAACAATATACTCCCCCGGGGGCGCCACGGTATGAGCACTAAAGCGGGGGAGAAACATACCATATTAAATTTGCCAAATATGGAGAAGTCAGAAAAAACACACTTAACTGGCTGCGAAGCAGCGAAGAAAGAGGGGGCACTGACAGAGTGAAGGAACTTTGTGCTGAACATGGACACTGTGAAAGGACTATGACGTTGTGGATCTCCCTATGGTTCATGGGATTTGATATTTTTTCTTCGAGTTTTGTCTTATGGGCTGCTATGAAATTTATTAAACTATGAAGAGAAGAAAGATATAGCATATTCTGAGCCTCTGGTCCTGACATACAATTATCCTTACTTTGATTTTAACTTATGCCTTGTGTTTTGTCTCTGCCGCTTAAAATGCTGCATTTGTGCCTCTGTGGTGTCTCTCCCACGGGTCTGACATTCTGGTTCTGTACATATTGATTTCCGTGTTGATGGCTTCTAGGGCTCTGTACTATTACTGTTCCATTTTAATTGAGAAATTAGCTGTACCCCTTTTAACTGTTACCAGCAACAGCATTTCAAAGGTGCAAGACAGAGCACCACGAAAAACGAATCTATAACGTGCTACCCACTGCACTGCTAAGAGGAGGCATGTGTTGTGATCCAGTGATCAGAGATCAATAATTTTCCACTAACATAGGCCCATTTACTTTACCCAACTAATCTCTTCATGCTGTGTGAAGTTTATTCCTAACTCACTAAATATACTTTAGAACCTGCATTTCTCCTTACAAATAAATGTGTTGACGAACCTTTGGGTGTTGAATAGTTGATGACAATAATTATATACTATTCTATACATCTATACTAAATAAATAATAACAGACTCAGTGTATAGTTTATGTTGTTTTATCATAAAATAATGTAAGAAATAAATGCTCATCAAGTACAGTTACACATATATGCAAATCATGGATTATCACAGAGAGAAAACATTGGCAGGGTATATATTCAAACTCATATCAAATAATCAATGCATTGAAGGAGTGGATAGGCGTAGAGATAAAACACATTTGCAAATGAATATGCAAATTAAGAAGATTATCTATACTAACCCAAGTAAGATTCAGGGAAACTCCCCCACTGGCCAGTCAGGGCAGGAAGGCCACTCATATAGAGTCGAGTGACAAAGATTAAATCAGGAGACAGGAATCAGGTAGGCCTCTATCTGGAAACAGAAAACCGACGACAGCGACGATCTCCCGCTAGCTAAACACCAGCCGACCCTTCCGCAAAACCACACCCACCGGGGACCTTCAGTTATACTCTAAAACCTAAATGTCCAACCCACATTTGTTTCAATCTGAGCACAGTATTCATCTCCCATTGGCTAAAATTGGGGGTGTTCTGTCACACCACACTCGTCACGTCCATTTTATTAGACACCCTTTTGTTCAAACATTAAGCATTACATCAGAATCATCCCTAGAAACAATTCTGAATATGATCATAATAAACATTTCCTGCAGTTCCTTGAATGTTGCAAATCTCTACGCCTCTTTTGTTCGTCTCTGCCATCTCGTGAGGAAGTGGCATTCGCTTCCATTTGTAATCTTATCCTCCTTCTTCGGTAACCTTGGCAGACAGTCAGCATAGCACGAAGGACATTTCTATTGCCTCTGCATTTTCTCCTCATTCAAAGCTCATTTATTTCGTATTTTTCTTTTCAAGGAAAATTACCTCAAAACTGGTATGCAGAAGAGTAGGCCCAAGCTTATTTTTTTTCTACAAGAACAGAACACAAAACATTTATTATTTTCAAGAAATCTAATTTCACTTTTGCGCACCATCCCAGCAATTGCACTAACCCATGCACAGCCCATGTAATGTTGTTCCTAGCGAAATGTTATTAACGTGCACAAAAGCAGCATTAGGTTTTATCAAGCAGTTTGCGGCCTAGTTTCATGCATTAATACACGCATTAGTTTTTACATGCGCAAAAGCATTTCCCCATGTTTTAGCATTTCATTAGTAAAAAGATTTTCACCACACACTGTTAATATGTGTTACTGAGGGTTCAATCCGAGCAGGTTTATTTACGTCAAAACCCTGCTCCATCAATCCCTCCTTTGATGGCATTTGAGCCATCATCAAATTACCCATCACAAATTACCACTTATTTAAAAATACTGTACTTCTTTCTCGTTTTACTCTTCCATCTAAGTCTTTCATGATCTCATAGTAATTTCCTCTCATATCCTCTAATTCTATCTCTTCTCTTTTTCTTTTCCTAGCTCTACGTTTAAGATCTGATGTCCCTTTCTTTCTACACTTGCATTTACAGCATTTATAAATCAAAATGATCATTATTATTACTGCAACTACTGAAGTAACAGGTATTAATATTTTACCTAACAAACTAGCTTCCTAAAGTAGAAAACCAATTTCTCACTAAAGAAAAACTCTTACCAAGTTTCTCCCAAGCACCGTCAACTTTCAGTTCAGTTAAATCTTCATGAAGATCTGTAATATTTTTGATATACCCCTCAAGATTTTTACTTTTGTCAGGAATATAAGTACAGCATTGTTGTATTTTCAAAATGCTACAGACTCCACCCTCTTTTGCCAATAATATATCAAGGGCAAGTCGATTTTGCAAAAGCATTGATCTAATCGCAATCATTTCAGTATCAATCATCAAGAACCCACCAGCAGTATTTGTTGATAAACGATCAACCACGGTGGACAATTTTCTAATTTTATGTGAATTCAGAATAACTCCAACTGAAGGTATCAGTGCTCCAAAAATATCCCCAATTATTTCAGAATAACTCGCTCCTCTCTTATTACGTGTATATCCTTGTTTCATTTCATTAATTCTATTATTCTTATCTACGTGATAAACTTTCGGGAATACTATACCTAAATAACAACATCCATACCAACTTGTAGGTAATCTATAATAAGCATTTTACCACACACATAATAAATTCCTGGGAAAACAGGATCAGCCCCTCCTTTCAATCCCCAATTCCCTTTTATCAAGAAAGTATGCTCACATTCACTAGAACCAATGAAGTAACTATTATGTTCAGTCTTTTCTCTAAACACACAAAGCTTTCCTCTATGTTGAAAATCTAGAGTCATGGCAGCGTAAGTCTTACCCTTTCTGTAATCACCCTCTCTGAAAGCCCATGGAGGTACATGAGACTTTTGCTCAGCAGCTTTCTTTTGAAATCTCGTCTTCTATCTTCTACCAAGTTCATAAACTCAATTTCTTCATGCCGTAATTTACAAGTTAAGTTATTTCTATGTGCATCTATTGTATCTATTGGTTTGTTACTAATGAAAAAATCTCCCATATAAGCTGCATAAACAGGACCATAAACAATTTCTAAAGCTCTCCTAATAGGAATTTCTGAAAATATTAAATCAAAATTAGAGTAATAATACTCTAGTCCTTCCCTCTCATAGAACAGACTTGTTAGAACACTACAAGACACACCATAGGCTAAAAGTAGGTGATGGTAAGTCACCCCCTCTGAGACAGACTACGGCAATTGCATGCATACGTAACAATCTCTCGCATTCATTGTATTAACATACTGATACAACAATTTAGTAAAAACATTTAACGAGAAAACATTAATTGATTTATCATGATGATAAATACTATCATCTTCTACCTTTTCTATATTAGTATTTATATCATTCTTAGTAACAGTATCCATTCTCTCATTTCCCACATCATTAGTGTTATTTTTGTGATTAGTCACCATCATAACCGGGACAATAACATTCAGTGTTAACCATACCAACGTTAGTAGAAAGACACTACATAAGGAAGCAATAATACATCTGCGTTTAAAATTATGATTTTGATATCCAATCTCTGTTACCTTTGCCATTTTAGACACTATATAAAAAAAAATTTAATCTAAGAAAAAACCCAAAAAATGTAAAACTTGAAAAAAAAAACTTGTCCAGAGACCATCTAGTAGTGTATCCTTTCACTTTATGCCTCTCTTCTTGACCCCCTCTTTTTCTTTTTTTTATATCTTCTTCAAATCTTTTGGAACTTTCACAATATTCTTCATTGAAATTTGTTGCACCTTTATTTTCACAGTTCTCTTTTAAGGTGGTTTCAGTTTGCTTTGATCACTCTGATCAGTACTAGCTTCTTCTTCTCTCTGATTTGTGTTTTAAATTTCTTCCAACACAACATACGTCCATTCTGGAGCTGTGTATTTCTTACTTGGTATTCTTATTCTTTTTGTTTTTCGTACTCAATTCTTCTTCTGAATCACTTTGTCCAGTTTGACTTGATATTTCATTTATCTGATCTGGCCTTTTCTTTTCTAGAGTGTATTTCAGTCTTTTCACTCCTTTTGGCCACTCATCACCTTTTCTTGCTTTCTTAACTTGAACTTCTTCTTCACCTTCGTTGTCAAGTTCGCAAGTTCTTTTATTCAGTTCTTTTCTCTGTTGTACTTGCTCTTGATTTTCATCAGTCACTTTCTCTTTGTCTTTCTCAACAGTAGTCTCTTGAGACCCAGTAGCTGGTGCCCACTTTATTCGACTTGTACTTGGTTTTTCCTCTTGTTCAGCCTTTTCAGAATCTGTAACACTAGATTCTATAGCTTCATGCTCTTCAGCTTCTGGTTCTTTTCTCTGCTTTACCAGTTGCTGCTCTTCTTCTTGTCTTTCAAGTGAACTTGGGACTCTTCTTGTATGACTTGCATGAATCCAGTTTGGCAAGCCACCACACTTCACTGCTGTTGTTGTCACCAAAATGATCTGTAAGGTCCGTTCCACCTGGGTTCTAAACATGACTTCCTCACGTGTTTCTTGAGAAGAACTCACTTTCCTGGACTCAAATCATGTGCTTGATCCGGCTGTGTTGTGGTTGTAATTTCTCCAACCTGATGAGACACAGAACGCACCAGATCAGCCAATCCTTTGCAATAATCAAGCACTAGATCATCAGTAATATTCATCAGTTTGTTTGCTGGTACAACTTCTTGTCTCATGGCTCTCCCCATCAGAATCTCATGAGGACTTAATCCAGTCCTTTTATCAGGAATGCTTCTAAGACTCATCAATACCAGGGGTAAAGCGTCTGGCCATTTCAGTGTTGTAGACGCACACACTTTTGACAGTCTGGATTTAATAGTGCCATTAATTTGTTCGACCACTCCAGATGCTTCTGGTCGGTAGGCACTATGCAGCTTTTGCTCAATTTGCAATGCTGCACAAATCATTCGAATTATCTCATTATTGAAGTGTGTTCCCCTATCTGTTTCTAAAGAGACTAGAAATCCGAATCTTGGGATGATCTCTCTCAAAAGTAGTTTAGCAACTGTTAGGCTGTCATTCCTTCTTGTTGGATAAGCTTCTACCCAGCGAGAAAACAAACAAACAACAACCAACACATATTTCAGTCCATTACAAGGGAGAAGTTCAATAAAGTCAAGTTGTAGTCGGGTCAATGGTCCTGCTGCTTTTCCAATTCGACCCCAACTAACAACCGTCTTTCTACCTGGATTTTGCTGCTGGTACACTACACATCTCTGCAATGACCCTAAACTTTGGGTTGAACCATGACTGCTTGAAGAGCCTGATCATAGCATCTCTTCCAACATTTGCATTTCCATGGTACATCCTTGCCATCTGAGACAGCAAACTATCTGGCATTACTGGTCTTCCATCAACATACACCCACACTTCATCTTCTGCCCTCTTTTCACAATCTGCATTTATCCAATTTTGTTTTTCTTCCTCACTTGCTTCCTCCTGTAAGCTGCCTAATTTCCTCCCATGTTTCCAAAGAGGAAAACATCAAGTGGCAATTTGTATGTTTTTTTCTCCACCCCTCTGTTTATTGCAATTGAATTTTGTGCACAGAAACGTGCCACTTGGTCTGCGTATCTGTTTCCTTTTGTCACATAGTCATCTCCTGACTTGTGTGCTGAACATTTTACCACAGCAATCCTTTTGGGCAATTGTAATGCATTCAATAGATCCTTCACATTTTTACTGTTCTGGATCGGTTATCCTGAAGAAGTCAAAAATCCTCTTTGCATCCACAATTGACCAAAATCATGCACCACCCCAAAACCATATTGACTATCAGTGAATATGGTTACTCTCAGATTTTTGCCAATTATACATGCTCGAGTCAGAGATATTAGCTCAGAAATTTGAGCAGAATTTATCCCCTTCAGACAGGATGCTTCAAGAACCATGGACACTGTACATACTGCATAAATAGCACTCAATGCACCTTTTTCATCTCTCAGACAAGATCCATCCACGAACATCACACTATCTGACTCTTCTAGTGGAGTATCCTTAATGTCAGGTCTTGGTTTTGTGCACAATTCTGTCACATCCAAACAATCATGATCTGCTTCATCTATCACTTCTTCACAATTTAGACTTGGCAACAAGGTTGCAGGGTTCAATATTTTACATCTTATCACTGTCACATTTTCAGCACTCAAAATCACTCTTTCATACCTAGTCAGCCGACTATAGGTCATATGCTGAGTCTGAGTCCTTGTTAATAGGATCTCAACAGAGTGTGGCACATATACTTTCACTGGATGTCCCATAACAATTGTCTCGCTCTGTTCAAGACTCACACAAGTAGCAGCCACTGCTTTTAAATAACCTGGTAATGCGGCAGTCACTGTTTACAAAGTAGCAGGAAAATATGCCACTGGACGACGTGCCAGTCCATGTTTTTGTGTTAAGACTGAAAGTGCACACCCATCTCTCTCACAACAGAATAATGCAAAATCTTTTATGTAATCTGGCATTCCCAAGGCATGTGCTCGACAAAGACTATCTCACAATTCAATAAAAGCTTTCATACATTCTTCATCCAATTCAATCGGATCAATCACATCTTTGTGAGTCAACCTCTGTAGAGGTTTTGCAATCAATGAAAACTCACTGATCCATTGTCTGCAGTATCCAACCATTCCCAAAACATTCAAACTTCCTTTTGAGTTTTAGGAGGACCCATTTTTAAAATCACAGTTGATTCTTTCCGGTGTTACTTTTCTAACTCCTTTCTCAATCTTGTGTCCTAAATACTGAACTTCTTTTTGATAAAACTGTAATTTCGCTGGTGACACTTTATGCCCACCTATCGCCAAATGATTCAGTGAGGCAATTGTATCTGTCACACAGGCTTCTCGTGTTTTTGATGCCATAAGTAGGTCATCAATATACTGAACTAACACTGAATTGTCTGGCATGATCAATGACTCCAAACATTTTTTCAAAATCTGATTGAAAATCGAAGGACTCTCTGTATACCCTTGAGGAACTCAGCACCATGCCAAAACACGGTTTCCGAACAGGAATGCAAACAAATATTGGCTATCCGGATGCAAAGGTATCGAGAAAAATGCTTGACACAGATCAATGACTGTGTACCATTCCGCATCACAAGGAATTTGGTAAAGAATCACTGCTGGATTTGGCACTATTGGACAGCAAGGTATTACGATCTTATTAATTTTGCGTAAATCTTGCACTATTCTATATTTTCCGGTTGGTTTCTTAATCCCCATAATAGGTGAGTTAGAAGGACTACTCAGTATTTCTTTTAGAATACCTTGCTCAATCATTTGATCAATTACAGGAATTACTCCTGCTGTAATTTCAGGACTCATCTTGTACTGAGGTGTGTTTGGATATATTGCACCTGGTTTAACTGTAACCTGAATAGGATCCACACCTTTCATCAATCCAATGTCTTTTCCTGTAAAATCCCACACATCAGGTCTCACTGCATTTCTCAACTCTGCAGGTAAATCTTCTTCTGTGAGCAATGAGTATAAATCATTCACTTCTGTCCCTTGCTTCGCTAACATCATTTTAAAAGCAACATCTTCATCTGGTGTTTGAAAAGCAATACCATCTGGCGTACAATAGATGGTGCAGTTCATCTTACAGAGCAAGTCCCTTCCTAAAAGGTTCACCGGACTCGTATCACATACCACAAATCGATGCATGTCTCTGAATCTTCCAATATGAACTTCTATTGGTCTTGTTATTGGAGTTTTAATATATTTATTTGAAACTCCCACAACTTGGATAGTTTCTCCCGAGAGGGGTAGGTTTGGGATTTCTGCTGCTCTCACAGTAGAACGGGTAGCACCAGTGTCCACAAGGAATGTAATATCATTACCTTCCACTTTTCCATCAACAAAAGGACCTGATTGATCTACCTCTAGAGATGCGCCAAGCACGCACGCTTCCTCCCCCTCAGGCACCGTCATTGAGATGAGTCTGAGTCACTCTCTGAACATTGCAATAAATACTGTGAAACCATATGTACATTTTGATTCTTACCAACTTGTTCACCTGCGTGAAATCCAGAACTCGCACTGTATCTCTGTACTTGAGCATTCACATTATTTGGCATAGGAGCTTGAGGCACCTGTACTTGTTGTGTCTGTGGTGTAACTACCTGCTGCTGTTGTTGCTGTTGTTGATTCACAACCACCTCATTCTGCCTCTACGGATTGAAATTTTGATTCATTCCATTATTCTTCAGTAAAGATCTACACTCATTCCTCCAATGTCCAAACTTTCCTCACGCATGACAAGGAAATTTCTTTTTCAGTTCTTCCCTACTCATTTTACCTCTACCTCCATTTGGTACCTGACCATTTTGATTTTGTCCTTTCATCTGTAAATCTGTTTGAGAACCATTGTTTCCATCTTTCTGTTCTGCCACTTTCACCTGTGCCCACATCATTTTCTCTTTCAACTTCTTATGCCTTGACTCAATATCATCACTACAATATTTAGCATATCTCAGAATCTCATCAACTGTTTTACTCTGCCAACAAATCAAATGTTGCTGAATCATGTTACTAATTTCAGGTTTTAATCCAAAAACAAACCTATACACAAAGTGTCCCATATCTTTGTCATCAATAGTATCAAAACCACTATACTGTTTGAACACCTGTAACAACCTTTCATAATAGGCATGTACCGATTCTTTGGGTTCCTGGGTTGTCCTGTCAATTTTAACCCAATCTGTTTCTTTGGGAGAAATTTTACTTTTCAGGAAAGTAATTACTTGATGATATGTTTTCATCACCTCATCTGAAGGTGCTCCTGTTTTTACATCTCTAGGATATTCTTCTTTTGGCCAGTCAACAGTAATTTTACACTCAGTCCATAAGTCAGCTGGAACTACAATCTCAAACAAACCATCTAGATCTTTTAACAAAACTTTTGAAACTTTTACAAACCTCTCTACCTGTTTGTACCACTCGACAGGTTTTTCTCTGAACCTAGGGAAATCATTTGTGAAGGATAATATATCCTGTCTTGACCAGGGAACATGAACATATCCACCACCTGGAACTTCTCTCATTGGGCATATCATTTCAGCCTGTCCTGTTTCTCTTAATGGAAATAAAGACGCATTCTTACTTGCAAGCATTTCTTCCTTCTTTTTCGCCCATCTACCTTTCCACCTGTCTAAATCACCCCATTTCTTCAAGGTATTAATCAATTATTTTATTTGCAATCGTTTACCAGACGTATTCAAACTCTCCAAATCCTTATCAGTAAAATCCAATCTGTACGTTTTTTTGCAAAACTTTAGACTTTTCTATGTCTACTCCATATTCATGTGCAGCTTCTGTTAACCTCTCATGTAAATTCTGTGCTTTCCATGTAGATATTTTTACACAAAAATAACAACTCTTCATCTCAGTACTTACTCAATCTTTCTGGACTTATGGTACCAATAATCATTTCTTCCAGATCCACTCTCAATCTAGCTACATCCATACTCGATTGTGACTTATTCTTTTTCATTTCCTCTTATCCAGTCATCTAACTCCTCTGGTGAAAGACCCACTGAACTCCCTGATACTGGAGTTGTTCCACTTTCATTCTGCACTATTTTCCTAGGATTCATCTGTACACTTCTCTTTGGTGTTTCAATTACATTTTCACTCACTGGAAGATCAATCAATGAAGTACTCATCTCAACTTGTTCTGATCCACTAACATTTCTGGCATTATTCACTGGAATTGTCAATGCATGTACTTTTGAGATATTCTGATTCTCACCATACAATGGAACTATAGGACCAATCGTTACTGGTACCGATAATGCTTCTGCATTCAGACTCATCTGACTAATTCTCTGAGTTAACTCCTCTCTTGCCTTATTCAACATGTCAATCTCATTTTCCTGTAACACTACTCGAGTATGTGAAGCTACTGGAACTTGTGTAACCTGTGAAACTTGTGGAGATTGTAGGGTTTGTGGAACCTGAGGAACTTGTATTTCAATTAGTGGTGCATTTGGAACTGTTTCCTCTGAACTTTCTTGATATGGTGGAGGTCTCTTTAATAATATTTCATCCATCAACTCATCATCAATCTCATCACAGTCATTATCTTGTTCTGAAGTCTCTAAGTTATTCTTTTTTCTTTACTTTTGCCTCCAGTCTGATCTTCAGCAACTATTACTGGATATAATCCATCTGCACTTACATTTCTCCTCCATCTTTTCTTTTGATCATCCCATCTAGCCTCAGAATATCTCGTTATTATATTCCTGTATTTAATTCCATTCCTGTCTCTCTCTCGTTTATAAGCCTCATAATCCCATTCCTCAAGTGCTTCATACTGCGTAGGTCTAGGACTTGGTTTTAATGAATTCATTCGTTCTCTCAAGTTCTCCAAAATCCTTACATTAAATGTACCATTCTCTGGAAAAGCTAAAACTCCATCATCCTCTGTGTAACTCATCCAATTCTCTAACCATGTACACGTATGATACCCACGTTCCAACATCATGAAAGAAGCAGGCGTTCTCGGAGGTGGTATAGGAAGTTCCTCTCTAGTAACTACCGGCTTGTCTTTTTTAAATAAATCTTTTATTCTTTTTACCATCTTCATTTTTAAACACTGTTTTTTTCTTGCTAAATAAACCAAAACAAACAAGAGAAAACTTCCGTAAATCCTCTCACTCTATTCGCTAAATCACAACCAATGCTAGCGCGACTCACAGTAACCAACCAATCACGGCTCACTACGTATCCGCTGTCTCAACCAATGCTAGCGCAGCTCACAGCAACCAACCAATCACGGCTCACTTCACGCCCGCTGTCTGACCAATGCCAGCGCGGCTTTTTTGTGACGTCAGTATTACTCCTGCTACTGACCCTCCCTTTACAAAATAATACGGCAATGTATTTTCTACGTTTTTCTCAACTATTTCTTGTTAAAAACAACACAAAACAATGCTACTTTGTCTGTTCCGCTAATAAAAGAGATAGTTCGATTCACTCGAAGAGTTTTTATTTTACTTCTAGTAAAATAACGACCAGCGCTACTCTACTCTCAATCAAGTTAAAGGAGGTCTTGGTACTCCTCTGGGGATACTAGCCAAAGTTTCGGAAGAGGACTTTCCTTTCAGAAAGAGGTCTTGGTACTACCTTGGGGATATAAAGCCAGAGTTTCGGAAGCGGACCTTTCACTATTTCATGCAATCTTCTTTCACTCAAATATGTCCCTAAAATAACATCGTCAGCCTTTCGCTGTTCGATATTACAACAACAGACAAAGTACTTCTGCAGTGTGATACCCTTTTCACACTAATCTTCTGCCACTTAGGCTAAAATAACATCATCCTAGGATCTTAGGTAACTCCGTATCCGTACTTCCAAACAACATAAAACAAAGACACTAACTTTTCATGTTAATAATCAATAAATCAATAATCAATAATTATTGCCAAACTAATCAATAATTAACCATCCTCTGCTACCAAAACTGATCCAGCGATCAGGGATCGATAATTTTTCACTAACACAGGCCCATTTACACTTACCCAACTAATCCCTTCACGCTGGGGTTCAGTGTGATGCAAGTTTATTCCTAACTCACTAAATATACTTTAGAACCTGCATTTCTCCTTACAAATAAATGTGTCGACGAACCTTTGGTTGTTGAATAGTTGATCACAATAATTATATACTATTCTATACATCTATACTAAATAAAATAATAACAGACTCAGTGTATAGTTTATGTTGTTTTATCGTAACATAATGTAAGAAATAAATGCTCATCAAGTACAGTTACACTAATATGCAAATCATGGATTATCACAGAGAGAAAACATTGGCAATGTATATATTCAAACTCATATCAAATAAACAATGCATTGAAGGAGTGGATAGGCGTAGAGAGAAAAGTTTCAGAGACAAAAATACATTTGCAAATGAATATGCAAATTATGAAGATCATCTATACTAACCCAAGTAAGATTCAGGGAAACTACCCCACTGGCCAGTCAGGGCAGGAAGGCCACTCATATAGAGTCAAGTGACAAAGATTAAATCAGGAGACAGGAATCAGGTAGGCCTCTATCTGGAAACAGCAAACCGACGACAGTGACAATCTCCCGCTAGCTAAACACCAGCCGACCCTTCCACAAAACTACACCCACCGGGGACCTTCAGTTGTACTCTAAAACCTAAATGTTCTACCCACATTTGTTTCAATCTGAGCACAGTATTCATGTCCTATTGGCTAAAATTGGGGGTGTTCTGTCACACCACACTCGTCACGTCCATTTTATTAGACACCCTTTCGTTTAAACATTAAGCATTACATCAGAATCATCCCAAGAAACAATTCTGAATATGATCATAATAAACATTTCCTGCAGTTCCTTGAATGTTGCAAATCTCTACGCCTCTTTTATTCGTCCCTGCCATCTCGTGAGGAAGTGGCATTCGCTTCCATTTGTAATCTTATCCTCCTTCTTCGGTAACCTTGGCAGACAGTCAGCATAGCACAAAGGACATTTCCATTGCCTCTGCATTTTCTCCTCATTCAAAGCTCATTTATTTCGTATTTTCTTTTCAAGGAAAATTAACCTCATAACTGGTATGCAGAAGTGTAGGCCCAAATTTTATTTTTTTCTACAAGAACAGAACACAAAACATTTATTATTTTTAAGAAATGTAATTTCACTTTGCACACCATCCCAGCAATTGCACTAACCCATGCACAGCCCATGTTATGTAGTTCCTAGCGAAATATTATTAACTTGCACAAAAGCAGCATTAGGTTTATCAAGCAGTTTTGCGGCCTTGTTTCATGCATTAATACACGCATTAGTTTTCACATGCACAAAAGCATTTCCCCATGTTTTAGCATATCATTAGTAAAAAGATTTTCACCACACACTGTTAATATGTGTTACTGAGGGTTTAATCCGAGCAGGTTTATTTACGCAAAACCCTGCTCCATCAGTTGTGTCCATATTCGATGCTTCATTGCCAGTAAAATCACCCAGACACGGTGGATAAAGAAGGTACATTTTTTATTAATATTTTACAGCAGTAAAAAGCCCACCAGGGTCGAGAGGGACACACTGCCAATTAACGCCTCTCGATCACACCTGGCTTTAAGATCCCTGCTACAGCAATACACTTGTGCCAATAAAACGAAGTCACACTCACCCATAGGAAATTAATATTTAATGCGTGATTGCTAGAACATATGGCATTATTTGTCTTTATTCCAGCAGTCAAACTTTTCCTTACTTTTGAATTCTGATATTTGAAAGGCTTGCTTGATTAGTCTTTAAGTGCGGTAGACTGAACAGTTGTGCAGTCTACTGCTATGTAAATTATGTCTAATTCTACAAGAGGGACGGCGCTCATTATTACTGTGCACAAATCATCTTGAAAGGAATAATGGTCTTTATTAAATCTATTTTTAGAATATAATTTGATTTTTCTTACTATTCAAGGATGAGCAACTTGAAATTGTCTGTTCATACTATTTCACTCTCATGACTAAAATCAATCAGTTTACATATTTAAATGACATTTGGGCAATGTCATATAGTCTTGTTCACTTAATTGTATGTAATTTCTATCGTAAAATAGTGTGGTTCAAAGTGGTAAAGGCGTGTCCTATTTTTTTATACAGAAATTTTTAATATAGGTATTCTTTTAATTTGTGCTAAGTTTTCTGCATTTTGCACATCTTCTCTGAAGTACATTTTCAACTGAATTTGATCTGCATTTCAAAGCATCACAGAAGCTGTTGTAATTGTCCACGGTCTCAGTAACATGAATTATGGGTTTACCTTGCACAGTGGAACCTTGTTTTATTTAGCACATAAATATAGAAGGATTACATTTCCTCAGTTGGCTGGGAGCATGTGTCTCATGCTGGGTGACAACTGGCAGATGGGGAGGGAGGTGTAAACGACCATGCTCATTGTCTATCCTGTGACATGTGTATTGGGTCCTCCACAAACAAGAGTGAAACCAAATCAATAGTTGGGGGTTTACATAAAATTTGATGAACTATGAGACCTGTTAAAGCCTTTTGGACCGACATTTCGATTGCCAGCCGTGCTACGTTGTTTGGCTGTTCTGCAGCTAGGTGTGTATGGTTTTATTGATTTTCCTAAGGCTAGAAGTCCATTTCCAAAAGTTGGTGGCTTGCAGAGAGACAGATGTAAATCCTATGTGTTGAGGCTATCCAGAGGGTGTGGTTGAGAATTTATTAGAGTAGCTTTTTGTAGTATCATGTTATGTTTATAGTGTTCCCCTTTACCTTGTTCCTAGCTGCTCAGCCAGTGTGAGTGTTCTGTGTGGAATGTTGGTGTGATTGACATGAGTGGAATGTTTGGGTGCCTGGTGTGAGTGTTGTCAGTTGGAAGATGGGCTGAGCAGCTAGCAGGCTGCTAATGGTGGGGCTGCTATCCTTGATGTTAAGACCTCAATAAATAACTTAAAGACACTTCTCGGCTACGTCTGCTGTGTCACCTCTACACAAGGAACCAACTTATTACATTTGGCGACGATTTGGAGACTTATTCACGCTCTACAAGGGATCTCAAGGAAGTTTAATGATGACTAGCCATGGATATCTTCAAGTTGGAAGGAACTTACAGAAACTGGAAGCGCTGAGATCACATGGAAAGTGTAGTGGTTCACAAATGAGCACACAAACAGTGCAAGTACTTTTCCAGGAGGAAATGGTACAAAAGAGACAACAGAGAAAGTGTGGACACAGATGGAAAAAGTTCCACAAGAAACTAATGAAATGGAGCATGAAGAAACAAGAGAAACTGGAGCAACACGCCCTGCAGCCCCACCAGTGTCCCTCACACCGGACAGCCCCAGCCCAGGTGTGCTCTGCTCACAAACATCACATCTTTTGGACTGCAATAGAAACAAGAATTGTGTCCTACTTCAAGCTCAACAATTATGAAGTTTGCCTCTCATTTTGCCTGGTGGGAATTCTCATTTTATTGCTGTGTACGCTCACAACAACTTTGGGAGATGTCGATTTCTGCAAGTCTGTCAACGCAAGATTTGTGGAAACTCTACCTGTGTCAGCTTCACATTGTTTACTGTACATGTCTCGTATGAGTACACACGTGTTTTGGACATCGCCCCATATATGTTGGCAGTACCGGGACTTTTGGTGAGATTATTTAGGTCTTTTGATTTTTATGTTTGTTGGCCCATTTTGAGGCCTCGCAAGAGTATTGCCGGTTTAACCATTGCTTACTGATTTGAAAATGGTGTCGCGTGCCGTGCACAGTCCGCGCGCTGTTACCTGCACGAGGATCTTGGTGACTTCTTTTATGACGATCCTGCCCTGGTTCTTCTTGTGACGATCCTGCCTTGTTGCGCAGCAATGTTGGGTGCACGCACACGCCGTGAGCCATCCTGTCCTGGCGTGACAGCGTGCCGCCATCTTGGGTTTAGAGGCTGCAGGAGTTCAACGGGCCGTGAAATGTCCTGTGGTGTATGACAGCACACAGCAGCTGGGTTTCTTTTCTTTCGAGTTGACCCTCTGAAGCACCGCCATCCACGAGTCGCATTTTATAGTCATTTTGGTTCTCATGATTGATCTCTACTACAGTTTTCTTGCGTACTATCGAGTGACACGAAAATAATTACTTTGAGATGCTTGGTGCCGGACTCGGTATGTTTCTCGTCTTCATATTCATGGATAAGCAGTTGAGTGTAGCTTCGTATATATACATAAACTGTCTTTGTTAGCTAATTAGTGAGACATCGCTCACAGGATGACTTTTTGCATCTCGTTTTTTCTTCATCTCTTCACGTCGTGGGATTATTTTGGACAGATGCTCCTCGTGATTGCTCCCCTCGAGTAATTGGTCAATTTGGTTTAGTAGCGGTGTCTGGGTGTATCTTTCACATTTTTTGTTTCTTATTGGACAAGTTGAATCAGTTTCATACATCTGAGGCATACGCTGAAGAGATCACATCTGTAGTGTGCCGTGAAATAGTGCATACCTGGGACTGTTGGTGGTCATTGTCACTCTGGCAGGTGTACTTTGTGATGCCTAAGTTTTACTTGTGTCTACTTTGGTTAACAGGTTTCACATGGGGTGCTCTGTACCTGTGTGTGTGCCCAGAGTAGCACAACTCGGGTGAGAGGTCGCTCACCGGCGAGAGTTATGGGTTTTTAAAAACATTTCAAGATGTTTTCATTAGTGTGTATTAGTCACTTTGTGTTGCACGTTGGTCTTCTAGTGTGTGTCTTAGTCACATTGTGCTTCACATTTTTTTTTATTGTCGTAGTGGGTGTTAGTCCCATCTACTCAGCTTTTAGGGGGTATTAGTTCCACCTACATTATTAGTAATGGGTGTTAGTTCCTTTTACTCAGTTTTAGGGGGTGTTAGTCCCACCTATGTAATTAGTTATGGGTGTCAGTCCTATTTGCGGTCTGCTTTATGGGTTGGAGTCCCATTTTAGCATGTTTAGACCTTTCTCCACATTTTTCTTGGTTGTGTTCCTTACATAGGAATACCTACATGGGTGCGGTCCACCCATAGTAAATAAGTACGTACATGGGTGCGGTCCACCCATAGTGTTTGTGACTATAGTAAGTAAGTACATACATGGGTGCGGTCCACCCATAGTGTTTGTGACAATAGTATGGAGTACGTACATGGGTGCAGTCCACCCATAGTGTCTATTTAAAATTTAAGTTGTACGTACATGGGTGTGGTCCACCCATGGTGTTTGAGTTATGGGGGTGTTTACTCCCATGTGTCTCGTCACAGTGTTTAGAGTTCATCGGAGACTGTTTCTTCCTTGTTTCTCTGCACATTGTTTGACGTCTATTGTCATGTCGTGTTATCTCACTATTTGTCTGTGAGCTTAACGTTCTTTTATTATTCTCTTTGTTTTAAAATTTTTAAGGAGGGTGATGGTGATAGTTTGTTTGTAAATCTTCATTCTTCCTCTCTCCTTTGTTGAGTCTGTGTTCCCGTGTGGTGTGGTTTTTACCATTCATCCCTGGGTTATAGACTTTTGTTTTCATTTGTATATTATGTGTATAGTTGTCTTTCATTTTAGTATGGTTTTATTAGTTTTAAATTTTAAAGGGAGAAGATAATGTAGTATCTTTATGTTATGTTTATAGTGTTCCCCTTTACCTTGTTCCTAGCTGCTTAGCCAGTGTGAGTGTTCTGTGTGGAATGTTGGTGTGATTGACATGAGTGGAATGTTTGGGTGCCTGGTGTGAGTGTTGTCAGTTGGAGGATGGGCTGAGCAGCTAGCAGGCTGCTCCTGATGGGGCTGCTATCCTTGATGTTAAGATCTCAATAAATAACTTAAAGACACTTCTCGGCTACGTCTGCTGTGTCACCTCTACACAAGGAACCGACTTATTACACTTTTCCTATAGGAATTGTGGCCGTGCACAACTTCGAACCCTGCGTGACATGCACAGTGCCTTGAAACCTATGCAGCATCTGACTGAAAACCAATGTAGGGCCAGAAGACCTCAGGAGAGAAGGTACCTTGTTTTAAGGTAGCAGTTGTGCCTGCTGAGTGTTGACCATAATAGCAATTTAGGGGGGAAAAGGTTGAGTTTGTAGTCAAGGTGTGACAGTTCAAGGGATATTATTACCCATACACTTTGTGGGAAGGCCAGGTTGTATGGGAATATTGAGCATAGTTAAGTCAGCACCACGCGAAGGACATTCTTGTCAGAAATCCTTTTGGGACAGTCTGGAGAAGGAATAAGAAGGTCTAGAGGGTGGACTTGTTTTAGAAGAATGTATATTAGGGCAGAATCCATATGGTCAGCTTATTCACTGTGTCGTCAACTGCTACTTACCAGGGAGCAGTAGTTCTGTCTTGTCCACAATGAAATTGATATAGTGGTATGGAAAGAGTTTCTGCTATTTTTGATGTTGATTTATGTGTCAACAGCATTTAGTATTGCAAGTAAGCCTGAACTGCACTCTGTACATACACATTCAAGAAAAGTTGAAGACAATTTGGGATCTGCCTGAAAGCAAGGAAGGTATTAAATTAAGGGCCGAGTATCAGACTTATATGTGATGAATGCACTTTACAGTTTTCAAAGCTACCGAGCGATTAAGGATTTAGCTCACTATTTATTGTTTTGGTTGGAAAATGTGAGATGCTCAGTCTCACAAACCGTTCTACCACTCCTTCACCCAGTATCTCATTCCATCTGACCTTGTTGAAATAATGTCATGGCACAGCAGCTCTAAATCAAAAAACACGTTTTTGACCAGGTGGCTAGGTGTCTTCTGTTCCCCCCGTCTTAATATTTCGAGGAGCCCTTAGTGAGGTGGAAAGAACTAAATACATCATCAATATAACATAAGCTTTGATACGGGGCGAAATGTACAGGAAGTCTAACCTGTTACATTTAGTGGAGATGTCCATTTATAATCACCTATTTAAAAAGCAATTCCTTTCTTCCACATTTTTGGCACATAAGAGTATAAAATGATTTCTTATGTCTAGGATGAGGATCTTACACTCTCTTAAAATGGGGAATGTAAGATTTGAAACTCAGATCTTTAGGATCCACAGAAACATATCAAGTAGGCCACATCAAAGAGTTAGTGTGTACTTCACGCTTTGAACCTATCTCCTGTAATTAAACAAATGTGCAGCCAAGCACAAAAAATGCCTATTTGTACCTTTCCAGACCCCATCCTGAAATAATGCTTCTTTATTTGGAAATGTGAAATAGTGCTGAGAGAATCAAAATGAACTGTGATACAGCTATACATGTTAGCCCACACTGATATCCCAGTACTTAGACATTCACAAGTCTCCCATAATCTGTAGTGACCTGCACCAGTATTGTGAAATGTTCCGGGTCCTCAGATGAACCTTGAGCCAGATGTACGACGCATTTTACCGGTCGCAAACAGCATTTTCCTATGTACCAACGCTATTTTGTGAGTTGGAAACCTATTACTGACTCGTAAAATAGGGTTTACGAGTCGCTATTAGGAAGGGGCGTGTAAAGGGCGTCCCTTCCTAATAGCAAGTCACACTGGTATGCATGAATATTTTGAGACCGGGAATGCGGTCGCAAAACATTTGCAGATTACCACCAATTTCAAATTGGTGGTAAGTCATTCGCAAACCAGAAGGGGTCCAAATGGGTTCCCCTTTCCCTTTATGAATGGGGGCACCAAAATGTTTTCAGATCAGGCAGTGGTCCCACAGACCACTGCCCACTCTAAAAAAATAAAAATAAAACTTTTCATTTTCATTTCTGAAATGCATCCCGTTTTCCTTTAAGGAAAATGGGCTGCATTTTGTTTTAAAAAACTGCTTTGTTTAAAAAGCAGTCACAGACATGGTGGTCTGTTGACCCCAGTAGGCCACCATTTCTGTGAGTGCCAACCATTCCCAATGGGTCACAAATTGCGACCTGCCTCACAAATATTATTGAGACAGGTCCCTTGCGACCCATTTGGGAATTGCAAACACTGTCTGAGGCACTGTTGTACAACATCAGGTTTTGCGAGTCGCTAAAAATCGCAATTTGCGAATCGCAAACCCTGACGGTCGTAAATGTGGCCCCTTGATACTGAGCTGCACCATGCAAAGATACACCAGTGCTGAACTATTCACAGAGCACCCATGTTTCACTTCTATTTTGCCCTGCACCATGAATTAAGGTTCCAGTAGTAGTAAAACGTCCTTTGAGACTTTACAATGCCATTATTTAACCAGCTGCTGGGTAAATAGTGACTTTTTCTGATATAGATATATATATATATATACATATATATATATATATATATATTACCTACTGGCGGTCGCCAGTAGGTAGTTATAGTTACAACCTAGTTTCCATAGGAAAAGCATTTTTTGATTTGCTAATAACTTTGGTGTCGTTTGATGAATCTTTGCGAAATTCTCCCCAAAAAAAGCCTATCCAGGTCAGCTCCTATCCTGAAAGTTTGGGGGTGATTCGTCAAGCGGGGGCTGAGAAAAAAGGGGGGTCCCAAAACGCATTTTCCCCAAGTTAATTTCCATGGGAAATTTTGCGACGAGCTACAGCCCGAACTGCTGAACGGAATTACCCTAAATTTGGCAGAAAGGTAGAGCTTGGTTCAGAAAGCAACCTTTTTTTTAAATGGTGTAAATCCGTTCAGTAGTTTTTGAGAAATTCAAAAAATAAGAGTCAAAAAATCAATTTCCCATAGGAAACTTAGTGCAAGGCTACAGCCGAAACTACTGAACGGAATTACCCCAAATTTGGCACAAAGGTAGTGCTTGGATCAGAAAGCGACCTCTTTTTTAAATGGTGTAAATCCGTTCAGTAGTTGCTGAGAAATTAGAAAAATAAAAGTTTTGATATCTGGGCGGCGCCTAAGTCCCGTGCACGAGCTTCACTGTGATTGGCTGCCAACACTCCAAACCAGGAAGTGTTGGCAGCCATCTTGTGGCTCGGTAGAAGTGAGTCACTAGAAAACAGAGAAACAAAGGTATAAAACAAGAGAAGGGGGCAGGGTAGAAACACCCTGACCCTCTAGGCCTGCTCAGGGGGTCCCAGGGACCCAAAAAGATTTTTTTTTTTTTTTAAATTTCGGCACATTTGCACAGTGGTGCAGGGAGGGGGCGTGGCCTGATGTGACAAGTGTGCAAACGCGCCCTGTGGCACGTTTTAAGTTGGGGGATTAAGTCCCCTTAAATCCTGAGGGTCCCTAGGGGCCAATTAGCCCACCAGGTACCTCCAATAAGTGCCAGGGAGCTGCGTTGTAGAGAGGTGGTCCAAGGCCACGCCCCCTTTTTACACCACTCTGCAACGCAGCTCTGTGGCGCTTACTGGAGGTAGCTGGTGGGCTAGTTGGCCCCCAGGGACCCTCAGGACTCAAGGGGACTTAATCCCCCAATTTACAATGCACCAGGGGGTGCGTTTGCACAGTGGTGCAGGGAGGGGGCGTGGCCTGATGTGACAAGTGTGCAAACGCGTCCTGTGGCGCGTTTTAAGTTGGGGGATTAAGTTCCCTTGAATCCTGAGGGTCCCTGGGGGCCAACTAGCCCACCAGGTACCTCTAGTATGCTCCAGGGAGCTGCGTTGCAGAGAGGTGTTCAGAGGCCACGGCCCTCTCTCCACCTCTCTGCAACGCAGCTCTGTGGCGCTTACTTGGAGGTACCTGGTGGGCTAGTTGGCCCCCAGGGACCATCAGGACTCAAGAGGAATTAATCCCCCAACTTAAAATGCGCCAGGGGGCGTGTTTGCACAGTGGTGAAGGGAGGGGGCGGGGCCTGACATAGCAAGTGTGGCTCGGTAGAAGCGAGTTGCTAGAAAACAGAGAAACAAAGGTATAAAACAAGAGAAGGGGGCAGGGTAGAAACACCCTGACCCTCTAGGCCTGCTCAGGGGGTCCCAGAAGGACCCCCAGGGCCCAAAAAAGATTTTTTTATTTTTTTAAATTTCAGCAGTTTGCACAGTGGTGCAGGAAGGGGGCGTGGCCTGATGTGACAAGTGTGCAGACGCGCCCTGTGGTGCGTTTTAAGTTGGGGGATTAAGTCCCCTTAAATCCTGAGGGTCCCTAGGGGCCAATTAGCCCACCAGGTACCTCCAGTAAGCGCCAGGGAGTTGCGTTGCAGAGAGGTGGTCCAAGGCCATGCCCCCTTTTTACACCACTCTGCAACGCAGCTCTGTGGCACTTACTGGAGGTAGCTGGTGGGCTAGTTGGCCCCCAGGGACCCTCAGGACTCAAGGGGACTTAATCCCCCAATTTACAACGCACCAGGGGGTGCGTTTGCACAGTGGGGCAGGGAGGGGGCGTGGCCTGATGTGACAAGTGTGCAAACGCGCCCTGTGGCGCGTTTTAAGTTGGGGGATTAAGTCCCCTTGAATCCTGAGGGTCCCTGGGGGCCAACTAGCCCACCAGGTACCTCCAGTATGCGCCAGGGAGCTGCGTTGCAGAGAGGTGTTCAGAGGCCACGCCCCTTTTTACACCTCTCTGCAACACAGCTCTGTGGCTTACTGGAGGTACCTGGTGGGCTAGTTGGCCCCCAGGGACCATCAGGACTCAAGAGGAATTAATCCCCCAGCTTAAAATGCGCCAGGGGGCGTGTTTGCACAGTGGTGAAGGGAGGGGGCGGGGCCTGACATAGCAAGTGTGGCTCGGTAGAAGCGAGTCCCTAGAAAACAGAGAAACAAAGGTATAAAACAAGAGAAGGGGGCAGGGTAGAAACACCCTGACCCTCTAGGCCTGCTCAGGGGGTCCCAGAAGGACCCCCAGGGCCCCAAAAAGATATATATATATATTTTATTTCGGCACGTTTGCACAGTGGTGCAGGGAGGGGGCGTGGCCTGATGTGACAAGTGTGCAAACGCGGCCTGTGGCGCATTTTAAGTTGGGGGATTAAGTCCCCTTGAATCCTGAGGGTCCCTGGGGGCCAACTAGCCCACCAGGTACCTCCAGTATGCGCCAGGGAGCTGCATTGCAGAGAGGTGTTCAGAGGCCACGCCCCTTTTTACACCTCTCTGCAACGCAGCTCTGTGGCGCTTACTGGAGGTACCTGGTGGGCTAGTTGCCCCCAGGGACCATCAGGACTCAAGAGGAATTAATCCCCCAACTTAAAAAGCGCCAGGGGGCGCGTTTGCACAGTGGTGAAGGGAGGGGGCGGGGCCTGACATAGCAAGTGTGCAAACGCACCCCTGGCACATTGTAAATTGGGGGATTAAGTCCCCTTCAATCCTGAGGGTCCCTGGGGGCAAGCTAGCCCACCAGGTACCTCCATTATGCACCAGGGAGCTACGTTGCAGAGAGGTGTTGAGAGGCCACGCCCCTTTTTACACCTTTCTGCAACGCAGCTCTGTGGCACTTACTGGAGGTAGCTGGTGGGCTAGTTGGCCCCCAGGGACCCTCAGGACTCAAGGGGATGTAATCCCCTAATTTACAACGCTCCAGGGGGCGCGTTTGCACAGTGGTGCAGGGAGGGGGCGTGGCCTGATATGACAAGTGTGCAAACGCGCCCTGTGGCGCGTTTTAAGTTGGGGGATTAAGTCCCCTTGAATCCTGAGGGTCCCTGGGGGCCAACTATCCCACCAGGTACCTCCAGTAAGTGCCAGGGAGCTGTGTTGCAGAGAGGTGGTCCAAGGCCACGCCCCCTTTTTACACCACTCTGCAACGCAGCTCTGTGGCGCTTACTGGAGGTAGCTGGTAGGCTAGTTGGCCCCCAGGGACCCTCAGGACTCAAGGGGATTTAATCCCCCAATTTACAACGCTCCAGGGGGCGCGTTTGCACAGTGGTGCAGGGAGGGGGCATGGCCTGAGGTGACAAGTGTGCAAACGTGTGGCGCGTTTTAAGTTGGGGGATTAAGTCCCCATGAATCCTGAGGGTCCCTGGGAGCCAACTAGCCCACCAGGTACCTCCAGTAAGCGCCAGGGAGCTGTGTTGCAGAGAGGTGGTCCAAGGCCACGCCCCCTTTTTACACCACTCTGCAAAGCAGCTCTGTGGCGCTTACTGGGGGTAGCTGGTAGGCTAGTCGGCCCCCAGGGACCCTCAGGACTCAAGGGGATTTAATCCCCCAATTTACAACGCTCCAGGGGGCGCGTTTGCACAGTGGTGCAGGGAGGGGGCGTGGCCTGATGTGACAAGTGTGCAAACGTGTGGCACGTTTTAAGTTGGGGGATTAAGTCCCCTTGAATCCTGAGGGTCCCTGGGAGCCAACTAGCCCACCAGGTACTTCCAGTAAGCACCAGGGAGCTGCGTTGCAGAGAGGTGGTCCAAGGCCATGCCCCCTTTTTACACCACTCTGCAACACAGCTCTGTGGCGCTTATTGGAGGTAGCTGGTGGGCTAGTTGGCCCCCAGGGACCCTCAGGACTCAAGGGGAATTAATCCCCCAACTTAAAAAGTGCCAGGGGGCGCGTTTGCACAGTGGTGAAGGGAGGGGGCGGGGCCTGACATAGCAAGTGTGCAAACGCACCCCCTGGCACATTGTAAATTGGGGGATTAAGTCCCCTTCAATCCTGAGGGTCCCTGGGGGCAAGCTAGCCCACCAGGTACCTCCATTATGCACCAGGGAGCTACGTTGCAGAGAGGTGTTGAGAGGCCACGCCCCTTTTTACACCTCTCTGCAACGCAGCTCTGTGGCGCTTACTGGAGGTAGCTGGTGGGCTAGTTGGCCCCCAGGGACCCTCAGGACTCAAGGGGATGTAATCCCCTAATTTACAACGCTCCAGGGGGCGCGTTTGCACAGTGGTGCAGGGAGGGGGCGTGGCCTGATATGACAAGTGTGCAAACGCGCCCTGTGGCGCGTTTTAAGTTGGGGGATTAAGTCCCCTTGAATCCTGAGGGTCCCTGGGGGCCAACTATCCCACCAGGTACCTCCAGTAAGTGCCAGGGAGCTGTGTTGCAGAGAGGTGGTCCAAGGCCACGCCCCCTTTTTACACCACTCTGCAACGCAGCTCTGTGGCGCTTACTGGAGGTAGCTGGTAGGCTAGTTGGCCCCCAGGGACCCTCAGGACTCAAGGGGATTTAATCCCCCAATTTACAACGCTCCAGGGGGCGCGTTTGCACAGTGGTGCAGGGAGGGGGCATGGCCTGAGGTGACAAGTGTGCAAACGTGTGGCGCGTTTTAAGTTGGGGGATTAAGTCCCCATGAATCCTGAGGGTCCCTGGGAGCCAACTAGCCCACCAGGTACCTCCAGTAAGCACCAGGGAGCTGTGTTGCAGAGAGGTGGTCCAAGGCCACGCCCCCTTTTTACACCACTCTGCAAAGCAGCTCTGTGGCGCTTACTGGGGGTAGCTGGTAGGCTAGTCGGCCCCCAGGGACCCTCAGGACTCAAGGGGATTTAATCCCCCAATTTACAACGCTCCAGGGGGCACGTTTGCACAGTGGTGCAGGGAGGGGGCGTGGCCTGATGTGACAAGTGTGCAAACGTGTGGCACGTTTTAAGTTGGGGGATTAAGTCCCCTTGAATCCTGAGGGTCCCTGGGAGCCAACTAGCCCACCAGGTACTTCCAGTAAGCACCAGGGAGCTGCGTTGCAGAGAGGTGGTCCAAGGCCATGCCCCCTTTTTACACCACTCTGCAACACAGCTCTGTGGCGCTTATTGGAGGTAGCTGGTGGGCTAGTTGGCCCCCAGGGACCCTCAGGACTCAAGGGGACTTAATCCCCAATTTACAACGCACCAGGGGTGCGTTTGCACAGTGGTGCAGGGAGGGGCGTGGCCTGATATGACAAGTGTGCAAACACGCCCTGTGGCACGTTTTAAGTTGGGGGATTAGGTCCCCTTGAATCCTGAGGGTCCCTGGGGGCCAACTAGCCCACCAGGTACCTCCAGTATGCGCCAGGGAGCTGCGTTGCAGAGAGGTGTTCAGAGGCCACGCCCCTTTTTACACCTCTCTGCAACGCAGCTCTGTGGCGCTAACTGGAGGTACCTGGTGGGCTAGTTGGCCCCCAGGGACCATCAGGACTCAAGGGGAATTAATCCCCCAACTCAAAACGCGCCAATGGGCGCGTTTGCACAGTGGTGAAGGGAGGGGGGGGCCTGACATAGCAAGTGTGCAAACGCACCCCCTGGCACATTGTAAATTGGGGGATTAAGTCCCCTTCAGTCCTGAGGGTCCCTGGGGCGAACTAGCCCACCAGGTACTTCCAGTATGCGCCAGGGAGCTGCGTTGCAGAGAGGTGCTGAGAGGCCATGCCCCTTTTACACCTCTCTGCAACGCAGCTCTCTGGCGCTTACTGGAGGTAGCTGGTGGGCTAGTTGGCCCCCAGGGACCCTCAGGACTCAAGGGGATGTAATCCCCCAATTTACAATGCTCCAGGGGGCGCGTTTGCACAGTGGTGCAGGGAAGGGGCGTGGCCTGATGTGCCAAGTTTGCAAACGCACCCTGTGGCGCGTTTTAAGTTGGGGGATTAAGTCACCTTGAATCCTGAGGGTCCCTGGGGGTCAACTAGCCCACCAGGTACGTCCAGTAAGCGCCACAGAGTTCCATTGCAGAGAGGTGTAAAAAGGGGCGTGGCCCCAGACCACCTCTCTGCAACGCAGCTCTGTGGCGCCTACTGGAGGTACCTGGTGGGCTAGTTGGCCCCCAGGGACCCTCAGGATTCAAGGGGAATTAATCCCCCAACTTAGAACCCGCCAGGGGGCGCGTTTGCACAGTGGTGAAGGGAGGGGGCGGGGCCTGATGTGACATGTGTGTACTTATGCAATCAGTCCGCCAAAACCCAAGCACTTATAAATTCACCATGCACTCTCCTTGGAGCACTCTAATCATCCAGTCACTACCCATGCACTCATGCAATGACCCATGCACTAACTCATGCACTGCTACAATACCCTGAGCAGTACCCATGCAGTCCAGCCATCGCCTTGTCACTATCCATGCACTCCTCCAATCACCCAGCGAGCACCATGTACTTATCCAATCACTCCGCCAAAACCCAGGCACTTATAAATTCACCATGCACTGTCCTTGCAATACTCTAATCATCCAATCAGTACCCATGTACTTATGCAATGACCCAGGCACTAACACATGCACTGCTACAATCCTCTGAGCACTACCCATGCAGTCCAGCCATCGCCCTGTCAGTACCCATGCACTCTTTCAATCACCCAGCCAGCACCATGTACTTATCCTATTACGCCACCAAAACCGAAGCACTTATAAATTCACCATGCACTCTCCTTGCAGTACTCTAATCTTCCAGTCAGTACCTATGTATTCATGGAATGACCCAGGCACTAACACATGCACTGCTACAATCCCATGTGAACTACCCATGCAGACCTCTAACCACCTACACAGTACTGATTCACTCCTCCAATTACCCAGGTTGTACCCATGCAGTCCAGAAATCCCTCTGTCACTACCCATGCACTCCTCAAATCACCCATCCAGCATCATGTACTTATCCAATCACTCCGCCAAAACCCAGGCAGTTATAAAATCACCATGCACTGTCCTTGCAGCACTCTAATCATCCAGTCACTACCCATGTACTCATGCAATGACCCAGGCACTAACACATGCACTGCTACAATCCCCTGAGCACTACTGATGCAGTCCAGCCATCTCCTTGTCGCTACCCATGCACTCCTCTAATCACCCAGCCAGCACCATGTACTTATCCAATCACTCCGCCAAAACCCAAGCACTTATAAATTCACCATGCACTCTCCTTGCAGTACTCTAATCATCCACTCAGTACCCATGTACTCATGCAAGACCCAGGCACTAACTCATGGCAAATACAGAGGAGGTCATGCTAATCACAGGGGTACCCCAAAGCATAGTGTTCCCTAGTGTATGTAGGTGTTTTCACTTTATTCTAAGTGTCTTTTAGCATAGCACTGGCACCGGTCCTGGTTAGTCAGAGTCAGTTACCACCAGTACCCGTCAGTAAAAAGTTGGGGGCACAGGAGGAATTTCTGCTCCTCTGTTGGTTCTTTCTGCACATCTCTTGCTTCTTCCTGCACTTTTGTTCGTCTTTCTGGACTTCTGTTGACTCTTTCAGCATTTGTCTTGCTTCTTTCTGCGCTTTTCTTCCTCTTTCTTCACATGTCCTACCTTTGTAGGCACAGTTAGAAATAAGCATTTAAAAAACCATTGAAATTCACTGAAAAAACCATAGGTTTCAGGCACGTTATAGTTAGAAATTAGCATTTAAAAAACCATTGAAATTCACTGAAAAAACCATAAGTTTCCGGCACGTTATAGTTAGAAATTAGCATTTAAAAAACCTTAGAAATTCACAGAAAAAACCATAGGTTTCAGGGACGTTATAGTTAGTTGGACATTTCACTCGTACAAAACCATAGAAATTCCCCCGTTATAGTTAGTTCAGCTAACTATAACTCGCGCCCCCGCAATGCACTGCTGATAACATCACATATTACATCATTCATGACATGGTCAGTGACATCACTGATGACATCTCAAATGACATCACTGATGACATCATCCACGTCAAAATCTGATGCACCTCCTCACACTCTAATATAACCTTTGATACACCCACTGTAAAATACAGACTACCATTTTCAAAACCATCAACACACCAATACCAGTTACTACATACGCACTCACTGATCCATAGGTCTACACACACATCCACTCATTCACCCATACAATCACTCATACATACAGTCACTCATCAATACAACACTATCATATGCACTGATACACCTATACAGACACTCACCCACCGCCACTCATCCATCGAGTTACTCACACACCTAGTCAGTCATGCAAAGAATCAATCACACTCCCATTTCCTCACCTATACAGTTATACACACAACACCTCACTTATTCATACATATACTAACACATACTTACTCTCTTATACAATCACTGATACCAGTACACACTCATCCATACAGCCACTCTCACAATCACTGACTCTCACGTATAGTCATTTATATACTCCAACTCTCACATACACTTCCTTTTACATATGTAGTTACTTGGACATGTACCACTGGGACATCCAATCTCTCACTAACACACCCATACACACACTCACCCACCCATACAGCTGTTTCCACATGCACTCTTGAACCCATACACCCAGTGAATCAAACACTCACACATCTATGCACAGAGTCACACACCTCCCACCCACCCACACACACACTCAGTCTCCCATACAAATACTCAGGCAACCAATCAATAACCCATATAGACACTCATGTAGCTACTGACCAACACATGCAGCAGCTTACACAACAACAGACATACTGATACACACATTCAGACAGTTTAGTCACTAACCCATGCATTCAGTAAGACACATTTAATCTCTCACTTATACAATCAGTCACGCACCTACTAAATCCTTCATCCAGATACTTATACACCCACTCATTCTTCAATACACCTTGGCATATATATAAAACATATTTAAACTTTACAGAAACACACAGTCACTTGATGATGTCATCAGTGATGTCATCAGTGATGTCATTTGAGATGTCATCAGTGATGTCATCAGTGATGTCACTGACCATGTCATGAATGATGTAATATATGACATCATCAGCAGTGCATTGCGGGGGCGCGAGTTATAGTTAGCTGAACTAACTATAACGGGGAATTTCTATGGTTTTTTACGAGTGAAATGTCCAACTAACTATAACGTCCCTGAAACCTGTGGTTTTTTCTGTGAATATATATATATATATATATATATATATATATATATATATATATATATATATATATAATACAAATGATTAAATATTTAGGTGGCTGCCTTAAAAAATAGCTTGGCTATGTCCCCTGCGCTGGATAAAAAATTGAGATTCTGCACTGTTTGGCCAGCATCAATGCAAATAGTAGAACAACTTCATCATTTACCAAGCTGCTGGCTAAATAATAGATATTCTGCACTGTTTGGCCCACTGCTGTGCAAAAAGCAGAACAATTTCATTATTTACCTAGCCATTGGCTAATTAGTAGAGTTCTGCACTGTTTGGCAGGCAGCCATGCAAATAACAAGGACACTTCACTATTTACCAGACCACTGGCTAAATAAGCAGAGGTTATGTACTATTTGGCCAGCAGTCAAGCAAACAGGAAAGAAATTTCACTCATTACCCAGCTGCTGACAAAACAGCAGACATTATTCACATTGTGGCCAGCAGCCCTGCAAATAGCAAATGTCAGTATTTTTTGGCTGCTGGTTAAATAGCAGAAATTATATACTAACTCACTGGTAGACTGGCAAATAGCAAACAAATTCTAATATTTACCCAGGTGCTGGCTAAATAGCAAAAATTATGGACTGTTTGGCCGATGCCCTTGCAAATAGAAAATAAACTTTATTGTTCCCCTGGTGGCTGGCTAAATTAGCAGACAGTATGCAAACTTGGCCAACACCCATGTAAATAGCAGGGAAGCTTAGCTAGTTAGCTGACTGCTGTCTACATGACTTACATTTTGTGCTATTATGCATTATGCAGATTTCAACAGGTACTACCCACCAGGTAGAACTGCAAACAAGGAGTGAATATATTTGGCATCCTTCTTCTTATGAAAGTTAAGGTCCTGATGTATTAAATTAATTTGCAAAATCTGGTTACAAATTGCATACGTACTGTTTGTGAATGGAATAGTATTTTACAAACCAGCTTATGTACTATTAGGTTGGTTAAAAAAATACTGAATTGCAGGGGGTGCAAAACAACCTGCCTAATAAATATTCTTTACAAAAAGGTCATATGATGGAGGGAATGTTGACCCAATCAAACATTCACCCCCAGTCACAGATCTGGGTTAAATCCATCGTTTTTTTGCATGCCACACCATTCCAGTTTAGACCCAGCCCTATGCAAATCAGTCTTGACCCTGTTCCCCATACGAACAGTCCAGCCTGAACTGCCAGGCCAGGTCCTCCCTGGACCAGAAACAAGCACCCTGGGACCGGTTTCGGGGTTTCACCCCTCATCAGCCAGGCTAGCTTGAATCTGGTGGAGTAGCGAGCAAGGAACCCACGTCTGGGCATACCCTTCCCACTTAGGGTGACAATTGCAAAAAGAACAGATGATGGACGATGGATTTAACCCAGATCTCTTGACTGGGGGTGAATGTTTTGATTTGTTCAACATTCCGTCCTTCACTTGTGTGTCTTTTGCTTTCTCGCTCTAAGTGTGCCGGGTATGCCCAGACCTGTCAAAAGCTTTTTATTTTTTTTAAACAAACTCCCAAAGAGGGAGTATATTTTTTAAAAACAAAAAAACAAATTCACCCAGGCTATTGGGGTAACTTTTTATTCATGTCCCTTATAGCCAGGTTTTACTGTAAACAGAGTGGGTAGTGTAAAGCCCACCCTCCAACGACCCCCTACTCAGTTGGGCTGCCAGAAGAAGTATTCCATCGGGGAGCCACCAGCAAAAGTATGGGATTATAATTATGTGAACTGAATGTCATTGGAATATGAATGAATAATCCCAGTAAATCGGAGAAAGCTGTATAGCCATCAAAGATAAAAGAAAAGAAACTCACAGAGATATTTTATTCATTTAATTTTTTACAAATATTGTAATAAATAAGGCACTGAATAAACAGACATTATATTTCCTCGATTCTTGTGACCTATGGATTGATAATTTCTCAGTTCCACTTTATACTCATTTTCCAGAAAGGGGATGTGGATCCACTGTTAGGTTTCAGAACTAATTTAGGGTAACTCTCTTTCAAATGTAATTTTCTGGCTGCAGCTCAGACACAGTCTTTGTGCTAGATGATGGCTCTCGAAGCAGTAGCAATAATGCTGGCTCCACGAAGGAGTATCCACAACAATAATATAATGAAGCATGAGATCTCAGCACCTGGCTGTCATTAGCCTTCCCGAGCAGTCAGGCACAGAGAAAAGGGCAGCCCTGCCTACAAACTTTGGGCCTGATTTGGTGTTTGGCAGACGGAATTTACGACGTCAAGGCGATGGAGTAAAGTACCATGTCTGCCGGGCCTATGGACATCTTTTGCATTCGCAGGACCAGCAATTCCTGTCATTGCTTTGAAAGTTTTTTGAATGGCTCTGTCAACATGACAGAGCCATATGGCAAACTTTCAATTTTATTTTATTTTCAAAATCCCAAACCAGGAATTTGCTTTTGAACATAAAGAAAGCAATAACCCCCTCACCATGGGAGTTTTCCCCCATGGTATGGAGGTCGTTTTGCCTCTTACACCAGGTTTTACCTGGTGGTGATGGACAGTAAAAACTTGCATTTGCTCGCCCGCTCTAACAAAGGCCTTACACCATCAGGCTGCCGGAGGTGTATGTTAGCAATGGAGACAGAGTAGTCTCCACCGTTGACATACTGAAGTTCCGCCCTACTCTAATTGAGGCAGGTAGACATTCACTTTGGCAGAAAGGATACTCTGTCACTATTTGTAATGGGAGTACCCACACCACCAAACTCTAATTCGGGTGCTTTGTCATCTTTAACAAGAGAATTCTCTGACCTACCCCTCACTCGTAACATTTCCCCTAAATTGTGACTCGTAAAGAACTAATCAGCAGCTCTTTGCTAACAAAGACCTAACAGACGTTCTGTGAGAAGCTTTTATCTATCTTCCGTCACTTCAATCTCTGGGTTTCCACCCTCCAGCCACAGGTATTCATGCTAGCCTTAGAACTTCCTGGCCCTTTACTTCCTTGTCTGGCTTGTCATCATTCCCATGCACTCCTGTGTCGTATGGCTTGTACCTCCTCTGTAAAACTGTGTGTTTGTTGGACAACACAAATGTAAGGATTGTGCCAGAGTGATTCCATGCACACCCTCAGGATATGTTGGCCTGTATCCATGCTAGCCCACAGTGCACCATTTGGAACCCTCACCTTACAGGGTAACAAATGTATGTGCATCCTCAGAACATAACAACCCTGATCCCCCAAGACAATTGTGGTAACAGATCTAGAACCCTTTTGCTTGCACTTTCATGGTCTACAACCCTGCTAGCCCACTATGCACCATCTGGAATCCTAACCTTGCAGGGTAACAAATGTATGTGCAACCACAGAACATGACAACCCTGATCCCCCAAGGAAATAGTGATAACAGATCTAGAACCCTTTTCCTTGGACTACCATGCATACCCAAAGAAATACACAAGAAATACTCAGCAAGATGTTTCAATATTTATTGAAGCATCGTGATTCATGTATGAAATATGTGTGCTGCGATAATCAATAGAATGAAACAGATTCACGTAATTAGCATTACAAAAATAGTGAAAAAGATAAACATTTGCAACATTGTGCTAAGACAGTGAGTATATGCAGGACTATAAGTACTGTGTATTGTGTACTCCTATCTAGCGCTCCCTAAACTAGTCTTGCCTAGGGTGGGTGATATGCCTAATCCCTGCTTGGGTGGTCTAACTCCCCATTTCCTGTGGGTAAGTGTTATCAGGCTGTCCGTCTTGGTATAGAGCTGGACATCCCTCATGTTGGTAAGCAGGAATCAGCTGAGCTGGAATTCAAGGCATGTAGTGACCTCACAGTGTCAGCTGAGTGCTCCTTACCTCTAAACAAGGAAGTGGTACCATATATATTTTTAACAGCACCCATGTGGCCATGTCGCAACCCCTATCAGGCCACAATTGTGTATTCTAGTTGAATAGTATTGTCGCCTACCGGACAATAACATAAATGACATTTGTTCAGTGAACTTTATCCCTTGCACTGAATGTTCAAGGTGTCGTGATAGTGTGCCTACGAAGTGGAAATGTAAGCAATGCAGTTTCAGAGAATGTTATCCTGCATTGTCATGCATGCAAACATTTGTCAAAAGTCACTTTGTTTAAAAGAGAAGGCAACTTAAGAAACATGAGAATGTAAATGGTGGCGTTTCTAACCAGGCCTATCGTGATACCTGCACCTGGTCATTTGGTTTCCTGGGCCTCCTGTTTCATGGGCTCCCAGTCCTGTCCCTTTTCATCCCCTCACACTAAATCTCGATCATCAGTCCTCCTGGCCCTAATCCCCTGGTGTATCTAGTCCCTTGGTTTGTCTGTTCCTAATCCTTCTGCTCTGGCCCATGTAGTCCTGGTCTTAGTTCTGGCTCCTTTGTCTGATCCTCATGTATCAAGTCTTCTGGTGCTGGTCCCACTGGCCTTGGTTTCCCTAGCTGTCCTAGTCCCCTGGTCCACCTGCCCCATCCAAGTCCTTCTAATCTCTTCCTGGTCTCCTGGCTTGGCTGTTCCAACTTGTCCTTGACCATCTGACCTTAATCTCCTCTATCATGGTCCTCCTAGTAACGGGCCTCCTGGGTCTGGTCTTCCTTATCCTTCTTCCACTAGTCTGCCTAGTTCCAATGTTGCGGGTCACCCTAGTTAATGTAGTCCATGTCACTTTGGTTTAGGATCACCCTGAGTCTGACCCTCAAGAGCCTGGTGCCAGTGGGCTTGGACTTCCTGGCCATTTATAGCCCTCCTCGTCATTCTAATCTGGGGTCTCCAGGTCCTGCTATCCCTGGTAATTTCTGGTCATGGAGTTCCCGGTCCTGGTCCATTTGCTTCTGGCCCTTGGTCCTCCTTGATCTGGTCTCTGAGGTCTTGGCCCTTCTGTCTTTGGTCCTTCTTTCCATTGTACTGGTCCTCTTTATTTTTTCTACCTGGGTCTGCTACTCTTGCCCATGGTCGTACTCGTCCCTCTGGTCCTAGCTAGTGCACTCAAGCCCTCCTAGCCCTCCTCGTCATTATGGTCCAGGGTTTTCTGTTTTTCTACCCCCGGTCCTTCTGTCCCTTAAGGCCCTTGCCCATTGGAACCAATTATCCCTCTGCCACATCCTCCTTGCCCTCCTGATCCTTCTCACCCTAGTCCTGATCCTCTTAGTCCTCTTTTTCCTTGTCCCATTCCTCATTGCCTATTTGTTCCTGATCCCCTGATGCCAGTGTTGCTAAAGGTGCCACTCATGACATGGACCCAATAAGCATCTATACTTGAAACCTCCTCTGCTGAGTGAATAGTAATGAAACGTGTGATTTTTCACATGCAGCTTAGAGAATTCCTCCTGTGAATTACCCAGATGCATTACTTACGTGTCTTCTGCTTTCACTTCCCCATTCCACAAAAGCCCCATTACTGTGTCTCAATCAGTTTTCTCCTGCAAGTGTCCCTGAACACTTTGCCCCCACAAGCACCAATTGCCTACTGTACATGCCCCTCCCTCTAGGGCCCAGATGCCACCTATCTCACTGAATTCCCTGTTTACTGCTACTTATAGACTCTTGTTGTATTGTCAGTCCTGAATTACTGAGCAAGCACAATCCGCCTTGAAAAAGAAGCCTATAGCTAACATGAGGCCTCCCTGAGAAGCCCAAAAAGAGTCTAGCCCTCAAAAATCACCAAAAGGACGGCCATGGGCGTTAAAAAAACAATGCGTACTCAGGACTGAATAAAATATTTATATAACATGCTTTACAACCATATTAATTATTTTTTACAGACAGCCAAATACTCCTATATTGCAGCTGAAGGTATCTGTGTGCCGTATCCTGAGGCTTCTGAGACAGAAGTTTGATTCCTTCATTTCTTATCTGAATATTGAAATAGCATAAATATTTGTATTCAAAAATGATTTTACTGTTTTTGCATCTGTAACTATTATAGCTTAAATCATGCACTTACCTTTGTATAATCTATTGTACATTTGTATATGCGCTTACTTTCAAATGGTTCACACGTGCTGCATCCTCATTAGAAGACAGCCACCACCTTACTATTGCCCGGAGTCCCTTTTTAATTCATGGCTGGCTAAATAAAGACCTCCTTCACACTATTTATCCAGTCTGCCCGAATCGTACATCATCTCTATTATTTAGCCTGTGGCTGCTAAACACAGAGATTATGTGCAATTTTGCCAGCCGCTGGGTAAACAGCAAAGATTGTGTACTATTTGGCCACCTGCCAGATAAAATGCCACTTCCTTATGTTAAATATTAATTACCACTTGATACAGAGATGGTTATAGGTTTATGTCTCATAAGATAGCATGCCATGCCACTGCAGTTGAATACATTTTCTGTGTTTAACCTTTTTACACAGCCAGTGTAACTGTTATGAACCCCAATTTTCCCTAATATAGGCCTAGGTAGTTACACGACCCTTTAGCTACATCTGTCCTACCATTGTTCTCCATAACAGGTTGGCCCTGACCTTTTACCTAGTTAGGTGCTACATGACTGTTGCGTGGTTTTCTCCGAAAACTAGCCTTATGTATTATGCATGAGTATTCTCAGTATCACAGCAGGATTACCATTTTCTGCATAATAACTCTTTATAAGGATCACCTTTATAGTCATCCTTGCCCGACATGCCCACTGTACACTTCTAGGTAGAACCCCTGAGGGTTCTTTTCGGTATATAAGCACTACATCTTCTCTGGGCAAACCAGAGGAGAAAGACTTCCATGCTGACACACTGACGCAAGACGCTGAGGTCCCGACATGCAGATACTCCAACATGCAGTGGTCTGACATCCCTTGCGGGATGTCCACATCGAGACCAAGATGGGGTCCTTCGCTCTCCCACATCAGGTAATGGGGTTGGCTCTATCCTAAGGGGATTCTTGGCTACACACCTACATACATGCTAGGTACATTTAGGTACATCTAGTTAGGGTTCACATCGTAGGAGTACGCGTTATTAATGTTATGTTTATATATGTCAGCATATATTCATTGTTTTAGCACTATGGTAGAATTCTAACTTTTCTTTACTCCATTGGGACTCATAACCGTATATATCTGTTTGTGTCTAATGGTTGTTGCAGCACACGTACTTTATACTAGAATGACGCTGGTTCAATAAATACTTATTGAAAAAGTCCCCACCGTTTATTCTATGTATCTCTCTGAGACAAAGTAAGCACGAATGATTGAGCAAAAAGTACTGTACTGTTTCCACAATCCCCGAGGGGTCAGGGTTGCCATGTTCGATAGTTGCCAGAAACTATTCGCTCCTTGATAAGAGGGGCTCATAGTGGCACTGTGAGCTAGCTGGTATACAGACTAACATATCCTTCGGGGTGCCTGGAATCAGTCTGGATACCAATCCCTTAGTTTATGTTGTCTAAACGCGCAGATCCTATATAGATTTGTAGAAACTACACGACATGGCGCCACCATCATTGGTTTGGTTCTCATTTAATGGTAAAATCAGAGTAGTTCAGTCATGCTTTCTCTGAGACCCCTACTCACATCTACCCAGAGACATCTGGAGTGGGAAGGAAAAAATCCGCCACAGCTGAGTAGGCATATCCTATGTATTGGCTGTAGGTATATTCAAGGTTGAAGGATTATAGTTCCCTACATTGTGCATAAAACGTTATCTCAATTTCCTTGACACTCTTTTAAAACAATGTCTGTTGAAGAAAACGCAGCAGCATTACATGCGAAAGCAGCAGGGGAAGGAGAGCAAGAAGGTGCTATAATCATTTCAGAAAATGTCAGAAATGCACTTACTTTAAAACTAGCAGAGTTTGGAGTCTCAGCATTAGGTGGGACTGTAACATTTGTGATTGAGGCACACAAGTCATTTAGGACGGAGGTATTCTATTCATGGGTTAAATACTCACCTGCAGATGCACGCACAAATACATTTCATTCTTACACCCCGCGGATGAAACACCGGAAGCCTATTGTCCATACGAGGACATTGAAGTTCCGCTCAGTTACCAGGAGCATATAAACTGGTTTGAAGGCGCCATCCAACACACCACAGAAAAAGTAAGACACGGTTTGATCAGCAGAGACGGAGCGACTTGGCCGGTCCTAGCGGCTTATACACTGCATCCAGACGTTAACACATTGCCAATAGTAGACTTACGTCCACTTCACAAAGAAATAATAAAACTATACAGAAATCTGACACAGTTCGTCATGAGAACGCTCATACTTCAACCAACTAAAATTACCCCAGCAGGTCAACTACAAGGAACTGCAACTAAACTTACCCCACAAACACTGAACACAGCTATGGGAAGAATTCCCACTAAACGTGAGCAAATGCCCTTCTGGATAGCACAGAAAATAGCACAGTTAGAGGCAGTGTTTCCAAACACAGGCCCACAAGAAAAACACAGAATACTGACAATATGCTTGCCAATGGAAATAGCTCCCCCGATAGAGGATTGTACCACTTGGGGTACAGTTTTCGCTGCCATCTATACCAGAACTCATGTATCCCTTCAATAGCAGTGATATCAGAAGTATTGAGACAAAAACAGAATGAGTATGGAGCAGAACCTGCTCTGAACTTGGGGATGAAATTATCAGGCAATTTTTCCCAGGTATCTACAATTATGTTAGCAAACATAAAAGGGGAGGCAGCAGCAGTAGCTATACGCCAACGCTTGAGGGAATGCACTCCTGCACAACAGGAGCAAGAATTTCCAATAATTATTGAAGATACATACGCCGAATTAGGTAGAGATAATTTGGGAGCCAGAGCTATGAAACCACAAGTAATGGGTAGTCCTGAAAAGGATAACACCAAGCAAGCACCTGATTCTTCAAAGAAGAAATGGGATAATAAAAAACAAAAAAATAGGGAGAATAGATCACAATCAAGGAGTGGGTCTCCTCAGCAGGAGCCCTCCGAAAGGAGGTATAACCTTAGAAATCGTGAGAACATTAAAAAGCATTACATGTATCAGGATACTGATACACATTCCTCTCGTTCCTTTCAGGGTTCATCAAAAAACTCCAAGAGGGAAGGACAGTCAGAACACAGATCAGAAGAGCGAACAAAGTCAAGAGACATGCATCGCAGTTCAGACTTTAATATAAAAAAAGAAGATAAACAAAAATCAAAATCTCAATTTAAAAAGAAGAAGGTAGCAGGCCTTAAAATAAGAAATGCCCAGGCTACTGAGGACTCAGCTTCTGAACGGGGAATGGGCTCTGATGATGCTAGACAGCACAGCAGAAGTAACAATAGCTCGCCAGAACCTGATGGAATTTCTGGTGACAGCGGTGTTCAATGAACATATCACAGTGTAAACACCTGATACTGGGGTAAGTGTCCTACACCAGTTACACGAAATAACACTCCATATGGAGGGGGACGTACCTAGGAAGGTTAAAGGTCTCTTTTGGGAGAACCTGTCCTTTGGATACGACATTCTTTTAGCAAAAAAAGATTGGCCGCCTGAGTTTGTTATGGATTGCCCAAAAGGAGAAACAGTATTTTTACCAGCTTTCTCTGACCTAGTTCCAGAATCACTGAAAAATTCATGCGTGCAGGAGTGGGTGGTAGCACTAGCTTCTGCATTATACCGCAATCATGCAGGGTGGGATGCTGAGTCACCTCACCATGTAATTCCAGTGAAAACGACTCCAACTCCACAGAGACAGTACCCAATAAAACATGACGCAAAAAACAAGCCAGGGAGATCTTAGAACAACTTGAATATCGTGGTGTAATAGAGAATGGCACCTCTTCCATGAATAATCCTTTGTTTCCTGTAATGAAACCCAATAATTCATATCGTCTAGTTTTGGATTACAGGCATTTGAGCACATGCACAAAAACATTTGCAGTACAGAATGCACACAGTGCCGCATTAATGAATAACATTGTGCGGAAAAAATACAAAACACTAGATATCGCAAATGGATTCTTTTGCCAAAATATAGCACCTGGGAGCAGATATATTTTATTTTTTATTTTTTAAAGAACATATCAGTCATATACATTTCAGCATATTTTACATCACATCACAAAGTAATAGTAGTACAAGGTCGACACATATTTCTTTCCTATTAAGCCACCTACATTTGTTCATTCCATCGTCTCTTCTTTAGCTCCAAATCACTCATAGGGGAAGTACACAGCTCACCTCGGTACTTGTTCCAATTGCCCCACTTCTTATCCCATTTCTTGGGACACCCTCTAGATTTGAATACCTTTTTCCGCAATAATGCCTCTATCTAATTCCTTTGGCCAACCCCGGGAGGATGGCACCTCAGCTGCTCCCCAGTGCATCGCTATTGTGCGTTTTACCAGTGTGTAGCCCAAAGTGACCCATTGTTGTACCAACCCTGTGAGGTCTTTTGCCTCCCATATGTTGAGGAGCCCCAGTTGTGGCGTCCCTTTGATTTCTTTGCCAATGGCTCTGTGCATGTGTTGTGTGGCCCCTTCCCATAAGGCCCGTATGTGGGGGCGTTCCCATATAATATGATAAAAGGTAGCCTCTTCACGACACTGGCGGAGACACAATGCATCTGTTCTGCGCCCTATCTTTGTAAGAGTGACCCCAGTGAGATAAGTTCTATGCAGTATTTTTAGTTGGATAAGGCGGAGTTTAAGTGGGATGGCTGCCTCCCTTGGGGACATTAGTGCAGTTTGCCAATCGTCGTCCTCGTTTGGGCCAATATCATCTTGCCATTTACCTCGAAGGGTCTGGAGTGGGTCGGGTAAGTTATTACACAACTTCCGGTATGTTAATGACACAGCTTTTTTCATGAGGGGTTCAGAGAGTAGCCTGACCTCCAGAGAGGTCGACTCCGGTACATCCCCGGTAGCTGGGAGAGCGGCTTTAAGAGTGCAACGGATTTGTAGATATCGGAAGACCTCCCCCTGAGCCAGATCATACTCTTTTCTTAGTTCTGCGAATTGTATTATTTTCCCTCTTTTCAGTAAGTGGCCCACGGTAGAGAGACCTATGGTGTCCCATCTTTCGAACCCGGGTTGATTACATAGTGTACCTAGTTTTTGAGCTGACCACAACGGAGTTGCCTGGGTCAGAACATCTAGCCAGCCGAGTCTCCTATTGGCCTGACGCCAGGTGTCAACCGTATGGGCTGTAGAGCCGAAGTAGTGGCCTCTCCTAACTTTAGAATAAAGGGCCCCCAGGTAACCCTCCCTTCCCATCTGATATCTATCTAGAAGATAGGCTGGGTCTGACGGGGAACGGTATATGCAGTGGTTTACCACCATCAGATGTGAAGCCCAGTAATAGAGGCGTATATCTGGAAATGCAATACACCCGTCATACCACCCTCTGGTTAATTTATGTAATGCGATGCGAGGTGCCTTCCCATCCCACAACAAAGTCCTAACCTCACTTTTGATGCTCTTAAAATATGATTCCGGGACCTTGATCGGACAGTTTTGGAGGATATATAAGAATCGGGGGAGTGCCAGCATCTTGAAAAGGGCGGCTCGACCCAAAAGGGAGAGCGGCAGAAACCTCCAGTGTTTGACATAATTTCGCAACCTGCCCAGAGGTACAGCCAGATTTTTGATATAAAAGATATTGGGGTCAGGGGTTATATAGATTCTGAGGTATCAGAATCCATCCTGCGCCACCTCCACCTCGCATCCCGATGGAAGCTTTGGGATCGGGCCATGGACAGGAAAGATCACTGATTTAGACCAGTTAATCGAATATCCCGAATATTTACAAAAGTTTGTGAAAATATTTAAAATTCTGTGCACTGACTTTGTCGGCGACGCGAGATAAAGCAAAATATCATTGGCATAGAGGGAGATCCTGTCTTCCTGACCCTCAGCCCATTTCAACCCTCTCAGTAGTGGATCCCCCCCTGATCCATGTTGCCAGTGGCTCGAGCATCAGCGAAAAGATCAATGGAGACAGGGGGCAGCCTTGTCTACTGCCCCTTTTTAATGGAAATATTCAGGACGTGCGATTATTGACCTTGATCTGGCCTTTGAGATCTGTGTAAAGGAGCCTGATCCATCCCCTAAATTTTGGGCCAAACCCTAGCCGCCGAAGCACCTCAAATAGGTAGGGCCACTCAATCGAATCAAACGACATTTTGGCGTCAAGGGATAGCACTACCCCATCTTCTTCTATAACTTGTTTATGGCCTAGGACGTTGTGGAGGCGGCGGATATTTAGGGCCGTGCTTTGGCCGGGCACAAAGCCTGATTGATCCACATGTATCAGCGAGGTAATTATAGGGGCTAGGCGAGAGGCCAATATTTTCGCGAGGATTTTAGCTTCAGCATTGATTAACGAGATCGGTCTCTAGGATCCACATCTGTCAACAGGTTTCCCCGGTTTACGGATCACAACGATCGAAGCCAATCTTTGATCCTCTGGCAGGATCCCTTTCTCATAGCTTTCAGTGTACATTTCTCTCAAATAGGGTGTGATCTGCGAGACAGTTGATTTTAGGAATTCAATGGGAATTCCATTGGGCCCATTGCCTTCCCCGATTGTATATTACCTATTGCAGTGCGGATTTCATCATCAGTGATATCTTCCTCCATTGAGTCCGTCGCTTGGGGACAAAGTAAGCAGGGGTATGTCTGCCAGTAATTGGTGAGAGTCCTCTGCTGTAGTGGAGACTGAGGGTGTGTAGATTCGCTCAAAATAATCAGTGAAGGCGTCTGCAATCTCTTGTGGGTCTGAAAGAGTCTGTGCGCTGTTGACACTTAATCGAGGGACCCAGCGTTGCGCTTGTTCCCTCCTCTCCAAACATGCAAGTAGTTTACCCGTCCTATCCCCCAACTCATAGATCCGATGGCATGTGGCCAGTAGTCTGGCTCCGGCCTGCTCTCTAGCTAAAGTTTTGTATTCAAGTTGCTTAATGTCCAATTGATGCCTAATGGCCTCGCTGAGTGATCTCGTGTACTCTGCCTCAAGGTGTTGGAGCTCGCCTTCCAGCTGCGCCACCTGATTTCCCTGCTTTTTAATGTAACCCACCTTGAGTGCCAGTGCTTGTCCCTTCACCACTGTTTTAAAGGCCTCCCATATGATCTGGACCGAATCCACCGACCCTACGTTTTCTTTGAAATAGTTTTCAGAGTGTGATATTAGACTTTCTTTGATATCCGGGATCTTGAGCAGCCAGGGGTTAATTACTATTGTGTTTTTTCCCCTCTGGTTGTGATATGTGAGCTCCGCCCACACCGGGGAGTGATCCGAGATACCTCGCGGCAAACAGCGTGGTTTCCGAAAGGTGCCAATACTTGCTGCATGGGTTAGGAGATAGTCTATGCGGCAGATTGGGCATTTGAGTAATAAGTGAAGTGGGTTTGATCTGGATGAAAATGACGCCATATGTCAGTAATGTCCATGGCAGTGATAAACTCCGACATGTGTGTGGCCAGTCGTGTCTGAGAGCGTGCCGGCTGCCTATCTATTTGGTCGTTTAGCGTCATGTTGAAGTCTCCCCCTAGGACTAATGTGCCCACTGGGAGATCCAGCAGGATCTTACCCAAATCGGTCAATGCCTCTTTACCCAGCGCTGGTGGGATATATACTGAGATAACGTTAATTGACCTTCCCTCCCAGCTCGCCTCTAGGACCGCAAATCTTCCCTGGGGGTCCGCCCATGTGTGTAATGGAGTAAGCGCAAGACTCCTCTTAACCAAGATGCCTGTGCCTCTGGATCCCGAGGTATAGCCAGCATGGTCCAGGAGTTTATATCCCCATCTAGACAAAGCTTTATCGTTGTTCCCCACCAAGTGTGTTTCTTGTAGCAGAACCAAATCAGGGGCTTGCCGTTTGAGGTACTGCATCACAATTCCCCTTTTTATTTTATTCCCCATCCCATTGACGTTCCATGTTAAAACAGATAGTGACGTCTCTACAAAGATCTTCGCCATTTTGCTAGTGGAGTGGACATGTACCAACTCTGGAGCATACTAACCGGAGTCACCGCCCTGAAAGCAGACCCTCCTCCCACTGAAGTTATATGTACGAGCATAGATTATAAGCGACAATAGGAATATGTGCGAGCTGTGAGTGAAGCTATATTGCGTGGCTGAGTCATTTGAAGTATACAAAGTGACCTGATTACAAAAAACAGAACAATCCCCCCCAACCCTTCAACTGCCCGCCCTCCCTGCCCCCCTGCCAGTGGATTTTGGGAGGAGATATATTTTTTTATTTTTATTAATTATTTATTATTATGCAAGTTCTTTTTGACATACATAGCAGTACACCTACAACCCTAGGGCCGGCTGTGCTGGTACATAACGTTACTGTTAAACTCAACGCTTCTCACATCCCGGGGGCCGGTCAGCGCTTTGCTTACCCTTAACATTGTCGCTCTTGTAACGAAGCATTTGCGCCATGCGTCAAAAATGTTGTATACAGTTCCAAAACACTTTTAATATACAAGAATACAAATTTAAACAAAAAGAAAAACAAACAAACAGTGAGGTGTCACATCAGCCATTTGCGCCTAAACATCGGAGCTTGTGTTCTAGCCCGACTGTGAGGTGCTAACACTGTAACCAATTCCCTCAAGTGCCCTCCTGTTGTCTTTGGGAGCAGATATTGGACAGCATTCTCAGCCCTAAGCGTCAATTCTGTAGACTGCCCGAGGGTACAAGAATAGCCCCAGGTTGTTCTCAGCAAGAGTAACAGAGCTACTTCAAAATTTTTATGAGGAAGCATTGTCCTATGTAGATGATATCTATCTGACGGACAATGAATTATTAGATCATTTAAAGAGGGTGAACAACATAATTCTGGGGTTCGCCTCTGAGGGCTACAAATTTAACTTTAAAAAATCAAAAATTACCCACCTCAATGTCCTATTTTTGGGATATGAGCTCTCAAGTGAGGGAAAAAGCCTTGCAGCTAACTTTTTAGAAAAGTGTGCGCTGCCCAACCTCCAAAGACTCTGAAAAACTTACAATCCATTTTAGGATTCCTAAATTTTGGCAGAACATACATTTTGGATTACGCAGAAAGAGTAAAACCTTTCTAGTATTTAATCAGACCTGATTTCTCAGTTCAAACACCGGCCACAGGAACATACAGAAATACTACGTTCCCTACAAGCTGACATGATAGCTTCCAAACACTTAAACACATGTGTAAATACAACGGGTCAATCCGGGTACACTTACCTCACCTTCAATGAAGGCAAAACTGTACCAATAGCATACAGATCTCATCTATACACGAACGCCGAAATGCGTTTTGCATCAACTGAATTTTTTTTTTAACTGTAGTGAGAGAAAGAGCACAGACTAAGGGGAAACTAATAATTGTCGTAACTCCGGTACCAACCTTAAAGGCTGTTACAAAAGCAAGCGTTCCAAATGCAAAAGCACTGCATCCAGAATAGATACAGTGGGCAAATTCTCTCACTGCAACAGATGTAGACTACAAATTTGACTCCACATTGAAAACACAAGCATTTATGCAGTACGAACAGGAATATCCTCTCCCAAATGAAATAATGCCTCTAGATCAGTATGAAGATCAGTATTTATATTGATGGTTCTGCTCAGCCTGCTCTAGGAAGTAAACAGCAATACAGAGCAGCTTGTACAATTGTAAAGGGACGTATGCGGTACGGTAAGTTCCGCAATACCCAGACGCAGTCTCTAGCAGATTGCATGGCTCAACTGGAAGAACTAAAAGCCCTAGTACTGGCACAAAAAAATGCAGATCGAGAATTCCCCACACTTATTGTATGCGATTCGTTTTACTGTGTCCAGTCATACAATGAATATCTTCACTATTGGGGCCAGAATGGGCTTAAAGATTCAAAAGGTTGCACAATAAAGCATAAACTGCTTTGGGAACAAGTGGCAGAACTGAAAAAGGCTTGTCGCTGGCTCACGTGATTCATACGCTGAGTCATCAACGTGTTGGCGTGCACGTTAAAGGGCATTCATTGGCTGAATAAGCCGCCATGGTGACAATGCGAACTGCTGCCGTTGCTGCAATCACTCGCTTCAAGAAAAAACAGCCCAGCCGTGCCAAAAGGTTTTCCACTCAAGTACTCCTACAAGTTAGATGCACAAAATATAACGTTTGCTCAAATTCCAGGAGTGTGGGATAGAGTAATACCAAACATGGATCACAGGTTAGTTTTAATACTAGCTGCACACGAGGGTCTGGGCTCAGTGCACGCAGGTATTACTGCGACAATTTAATTGCTGAAACGACGTTATTGGTGGCCAGGTCCTACTAAACAGACCAAGGGTTTTGTCCTCAAGTGCGACATCTGCCAGCAGATGAAGGGTTTCACCGTAGCACGTCCACCACAGACACCTTTACTGATATCAGACAGACCCCTCGCATGTGTTTATTTGGACCACTGCAGCTCCTACAATCTGACAGGGCTTACAAGTACATCTTGGTGGCAGTGGATTCATGCTCTAGATTCCTGTGGGTTTGGCCTCAGCGCTCAGCTGACGCCCAAACTGTTATAAAGGATTTGTGAATCTTCATAGAGACATATGCCATAGGCACATTACATTCTGACCGTGGCCCCGCGTTTAGCTCTCGGGCTTACAAGGAAGCCATGGGAATTTTGGTTGTAGCATTGCGATACTCCTCTCCGTATCATCCCGAGGAAAATTCAATTGTGGAAAGGAAAAACTGATACTTAAAGCAATCCTTAACAGCAAGGGTATTAGGCTCGGGTGGTAGTTGGGTCAATCACCTATATGGGGTCCAGAGGGCACTAAATAACATGCCAAGAAGCTCCCTGGGAGGCTGTACTCCATACGAGATCCTATTTAGGATGAGAATGTGGGTACCCAACCTCGATTGTGGCAGCACAGTGGCGGATGAAAAAGCATTTGACATCAATGATCGGAACTTAATGAATTCTGGGCATTACAAAGCAATGTCTAAGTAAAAAGTGCCGCCACTAGGGAAGTTAAAGCTGTTCCGCCAAGACCTGCCTGGGTCCCAAAGATCGGGGACCTGGTCAGAGAATAGATTGTGGACAAAAAGGAATTTGGGCCATCTTATTGAATGCCTGTACCTGTCTTGGCTGTCGAAGGAACAAGAACAATACTTCTTCCGCCTCTTGCCGGCACAAAAGAAAAGAGATTTGTCTCCATTGATCTAATTAAACCACACTATGTGGCCGATACTGAATAGCAGGCCGGGTGGGCTCCTGGGTAGCTGCCGATCTCCTCTCATTACCATACAGGAAGTTCAGACAGAACGACTAATAACATTCGAAGATTCTACTCTACGAAGTAACGGAGTTGCCAACAATAGAATGGAACTTGTGCCTATTGAAATTGAAAAACAACAAAATTCAAATGAAACACAGATTGCAATTCGGCCTAATACCGATATCTATGTGAATGTGCCTCAAAATGAGTCAATTGCCAGTTCAACTAAACCTGCTGAGCTACCAAAGATAGATCGAACAGCATCTGGCTACTTCATCGATTTTGATGCCGTCTCAATGGATCCAAATGAACCTCAGTCGCCGCCAGCTCCTGTTTCCCTAAAAGAAAAATGTTATAATATCTACCTTTGGCTGAAAAAGACTTACTTTGTTTCTCCCTGGCTACAGCTCTGGATTGCAACTGGTCTACTGTTCTTTGTCCTCTGGATAGGTGCAGTGACTGTCTTTTTCTTGCTCCGGAATGGACATTATCTCCCAGAACGCTCTGCAGTACCACATGTTAACATTGTCCTGAAACCACATACATCATCTCATCATGAACGAAGAGACTTGTCCATTGTGAACATTACAGCGGTTCTGATTCCTGAAGGGATAGGGTTTCATATGATGTATTTGGTCCCACTGAACTTTTGAAAATACTGCATGTATTTAAAATTTCTTTGAATGATCATCACCTCCAGTACATTCTCTGATGATTGGGACTGTGAAACTATGAATAGCATGCTATCTGATTTAGAACAAAGTGCTGCTTTTTCCAAAAATGAATTGTATGATGATACATCTGATTTTCACACCATGGGCCCGATTACGATGTTGGACGGACCGGAGTCCATCCGACATAGTTTGGGAACTGGAACCGAATGAACTCCTGTCGTCGGTTCCAGCCCAGCAAGTAGGATGCGACCGAACACTGTTTGGTTGCAATCCTATTCTTTGCAATGGGAATATGCATTCCAAACGGAATGCATGCTCTCATTGTAAAGAGCAGAGGTGCAGTTCATCCCTGCACCCTGTGGCAAGCACCTCAAGGTGCCTGCCACCGGGTGCAGGGATCAACAGGGGGGCACCTATGGCCGCCATCAGAGGCCTTGCACCCATGGGGGGCCCTGCTGGGGGCCCCCAAAGTCATATTACCACAGCCTTTCTGTGTCAGAAAGGCCGGCACAGAAAGGCTCTGGGAATCTTCCATCGTAATCCTCCAGCCAGAAAGAGCCGCCCAAGGGATTGATGGAGGATTTCCAAATGGCAGCCGGGCCCTCCGAGCCCGTCGGAGGACATTCGGAAATCCAGTTCGTATTCCTTTCCGACCGACCTCATCAAAATTGGTCGGTCGGAAAGGAATCCGAATGTGACATTTCGATGCGGTCGGAACGGCTCCGACCGACGGTTGGTGCCGTTTCCGATTGCATCGAAATCGGCCCCCATGTTTTGCTATCAACATTATGGTCATCAATTTTTGCACAAAACAAGTATCCCACGTAAAGTGCTTACTTACCATCAATGGGAATACTGCCCGACACACCCGAAAGGTAGTTCACAAACGTTTGCACACGTTTGCTTATTTTTCTGGGTTTAACACTTCAGACCCGAGCTCATATTATTACAAGATTGCACCTACACCTGCAAGGAAAAATATGCTTTCTAACACGAAGCAGATTTGGCCTATAGACACAAATAGGTGTCAGTCAAGATTCAAGGGTACCACCGAAGGGTTTAGTATCCATAGGTCTGATCAACGCTATGTACAACAGGTATATCCGGGGGTGGTGACATCCTACAGTGTTGGGAATTAATGCCTTGATTGGCTAAAATCCTCAACACTGTCCCAGGTGACAACACTTATCCTTACTTTCAGATGACATGGATCTAAGGGATTTTTTGTTAGGTCCCCGAAAACCACGTTGAAAACGCTTCTTATACGCTATTTACAACGAAGTATGGAAGATCTCTCAACAGGAGGCTGTGGAGAGATTACGTGAAATTGATAGAGCTGACCTAGAAAAGGCTTTGGCAGTGGTCGACAATGGCATGACCACCCTAACATCAAGGATTTATTTACTGGGCATCATTGTGTCTTCTGCTATAGATATTATGGAACAGGATTTGTCCATTCTTCAACATGGGCAATCACAGCTATGATCAATTCTGTTACTAAGCTGTATGTTACAATCATTGCGCTCCCGTCACGTGCCCTGGCAATATATCAACAGTATATCTCTGTTTTCTGCTTATAATTTAACGAAACCGCAGACAACAATGGCACAAAGAGATGCAAAATATACAATGCTGCACATTGAAAAATTAGACCAATTACCTTTCACCGTGGCTGAATCACCTTCCACAAAATGGTTAATCCATGCCCATATAACATTGCCAGTGACAACATTTCAATTTCAGTATTGTCTACAGTACACCATGTAGCCAGGTATGAAGCACTGGGCGAGGAATACATCCATGAATCTTGGGAGTTACAGTACAGATTTAGCTGCAGAAATAGTGACACTGAAGTCTCTCAGCGGTTCAGACTTCGAGAATTCGTAAAGTGGATCTTTAATTTGTCAGGATATTATACTTCCCGGAGCTTGCAACGCTTCGGTTGCAAACCTATCTTGTCACTTGAAAGGGTCCCCAGCTGCCGTGATTCATCCGGTGTTCAAACTACTCTTGAACAGGAGTTATTTGATGTTGAATGATCAAGGTTGTTGTGGGATGCTGTCAGGCATCGCATATCTGGTCACAGTAAGTTCCAGGGTTACTTGCTGTATGCAAGTATTGTTTCCACTGACCCGCACAGTCAGGGAGGCGCCACTATGGCCTTCGGTGAATGTTTCCCTAATACGGTTTGATTCTCTGAGCAGACTGAAAGCCATACTTTTACAGAAAGAAGTGGCCTTAACATCGGCCCGCGAGATTTTTGATCTACAGGTTGCAAGTTCTTCAGCTGAGATACAGGACCTAGTCCAAACTAACTTCCCGCTCCATTTTGGGGAAATGGTATATCGTATCTTTAACATGTCTGATACAAGTGGGATAGTACACCTATTTAAGACCATAGGTTCTGGGCTATTAAGCACCTTTCAGACGGTTTTCGGAGTTATTCCATCTTTAATACACTCCGTATTTGGAAGCATTTTTGGAGGTCTTCCACTGATCCTGCTACTTGTAGTGGGTACCCTGGTTTTAATATTTCTGCTATGCAATGGATGGCCCAAATACCAAGGAGATAGAAAAAGTGCTCTTGGAGCGATGTTGCCGTGAATGCATGGTACTCCATCTGGGCACAACTTGGTTTCAGGAACTAAGTGAGCATTGGTTTCTGTCATTCAGATCAGTCTGCGTTCACTGTGTCTTGCCTGTACTCTGCTGCTTATTCTGCGGACAAGAATGTGTGTTGGACATCTGTCTAACGCTTCCATTGGTTGCGCCTCCGGACGTGGATGTACTGCTGGACCTGTTGAAGGCGCATGTAGTGCAGTGTCCTCAGCGTATTCCTATCCTGATGTCGGCATTCTTAGAGCCACCACGGGAGGCTTCAGCTCCTGTTGGAATGGACACCGGCTTTGCACCAGGCTTACAGGCATCAAAAGCTTTCCCAGCAATGGCTGTGGGAACCGGAGAAGATCACATTTGCTCCATTGACCTGATCCAAGAAGTGTTACAAGGACCGTCATCTGCGAAGGCCACATAAATATTTGGCTCTCCGCGTGCTGGGAACAATTTGGCCTTTTTTCCGAAAGCAACTAAATCTGGAATTCAAAAACATCATTTTTGTTTTATTTTCCTCTTCATCTCTCACTGAGCGCTATGGCTTTTGGCGTGTTCAGTTGGTCTGACAGTATATTGACTTTGGTTTTTAGATGTTTTTTAAACTCATATTTCTAGCAATGTTTTTTTGCTTTTAAAACAGGCATATTTTAGCATTTAGCATTATGTCGTCCAGTCGGATGAGGAGTGGGTGTTATGAACCCCAATGTACCCTAATATAGGCTAATATACTAGTATGACACAGTTTATTCTTTGTATCTCTCTGAGACAAAGTAAGCACGAGTGACTGAGCAAAACTGCTGTACTGTTTCCACGATCCCTGAGGGGTCAGGGTTGTTATGTTCAATAGTTGCCAGAAACTATTCGCTCCTTGATAACAGGGGCTCATAGTGGCACTGTGAGCTAGCTGGTCTACAGACTAACATATCCTTCGGGGGTGCCTGGAATCAGTCTGGACACCAATCCCTTAGTTTATGTTGTCTAAACGTGCAGATCCTATATAGATTTGCAGGAACTACATGACATAACTGCTTCTGTCACTCTGTGTGGGTGGACCCTGTCCCACCAATGTTGTGGGTTTCACCCTGTGCTATAATGAGGTTGGGGTAGTTGGGATAGCCAGCAGACCCTAGCGATGCATGCACCTAGCCCAAAAAAAGCCTCTCACCTGTTGGCACTCTGCAAATAACCTCAAAATCTAGGGCATAGCAAGGGCCAATTCAAGATTGCCACCAGCCCTCAGGGTATGTATATTTATGTTTAAATATTTCGGACGGCTTGCAAGAGTGTCTTTTGTTTCCCTGGTCACTCAGCCAAGACAGGGTGCCCAGTGACATACCGTCCAGGTCTTGGCCAGGCCAGAGTGGCTGGAGAGAATATGTAGGCCTCGCCAACATCGATCATGCAGGGGAGAGAGACAGGCTGGACTCTAATGAGCTTCTGAGCCCTTAAGGGGGACCTTTCCTATCGTAGGCCTACCAGGCGAGGCTTGTGAATAGGCTAACCTCATTAATTTAACCCCAGGATTAAGATGAGTTTTTCCAAAAGGTAGACCCTGTTAGGTATCAGGTTTATAGTCACTGTTCTAGCGACGGGGCAAGACCTGGGCGACTGCTGGCTACCATTGTTAGGTGGTGTTCGCAATATCTCATGGACAGCCAAGGAAATTGTTTGAACAACCTCACCCCCTTAGGGATTAGTGTGGCAGACGTTTAGCTTACCCCAAGAAGAGCCATATTAAGTGCTTTTTTTTTCAAAACTCTTTTTATTAAGTCAGCAGATATAGTGTTTGCAAGCATTACAAAGTAATGAAAACATACAATCATCCATATATTGAATACCGGGCTGGTGACTATTATATAGCAGTTATAAAATAAGAAAATAAACCATTCGGGACCGTAAACGACAGCTCCAAACATTTTAAAACACTGTGTCGCATACTGTAAAACAGGACCCCGGTCATGCCCTGCACGCCCAACGACATACATCATGTCCATCCGAACAGCCTTATTGCCCCGTGCTACACCTCTATATGGTTTCAACGTCCGCAGGGTGAGGTGGAGGTGGTTCCAGAACAAGGCCCCTGAAATCTGCCCACCGTTTCCATATTTTATAGTGTTTCTGAGGGCACCCTCTCGCTTTAAAAATAGGTTGCTCCTGACCCATACACCAGTCGAGACCCGCCCTCCAAGCGCTCAATTTGGGTGGAGCCGGATCCTTCCATGCCCTTGCAATATCCCTCTTAGCTAGGGTAAGACCCAAGAACAATAGATGTCTTTTATAAATGTTGCCCCCTATTTCATCTGTGATATGCAAAAGAACGAGCCTAGGAGAATGAGGTACAACCCATCTTAATACTTCAGATAAACAGTGAATGACCCCCCTCCAGAACCGGCCCAAAGCTTCACAGCTCCAGGTTGTATGGAGTAGTGTACCCTCCTCTCTATCGCATCTAAGGCACAAGGGGGAGACTATCATCCCTGCCCTCTAAAGCCGATATCTAGTAAAATAAGTGCGGTGCAGGTACTTAAATTGAATAAGCCTGAGACGGGAGACAATTGTCGCGTATCTCGGGGATTCCAGGGCTTCTCGCCAGTCATCGCTGTCCAGGGGGCCCAAGTCCGTCTGCCATTTATCACGGAGGGGATCTAAAGTCGTGGAGAGATTTGTCACTAACGTTTGGTATATCTTAGCGGTTTTATGATCGCCCAAATCCCCCATAAAAACTTTGGCCTCAATAGGGTTGAATTCGGGAAGGGAGTCTAGGTGTGAAATATATGGGGATAAGGCATGTCTCAATTGCAGGTATTTGTAGAACTGAGCATGTGGCATGTCATATTCATGCCTGAGGTCCTGAAAAGATTTCATCGTGGTGCCTCGCATAACGTTGCCCAACATGGATATACCAATGGCGTCCCATTGTTTAAATCCTGCTAACGCAGTCACTTGTGGCATAAGGCTGCTCTGCCAGAGTGGGGTCTCCCTCATCAACCGCCGCAACCATCCCACCCGACGCAGTGAGTCTGTCCACACACCGAAGACAACCCGGGTAGCTGGCGGCAGCTTACGCTGCTCTCTCGGCGCATAGAGCAGTCTGGGTGGCACCATATCTCCCATCAGCCATTTCTCTACTCGATATGCTGGGTCATTGCTAATACCGTACCACCAATCGTTCAAAACCAGAAGGTGGGATGCCGCGTGATACGATTGGAGATCGGGGGTCGCTATACCCCCACAATAGGTTGACTGGAAGCACGTTCTGAGTGACACCCTAGCGGCCTGGTCGTGCCACAAAAAGCGGCTCAGTCTGAAGTTTAGCTGTCGGAACCAGGAGGGTGCTATCTGAAAGGGGTGATTCTGTAGTTGATATAGGAGACGAGGGAGGGACACCATTTTAAATATTGCGGATCTGCCCAGTATAGAGAGGGGCATAGGCGACCACGCCTCCATCTCTGCCTGCATGCGCGTCCAAAGAGGGGCAATATTTTTGTCCCATGATATCGATTGTGTGTCCGAAACATAGACACCAAGATATTTCAGACCGGTTGTAGCCACCGTCACCTCCGCCATCCAGGTGCCCATATCCGGACCCCACGTACAGGCCAAAGTACAGATTTCTTGGCATTCATATATAGGCCAGTGTGTTGGCCGAAGATCTGCATGATGCGGAGAATACGTGGTCCCGTCCGGTGGGGATCCATAAGAAAAAACAGGACATCGTCCGTATAAAGAGCAATCCGATCCGAGAACCCCCCCGGCCACTCAAAGCCCGTAACCTGTGCGTCAATACGAACCCATGCGGCTAGTGGTTCCATAGCTAAGGCAAATAAATATGGGGAGAGGGGGCAACCTTGTCGAGTACCGCGTCCTATATGGAAGGGATCGGACACTGCGCCAGCGATTCTGACCGAGGCCGAAAGGTCAGTATATAGAAGTTTAATATAGGAAATAAGACGTGGGCCGAAATTTAAGCGTTGTAATAGAGCAAACAGATAAGCCCATCCCAGCGAGTCGAACGCTCTGTCAATATCTGCTAAGAGCAGGGCCGCCGGGCCCTTGAGGCGATCAATGGCCGCAACCGCATTGTGCACACGTCTGATGTTATGACGGGTAGCCCGCTGGGGCATAAAGCCGGCCTGATCTGGGTGAACCAGTTCGGACATATAGGGGAGGATAGGATACGATTGGCCAATGCTTTGGCCAGTAATTTTGCCTCAAAATTTAACATTTAGGGTGATACGAGGAGTGCTGATCCGGGGGTCGGCCCGGCTTGGGGAAGACACGATTTCAGCATGCCGCCAGTCTGGAGGAAGTTTCCCATCTTCAAGGGCCGCATGTACCGCTCCTAGGTAATGAGGAAGGAATTGAGTCTGGAAAGATTTAAAAAATTCGCAGGGGAAGCCGTTCGGCCCTGGTGCTTTCCAGGATCGTAAGTCGATCAGGGCAGCGCCCAGCTCATCAACTGTCAGCGGGGCATCTAGATCCCCTTTTGCGATGTCCAAAATGGCCTTGGGAGGCAAATTGTCAAGGTATTGCTGGATCAGGGATTCCGGGAGGGCATCTCAGGGAGCATAGAGCCCCGCATAGTACGCCGCAAAACTAGCAGCAATTTGAGTAGGGTTCGTGAGTGTCCGGCCATCGCCGTCAAGGATACCCGGTATGCTCACTGGGCGGAGAGCTCGCTGGCACAAGCGATGCAGAAGCGAGCTTGATTTGTCACCCCATTGATAAATTCTGCTGCGGGATGCCAGCCAAACCTGTCTGGCCTCGTCGCGAAGGGTATCAGCATAGGTTTGCTGAAGAAGGAGCAGTTGGCGGCGGTGTGCCCTGCCGTGTTCATCCCTACATTTCTGTTCTAGTTGCAAAATCTGGGCCTCGGTCTGACTCAAAGCCTCCCGGTGCTTTTTCCGTTGGGCGGCACAGTATGCGATGTCTACTCCCCTAATGGTGGGCTTCATAGCCTCCCAGAGCATGGCCGGAGAATCCACCGTGCCCGAGTTCTCAGCAAAATATGTCATGAGGGCCTGATGTAGGTGTGATGTGTACTGTGGGTCTTGGAGATGCCACGGCGACAAGCGCCATCGAAAGGGGGGGGTGCGCCACTGGCAGGCGGAGTGTTAGGGCCACCGGAGAGTGAACTGACAGACCTCTAGGTAGGATATCTGTCGCTGCGATTCAGGAATAATAGGAGCTTGGTATGAACACGTAGTCAAGCCTGGAGAACGAGTCATGGACCGCCGAGTAGTACGTGTAGCCATAAGAAGCTGGATGCAGATGCCTCCATGTGTCCAACCACCCCATGTCCCCCATTAGTGTGTGCAGACGTGTAAGTCTCGATGTCTCAGGCGCAGCGCGCGAGCGCCATCTGTCCTGTGCCACATTTGCCACATCATTCCAGTGCCCACCAATAATAGAGAGGCCCACAGGTATTTCCAACAGCTTTGTCGACAGGCACTCTACAAACGTGTCTGAAAGTGGGGGAGGTGCGTATACGCTGCCCAAGGTGATGGTTTCCCCATGTAATGTCCCCGACACAATGATGTACCTACCATGGGGGTCAGCCCACGTTTTAGAATGAATATAGGGGACTCGGCGGTGAATAAGGATTGCAACCCCCAGGAGCCCCTGGTGAACCCCGCATGAAAAACTTGTATATAGTCAAATCGAGCGAGACACAGCGCATTAGTGCCCAGAAGATGGGTCTCTTGTAGGAGAAGAACATCAGCCAAGGCCCGCTTGGCCTGTCGTAGGACTGCACCTCGTTTGATCTTATTTAGTGCCCCCCCTTATGTTCCAGCTAACTACCTGGAGCCTACCTGTGGGGTCAATTACAGGGCAAGGCATCTAATAGAAGCGCAAAATTACGGGCTGTCGCAGGGTATATAGACCATAGATGGAAGCGAAGTGGACACAGTGTAATCAACAACATTCAACAAACCCAACCCAACCCCTCCCCCACCCACCCCACCCAATACCTCACAACAGCTGAAGCATTTGTCGCGGAATGTGTCGCGCCTCTGCCCCAACGGGAGCAGGGCCCAGCCCCATACCAAGTGTTCCCAAAAAAACTGTCCCCAAACATTAATACAGTTCTTAGATACTGAGAAAAGAGTTATGGGGGGGTAGGCCTCATGTGGGCCCATGACACAGCAAACGTCGTCGGGGCTGCAGCCATTATAATGAAAGTTCTCCAACCTTGAATCATGTCGGTGACGGGGTTCGCCGAGTCTCCTCTATTCGTGATTCAGACGCACTCCGTGATTTGGAACGCCGTCTCGAGCGTGATCTGCGAGTGGGTTTTACCTTAGGCTTGGCCACCTGTCGCGCGGTCTCTCCGGACGAGGGCTCAGATTCGAACCGTGGTGGAGTATGCGGCTCTGTCTCTCATCTGTCCAGGCAAAGACCTCCTCCGGAGTATCGAAAAAATGGGTACGTGACTTGTAAATGACTCTCAATCTGGCCGGAAAAAGCAGCGCATATTGGATTTTAAGGTCCCGCAACCGGGCTTTAGCAGCAGTGAAGGATTGGCGTCGTCGTTGCACCATGCGCGTATAGTCCGGAAATATTAGGATATGGTGAGAATCAAAGTGGAGTTTACCGGCCAGCCTGACCTGTGAAAGGATGGCATCACGATCATGAAAATTCAAAAGTCTCGCTATAACGGGCCACGGTCGGGCCCCTGGCGGAGGTTTTTGCATAAGGGCACGGTGCGCACGTTCAATTATGAAGCACTGCGACAATGACGTCTGGGGGATCCAGCTCGCGATCCACTTCGCAAGGAACTGTTCCAGGTTGTTGCCTTCACATCCCTCCGGAAATCCTACAAATTGAAGATTGTTTCTCCGAGCTCTGCCCTCAGCATCCTCCGCCCTGATCGCCAGCCCCTTCGTGATGGACTCCAGCGAGGTCACCCGTGCCTGGAGGGACGCAGTTGTATCTTCCACGGTGGAGATGCGAGTTTCGGCCTCAGTAATCCTATCCACCGCTTTACGCAAGTCCTGACGGATAAGGGCAACATCAGATCCTACCTCTCCAATTTTGGCCTCAAGTGCCTCCCGGGACTGGGTTATCGCCACCATCAAGGCCGCGTTATCCGGTCCAGCAGGGGCCTGGCTCGACGTCTCTGGGGCGTGCGCCCCCGGTCCCGCGTATCGATCCAGGGTGCTCTGCTTCGACACTTTATCTCTGGTCATTTTGATGCTGTCAATTGGATGATGACCCAGCGGGGAGGAGTACGGCAGTGCTTGAAATATTCTGCCCCAAACCCACGGCTCCGGCCAACACGAGACAGGGCGTCCACCACTGCGTCCCGGATCTATTTGGCGGGAAGACAGGCCCCGAGGCAACCTGCACACAAGCCGCACCAGGCCTAGCCCGGCCGCCTCGGCGCACAGGTGCCTCCGCGCCCCCCTAATGGGTGTCACCCATCCGCCCAATCGCTGTACAGGCCCCTCGTGGGATGGCCTCCGCCAAGTCCGAGAAAAAGCTTGTCCACTTGTACAGGGATCACTTGCCAGCGGAGAACCCCAGCCAGGCCGACGAGCCCACTTCACTGCACAATCCTGGATCGCTGGATAGGAGCTCCACCACACGCTCGGGCAGCTGCTCCACTGCAGCCCCCCGGCTGGTATTGCAAAGGAGGGAGGTTTGCGAGGGACAGTTGAGGGCCCAGGGGTAATTTCCTAGAGGAGGGGGAGAGCCCCCACTACACTGTTGCAGTTACAGGCGGGCCACACCAACAACCCCCTCGCTCCCAATGGCATCAGGGAGCCCAAGGCATTCACCACCTCATCACCCGGGGCCGGCACTGGCTTTAGCCGCCAACCGGCACAACTGCTGGAGTCCGAGTTTCACTGGCATCCAGCACCCCGCGCGCGTTCCGTCAGGGGGCGTAATTATGAGCCTGTGGGGGGGCCCAGCATCGGTCCCGACTAGGCCCCCGATGTGCCGTTTCCCAGCCGCGAACCACAGACTACCGTGCGCTCAGGGCGCCCCAAAATGGCCTCCAGCCTGGGAAGTTAAAGAAATCCCGGCCGGGCTTCGCAAAATCCCCGGGACGCGGGGCACCGCAGGTGCCAAATCGGCAGATCTCAGCTGCGGCGAGGCTGACCTGAGGCGCCCGGGGCGTCAGGGAGCCCCTCGGTTCTTACCCCGATCTCCAGGGGCAGCGTCCGGACTCCAGTGCAAGGAAGCCCCGAGCGACAGCCGCGGACAACAGCAGGAGGCCAATCCCCGGATCGCCAGCAGCAATCGTCCCGCTGGTCCTCGATATGTCCGGTTGGCGGTGGGAGGCTTGGAGAAGGCTAATGAAGCGCCGGTGACCAGGATATATTATAGGATGATGATCGAGCCCACGGAGCTAGTCTACGAAGCGTCCGCCATGTCAGACCTCTTGGCCACGCCCCCATATTAAGTGCTTTTTGAAAGAATTCTGATCTGCTCTAAGGGGACCCTGCTGAGAAGATGGCCTTCAGCTGGTATGCTCTGATATTTTATGTTATATTATGTGTATTTATAAAGTGTATTATTACCCAGTAGGGTATCCTGATGTGAAAGAAGGTGTAAGTCTTGCCTGGTCTATGGCTGGTGAGTGGAAGTCTGTTTGAAGAGCCATGTCTTCAGTTTCATGTGGGAAACTGAAATAGAAGAGGCTGCTCTGATGTGAAATGCCAGGTTGTTCCTGGCTTTAGGAGCGGTGTAGAAGGCCCAAATGATGACTTTCATTCTGCTGATGCGTGGGATGTGTGCGAGTTGGAGCCTGCAAACTAAAGGTGTCTGTTGAGTTTGTGGAATGACATTTGGTGGTTGGGGTGAGCTGGGCCTGTGTTGTGTAGGGCTTGAAGGTGTGTGTGAAGAGTCTGAACTGGGGTTGTTTGTGGAGCTTCCTTAGGTACGGTGTGATGTGTATGTGGCATGGAAGGTTGAGTATTATTGTGGCTGCCGAATTTTGAATGGTTTGGAGTTGCCTCGTGAGTTGCTTGCTGATACCGTAGTCTAGTCTGCTTGTGACAAGGGCCTGGGTGATGGTTTTGCAGGAAGAGTTTCCTCAGCATCTTCAGAAGCTGTAACGGCTTTGACTTGGGCTTTCATGTTGAGTTGGCTATCAATGATAATACCAAGGTACTTGGCGTGGATGGTGGGTCCAGCTCCGAGTTCTGCCAGCCTGCCAGGTAGAGTTCCCATGGCCATCAGTTCTTCCTGAAAATCACGGCTTCTGTCTTTTCGGCATTCGGTTTGAGACAGTTGGTCTTTATAAACTCGGCAATGCAGGTGGTGAACTTGGTACAAGTGTTGGGATTTTTGTCGGAGAGGATCAGCTGTCTATCATCAGCGTACAACAGGATTCAATCTCACGGGGGCAGATGATGCTTGTGCGCAAGGTCATATAATCATTTAAAAGAGACAGGCTGAGCGATGATCCTTGTGGTACTCCACAGATGAGATTGCGGGCATCGGAGCAGTAGGAAACAAGGCGGACTGATTCAGTTCTTCCAGTCAGGAAGGGACACATCCACTGGAGTGTGGGTGCTTGGATTCCAATATAATGTATGCGCTGGATGTGGATTGGGTGGGATACAGTGTTTAATGCTGAGGAGAGGTCCAGGAGGATGAGGACTGTATAGGACTGAGACCTTCTCAGCTTGCTGCTGCAGTGTTGATGCGAGACTAAGGTCAAACTGTCTCTTTCTCAATCTGCAGTGGACACCTATGATCATTCCACCTCTCCAGATCGGAAGGCCCCTAACTAGACTGTCTCTCTTACACAGTGTAAATTTCCATAATTGCTGTACTTAGGCACTAGCATGGCTGCAGTTACTAAAGTGACTTTTTCAAAGGAGGTAACTCAAGTTTATGGGCTGCCAGGTAGATGAGGATTCTTATCTGGAACTGGCAATCCAACCCAGGGGCGAGACTGAGGGGAAAGCCTCACCCCTAAAGCCCACTAACACATCTCCCATATTGGTGGACAATTTTGTTATCTGAAATTTGGTTTAGAAGCTCCCAATCCAGAAGGATATTATTGTTTAGGGCACCTGTTCTATATACCATGTTCTACTGCCTGCCACTACAGTTCCTAGCATCTCTAGTAGTGCTGTGGTTCCACCTGTCTTGTCAGCCCATTGAGAGCCAAGCAAAAACATGTCTCAGTCCTGCCTATTACCACAAACCTTGTAGCCTGCTCTGCATCGAAACAACTTTTAAAAGTTTTTACAACAGACTGACTACATGCATGACACTCCAACACCAGTCAGCAAACACTTCAATGGGTCCCATTTAGCCTGTTTTGTTTTCAGAGTTCATTCTTGGGGCAGTTTCCATGGTCTGCAGTTTAATAACTGTTCCAAGTTCGCTTATGTACAGGCGTGTGTGTAGCATATCATATTTACAACTTGTGTATGGTCTATTATGTGTACAGCTTCCCCTTGTATAGTTCATGCATCCTGCCTATCTTTCTTGCTACTTTGCTTTTGCTTTCTGTATTCTGCAGGGAGTTGTATTTTGTACAGGTAACACAGGTTGCAGTATTGTATTGGCCTACTATTCCATGCGTTGTGTATTGTACTAGGACCAGATGAACTCATTCCTTTTTCAGGTCTTTGCCTAAAGATATTACCCTGTTGCAATGCCTACTCTCTCTTAGACCCACCTGTATCTGTATATAAGGTGCATAATGTTAGAAACTGGGGCTCTGGTTGGCAGAGGTATGCACTCTGTCCAAGCAAGAACCACAATTCTAGTCAGGGTAAGTCACAACCTGTGCTCACCCCCTGGTAGCTTCGCACAGAGCAGTGAGACTTAGTGGAGAGGTGTGGTGCAGCGGCCAGGGCAGCTGACTTCGGAGCACAGGGCTCATGGTTCGATCCCTGGCTCCGGCGGCAGCTCAACTCAGCACCATGTGACTCTGGGCAACAGCTCACTTAATTTCCACGACGGCCCCCAGCGCCTTGAGACCCGTAAGGGTGAGTAGTTCGCGCTTTACAAATACGGATTTATATTTTATTTTATTATTTACTTAACTTAAGAGGTAATGTGGAAAGTAGTTGTGCAACATTTCAACCAGTAAAACACCACACAAAAAGATAAAGAAAATAGAGCTTAATTTAATGAACAAAACAAGGGCAAACAACAAGTAGAACTGGAAATTTGAATTTTTACAGAATAAACGGAAATGTAGTGCTTAAAAGCATAATGCACCAACTGAGGCTATCTGGTTGCACTGGTCCGGGCCAAATCCAAAAGTTCAGGCCGACCGCGATGGAGCGCGGGCCGAATACAGGGACCAGCCTCGGCCCGCTGCAAAAATCTTTTAATTGGGTCGTAGACGAAGAGATACGGGGTGCAGATGCAGTGATGCGTTGTAGTCAGAGACGGGATGTGGGGTGCAGATGAGCGATGCGTCGTTGTCGATCTACACCTGTAGGCAATGCGTCGGCTCCAAGCCGGGCAACAGCAAAGATACATCACAAATGGAGTTGATGCGCCACGTAGTCGGCGATGTGTCAGAGTCGATCCTCGCAACAGAGGAGATGCCTCTGTAGTGGAGGAGATGTGCGGGTTCCGAGTCCCTTATGTCAACGCCGATGCGTGTATTCTGTTGGAGCAGCACTTTAAACCCACTTCCAAGGGCCCAGGACTGGGTTGGAAGTCTTATATGTCTCTGAGAGTTCAATCAGGAGGCAAACCAGCAGGCCCTTGAGTCACTCTGGTTCTGGGATGTAGAGATGCCAGTCCAGTCCTTCTGACTCCCAAGCAAGAGGGCAGCATGCCAGCACAGCAAAGCAAAAGCACAGCACAGTAGTAGTTCAGCAGAGTGGCAGTCCTTTTAGCAGCACAGCAGTCCTTTTTCCTGTCAGAGTATCCACAGGTCCAAAAGTATACTGAAGTGATGGTGTCTGAGGTCCAGTACTTATAACCAGTTGTGCCTTTAAAGTAGGGTAGACTTCAAAGAGAGGCATTTGAAGTGCACAGAGTCCCTGCCCTTCCTGGCCTGGCTCCAGACTCACTACAGGGGGTATGCAGCCCTTTGTGTGGGGACAGGGGAGAGCCTATTCAGGTGTAAGTGTCAGGCTGTGTCTAGCTCCTCAGTCCTATCCTGCCTAGGATAGCCCATCAGAGTTTGGATGGCCTAGCAAGTCACACCTAAGCTCCCTTTGTGTGGCTGTCTAGAGGGAATGCACAAAGCCCAGATGTCACCCACTCCAGATGTGTATTCAGAGACACGCAGCAGGCACCAAATAACTGAAGTCGAAAAAATAGCCTTTTCAGAATTACAATTTAAAATCTGACTTCACCCTAAGTTGTTCTTTTAAATTGTGATTCCAGAGACACCAGACTTCCATTGTGGTCCTATGGGAGAGATGAGCCTTGCAGTAGTGAAAAACAAATTTGGAATTTTTCACTACCAGGACGTGTAAATCTTAAAAGTACATGTCCTGCTTTTTAAATACACTGCACCCTGCCCTTGGCTGGCCAGGGCCTACCTTAGTGGTGACTTATATGTATTAAAAAGGAAGGTTTGGACCTGCCATGAGGGTTAACTTGCCAGGTCGACATGGAAGTTTAAAACCGCACACAGGCTCTGCAATGGCAGGCCTGAGACATGTTTAAAGGGCTACTTAAGTGGGTGCCACAATCAGTGCTGCAGGTCCACTAGTAGCATTGAATTTATAGGCCCTGGGCACATGTGGTGCACTTTACTAGGGACTTATAGGGAAATTAAATATGCCAATTGTGGATAAGCCATTGTTGCCATGTTTTAAGCAGAGAGCACATGCACTGGTTAGCAGTGGTAAAGTGCCCAGAGTCCTAAAGCTGACAAATTCATCAAAAAGGAGAGGAGGAAGGCAAACAGTTTGGGGGTGACCCTGCAAAAAGGGCCATTTCCAACACATAGTTATCCCCGCTCCAGTGGATGCACTGTTGCACCCATAGGCTCCAGCAATAAACTTGAGGATGCACAGCCTTTCCTAAGTCAACCACCACTTGGGGGAGCCCATCACAGAGGGTCTCTATCTAGTAGGTTAACTACAGCACCAGTCACATGCTGGCCCTGCCTAACCCCTTCTCCAGTTGATTAAATTAACACCGAACCTAGGAAATGAAGATGAGTACGTGAAAGGTGAAGAACTAAGAGTCCTGCACACGGATATAGCACAGAAACGAAATGCACTGGCATGGTGTTGTGATCTGCTATTGGATGTTACTTTAAGAAAATAATTTCTTATGTGTTTAAGTTCTGTAGTTATTGTGCTGTTCGTGGATGTTCCATCTACTGGCAGTCATTCGATGACTGGTGAACACTCTTGAGAGCCATGTGATCAAATAAATGTATCTTTTTTACATGAGAGCTTTGAAGTGACTTCATTTCAACATATTTCTGGCGACAAGTTGCCAGCTCAGTGAAGAGGTTCCACGAAGTCACTCTCAACGAGTGGATGCCAGAAGACCAACGAGTGGATGCCAAAGTACTTGTAGTCGAACTTCTTTCAGCTAAGTGAGGGGAAATGGAGGGCATAATTTTGGGGGTGCTGCGAAGGGTTGAAACATAAAAAAAGCTAAATGAAACTCTTGTTTTGTCCATTTTGCTATTTGACTGCCCCACTTGCATGTGTGTCGCATGACCGCTTGTAATCAGGCTGTGTTTACCTTATGCATGATTCTACAGCACGCAGGCTGTAGAACCCAGGCCTTGCATGCCCTCAGCGAACGTAAAGTACCGCTGTGGCCTGCCAGCCCATGAGATAACTTGGAGTCGGAACGTTTGAAGACGATTGCAGCCTCACAGCCGAAGAGCACTGACTCGTCCTCCTCAGCGCCCTTATTGCTAATCCTCAGACACATTTAAACACGCCCTCCACCGAGGAGTCAAGGAAAGGCCTGCGCATCAACACATTCAGCATATGAGCATAGGCATCACCAGCACTGCGTATTAGAGGTAAGGCACTTGCCTCACTGTGGGCCTGATTCACAGAACTAACTTAAGACAAAATCCTAAACTTACTACCATTTTGGTATTCACAGAAGGCACTTACTCATTTTGGTATTCACAGAAGGCACTTACTCATTTTGGTATTCACAGAAGGCACTTACTCATCAATGAGTAAGTGCCTTCTGTGAATACTAAATGAGTAAGTTACTCAAAATGAGTAAGTTACTCATTTTGGTATTCACAGAAGGCACTTACTCATTGATGAGTAAGTGCCTTCTGTGAATACCAAAATGAGTAAGTGCCTTCTGTGAATACCAAAATGAGTAAGTGTCTTCTGTGAATACCAAAATGGTAGTAAGTTTAGGATTTTGTCTTAAGTTAGTTCTGTGAATCGGGCCCTCTATTTCAAACCTCTGTAAATGCTTGAAAAGCTCCTTCTTCATAGCACTTAAGTGACTGGCTGTTGGAAAGCTATTATTTTATAAAAACAACTACAGCATAACTATGGAAGTTACTTCAGTTACACCCCCACCACTCTTTTTAACTCAACCAGGAGTACCACCCAAAGAGTGGGAGGAGTGGGTGGATATGTTTGACAATTACTTGGAAGCACTTGATGGACAGGAATTCAGGTCCAGTTGGAAAAAAGCTATTCTGCTAAGTACCTTAGGGAAGGAAGGACAGCATATTTTTAAATACTTGCCTCCAGCAGTGAACCATGAGGGGCAACCAATTGACGATGTGTAATGCAAAGTGTGAGAAGCTGGCCTGGTATATGATGTCGAATAATGTAAGGGGGCACCTTGCAGCAGTCCATACAACCCTTATGCTGATTTAAGAGGTCTCAGACAACCTTAGAAAGCTATCCAAGTGGTAGCTGTGGAGAGCAGCCTTCAGGTTTAGTCTTGAAGGAGTGTAAAGCAGCTTGTTTTACCAGACTATGATCTTATAGTATAGAATAAATGAAAAGAGAACCACACAAAGTATTTATAAAAATATGTATTTATTATATAACACTATCTAGTACATTACAGTATCTCCTACACGGAGCTAGACACAAAGCACACAATACTTTAGCAAAGAAATAACAGTAAATAGTACTAATACACAGTGGGCCCCAGGGGGGGACCAAACCATATACTAAGAAAGTCGTATAAGAACCACGACTCGAGTCAGGACAATGTCGAAAGGACGTAGAATTGCTGGGGACCCACAGAACCAAGGTAAGTAGATAGGGACCCCACGGAGAGCGTGTGCAGTGTGTGAACACGACCGTGTGCTCAGTGCAAGTCTATGTGCAAGTCGCAGTTGGATTTTTAAAGATTAGGGACCATTCCCAGTGGACCCTGAAGAAACCCTGTGGAAGACAGAAGGTTGGAGAGCCACCCCACCCGTGGATACTGTGGTACCCAAGTTACCTATCCCAGGAAAGCCGGGTGCATAGGTGTGAAGTGGCGTCGGAAGCCGCCTTCGAACCCAATGGAGGACTTCAGGAAAGTGCCGCTGCTGAAAGAGGAGAAGGTGTCTGGAGGAATCCAAACGTGGACTCTTGAGGAGGAGTACCTGAAAGCAGAGGGGACAGTGTCTATGTCGGGTGCTTCAGGTAAGATGACGGTGACCTTGACTCTGCAGCTGCGATGACCAGGCAACGCTGAGGATGACCAGGAAGCGGATACGAGCTGTCCCACGAAGGATGTAATGTGCTGAGGGGTCAGTGTCCGGCGGGAGCACCAACAAGCCGTGGCAAATGCCACCCATGCAGGAAGTCAGGAAGTCAAGAAGGTGTACGGTTGGGACCAGCAAGGTCCAGGAGACTCACCACAAGCAGGGGAGTCAGGGCAGGCCCGAGCAATCAGGGGAGCCCAAGGAAAACAAGGGTAAAGGCACAGGAGTCGCGAGAGGACCTCAAGCAGCTCACCCAAAGATGCAGGCCACGATGCACACGATGCGGTGTGGCCGAAGATTCTGGTCACTGGAGGTGCTCAAGGTTGGGGCTACTTGGAGCCCGAAGATCTTCTTGCAAAGATATCAACAAGCCTTTGCAACTGCAAAGGGGACACGGTACCCAGGAGTTCGGTTATTGCAACCCCCACAAGGACTACTGGCCTCAAACTTGGTGAAAGAGTAGAGCAGGCCTTGGGAACAGAGGAAAACCACCACCTGTGTTGCAGAGCCTACGGAGTCCGGAGGAGCTTGGGATCTGCAGACCAGTCGTCTTCGTTGCGGTGCCTGCGAATGCAGGGGAGTGGCTCCTTCACTCCAAGGGAGATTACTTCGGTTGTCCTTGATGCTTCACAGGCCTTGGAATGTTCCTGTATGATGCACAGGCACAGACGATGCAGCAGACTGGAAGGGAGATGAAGTCAGGCCCAAACGAAGTCCAGCGAAGTCCAGAGTGCCCAGACGGTAGAAGTGCAGTGATTTCAGTTCTGAATCTTATACCATGACGAATCTAGGGACCTACACCCAGGTAAGCCCTTAAGTACTCTAAGGAGAGGGTTTGGGAAGATTCAGGGGACCCTCCCAGAGGAGGGCCTGGACAGGGGGCAGGTTACTCCCATGTCCTTTGTCCAGTTTCGCACCAGAGCGGGAGCCAACGGCTCCCAGGACTGGTTTGAACTGGACTATGCACAGGGACACCAAATGTGCCCCTCATGTAGACTTTCAGGCGCTGGCAAGCACACCCACCCATCCCTAATACACTAAATCCTGTCTGGGAGGTGGTCACACCTCCGTGTGACAGGATGCCTATTATTCTGCCTTCCCCTGCTCAAGCTTGGCTCAGCAGCAGAAGGGCAGAAATGTGTCTCTGGTTGGCAGCAACCATTTTGTGCTGTCTGGGACTAGAAGGCTGCTACCGGGAACACAGAGAGCCTAACGGAGGGCTCTTCCAGTGCTTGGAATCATACCCCCACACCGTTTACAGTGTGGGGGTATGATTCCAACATGTTTGATACCAAACATGATAGGATTCGTTGCAGCCGTTTTCAAAATGGTCATCGCTCGACTACGCGGTGCCCCTCTATATAGTATATGGCTGCTTCACTGACAACCCAGAAGAATGGACTCCGTAGGCTGCAGGGTTGTCCTGCTTATGCAGGAGCACCCTCTCACTTAGAACCAAGCACCCTGCCCTCAGGATTGTAAAGGCCTGCTATAGGGGCGACTTATAGGTTTTAAGTGCAGTGACCCTTAGATATAGTAAACCTATATCTTTAGTAAGTGGTGCATGCACCAACTTACACAGGCTGCAATGGCAGGCTTGTAGTTCCATTTTGAATGGCCTCTCATGGGTGGCATAATGCATGCTTCAGCCCGTGGGAGACCTCTGGGGAACCTATGCCCTGGGTACATGGGTACCATATACTCGGCACTTACAAGGGTACCCCAGTATCCAATCTGGGATGTACCTAGGTACTGAACACAACAGTCTAGGGAGAAATCAGATAGACTGGGGTTCTGATTAGCAAGTTCCCAGTCAGACTAGTCAAAAGCAGCATCACATCAAGCAAAAAGTGGGGGTAATCATAAGAAGCAGATCCTACTTTCCTACACAAAGCAAGAAAGAAACTCGAGATGAGGTTTGCTAAAGGTGCCAATGTGGTTATGAGGAAATACAAATTGTATACACAGCCACAAAAAAAGACTGCAAATCTGGGGATGACTTTGTATTAAGGTTGCGGGAATTGTCAGTCAAGTGTAAATTTGGTACAATGACAGACAAAATGATAAGAGATCAGCTTATAGAGCAGTGCAGGAGCAGGAAGATGCAGGAGAGGTTGTGGGTTGTGAAAGATCCACCTTTAAAGGACGCTATTGCAAAAGATAAAATTGTGGTGGAATCAGAGTATTGCTTGCGGGAGATGGAACGGAGGGATGTTAAAGGGGGAAATGAGGTGTCAGCAGGAGATAAAGTGGACAAGGAGGTAGCAACTACCTCTAGGTGGGGTGCAAATGTGGGGAAAGGGGTTTATAGCAATAAATCCTCTAGCAAGGTATGTAACAGGTGTGGTAGTAGCTACCATACTTCAAATGCAAAAAATGTTTTGCCATTGGCAAGGAATGTAGAAAGTACCTACGTAAAGGACAATCTGCTAGAATGTGTAGAGATAATCGAAAAGGGAAGGTGGCAGTGTTAATGGAAGAGGTACCTTCCATAGCTGGGAATTCAAGCTCAGATAGAGTTTTGTGTGTTGGGGGAAGCAGAAGGTGGTTTTGGGAGAAGGAACAGACCGAAACCGGAGTTTACCATTAGGAATAAAAAGGTGGAATTAATGGTGTACTTTGGCTCATTTTATACCATTCCACCCAAGAGTATGTTTTTATCCGAGGGGCCCCATGTACGGTTGTTACCTAAGAACATTAATCCGGGTGGATATCAAGAAGAACAAATAGACATCATAGGGTACATGCACACTGATATCGAGTTTAAAAACAGGTATGCACAAGGTAAGGTGTACATAGCTGAGTCAGGACCACCTATTGTTGGATGGTTTCATAGTATACCCATCATATTACCATCAATCCACATGCCCCAACTAAGGTGATGGTGGTAGAAGACAGAATACTTGATGACATCTTAGAGGGAGCTAAAAAAGTATTCAGGGAAGAGATGGGGAGTTGAAAGGGTACATGCATGAAATGCAGCTGAAACATGGGGCCATACCTGTACCGCATATGGTTAGTAGGGTGCCCATTTTTGTGAGAGAGGAAGTAAAAAAAATGTTGGATGGCATGCTAAAAAATGGGGTGATTGAACCGATTGAAATATCTTCATGGATCTCGCCAGTAGTCATAACAGAGAAAGCAGATGGAAAATTGAGATTCTGTGTTGATCTAAGGAGTCTCAATCAGAACATTGTCACTGATAATTTTCCTCTGCCAATCATAAATGAGCTTATTTTGCTGCTTAAAGGAGGAAGGTTTTTTTCAAAATTAGACCTCAGACATGCCTATCATCAAATTCATCTTCACAATTGTTTGAAACACTTAACAGCATTCATAAAAATGGAAGGTACCTACCAGTTTACTAGGATGCTTTATGGGTTGTCATCCATGGCCACTGTCTTCCAGAGAATGATAAGCGAGGTGTTTAGGGGTTTGAACAATGTCATATTTGTAAAATGACATATTGGTGTTTGGCGATAGTGTGGAAAGCCACAATATTGCCTTAAAGCAGACTTTGGATAGGCTGCCTGACTCAAGAGTGACACTGCGTAATGAGAAGTGTGTATTTTTGGTGTCTTAGGTTTGGGACATACCTTGTCGAATGAGGATGTTAAACCAAAGAAGGATTTCCTTGCAGTGATAAAGTTGGCACCCATGCAGCAGGATAAAGATCAATTGCGGTCCTTTCTTGGATTCATCAAATATTATTAAAAATTTGTCTTAAATTTAGCAAGCAAAACTGAATGTTTGAAAGCGCTGATGAGAAAGGCAGTAAACTGTTTTGTGTGGTGTGGACCAGCAAAAATGTTTTGAGAGAGTCAATCAATCAATAAATTGGAGGCTTATATAGCACGGCTACTCACCCGTGAGGGTCTTAAGGTGCTGGGGAGGGGTGCTGGTCCCTCTGGGGGTAGGATCATTCGAAGATACAGGTCATGAGGTCCGTCTTGAATTGGGTCAGTGATGCGGATTGCCTGAATTGGCGGGGCAGGGTGTTCCAGGTCTTAGCGGCGAGTTAGGAGAAGGACCTTCCTCAGGTTCTGGTCCTGTGGATCCTTGGGACGGAGGCTAGGGTGAGCTGAGCTGAACTGAGTTGTCTGGAGGGCACATGTAATGCGAGTTGTTGGTTCAGGTTTGCTGGTCCTTCATCGTGAAGAGCTTTGTAGGCATGTGTGAGGAGCTTGAAGATGATTCTCTTGTTGACTGGGAGCCAGTGGAGTTGTCGGAGGTGTTGCGTGATGTGGCTGCGACGAGGAATGTCGAGGACCAGTCTGGCTGCGGCGTTTTTGTTTTGACATTCTGTAGTTTCTTGAGCTGTTTCTGGGTGATGCAGGCGTAGAATGCGTTGCCGTAGTCGAGTCTGTTGGTGATAAGTGCCTGGGTGACCGTTTTTCTAGATTCTGTGGGGATCCATTTGAATGTCTTTTGAAGTAGGCTGAGGGAACTGCGTTGATTTGGCAGTTCATTGTGAGCGATGTGTCCAGTATGATGCAGAGATTGCGTGCATGGTCCGTCGGGTGGGAGGGGATCTCAGAGCGGCTGGCCACCAAGAGTCTTCCCCGGCCAAAAGTGTGGGTCTCAGGATGAGGACTTTGGTCTTGTCAGAGTTGAGCTTGAGGCTCAAAGAGGAGGTCTGCAAGGCTGGGATCCTGATTCCTTATGACATAAAAAAGAAAATGACTATTACTGTGGATGCGATTGCTACTGACATAGGGGCAGTGTTATCACAAATGTATAGCTCCTCCAAGAAGCCTGTTGCATTTGCCTCAAGTTCTCTGACTGCAACTCGGCGTCATTACTCTGTAATTGAGAGAGAGACACTTGCTGCAGCTTGGGGGCAGAGTATTTTAGAGCATATGTGGAGGGATGCCAAATAGTACTCCGCACTGATCACAAGCCTCTTGCAAAAATATTATTGCCTGGTGGAGCTGGGAAGGGTTCAGTAAGGCTTGCCAGGTTGGTCTTTAACATTGAATACATACCAGGGTGGAGTAAAGTCCAAGCAGATTGCTTGTCGTGGATGCCCTTGGATTGGAAGATTGTGGATGAGGAGGTGTGGTTAGGAGTGAAAAGGATGGAGCAGTGGTGAGCGTGGGGATGTCATTTAATGGCACCATGGAGCTGTTAGTGACTTGAAGTGGTCTTGTGCTATGTACAATGATGATGTGTTGAAGGCTGTGTTGGAAATGATACAGAAAGGTGGGAGGAGAGAGAGTACTTTGCCAAACGCTCTGAGGCCTTTTGGTAAAGTTTTGTATGAGTCACGCCTAGTTGCAGGTAAGGTGATTATGCTGGTGACAAGATTGTACTGCTCAGTGATATAAGGAAGAGGCTGTTTGATATAGCACCTGAAGGGCATTTGAGACAAACGGTTACAAAAAAAGGTTGAGGATGGAATTTTGGTGGCCAGAGATGGATGTTGATGTTGTGTCTTGGGTAGAACGTTGAAATATGTGCAAGGAATATGAGAAAAGGCTCAAAGATGGTTTCCAGGCACATTTAGGCAGTATTCGTAACCCAGGCCAGGTGTGGAACAGTGTTTGCATTGACTTTATGGGTCCCACGTCAGGCTTTGATCGTGGAAGATTTGCCATTGTTATGGTGGATGTCCACTCAAGATAGTTGGTTGTAAGATTTCTTTCTGAGATCTCTACCAAGACAACTATAAATGTGTCATGGAAAATCACACGGGTAAAATTTAGGGGACTAACGGTTGATGCTCACCTGATAGTAAGACATAGTATTTTTCAAAAGAAGAGTGTAAAGTGGTGCACACAAGATTGGAGTGTTTACCCTACGCTCCTGAAAGTGAAACCCCCCTGAGGGAGCCCTATACAAGAATGAGTCCTGGGCACACACTACATAAACAAATGGTTAATTACCATACAGTAGTTAATGTCAATTTACATATTGAAATAGAAAAGAAAATTGTTCTGTTTCATGTGAATAATGAGATCATCCGATTCTTTAGCGTCAGCACAGATCTTTTATTTGTAGATCTTGTTCACAGTTCACGTAGCCAACACGTGTTTCGTCGGTTTAGCAACTTCGTCAGGGCTACAACAAGTAAAGAATAAATATCAGGGATACAGGATCTCCCAAAACAAGAGCCTAAGACATTTAGGCAATTACCTTCACCATCACCAACTCGCGTGAAAAAGTGATTATCCTATGTGCATAATTGCCATATGCATAACCAGTATATAAAATGCGCATGGGTGCAGCATGGTGGTCATATCGTGTGACATTTCCATAATTACATATCCTAAACATCACAGAGTTCAAGAAGTTGTCCAAGATTGTCTAGATCTTAAAAAAGGCATTGGGATCGGTAAGTACAGTTGTGGCTTATTTGCTTACAACATTGCTTCATGACTATTGTGAAGAAATAATTAAAAACAGTAGAGGATACAGAATAGAGTAACAAGGAAATAAAGCCTATATACAACCTTACAGCCCTAATGTAGTAATCATGGTATGTAAGAGTGTTAACTGATCAAGTACCTGTTATTAATAGCGCAAGAATCTGATAACCGGCACGCTAGGCACGCTATATTGGAGGTCAGTAGTTCCCATGGGGAGTATTCCTGCCGTACCAATCGGGTAGGGAATAAAGGACAATCAGATTGTGGTGATCTATAGGGAGTCAATGAGAATAGCGTCAGATAATACAGTAACAAGTTCGTGTTGTTCATAGGCCGACCAGCAATAGAAGTAGTGACCTAAGCTGACTTCCAGGTGTCTCTACGTTTTAACAGAGACATGCGACAAACCCCAAACTGTAAAAATGAATCCACGTTGATTAAACGCAGTAAAGCTTTAACCGATGCTCAACTTAGGGTTGTGTGCTCAAAGAGAAGACTCATGCAGAAAATAAGAAGTTAAGAAGTTAATACATTAATAATAACGAGTGGAACCCAGGGGGCCCAATAGACTTTCCTTCCATATGAGTATCTGTACACTGGAGTAGTTGGCGAGAATACAACCGGATATCAGGAAAAATGAAAGGAACTGTCTAGCATATGGTGAAAAAGATCATCCCTCAGTTCATCAAGTGTGTAACCCCCAATGCTAAACAAAATATCAAAAGGCTATAGTGCTCGACTCACCACACTATTTTTATCCATTGTAAATATCGTACTATATATTATTTAGGAGAGATCAATTCGAGGGTTGTGAGGTAAGGCTTCAGTGGCAGAAGAGTCTTAAGGAAAAAGGGAGTCGAAAAGTGAGATTAAGCATTGATACTAAACCTTCTAGTTCACAGTACAAAGTATATAACAGCCAAGTGGGTCCAAAGAAATACTCACCAAATAATTGTTGGTGTGCACGAGCCTTGCGTATAAAGTGAAGTCGTGGTTCCCCAATGACAGGAGTATTAGAGCACGGGAATCTGAGTACAGTCCCTGTAACAAAGATGATACATGCTAGAATTCCGCTAGCAGTCAAGGTGTGAATAGAAAGGGAGGTTCTATCCCCTATCTACAGCCTGCTTACCTGTAGATATTGCTTTGCGGCATGACCCTCGGCGTTCTGTGCGAGCGCCATGTCTGAACGCACACGTATTATGTAAAACAAAAAGGACGGACTAACGGAGTGCATGTTAATGCCCTTCCGTAGCCCGTAAAAAGGAGTGCCATATTGGAGTGATACTAATCTACATCCAGTCATCTTGTGGGCGGTGTCAAAGGCGTTGAAAGCAATGAGTTAGCACGGCCAAATAGTAGGTATACAGTCAAAATACATGCAATGGTCATGGCAATATTTAGAATATGTATTATATCAGAAAACCGATATTGACAATATTCTAAAATGGGCACCTATATTTATAAATTGGTGCACTGATGTAAACCATGGTGATCAGTAATTTAAATAAAAAAGGAAGTAAATTTGAGCAGAATTCGGACTCGTGACAAATTTACGTCAGAGCCCTTCTTTATCTCAAAAAATTGAGCGCCATATTGGTGTAGTATTACAGAGCATCAAGTCTAAAAAAGATAGATAAGCGCCATATTAGTGAGGTGCTAAATTACACCAAAACCAAGCATAGGGTTTGTCAAGGGAATAAAGGGCAGTGTGTTACACGACCGAGCGACAATGGCAGGCCACAATGGGGCGCCATTTAGGGGTGGTAAAACCAAAATTTGGAGTTAAAATGGTGATCAGCTAATATAAGGAAGAAAAAAAGTATCTTAAATCCCCAAAAAGCAAGATTCGTAAAGTGAACAGAGTCACCAAGCAAAAAGGGTAGCTATCCCAAGTAATGGTTGCATATAGGTAGGGTATTCAAGAGGATAGGCTGAAGGAAGGAAACAGGTAGGGTCTATTTGTTAGACCTGGCATCCTTGGCATGGTTTCCCCTGACTTTTTTGCCTCTACCTCCTGTGTTTTTGATGCTGTGCTGGATTTCGTTTTTGTTGGCTATAGGACTCTGGGCACATTACCACTGCTGATCAGTGCTAAAGTGCATATGCTCTCTGTGTAAATTGTTATTGTGATTGGTTCTCCCTGATTGGCATATTTGTTTTCCCAGTAGGTCCCTAGTAAAGTGCACTGAGTGTGCCAGGGCTGGTAAATCAAATGCTACTAGTGGGCTTGCAGCACTGATTGTGCCACCCACACGAGTAGCCCTGAAAAGATGTCTCAGGCCTGTCAACGCGCGGCCTGCGCGCAGTTTGTTAACTGCCATGTCGACTTGGAAAGTGCACCCACTTGCCAGGCCTTACCCTTCCCTTTTCTTACACATAGGACACCCCTATGGTAGGCCCAAGGTACCCCCATGGGCAGGGTGCAGTGTATGTGAAAGGTAGGACATGTACTGGTGTGTGTAACATGTCCTGATAGTGAAATACTGCCAATTTCGTGTTTCACTATTGAAAGGCTATCTTGCCCATAGGACAGAATGGGGAATGCTTTGTAACATTTTACAAGCATATCTTCCCATAGGGATAAGATAGAAAAATAGACTTTAGTACCGCTGAACTCAGAATTTAATAACACATCTTTTAGTAAAGATGGTTTTTAAATTGTGTGTTTGAAAATACCACTTTTAGGAAGTGGCTATTTTCTTGTTCAACCTTCCTGTGTGCCTCTGGCTGTTTGTGGATTGACTGTCTGGCTTTGGAGTGACAGGGGCCGGGGTTGGTGCATTGGCTCCAGGAGTCTGGATGAGTCCGCACTAGGCTGAATAGGCCTGATCTGCATTTGGAGTGGTGGGAGGAGTAGCGCCTGTACCTTAATAGGGCTGTGCCTGCCTTCCACAATGCTGGCTCCGCCCCCCTGTGGTGAATCTGGAACCAAGGCTCACACTGACAAAGGATATTGTTGCGCTCTGGCAGAGTGCCCCCAGAACTGGTTTGAACTGGGCTCAGAGCCCTTGCACAAAGAGAACAAAGATATTTTACGGTATAAGTATTAGACCTAAAACCCCTGAACTTTAGATCATTCCTGGAATTCAAGAGGAGCCTTTGCCAAGGAGAAGAGCTGGAGAGACTGAGGAAAAGTACTGCCCTTGCGGTGTGTCTGGGGTTGGCCTGCAGTTGCTGTTTCTACCAAGGAAAGGAGAAGGACTTTGCTGTGTGCTGTGTCCCCTGCTTGAAGGAGATCTCCAAGGGCCTGAAGTGTGCTGGCCTCCTGTTCTGAAGTCTCAGGGACACAAAGACTTCACCCCCAGCTCCCCTGAACTCTGCTGCAGTGAGTTCTAGCCTGCCAGGAGGTGCCTGTGCCAGTTTTGGGCCTCTGGAGGTTGTTGCTGCTGTTTGGGAGCTGGAAGAAAGAAGAAACTCAAAGAACTACAGAATCAACGCATCGAGGGATCGCGGCTGAAGAGGACCGACGCAGCGCCGCTCGATGCCGCCGCATCGATCGCCGACGCATCCCGGATTTCCACGCATCGTACCTGTGCGGCAAGTTCGTCCGACACATCACCTGCGGACCGGAACCGTCCCAAAGAATCGACATATCACTCCCCATACAGACTGGATTCGACACAACCCTTCCTCTGCGTGCAGCGGGACTGTCGCATTGCCTCCCCAAGGTCTCAGGAGTGTCGCATCTCTTTGTTTTCCGACTCTGCAGCTGTTTGGCTTTTGGAACTTTGACGCATCTACAGGTACTTTGGTGAAAAATTACGCATCCATAGTTTTCTATGGTACAAGTTCTTGAAACCTTTTGAAAGTCATATTTTTAACTGTGTATGTTGGCTTTTTGTCGTATTGGTCTTGTTCAGTTTAGATAAAGATATTTTATTTTTCTAAACTGGTGTGGTGTCCTTTTGTGGTGTTTTCACTGTGTTACTGTGAGTGTTGGTACAAACACTTTACACATTGCCTTTGGGATAAGCCTGTCTGCTCGTGCCAAGATACCGAGGGGGTGAACAGGGGTTATCTAAAGTGTGTATCCCCCTTACCCTGACTAGCAGCAAGGGTCCCTATTTGGACAAAGGCACCTACCTCTGCCAACTAGAGACCCACATTTCTAACACTATTTGAACAAGAAGACAGATTTGGAGGGCATAGTAGTTGTCATATAGGTCGTGACATATTCAACACTGCATAGCCTCGCAGAACAATGTGCAGTTCAGGGTATGGCTAACATACATAGTTATTTTAGCACAGTCAAATTATCATAAAAACATTAGTACAGTACATAAACACAAAAACTACATGTGTAAATATATATCAGAGCACAACTGGGCATATGTGTATTGTCGTATTTAACAGGTAACGTACATGGGGCAGGTTACAACAGTGGCAATTTAATAACAGAGGTAGTATTGAAGTTCATGGTTGATGTTCAACCCGATTTCTACAGATCTCAATCTTAGTATCCACATTGGCTCCCTGCATCGTAAGTAGAGTTCCCTATTACCTCCACGAGGGTCCCTAATTACATGGTCTATGCCACAAAATTTGAAGCTCTTATGTCCCTGTTGCGACGGACATTCCATTGCATGGGTAGCAATAGGGTAACGTTTGTCATTTGACTTGATAGCCCTCATGTGTTCTCCCACCCTTTCCTTAAGGCACCTTATTGTACTGCCCACATATACTCTATCGCATTTGCAAAAAATGAGGTCCACAACATATTTGGTATTACACGTGATGTTATGTGTAATGTCAAATTTACCCACATCTTTAACCACAAACTGCTTTGTTTTGTGCATCGCGTGTCGGCACATCCCACAGTGTCTGCAGTTGTAGAAACCAAGCATGTGTATAGTAAGCCAATACTCCTTGGGTTTAGGCATGGGATAGCTTGGGCTGAGGAGATTTCTAAGAGTTCTCCCCCTACGAGATGTTAGGTTAGGTCTGATAGAGATGTGATCCTTAAGTAGTCGGTCTGTAGTGAACAGGTGCCAGTGTTTTTGTAAGTACTTTCTGAATTGAACTGAGAGGCTATTGTAGTCCGTTATAAGTCTCACTTCATTGTGTCCAGTATGACCAGTCTGTTTTTGCTGTTTAGCGGAGAGTGTCCTCGCCCTACTTGTCTTGTTGATACGTTTTCTGGCAGCGTTCAGCACCTCGTTACTATAGCCCCTACGAAGAAACCTCATTTCTATTTCGTCAAGCACTGTCTCGCATTCCCTATCATTGCTGCAGTTGCGTCTGGCCCTGGTCATCTCCCCAAATGAGATAGCATCGATTTGACATTTGGGATGCGCACTCGATGCGTGTAGCACAGAGTTGCACGAGGTAGGTTTGCGAAAGAGTCTGCTCTCTATTCTGTTGTTGTCAATGTACAGCTCTACATCAAGGAAAACTATGTTATCCCTGCTGTACTGGTATGTGAGCTAATGTTGCACGTGTTGCTGTTAAGGTATGTGCAGAAGTCCTTTAATCGTTCCATGCTTCCAGTCCAGATCATTAGACAGTCGTCTATATAATGACCCCAATAGAAAATATTATCGTTCCAGGGTGTACCCTTAAAGCCCCAGATCAGCTCGCTCTCCAGCCACCCCATGAAGAGGCAGGCGTACAAGGGAGAAAATCTGGAACCCATCGCGGTCCCCTAGAGTTGTCGGTACCACATGTCTTTAAATAGAAACACATTGTTTGTCAAAATAAGCTCTGTCATCTGAAGCAACATTTCCGTGTGTTGCCAGAAGCTGGCTGACCTTTGATTCAAAGTATGCCTCAAGGCTGTCAGTCCATACTCATGTTCAATACTCGTATAGAGTGAGACCACGTCTAAGGTCACTAGTGTCATGTCTGGTTCCCAAGTAATATCTGCTAGTAAATTAAGTATATGCTTAGTGTCTTGAACATAGGAGGGAACATTTTTAATCAAAGGTTGCAAACATACATCCAAATATTCTGATAGGCGCTCTGTGTGGCCCCCGATACCCGAGATAATCGGTCTTCCTGGAGGGAATGGTAGGTTTTTGTGAACTTTCGGAAGTGTATATATGCATGGGTGTCTGGGCTGATCCACATGCAAAAAAAGAAATTCATCCTCATTCAGTAAACAGTTATCACGCCATTTCTTAAGGTTCTGGTTGATCAGGGTGGTTAGACTGAAAATTGGATTGCTCCCCAACTTTTCATAGCAAGATCTGTCATTAAGTTGTGACAGTATTTCTAACTTGTAATCCTTAGTATCCATTAGGACCATATTACCACCCTTGTCCGCCTCCTTTAGTGTAAGAGTGTGATTATTCTGAAGTGTTTTAAGGGCCAATCGTTCTCCTGGGCTCAGATTATCCCGTAACACATAGGGGCATATTCACAAGGACTTATCGCCGAGTTATCGCCACCTTAACGCATCAAAAGTGGAGATAGATTTAACGCAGGTGCAAACTGCAGACATCGCCAGTATTCCTGCGATAACTGCCGCAAAATTTATCTCCACGGGTGACACCACCAACTAACCCTAATGAGATGCAGAGTAGGCATTCCCGTGCAAAAACTCACGAAAACACCACTACACCACTTTCACAACGAACTGGCAGATCTGCGATGCGAACCAAAAACAGGCGATAAGCCGCGGTAGCAGCAGGGAATTAACACCTGCCTTCTGCTGGTGTTAAGCAGGACGACTACCTGCAGTACGAAAGGGAGCCCAGCCCAGAGCCACATCGGAAGACCCACAGATGCCATGGAGCCAATGATCATGCAGCTTGGAGACCCAAGAGGGCCACAAAACCCACCGCCACCACTCCCAGCCCCCCCGAACCCCACCTCCGGACAAACACATACCGTGCACGACACAAGAGCCACAAAAAGCGCATGATGTCGCACAATGACAAAAAGAAACACACATGTGTGGTCAGAAGAACGAGAAACAGTCACTCATCATTGAAGTAACAACCAAAAACTTTATTGAAATATAACACAAAACACCAATGCGGAAGACTCCTGTCGGGTCCGTCCGGGACAATCTTGATGTCACAGCCTGGAAAATAAAGCACAAAATCAGAACGTGTGTCATGCGCACATCAAAGGAGCGAGACACCGTGAAACAGAGAATGAAGGAAAGGCAGAGAGAGAGAGAAAGAAAGAAAGGGAGAGAGAGAGAGAAGGAAAGGAAGGGAGAGAGAGAGAGAGAGAAGGAAAGGAAGAGAAAGAGAGAGAGAGAAGGAAAGGAAGGGAGAGAGAGAAGGAAAGGAAGGGAGAGAGAGAGAGAGAGAGAGAGAAGGAAAGGAAGAGAGAGAGAGAGGGAGAAGAAAGGAAGGGAGAGAGAGAGAGAGAGAGAGAAGGAAAGGAAGGGAGAGAGAGAGAGAAGGAAAGGAAGGGAGAGAGAGAGAAGGAAAGGAAGAGAGAGAGAGAGAAGGAAAGGAAGAGAGAGAGAGAGAGAGAGAGAGAAGGAAAGGAAGGGAGAGAGAGAGAGAGAGAGAAGGAAAGGAAGGGAGATAGAGAGAGAGAGAGAGAGAGAGAAGGAAAGGAAGAGAGAGAGAGAGACAGAAGGAAAGGAAGGGAGAGAGAGAGAGAGAGAAGGAAAGGAAGGGAGAGAGAGAGAGAAGGAAAGGAAGAGAGAGAGAGAAGGAAAGGAAGGGAGAGAGAGAGAGAGAAGGAAAGGAAGGGAGAGAGAGAGAGAGAAGGAAAGGAAGAGAGAGAGAGAGAGAGAAGGAAAGGAAGAGAGAGAGAGAGAGAGAGAAGGAAAGGAAGGGAGAGAGAGAGAGAAGGAAAGGAAGGGAGAGAGAGAGAAGGAAAGGAAAGGAAGAGAGAGAGAGAGAGAAGGAAAGGAAGGGAGAGAGAGAGAGAGAGAAGGAAAGGAAGGGAGAGAGAGAGAGAAGGAAAGGAAGGGAGAGAGAGAGAGAGAGAGAGAAGGAAAGGAAGAGAGAGAGAGAGAGAGAAGGAAAGGAAGGGAGAGAGAGAGAGAAGGAAAGGAAGAGAGAGAGAGAGAAGGAAAGGAAGGGAGAGAGAGAGAAGGAAAGGAAGGGAGAGAGAGAGAGAGAGAGAAGGAAAGGAAGGGAGAGAGAGAGAGAGAGAGAGAGAAGGAAATGAAGGGAGAGAGAGAAGGAAAGGAAGGGAGAGAGAGAGAGAGAGAGAAGGAAAGAAAGAGAGAGAGATAGAGAGAGAGAGACAGAAGGAAAGAAAGGGAGAGAGAGAGAGAGAGAAGAAAAGGAAGAGAGAGAGAGAGAGAAGGAAAGGAAGGGAGAGAGAGAGAGAGAAGGAAAGGAAGGGAGAGAGAGAGAGAAGGAAAGGAAGAGAGAGAAGGAAAGGAAGAGAGAGAGAGAGAGAGAAGGAAAGCAAGGGAGAGAGAAAGAGAGAGAGAAGGAAAGGAAGGGAGAGAGAGAGAAGGAAAGGAAGGGAGAGAGAGAGAGAGAGAGAAGGAAAGGAAGAGAGAGAGAGAGAAGGAAAGGAAGGGAGAGAGAGAGAGAGAGAAGGAAAGGAAGGGAGAGAGAGAGAGAGAGAGAGAGGGAGGGACACTGCCGCCCCCGCGCAGCCAGGCACCACTGCTCACCTGCTGCCACCGGTGTGTCTCCAAACACGAGCTGGTATACACTGCAAGCCACCAGGCCTGCAATCTGTAATCGAGGCCAGAGTCAATCATGGCAGAGTCCATCTCACTGCACACAGCAACAACGCCTGTCCGTTCCTGCGCACACATGCAGCCACACCCTACCCCCTCCCGCCGGCCAGCGTGGCTGTCCGCCCTTGCGCACCCAGGCCCCACTGCTCACCTGCCGCCCACAGTGTGTCCACCAGTGGGCACACCACGTGCCCGTGCAAGCTCCAGGCCCCGGTCCCGCCACCATGGCATGCTCCACATCATGCGGACCCGCACCGCGGCCCAGCAGATCCCACACATGATGCTGAGTCCTGAGGCATCAATGGCAGAGACCACATCAGTGCACACGTCATCATCGCAGGCTGCACACCCGCTCAGCAATTTCGGTGCCACTAACCCTGTGCAACTCCAGTCAGCGCCACGTGGTGGTAGGCCCGTGACGGCCGCATGGCTTCGGGTGCGACTAACCCTGTGCGCAACAACTCATGGGCCCTTTATGATTGAGAATCGTGGAACGTCCGTCATCCAGTCACCTCCGGCAGAGGGGAATGTGATGTTGTTGGCCCCTTATATTGGCGGGGTCACATGGCCTGTGACGCCTGTGCCGGATGGGTGTGCTGTGTGTGCAAACCTGCCCTCAGGGAGTGGCCGTGACATGCTGACAACTAGACCAGTGACCTGCAGACCACTAGCGTGTAAACCTGAGACATGTAGCTATGTGGCCCCCCCCTCGGATCGTAAGCGGAGTGGTCTGGCCTGGCGTACGCCGGACCATCGCAGTGCATGCAACAATGACTCGGGGGCTCTGGGCGTGGTTCAGTCCATGTCCGGACACGGAAGTGACTAATGCGTGTGTCCCTGTTGTAGTGTCTACGGCACCCGGAACGCAATCGGCAATGTAGCACACTGTGACTGGAATCCCACTAGATGAGCATCATTGACGTTAGGGGGAGTCACTGACCCTACATTCATCCACACATTCATACTTGAATGATGAAAGACATGACACAGCAGTGCGTTTCTGAATGTTTAATGCACATCCAGTGGAGTTTTGCAGCTGGAGCAGTACAGGGCCATGCCAACCCCACTTCACAATATGGGCCCGTGGAGGGCCAGCCAGAGTCCATCGGGGAATGACAAGTACAGCGGAAGAGGAAGAGTACAGTCCGCAGTCTGGTCGTCGTGTCATTGGTCACCAAACAGGATATGGCAGTCCATGTCGCGGTCCAAGGTGAGTGCAGCAGAGTGTATCGGGGGTCAGTGGAAGGTCATGGCATGTGCGGCACCAAGCAGCAACAGGCCAGGTGGCGGAAATGAATGCTAGTGCCTCCTTCTGATCTCAATCCCATCCACGTCCTCGTCCTCAGATGTGTGCTCTGCCTCACCTGTGGGTGGTGCAGTTCCGGCTGCGGCACTGTGTGCCACTGACACATCAGGGGCCGGAGGTGGATTGTCGGCCGCACTGTGTGGCAGTGACACATCAGGTGCCGGAGTGGAAATGTCTGCCGCACTGTGAGGCACTGACACACCAGGGGGCAGAGATGTGGATGGTGTAGGAGCAGCAGCATTCATCTGCGCCACGCCTTGTGGCAGCAATGCCATGATGAGGATCTGCAGGGCATGGTAGATCCCAGCTACATTTTGCTAATGTGCAGCGGTGGCTGCCATCCTTTCCGCCTCCATCCGCACCATGTCCTCCATGAGCCTCCGCATGTCTGCCAGCTCACAGCTGAGATCGCTGGAGCCACTCTGAGCGGACAGGTGCTCTTGTCTCCGAGTCATGACTCCAGCGATGTCAGCCAGGGCTCGTTGGAGACCATGGAGCGGCCTGTGGGTGTCCGTTTGGGACTGGAGGTGGTCCCTGATGGGACTTAGACACCCATGGATGGCGTCAAGTTTGGTAGCCATGAGGTCGAACCCCCCCCCACGCCTGCTCAGCCATCTCCCTCTGGCCCTCCAACACACGGCGTTGGAAGGCCATGTGTTGTTCGTGGGGGTCCTGGGAGACAGCCGGGATTGTGGGTGCCTCCTGCTGGGTGGTTTGTGGAGTGGGTGGGCTCTCCTCGATGCAGCTGGGCTGCCCTGATCCTGGAGGTGATTGGCGGATGAGTTCAATGATGTCTTGGAGGGCTTCGGTGTCGATGCTGGGGGTGTTCTCCTCGTCATCAGTGAAGACTGGCTGGGACTGCTCTGCAGGAGGTGTTGACGGTGCCTCTGCAATGTGAAGGGGAGATGCTGTATTACAATGTGTCCACATGTATGTAGCGGCATGGTACATGTTCACATTCAGACAGCATGGCAATGTACATTGTGACAGTCTGTAGATCTGGGCCATGATCCAGAGTCATTGTGGGTGTGCACTGTGCTCTGCTTGATTGTACATGTGTTGCCATTGTGGCCAACTCCCCCCGTCCCCCCAGTACCTGGTGGTTACTCACCCTGTTGCTGTTGTGTTGTGTCATGTCGAGCAGTGTCCGCTCCCCCGACTCCTGCCACGGTCTCCACACTGATGACTGTCAACACCAGCTCCTCCATGTCATCCAGCTCCAGCTGTGGCGCTGGGCTCCCACCTCCAGTCTGCATTGCTGCCTTCTGGTTGCCTGCGAGTTTCTCCTTGGCTTTGCGCTAGATGTCAATCCATCGCCTCTTGACCTCGTCCATTGACCTCTTGTGCTCTCCTACGGCATTCACCTTGTCCACGATGGACCGCCATATTCCATTTTTGGTGCCCAATGACACGTTGGAGGTGACAAACAGTTCTTGATGGTGTTCCATCACCTCCGTGACCAGGATCCTATTCTCCTGCGGACAGAACCGCCTCTTCCTCTTCTTCTTGTCCTTGCCCTTCCCTGTCCTCGAGGTCCCAGGCTGGTCGTCCGGGGTGCTTGTGGGGATCCGCTCGTCCTCTGCGCCTGCTCCGGCTGCCTCCATGGTGCTTCGGTGTTGGTTATTTTGTGTTTGTGTGTTTTTTCTACTTTTGTAGTGATTTTCCCGCCTGCCGTGTGTGTATTGCAGGCCTGGCGCTGCTTATCGCACGTTTTTTTGCGTTGGGGTTTGTGTTTTTATTTCCGTCGCGGTGGTTGTATCGCGGACATTGGCCGCGTTTTCGGCAAACTATCGCATGGTACCGCCGTGTTGTGAATTCCACGTTAACACAGGGTTATTTTCCCGCGATAGACTGCGATGTGTAAAGTTGCGTTAACATTTTTTGGAGATGTTTAGCGCACGTTCTTGTGAATATACCCCATAGTTTTTAGCGGTATGTTGTTTAAGTTTAAGTTTGTCCAGATCTGCACAGACCTGGTCAAAAAAGGTGTCAATGTTGTTAATCCCACTGGCTTGTGGTGTCCATCTAGATTTCTTCCTAAGCCCACTATCCATGCTCAGGTCATTTACTATATCTAGGTCATCCAGAACCTTAGAAACAGTCACCGGATTCTCCTCAAGTAGTGAGATTGATAATAGCATAGATGTATCATGGATATCCTGAATTGATGATTCACAACAGTCAAGACTCTCAGTGTATGGCTGCAGTTTTTTATTCATACCCGTGTTAAGTTAAAAAAACTTTTTCAACTTGAGGCACCTAGTGAATTTATACAAGTCAATCTTCATTTTGCAAATATCCCCGTATGTCCCAGGGCAGACACCCATCCCTTTTTTGAGTAAGGATTCCATATCAGGGGTAATAGGAGCAGTAGACAAATTCACAATCGAAACATCCTGAAGCAGACAATTCTTCATTTTTTCTTGTCCCAGGATCTCATGGGCATTCCCTTCCTTTCTCCTATTTTTCCTGCTTCTTCTCTTACCCTTTCTCCCCTTCTTTGGTTCTCTATTCTCGTTGGTAGTTCCCTGTTGCCCATTTTGATTCTTAAAACTTCCCTTAGAAAAGGATTCCCTCCCACATTAAGGGGTGTGTTCCCACGACTTCACTTTATTCGCAAGGCTCGTGCACACCAACAATTATTTGGTGAGTTTTTCTTTGGACCCACTAGGCTGTTATATACTTTGTACTGTGAACTAGAGGGTTTAGTATCAATGCTTAATTTCGCTTTTCGACTCCCTTTTTCCTTAAGACTCTTCTGCCACTGAAGCCTTACCTCACAACCCTCGGATTGATCTCTCCTAAATAATATATAGTACGATATTTACAATGGATACAGATAGTGTGGTGAGTCGAGTACTATAGCCTTTTGAAATTTTGTTTAGCATTGGGGGTTACACACTTGATGCACTGAGGGGTGATCTTTTTCACCATATGCTAGACAGTTCCTTTCATTTTTCCTGATATCCGGTTGTATTCTCACCAACTACTCCAGTGTACAGATACTCATATGGAAGGAAAGTCTAATGGGCCCCCTGGGTTCCACTCGTTATTATTAATTTATTAACTTCTTAACTTCTTATTTTCTGCACAAGAGTCTTCTCTTTGAGCACACAACCCGAATTTGAGCATCGGTTAAAGCTTTACTGCGTTTAATCAATGTGGATTAATTTTTACAGTTTGGGGTTTGTCGCATGTCTCTGTTAAAACATAGAGACACCTGGAAGTCAGCTTAGGTCACTACTTCTATTGCTGGTCGGCCATGGACAATACAAACTCGTTACTGTATTATCTGATGCTTTTCTCATTGACTCCCTATAGATCACCACAATCTGATTGTCCTTTATTCCCTACCCGATTGGTACGACAGGAATACTCCGTATGGGACCTACTGACCTCCAATCTAGCGTGCCTAGCGTGCCGGTTATCAGATTCTTGCGCTATTAATAACAGGTACTTGATCAGTTAACACTCTTACATACCATGATTACTGCATTAGGGCTGTAAGGTTGTATATAGGCTTTATTTCCTCGTCACTCTATTCTGTATCCTCTACTGTTTTTAATTATTTCTTCACGATAGTCATGAAGCAATGTTGTAAGCTAATAAGGCACAACCGTACTTACCGATCGGAATGCCTTTTTTAAGATCTAGACAATCTTGGACAACTTTGTGATCTTTAGGATATGTAATTATGGAAATGTCACACGATATGACCAACATGCTTCACCCATGCGCATTTTATATACTGGTTATGCATATGGCAATTATGCACATAGGATAATCACTTTTTCACGTGAGTTGGTGATGGTGAAGGTAATTGCCTAAATGTCTTAGGCTCTTGTTTTGGGAGATTCTGTATCCCTGATATTTATTCTTTACTTGTTGTAGCCCTGACGAAGTCGCTAAACCGACAAAACATGTGTTGGCTATGTGAACTGTGAACAATATCTACAAATAAAAGATCTGTGCTGACGCTACAAAATCGGATGATCTCATTATTCACATGAAACAGAACAATTTTCTTTTCTATTCCAATGTGTAAATTGAGATTAACTACTGTATGGTAATTAACCATTTGTATATGTAGTGTGTGCCCAGGACTCGTTAATTCTCATAAATGTGTCATGCAAGGTCTTTCAGGGGGGGGTTTTCTTGTTGCTCTCATCAGCGACAATGGTACCCAATTAACATCCCAGGATATGAATGTGTTTCTGAATGCTTGAGTTTTAGGCATTCACGCACTGCTTCATATAATCCACAGGCCAACTGTATTGTTGAGGGGGCAAGCTGCATAGTTAATGGTGCCTTGGAGTTAGCTGTAGCCAATAGATTGAATGTTGAGGAAGTGGTCTCCAATTTGGTGTGGGCATATCGCTCTACGCAGAATTCAGTCATGGGACATGTTCATTTTTTGTGTAATGAAAGGAAGGAAACCCACTACTAAGTTCATTCCGTCCTGGATAAGAGATTTGATTGAGGAGAAGAGTTTATCCTTAAATGGTGAGGAACTGGAGAAATATTCTCATGCTGAAGTCAATGTCACGGGGAGGATCAATCCAGGCAGTCGCGGCCGGCGTTACTCGTGGGTGTGGTAGGCGGGGAGGTCGCGCGGGAGGAGGTCACGTGCGGGGGGGGTTTAATTTAAAAAAAAATTAAAAGTTAACTTACCTTCACCAGCGTTGTGATTGGTTGGGACGCCGACCACACAGGCGTCTATGGGGAGGCCATTTTCTCCATGTAGGCTGCAGCCTACATGGAGAAAAGGGAGAGTGTGTATGACTGTTTTGGTTGGCCCTGGGGCTGACCAAACAGTCAGAGCCACTCCTCCCCTGCCCTAGAGCAGGACCACCCACCCACCCGCCCGCAGCCAACCAAACCCTTCTGCTTTTTCGCAGTGCGAGAAGCAGAAACATAAAATGGTATTTAACACTTCAACATCATCAGGCAACAAACTTCCAAGCCCTCCGCTACCCCAGGTCTGGCCTCCAAAGACCTGTGCGACAACTTCGCCAACTTCTTCAAAGACAAGATCACCAAGATTGAGCTTTCACTAGACATCAACCGGAATCCCTCCAGCACAAACCCAACCCCAGAGACCGAAACCAGCACACGCAAGCACCCCATGAAAGCCTGGAAATCCTTCAACCCCATACCTGAGGATGAGATTCTTAAACTGATCTCCACCTCCAAACCCGCATCTCACGTCCTAGATCCGATACCCACCCAATTGACTAAAAAGCTGAAACTCTCCTTAGCCCCATTCTGGTGCAAGATCATAAACAACTCCCTAAAAACTGGCGTCATACCAGACTGCCTCAAAATCAGCGAAGTCACGCCACTACTGAAAAAACCGGGCCTGGACACCAACGATCTGAATAACTTCAGACCCGTTTCCAATCTCCCCCTTTTATCCAAAATCCTCGAAAAGTGTGTTCCCCTACAACTGACTCAGCACATGGACAGCATCAACCTGCTAGACCCCCACCAATCGGGCTTCAGAGAAAACTGTAGCACCGAGACCGCGATCCTGAACATCGTGGACGACATCCGCAAGTCTTTAGATACCGACCAATGCTGCCTACTCATCCTCCTGGACCTATCGGCAGCCTTTGACACGGTTGATCACAATCTACTCATCAAGGCTCTCCAAGACAGAGTAGGCGCAGATGAGGTGGTCCTACACTGGTTCACCTCCTTCTTACACAACCGCTCCCAAAGGGTAAAAATCAAAACCTTTACATCCGACCTACACCCAGTCAGCAGAGGTGTCCCCAAGGCTCAGTGCTCTCCCCTCAACTGTTCAACATATACATGGAACCCCTCACCTCCCTACTCAAAAAAGCCAACATCCCCTTCCACCTCTATGCAGACGATACCCAGATCTATCTGGAAACCTCCTCCATTGAAGACATTCAGAGACTCAATGACACTCTTAAAGAAGTCCAACACTGGCTATCTATAAACCACCTGAAACTCAACCAAGACAAAACAGAAATCCTCCTCATCTCCAACAAAGAAGAAACCCCTCAAATCGTGGAATGGCTAAAAGCAATCAACGCTCTCAACGGTAATCTCACTTTGGCCAACTCTGTAAAATCATTAGGAATCACCCTAGACCCAAAACTCAACATGGCCAAACACATTAAGAACTCTGCAAAGAGCGCCTTCCTCAAGCTGAAGCTACTCAATAAAATAAAACCCTTCATCCCGCCCAAGGACCTCAAACAAGCCACCCAATCACTGGTGCTATCTAGACTCGACTATGGGAATGCAGTCCTCACCGGTACAGAAAAATCCCACCTAGCTCCCCTCAAAACAACTCTTTCTTAATGCAGCAGCCAGAATGGTCACCGGAGTTAAGAAATACGATCGCATTTCACCCGCACTCAGAGAACTAAAATGGCTCCCAGTAGAAATGCGTGCCAGCTTCAGAACTGCCTGCCTCACGCACAAAGCCCTGCACACAGGGAAACCTGAGTACCTGGCCTCCAAACTCAAGAAGGCCGGTCAGACAAGGAACATCAGGAGCTCCAACACCCTACTTCTCATCCCTATGAAAACACGCAAACAAAAAACCGCTGCACGATCCTTTGCCGGAAACGCACCCAAAATCTGGAACTCCATCCCAGCTGATATCAGGACTAACCCTTCCTTTGTAAAATTCAAAAAACTCCTAAAAGACTTCTTTCTCAACCGTGCCTTCCCAAACCGATAGCCGCCGACAAAGCGCACAAACCAGCACTCTGGAGCACCCTGACACTTTGTCATTAAGACCTCCCTCCCTCCCCCCACCGCCCCGACTACCCTCCTTGTCCCCCCCTCCCTGAATGAGGTTCAGCCCATGACAACGTGCCCGCATCGAGGTTTCTCAGGACTCCCATACCTTAATGGTGCACTGCACGCTGGGACTTCCAAATCAATATGTATACTTATGCCTTATTGTGTGATTCCTGCATTATAACTGTTGTAAAGCGCTCCGATACCCTCGGGTCTGGCCAGCGCTATATAAAACTCCCTAATAAATAATAATAAATAAGTATTTATAATACCATTTTATGTTTCTGCTTCTCGCACTGCGAGAAAGCAGTGGGGCAACGCTCCTCTGCCCACATGGAGGAGCCGCCCCTGAATCCAGGTGATTGGGTCAAGGTACATACTGGATGTGTGAAGAGGAAGTTAAGAAAGTTCTGTTGGTGCCTTGAAGTCAAAGAAGCCCATCAGTGGCATGTAGTTTTGATCAATGAAGACAGATGGAATTTGTGAAGGGTATCAAAGTATGGCATGCATGGGTATGTGGAAGAAAGGTAGTGTGGGAAAGGAGCTGACGTGGAAATGAAGGGTGCAGTAGAGTTATGTTGATGGAGGATGATCACGTAGTGGGTGGTACAGGGCTGAATACCAACCTTCACACTCCTGGTTCAAGTGGTGACAATTTGGGTGAGACCAGTAATAGGGTAAGTCTCAGAAAGGAAAATGGTCTCACAAATGAAAAAGGTAGTACCCATAGGGACATTGTCGTTTTTCACTAGCTTAGCATGAGCTCGTTGCAGCTTGCCTGCTGCTTTGCACACGTTGCTACACGTCTTTATTTTTTGCAATATTTTCAAAGACTGCTTTCACATGAGAACTCTTCGCTGTGTTCACCCTCTGCATGTTCCTGGGATATTGACTGAACATTATGTGCAAGGTCGAACAACAATGCCCCTTGTTATTTTTTCTGGGCAGTCCTTAGCCCTTAGACAAAATATACTGATGCAGCTGTTGTTTGAACAGCGTACTTGGGTTTTTAGTGGGGTGAACAAATAGGTAACACACACTTGGAGAGAAATCTTTCCAGGGAGACGAGCGCCCATGATGTAGATCTACCATCTATAGGCTAAGGTATGGGGTCTGCTGACAAAGCCCAGAGATCTTCTATTATATAATAATACTTCTTCTTAGCAAAGGGAGGGAGGTTAGGCACTATAGTCCTTTCTCCATTGTCTTTTTATGATGACATCTCCCTTTATGATTTATGGACTGACTGCTATGCTGACAATATTTGTACTATGCATTTTCCTGCTTGTTGTGGCACGTATACTGCATGTTAGTGCAAGTTAGTTAAAATAAATATTTTAAACTGTTTCGTGTCTCCTTCAGATCTTACTGTGGATGAGTACAAGAGAGTGAGTGAAAAGGTGTGTCTTGTTACCGCGATTCCTGAGAGAACTGGGAGTGTTGTGTTCTGGGGTGTCTAATCGTTTGTTTCTCTGGGAGTGAGTAGGAGAGCAAGTAAGACACTATAGCTAGTCGGTCCTGGGTTCATGGGTACTAAGGTGTTAGGAAGACTCAGTCCCTATACATCAAGGTCCCATTTCCTGCGCATAGTTCTGTATTTGTGCGGAATCCCTGCAACATGGCGCCACCAACGATTGGTCTGGTACTTATTCACGAGACCCCTGAGTAGCACTTGTGCTTGTCCACAATTCCCTCTTACCGGTTTCCAGAGACGTCCGTGGTCGGGGGGGGGGGGGCTTAGCTTCCTATATTTATGTTTTATAGGTTTTTCAAGCTTGAATTTTAAAAGGTTCTTCTTTCTTGCTTAACCCGCTTTTGCGCTACCGTCCTATTGATTTGTTATTCTGCTTTTATTATGGCAGTTGCTATTGCGGTGCCTAACCGTGCTGCTGTCACAGCCCTTTTGACCCAACATGGAGTCCCTAATGCGAGGGCTGATATTATCTTTGTTGTCGAGGCGGATGCAGCTCACCCCTTCGAAGTTTTCTATTCTTGGATTACATTTCCAGCTGTGGATAGGAATGATAATTTGTTTCATGAATATACTGCAGCTGCGGTTCCGCTGAATTATCGGCCTTATAGATTACTTGAAGTTCCATTGACAGCCTGGGAGCATATCATATGGTTTAATGGTGCCCTTCCTCACTCTGTTTCTGTGTTCCGTTTAGGCCCCTTATCAGTTGATGGGGCCACGTGGCACGTTTTGGCTGGTTTTACACCACATCCAAACTATCTTAATGTTCCTATCGCAGAGCTATGTCAATTACATACAACATTGATTCATATACATAGAGCTGTCATTCAGTTCATGTCTCGTAACATTCAAGTGGCTCTGGCTAGAGTCACTGCTCAACCACCTGGACACAGTGGTGGTCTCGTCATAAGTTCCATCATGATTAATTCAGTGATGGGCAAGCGTCCTCAGAATAGGGATGATTTCCCTTACTGGCTTGCAGAAAAGTTTGAGCAACTGGAAGCTGTTTTTCCCCATACTACACCTGTTGAGAAACACAGGATCCTTACAATGAGTTTACCGAGTGGTATTGTTCCCGCTTTAGCTGATTGCACCACCTCGGGGACGGTGTTTGCTGCAGTGTATACACTGTGCTTTGGGACACCCTCCATCAGCGTTCTCCTGAGCGTTCTAAAGAAGGTTCAAGATGAACACGGGGCTGGTCCAGCCCTGGAATTGGGGATGAGATTAGTGGGCATGTTCCCTATTGTCTCCGATATGATTCTGGCCAATATCAAAGGTGAAGCAGTTAGCTTGCAAGTACGTCAACGCCTTTCGGCGGTGGTGGACGTTAAACGGCAGCGGCAGTTACCGATCATTATTACGGATGTATATACATCATTAGGTCGCAAAAGTTTGGGAGTACGACCTTACACTCAGGTACAAAGTAAACCCCCTCCGGACGATGAGGGTCGTCCAGTCTTTCCTAAAAAGGCATGGAATAAAAATCAGCGGCAGCAACAACAGAAGCCTAGTTCTCGTGCTGGGTCACCAACACCGGACGCTTCTGATCATAGATATGATTTGTGTGACCGCTCTAAAATTAAAACACCCGAGAGGTTTCAGGTCCCTGATCCTCGTTCCTTTCAGGAATCAATGGATCAACAGTTCGGTGGGAGAGAGCGTCAGGATCGCAGACAAGGCGAGTCCACGCAGACACGATGTGACCCTCTGCGACGTTCATTACAGTGGAAACAGCTGGCACACGAGTTGCACCCCCTGTTAGGCTTTTTGAAATAGGCCTCCAAATTGAAGGTGATATTAAACGCACCATTAAGGCAGTCTTTTGGGACAACCTTACTTCTTCCTATGATATTTTGTTGGCGGAGGTTGATTGGCCTCCCCCATTTGTTCTAGCTTCTTCTAGAGGGGAGGATGTTTTTCTCCTGAGTTTCTTGAGTTATGTCTTGGAGGAGGCTAAACAAGCATACGCAGCAGTGTGGGCGCTAGCACTTGCCCCGGCTGTGTATCATAATCAGGTGGGTTGGGATATGGAGTCCCCAGCACATGAGATTCTTTTACGATCTATGCCACAACCCCAAGCACAATATCCAATTAAACGTGAAGCCAAGGCTTCGGTCAGTGAAATCTTGACCCAATTGGAATATCAGGGTGTAATTGAACCCTGTGTTTCATCCATGAATAATCCTCTTTTTCCAATATCGAAACCGGATGGTTTATATCGTATAGTTTTGGATTACTGTCATTTGAACAGTCATGTTCGTACCTTTGCGGTACAGAACACCCACAGCTCTGCGTTAGTAGATACCATTGTTCATAAAAAGTATAAAACGACTCTTGATATCTCCAATGGATTTTACAGTCACAATTTGGCTTCCGAAAGCCATGACTGGACTGCATTAGGTGCCCTTGGCAATCACAAAAGGTATACTTGTTTGCCTATGGGGTATAAGAATAGTCCCAGCGCTTTTGCGGCACGCATAGTGTCTCTTTTGCATGACATTGACCCTGATGCGTTCTCTTACGTAAATGACATTTATTTGACGGATGATGAATTGATACTGCATCTTGTACGTTTGGATCACATCATAATGTCTTTTGCTTACTTGGGATACAAATTCAACTTTGCCAAGTTGCATATTGCCTGTTTGGCGGTTCTTTTTCTGGGTTACGAACTCACCAATGAAGGTAGGGGGTTGGCCCCCCACTTTCTGGAGAAATGTGCTAAATTGCAACCCCCTTTTACTTTTAAAAAGTTACAATCTTTGCTGGGTTTCCTGAATTTTGGAAGGACATACATTCCTGATTGTGCCCAGCATATCAAACCGCTATATACTCTTTGATACAACCTTCTTTCTCTGCTTCCTGTTGGCTTCCGGAACATACCACGATTCTTTGGTCCTTGCAGTCTGATCTGCCCGCAACCAACTTCTTGTTAACACGTGACAGTTCTACAAATTTGGTCATAACGATTGTGCCAGGCGTGTTAGGTTTCGATTACTTGACGTTTAATGAGGAGGACACGGTCCCCATTGCACATAAATCTCATTTATACACTGCAGCCAAGATGCGTTTCTCTCCTTTAGAAAAAATATTGACAGCTGTCCAGATGGCGATTCAGAAAGAACACGCTCTGGCTCAGGGTAAACGCATTTTCATGGTCTCTCCAGTACCTGCTTTAGAGGCAGTTACGAAAGCTAGTGTCACGAACTCTAAAGCCTTGCATCCACGTTGGATACAATGGGCTAGTTCTTTGACGTCGGCTGATGTCAATTTTATCTTTGACCCGTCTTTACAGACACAGGAGTTTTTACAATATGAACATGTTTACCCGCCTCCTCTGTCATTACTTCCTCTTGATCAGTACCAATGCATAGTTTACACTGATGGATCTGCGCAGCCAGCTGTTGGTTCTAAACACGCTAATTCGGTGGCATGTGCAATAGTGGCAGGAAAAATTGTAGATGGGGATTTTAAATCCTCTTTGGTGCACACAGAGTCCCTTGGTGACTGCACGGCTCAATTGGCGGAGCTACGTGCTTTGGTTTTGGCTCTTGAATTTGCTGATCCAGAAATTCCTACACTTATAGTGTGCGATTCCTTTTACTGTGTTCAGTCCTTCAATGACAACTTATTCTTTTGGAAACAAAATGATTTCCGTGATTCTAAAGGTAGCGCAATTAAGCATAAAACGCTTTGGGTTCGGGTGGCCGCTCTTAAGAAACGTTTGCCACTCACACATGTTATCCATACTTTGGGCCATAAACGTGTGGGAGCACATGCTGTTGGTAATTCACTTGCAAAAACAACAATTGATGGACAGAATGCAGAACAATGTCATACATTCACCCCAGTACAGAGATCTGGGCCTAAATCCATCGTTTTTTTGCTCACCATGCCATTCCAGTTTGAACCCAGCCATATGCAAATCAGTCTTGACCCTGTGCCTCATGGGAACAGTCCAGCCCGAACTGCCAAGCCAGGTCCTCCCTGGACTGGAAACAAGCATCCTAGGACCGGTTTCGGGGTTTCACCCCTCTTCAGCCAGGATAGCTTGATTCCAGTGGCATGGAGAGCACGGGACCCACGTCTGGGCATACCCGTCCCACTCGGGGTGACAAATGCAAAAACAACAATTGATGGACAGAATGCAGAACAATGTCATACATTCACCCCAGTACAGAGATCTGGGCCTAAATCCATCGTTTTTTGCTCACCATGCCATTCCAGTTTGAACCCAGCCATATGCAAATCAGTCTTGACCCTGTGCCTCATGGGAACAGTCCAGCCCGAACTGCCAAGCCAGGTCCTCCCTGGACTGGAAACAAGCATCCTAGGACCGGTTTCGGGGTTTCACCCCTCTTCAGCCAGGATAGCTTGATTCCAGTGGCATGGAGAGCACGGGACCCACGTCTGGGCATACCCGTCCCACTCGGGGTGACAAATGCAAAAACAACAATTGATGGACAGAATGCAGAACAATGTCATACATTCACCCCAGTACAGAGATCTGGGCCTAAATCCATCGTTTTTTGCTCACCATGCTATTCCAGTTTGAACCCAGCCATATGCAAATCAGTCTTGACCCTGTGCCTCATGGGAACAGTCGAGCCCGAACTGCCAAGCCAGGTCCTCCCTGGACTGGAAACAAGCATCCTAGGACCGGTTTCGGGTTTCACCCCTCTTCAGCCAGGATAGTTTGATTCCAGTGGCATGGAGAGCACGGGACCCACGTCTGGGCATACCCGTCCCACTCGGGGTGACAAATGCAAAAACAACAATTGATGGACAGAATGCAGAACAATGTCATACATTCACCCCAGTACAGAGATCTGGGCCTAAATCCATCGTTTTTTGCTCACCATGCCATTCCAGTTTGAACCCAGCCATATGCAAATCAGTCTTGACCCTGTGCCTCATGGGAACAGTCCAGCCCGAACTGCCAAGCCAGGTCCTCCCTGGACTGGAAACAAGCATCCTAGGACCGGTTTCGGGGTTTCACCCCTCTTCAGCCAGGATAGCTTGATTCCAGTGGCATGGAGAGCACGGGACCCACGTCTGGGCATACCCGTCCCACTCGGGGTGACAAATGCAAAAACAACAATTGATGGACAGAATGCAGAACAATGTCATACATTCACCCCAGTACAGAGATCTGGGCCTAAATCCATTGTTTTTTTGCTCACCATGCCATTCCAGTTTGAACCCAGCCATATGCAAATCAGTCTTGACCCTGTGCCTCATGGGAACAGTCCAGCCCGAACTGCCAAGCCAGGTCCTCCCTGGACTGGAAACAAGCATCCTAGGACCGGTTTCGGGGTTTCACCCCTCTTCAGCCAGGATAGCTTGATTCCAGTGGCATGGAGAGCACGGGACCCACGTCTGGGCATACCCGTCCCACTCGGGGTGACAAATGCAAAAACAACAATTGATGGACAGAATGCAGAACAATGTCATACATTCACCCCAGTACAGAGATCTGGGCCTAAACCCATCGTTTTTGCTCACCATGCCATTCCAGTTTGAACCCAGCCATATGCAAATCAGTCTTGACCCTGTGCCTCATGGGAACAGTCCAGCCCGAACTGCCAAGCCAGGTCCTCCCTGGACTGGAAACAAGCATCCTAGGACCGGTTTCGGGGTTTCACCCCTCTTCAGCCAGGATAGCTTGATTCCAGTGGCATGGAGAGCACAGGACCCACGTCTGGGCATACCCGTCCCACTCGGGGTGACAAATGCAAAAACAACAATTGATGGACAGAATGCAGAACAATGTCATACATTCACCCCAGTACAGAGATCTGGGCCTAAATCCATCGTTTTTACTCACCATGCCATTCCAGTTTGAACCCAGCCATATGCAAATCAGTCTTGACCCTGTGCCTCATGGGAACAGTCCAGCCCGAACTGCCAAGCCAGGTCCTCCATGGACTGGAAACAAGCATCCTAGGACCGGTTTCGGGGTTTCACCCCTCTTCAGCCAGGATAGCTTGATTCCAGTGGCAATTCACTGGCTGATGAGGCAGCCAAATCTGCAATAGCCACTTGTTCTGTAGCAACAGTCACTAGGTCCATGACTAAAATTGATGATGATATCTTAGCAGCTATTGCTGCCACAAAGGAGGGAACAGAGTTTCCCCAAGGTTTTCCTTCACGTTATACTTACCACTTGTCAACTAATCAAATTCCATTTGCTACTATTCCGTCCGTTGGGGATTGGCTGATTCCCAACGAGGACCGCAGACTTTCTTTGATCATCGCCGCACATGAAGGCGTTGCTTCTGCACATGCTGGTGTGAATGAGACTGTTTCTTTCTACAACAGTGTTTTTGGTTGCGTGGTTTATATCAACAGGCACGTAAATATGTTCTTTCTTGCGACATTTGTTAACAAATTAAGCCTTCTACTGTTGCACGCCCAAAGCATACTCAGCTTTACATCTCTAATCAGCTGTTTGGCTGTATTTATCTTGATCACTGCGGTCTGTCGACTTCTGACACTGCTTTTAAACACATCTTAGTTGCTGTGGATTCATGCACTAGGTTCCTTTGGGTTTGGCCTCAACGTAGTGCTGACGCTCGAACTGTAATTAAAGATTTACATGTCTTTGTTGGGACGTTTGCTTGTGGCACCTTCCATTCTGACCAAGGTCCTGCATTTGCCTCTAAGGCTTACCGGGAGGCGATGAAGTCTCTGGGGGTGCAGGTGCAATATTCCTCTCCATACCGGCCCGAGGGCAATTCAGTTGTGGAGCGGATGAACCGTGACTTAAAGCAATCTTTGACAGCTAGAGTCTTAGGTACTGGCAGGGGTTGTGACTCATTTGTACGGAGTCCAACGTGCACTAAATAATCTCCCTAAAAGATCTCTAAGGGGGGCGGACCCCATACGAAATGCTCTTTGGCATTAAAATGTTTGTGCCAGACCTTGATGGTGCCGCAACCTTTGATGTAGATAATCACTGTGCTATGTTACAGGATCTACAAAAAGCTCGTGATTCACAAGTCAGAGCCCAGTTGCCGCCTTCTGCAGATCCAGCGGTGCTGATTCCTGTTTCTGGCTGGCTTCCTAAAGTTTGATATCTGGTCCGTGAAAAGGTGGAGAACAAAAAATAATTTTGTCCATCCTACCGTGCACCGGTCAGAGTCCTTGGCTTGAAAGGCACCCGTACTGTGATCCTGCCTCCTTCACCTGGTCATAAGGAGAATCATTACATTTCAATCGAACATGTCAAGTTACACCATATGGCCAATACTGAATAGTATGCCTCAAAGTATTCCACGTCGAGAACTTTTGCTGAACCCGATGGTTTCTGTATCTTTGACTACTCCCCAGCAATTACAAGGGGAGATGGAAACCTCAATTGAACTATTACCAGTTTTCCTTCTACATCCACTCCTGCAGATATTGAGTATGATTCTCCTCCAGTTGAAGTCATAATCGATATTCCTGAGAGTACCATACTTGAAACAGCTGATGCAGCACACCCACCGTTGTTTCAACTGGGTCCAGTGGTTATTCTATGGATCATAATAGCTTCTCCTCTGGCACATCTTCTTCATCATCTTCTGTGCGGGAGATCCCTACCCATACCAGTGTCTTCATCTCTTGGTTCCAAAAGACTTACTTGGTCCCACCATGGACATATATCTGGATGGTGCTTACGATGATATTCCTCTTCATGTGGATCAGATTTGTGACTGTGTTTTTTCTACTCATTAATGGCCATTACTTACCTGAACGCTCTGGTGTGAACTTTGTTGATAGAGTTCTGGCCCATCACACATCGTCTAACATCATGAAAAGAGACCAAGCCCTTATCAATATATCAGCGTTCCCTGCTGTTGATGGTATCGTCTGGGATAAAGTTGCTTTCGATATCCATGGCCCGACGGAAATTTGGAACATTCCATATGTCTTCCGCGTTTCCTTTGGAGATGTGGTCTTGCCCGACATCCATTCTGATGACTGGGATGTTCATGCCATTCATTCATTATTCTCTGATTTAAAATATTATGCTGCATTTGACACTGAAGATTTATATTTAAATTCAGCGAATTACACAGATTTATTTTGTTATCAGCATTATGGCCATCATTTCTTACACAAAACAAAAACACAGAGACCCTTTTTAATTATACCCAATGGGAGCATTGCCCAACACCATTACTGGGAAGTTCAAAGACCCAACAAAGTAAATTTGTATATTTTTCTGGTTACAATCTATCCGACCCACAGTCCTATTTTTATAAATTGAAGATGCCACCCCAATCTAAATTTATGTTAACCCAAACTAAACTAGTTTACTCTATGTCCTTCAGGAAGGATTTGACCGTGAAGGGTTATGAGCATTGAAAGGACACAATTGATTTAAAATCCATTTGGGGTACTAAAGATTGGCAAGTGCAGGGCAAAGAAGCTTTGCATCATGCTTGTTTGATACCGTCTCCAATTTTATTTTTAAATGACACCGTACAACAGACTACTTGTTTGAGTTTAGCAACGACCAAAAATCTGAATATACCCTCCATTCCATCATTAGCTGCGTATGATACATGCCAAAAACATACCAACTATAAAATTGAAGACTTAGAGGTCTTATTTCAAAATGGCACACTAAACTCTTCCGAGATTGATCCCATGGGATGGTTAGTGTGGCCGACAACTTCAAATGCATGTCAATTACGTTTTCTGAATACTACAAAGGGTTTTACACAGAGTAGACCTGATCCACGTTTCCCACATCCGCATACGGTTACCACATATTCCGTGGGTAAATTATGTCAGCAATGGTTGGAACATTCCACACTTTCGAATGTAAAACAACACCTTTCTCATTTATCAGGTGAAATTAATTTAAACGATTTTCTTTTAGGTCCGAAGGCCCCTCGATCAAAACGTTTTATTTATTCTGCATATAATGAAATTTGGAAACTGTCTCAAATGGAAGCTGCATTGCACCTCCGTCAAATTGACCAGGCTAATTTGGAAAAAGTCCTTGCAGTTGTCGATAACAGCATTAATACACTGTCTTCCCGTATATATAGGTGTCTGGTTTGTATCATGGTCAAAATCAGTTACGTTCTGTGATGCAGTTTGCTTGTACGCTGCAAATACTCAAAATGGAAAAGTGCCATGGGATTATTTGAATGCTTCTGAATTGTTATTACCGTTTAATTTGACTGATAAACAGAAATTAATGTACATGAAAGATGCCACATACACATTGTTACATATTGAACAATTAGAACAGTTGCCGTTTACGGTAGCCGAGACTGATTCAGCTGTGTGGTTAATACATGGGGTTATTTCACTGCCTATCTCACTTTTTCAGTTCACAGCATGCATGAAACATTACCCGATTGGTAGATATGAGCTCCTTGGCAATAATTTTATTCACAAATTGTGGTCTTTATCTTTCGCTTACAGATGTCAACGTGCGGAAAAGGAAGTTTTCCTTACAGGGGAGGATTGTGATACCACAGTAGGACATTCCCTAGTCTGTAAACAGGTTAAGCTACACAGAGCCTGTAACGTTTCGGCCCCTAATCTAGCTGGTTTTTTTAAAGGTACTCCTGTCCCGGCTATTATTCCTGTATTAACTTTGTTTTCTAACGGTAGTTATCTTATTTTGAATAACCAAGATTGCTGCGGCTTGAGAGCTGGCATCCCGTATATAGTAACAGTTTCTCAAAGAGTTACATGTTGCAGCAATGTCCTATTTCCACCCCCGCATGGTATTGTAGATAGTTCTCTTTGGCCGTCCATTCCGACTTTGAAAACAGATTTCAATAAACTAAGCAGACTCAAAGCGCTATTGTTTCAACAAGAACTCGCTCTCACATCGGCTCGAGAGACCTTCGAATTGCAGGTGGCAAGAACCGCAAGTGATATAAACTCGCTGCTAAACACAAATGTCCCACTTTATTTTGGGGAATTAATACACCAAATATTTAATGTGTCTAATATGGAGGGCCTTGCTCACTTTTTTAAACTTGTGGGATCCGGCCTTGTTTCTTCCTTTCAGACTATTTTTGGAGAAATTCCGGCTTTTATTCATTCTATTTTTCCAGCGCCTTCGGAGGGTTTCTCCTGGTGCTCCTGTTGGTCTGCGGCATGCTGGTTCTCCTATTATTCCTTCGCAATGGATGCTCGATCTGTGGTGCTGCCAAACCCAGTCCAGTTGCAACTGTACTGTGATCGGATGTGGCAGCTCTTTGGTTCAATGCCAGTGGAATATTTTGCCATCGATTACAGGCTGACCTTCCGCTATGCCTATTTTACCTGCGTGCAACCTGTGTTTCACTGCCTCCAATGCCCTTTTCAATGGGCCATGGATGTCTGCTTGTCCAATACCACACATGCTGCCCTGGATTACGATCTGCTAATGGGTCCACTAAAGGCCCTTGACTGGGTATGTCCCAGGGGTATGCGTTTGGTGTGCGATCCTCTGTTTGGACCAACGGCAGACTTGAGTACCTGTGCTCTCGCACAGCGCCTCATTGACCGCAGTTTCATCAAGGTTATCGCAGGTTGCCCTGAGATGCTCCTAACAGCCTCTGGATATGAGGAGCATGTGTGTTTGTTTGAACTACTAAACTGGATGGCATGCATTTTTTCGATGGAAGGAATGGACAACGTCTTGGACTTCATGGCATTCCGCTTTACCAGCAGCATTTTTGAAGTTCATGACTACCTATGAATGCTTAGCAATTTTTAAGTGCCCAATTAGCGAAAAAAAAATTAGTTTTTAATGCTTTTCGCCCCTAAATTACACGACTTGGTCTGCAACAAGGATGCTTTGCCTCGGCTTACCTCTGATTTTTGTTTCTTGCATATGGCTAATGCCCTGGCCAAGGGGAGGGTGTCACGTGGCCCATAGGAACATTGTCATTTTTCACTAACTTAGCATGAGCTCGTTGCAGCTTGCCTGCTGCTTTGCACACGTTACTACACGTCTTTATGTTTTGCAATATTTTCAAAAACTGCTTTCACATGAGAACTCTTCGCTGTGTTTGCTCTCTGCAAGTTCCTGGGATTTTGACTGAACATTATGTGCAAGGTCGAACAACAATGGCCCTTGTTATTTTGTTCTAGCCAGTCCTTAGCCCTTAGACAAAACATACCGATGCAGCTGTTGTTTGGACAGCGTACTTGGGTTTTTAGTGGGGTGCACGAGTAGGTAACACACACTTGAAGAGGGATCTTTCCGGAGAGACGAGCGTCCATGATGTAGATCTACCATCTATAGGCTAAGGTATGGGGTCTGCTGACAAAGCCCAGAGATCTTCTATTATATAATAATACTTCTTCTTAGCAAGGGGAGCGAGGTTAGGCACTATAGTCCTTTCTCCATTGTCTTTTTATGATGACATCTCCCTTCATGATTTATGGACTGACTGCTATGCTGACAATATTTGTACTATGCATTTTCCTGCTTGTTGTGGCACTTATACTGCATGTTAGGGCACGTTAGTTAAAATAAATATTTTAAACTGTTTCGTGTCTCCGTCAGATCTCATTGTGGATGAGTACAAGAGAGTGAGCGAAAAGGTGTGTCTTGTTACCGCGATTCCTGAGAGAACTGGGAGTGTTGTATTCTGGGGTGTCTAATCATTTGTTTCTCTGGGAGTGAGTAGGAGAGCAAGTAAGACACTGTAGCTAGTCGGTCCTGGTTTCGGGGTTACTAAGGTGGTGGGAAGACTCAGTCCCTATACACCAAGGTCCCATTTCCTGTGCATAGTTCTGTATTTGTGCAGAATCCCTGCAACACCAGAATCCGGAGACCTCTGAGTTATCTGCAAGAATTTGTAAGATGAACATTGTTTTGATGAATATTGTTTGATTTTATGCTATTTTTTTTTTTACATTTGTCTTTCCCATACATTGTAATTGTTGTCAGCTTGTGTTGATAAAGAAGGGAGATATTTTGTGATTTCCTTTTGGATGTTACTTTATTTTATTTTAATTTTATTTTAAAGGTTTTATATAGTGCTGGCTAGACCCGGAGGTATCAGAGCGCTTTATATGAGTATCAGACCATAGTTGTAGGTTACATCGTTATAAAGGTTACACTATTAGAGCATGGCAATATAGTTACATGTAAGGTCGAGACAAACAATAAGGACGTATATGTAAGGGAAAAAAGCAGGTAAGGAGAGAGATTCAGGGGAGGGGGGTAGGAGTAGGGGAAGTAGAAAGAGAATGAAGGAGGGAAGGAGGAGGGGAGGGTGAGAGACACAGCCTGGAAGGAGGAGGGGGAGGGTGATGGGGACACAAACCGGTAGACGAGTCAAAGCTGCATCCAAAGTCCAGAAAGCTGTGATCCCATCTCTGTTGCGAGAGGTTCCCTTTACACAGTGGACTCTCTCAGAGGGGTCTCTGAGACTCCAAGGCCTACATACTGGATCCTTCCCCAAAAGGGGAGAGGGAGTGCTTTGGCAAGGGGTGCCATACCATACCTCAACTGTGAGTGGCTCCCTTGGCGCTGTGGACTCTCTCAGAGGGATCACTGAGACTCCAGAGAATACTTATTGGATCTTTCCCCAACAAGGGGAGAAGGAGTGCTTAGTCAAAGGGCACAAGGGACAGGGGGCAAGGCGGCGTCGCAGGCAAGGGGAGAGATTCAGGGGAGAAGGGATAGGAGCAGAGGGAGTAGACAAAGAATGAGAGAGGGAGATAGGACATTGCATAAGAACATTTTTACATAGTTACACCTGTTATAGTTACAGTTAACAGTAAATGCTAGGGAGGAAAACGCTTAACAGGATAAAAAGATATTAGAGCATAGCATAACCAGGACACACGTCATAGGAGTGGTGGAGGGTAGAGGGGAAAAGGAAAGCAAGAGAGAGGCAAGCGGACAGGGTCGGGTAGATCAGAAGGGGGAAGGTACTCAGGGAAAGCAGGCAGTAGAAGTAGATTGAAGAGAATAGACAGATAGAGCCGTGAAAAGCCGTGAAAATCAATGTCCGATGTCCGGCTGGGTAGGTGACGGCCAATGGGGTGAACCAGAGCCAGACTCCGCTTTAGCTGCATAGGACAGCTCCACCAGGCAGCGGCCAAGGGTACTCAGTCTCCGCGGTAAGTACACATGAATAAATATAGTTACAGGCCGTGGGGCATCGTCGTAGTTCCATAGAGAGGCATCAGTCCCGGTGTAATTGGAAGGCGTCAACTGCCTCGTCCTCCATCCCACTCCCGGCTCGCCGGACGTAGGGATCTGGGATCACCGAGGAGCCCTGGCTCGGGTGCCAGAAAAGAATTTCGTATGTGTTGAAGTTCTGTAGTTATTGGGCTGCTACCTGATTTCAACACATGATATTTGCTGCCCAGAGCTCGGATGTCTTCTTTCAGCAAGTGCCGTCAGTATGACTTATGTTAGTAGTCCCAGCAATTCATGCTGGAAGCATCTGGCAAATTGCGCAATGTCAACGGCCTGTTAACTGCTCTGGGTCTGGCTGTGTAACTTATGTGCGATTCCACAGGAGGGACTAAGCTCATTATTAATGCACACAAATCACCCAGAGAGAGATAATGGTATCTGATATATATTTATTAGTATTTAATTTAAAAATATTTCTCATAAATATTCTAAGATGGATAGCATTAATTCCTAATGTGTTGGCTGATACTAAAGTAGTTCATGAATGTAATCTGACTATTTTAAATGTTTAAGACGGTTTTGATAAGGTGTATTTCTGAGCCATTCTTTTTCAGAGGCGCAGCAGGTACAGTGCTACCGGGGCTCAGTGGACTGAAGGTGCCAGAAAAGCCAGATTATTTCTTTATTTTAACACTTATTTATTTATTTTTCTACCTAACTAACTGCCAGAGGGGTCTTTTCCTGCCTGTACGAGGACCCAAAGCACATTTGCCATGCCACTGTTCTAAACGAAACAAAGAAATGCTGCACAATGTTATTAAGCTGGAGTTTTGGGTACAGCAGGCTGCATTTCTGAAAGGAGCGAAACACCGGAGTATTTGGAAACATTTGCATGCTCCTACAGGTCCGTAATCTGCAAGCTTTATAAAAGCATACTTTCACTCACACAAACTTCCCCAAAAGAGAAAGTAATTGCCTGCAGGTGGAATTTAAGCAGCGTGTCCTTGTTTTTATTCTTAGCTTTTAAGAACACAATTTTTTACAAAGGCAAGGAACGCTGCCTGAAGTGGAATTGCTCCCAGGTGGAATGCTAGCAGTGTATTTGGGTTTTACACTTCATCCCACTGAAAGTTCCCCTGATGAAATAAGTAGTTGTTTACAGGAGTAATGCGAGCAGTGTTTCCTTGTTCAACCAGTGGAACATTTTGGCCTTGGAATTAAAGGGGCCTGGTCATACACAGAAATTGTCATTTTGCTAGCTGCAGATTGGTACTACGTTGTACACCAAGCAGGTTCTCATATTAAAGTATGTAAACAGACATTGGATTCCGCAAAGCTACTCCTAAATTTGGAGTGAATGTACAAATATAATGGGATTCACAAGCTCCAGGAAATAAAATGCAGTGATAAATTTCCAGAAGTAACCAAATGGGTAAAATGTATGCATGCAGTTACATGATGCACATGTGCATTATTAGCACCTGTAAGGGAACAGGCCATTAGTAATGGGTCCACGTTCGCCCTCCACTGAGAACCAAACACCCCATTGTATCGTTGACTCTTTGGGTAGCGGAGCAGAGCACTAGCTGCAGCTTTGGGGGCAGAGTATTTTAGAACGTATGCATGGGGATACCAAATAGTACTCCACACGGATCACAAGTCTCTTGCAAAAATCTTATCGCCAGGTGGAGTTGGAAAGGGTTCAGCAAGGCTTGCCAGGTTGGCCTTGCGCTTACAGGAATACAACTTTACCATTGAAAACATACCAGGGTGCAGGAATGCCCAAGCAGATTGATTGTGGCGGATGCCCTTGCATTGGAAGAGTGTAGATGGGGAAGGTATGGTTAGGAGTGAAAAGGAAGGAGAATTGGCTTGCGCGAGGTGGATGTCATTTAAGGCATCATGGAGCTGTTAGTGACTCTGAGTGGTCTTTTGCTATGAACAAGGATGATAGGTTGAAAGCTGTGTTGAAGATGATCAAGAAAGGTGGGAGGAGAGAGAGAACTTTGCCCAGCACTCTGAGACCTTTCGGTAAAGTTTTGTGATTGTGTGGTGACAAGATTGTACTGCCCAGTGATGTATGGAAGAGGATGTTTGATATAGCACATGAAGGGCATTTGTGGCAAACTGTTACATAAAAAAGGTTGACGATGAAACGTTGGTGGCCTGGGATGGATGGTGATGTTGTCTTCGGGGCGGAATGTTGTGATGTGTGCAAGGGATGTGTGAAAAGGCTCAAAGTTGGTTTCCAGGCAAATTTAGGCAGTATTCGTGACCCAAGGCAGGTGTGGCACAGTGTTTGCATTGACTTTATTGGTCCCATGTCAGGCTTTGATCCTGAAAGGAGATTTTGCCATTGTTATGATGGATGTTCACTTGAGATGGTTGTTGTAAGATTTTGTTGTAGCGTTAACATGTTGGGCCTCAAAAACTATTATTTGTCTAATTTTCTCTTATCTCAGATTAACTTTAGTTACCATATCAAAAATCTATGGTCCTCCGATTGATCTTGTTCTGTGCTGGAAGGGACTGGAATACTTAGAGGATGAGCAATTACCAAATGGGGACCAGGAATAAGATAATTGCTAACATTCATTATTATGTGTAACTCTCAATTGATCCCACCTCTAGTTCTGATGAACCACCAAAATAAAATGGATTTACCCACAAACAAATAATGAGTCAGAATCAGCGGAGTAATTTATCTTAGTTTTTAATTTCTATTTTGGTTTCAAAGGAATAGCACACAACCCTAAATTCAAATTGGATCAGGTTTAATAAGCATTTGCAAACTCTGCGAGATTCAAATATGAAGAGAGCAATCTTCCTCAGCCGAGTGAGATTATTATTTTAAGGAAAGTTGATTAACAGGGAACTCAGTTGCATCTCATACCAACCCTTTAGGAATGTTCAGTAAGTTCCAAATGACCAGTTCCAGTTCATAGACAGAATGTCTGCCTCTATCCAACACTGCAGCATCAATGCTACAGCTGCTCTGACATGAACCCTTTCTGTGGAAAGGCTAGTATACCAGCCAACGGCAAATCGCAGTATGCTGTCACAGTCCGCGTTTCTGGAAGTCCCAATTGTCAGTCTCTAGACCGCAAGATGGGTAAAGGGAGTGACCACCACCAGTTCCAAAATCTGGGCAATTATACTCCATCGATTCCAGGTTTACACCCCTTGACATCACCAAATTTGTCAGACCACTCTGTCCCCCGGGTTGCTCTCGATGATGTAGTAAGTAAAAGTATACAGATCCGGAAGAATTAAGTAATCCATTACTTGCAGTTTCCTTAGAGCCACTGTCATATGATCATTGTATCATTTAGAAAGTAGGAGATTTTATGGTCCCTTGTCTATCCCTTCTCAAGCATTTGCTCTAGGAAGAAACACTTTTGTTGCAAGTCTAACCAAGTAGGCTACAAATGTCAAAGAAGACGATTGAGAGTTAGAACACAAGTGGTAACTTTTCGAAAGCTTCCCGTAGGCTTCAGACTATTTAGTTCATAAGTTCATATTAGGAAAAGGAAGCAAAGTTAAGGCCTTTATGAAATACAGCTCATACACGATGAAATTGTGCTAAAATATATGAATCTTGCGTTACTTAGAATAGTGCATTAATTCTTCAATTAAATGTATTAATATCACTTCAATATGAATTGCAAATAATTTATGTAAGTATAGGGTACTCATAAAAAAAATTGTATGTCACTATCAATTCCCATATAATTTTGTTAGTTTCTTTTCCACTTTATATGTTATTGCAGCACATAGGTTTTAAAGGCACATCAAAGATTAGCTTTACGAAATGCAATCCTAACATACCCTTGTGAAGCACCTACTTCTTTCTTGTCATTTTCAGTGCTCACGTTATACATCCTAATATTGCTATCCATACCTAACACATGAAGCATTACTACTCACATGGAAATTTCTTTGTTATCCTTTATTGATCACACTTAATTAATCATAAGAAAACGTCATTAAAATGACAGATTTCACATCTACTTATTGACTGTTATGTGTAATAGAAAGCTACTTCTAACATTCTGCATGCTTTTACGATGCAGCATCTAAATAAGAACTTCATTTGTGTGTTTCTTGAAATGTGAAGCCTCATACATTTTTTTGTCATTTTCATGTAGAAAAGTATCACAAATCGTTTCTGTGTAAAATTGTCGTAGATAGATGAGAGGAAACACCTTTGCTCTGTCAATTTCTTTCTGTGATCTCTACCAAGACCACTATAAATGTGTTATGCGAGGTCTTCCAGGAGGAGGGTTTTCATGTTGTTTTCAACAACGACAATGGTACCCAATTAACATCCCAGAATATGAAGGAGTTTCTGAATGCTTGTGGTGTTAGGCATTCACGCACCTCTTTATATAATACCCAGGCCAACTGTATCATTGGGAGGGCAAACCGCATGGTTAGGGGTGCCTCACAGTTGACTGTAGCTAATAGATTAAATGTTGAGGAAGTGGTCTTCGATTATGTGTGGGCATATCACACTATGGAGAATTCAGTCACGGGACTTGTTCCTTTTTTTGTAATGAGAAGAAGGAAACCCACTACCAAGATCATTCTGTCCTGGATAAGAGATTTGATTGAGGGGAAGAGTTTATCCTTAAATGGTGAGAAACTGGTGAAATATTCTTGTGCTGAAGTCAGTCAGTCAGTCAATCAACTTTATTTCGGCTCAGATGTGCCATAAAAGAACACAAGATAAAAATGTAAAACAAGATAAATGCAGATCACAAAGCAAAAAGTATGGAATGAACTACAACCGTTATAATACATCTGCTGATAATAAAGTGCCATATAATTAAGACCGAGACCAAGGAAACAAAAACCTCCAAATTGTCCTTAAAAGAGGGCAGATTAGGGATCCGCCAAGTTGCCTAGGATATCTTGATAGCTAACATTCATATATTTATATCAATCAGAGTTATTTATGTCTGTATAAATCCATAATAATAAAAACCTGCCACATGGGCAAAAACGTATTAAGAAAAAATAGGACAGCAACGAGTAAAAGCCCTCAGGAGTAAGAATCAGTCATAATAGGCATAATAAAGTTAAAATAGTCAATACTCAAAGCGCAAGTGTGATGTCCATATACAATTAAAATACTGATATTAATAAGAAAACTTTTTAGCTCAGAGATTTCCTGATTTTTACAGCCCCACAGATAAAACTAATGATAGCAAGACAGCATAATTCTGACTCTAGGCATAAAAGGCATGACAAACAAGCATTGAGAGATCTGACACCAAAGGACTGCAAGATGGGTCATAGAAAAGACCTTCCAGGTTGGATGTAAAAGCCACAAAAAAACTGGAAGTTAGCGAGTGTTTGTTTTCAGGTGCCATCACAGAGATAGGGTGGTAAACTGTAGTACCACGATCCCTGTTTTGTGAGTGCGCTACTAGGAAATGGACCAAACCTAGCCTATAACGGGTAAGATAGAACCTGTGTTCTGTGTTGTTAAGCCAAAGGAGATAGCATTCAACCCCCACCTCTTGTTTAAAACCTAGCTAAGGTGATACTGTAACTAGAGATTGTTGATTGTGAAGTCTCATCTGGGTTCTAAGTTGACACAATGCAGTTTTAACCTCGTCCTTTGTGCTGCCAGTAAAATCGATTGGAGAGAAAAAAAGTGAGAACGGTCAAGGTCCAAGAAGGATTTTTTAACATAAGATAACCAAGGAATAGTGTTTGCTTGTTCTAGGTTTAGGCAGTCCGCCAAGATCTCTTTGGAAAATGAGCAAACCGGGGAAGTCTAGACTTTCTCCCACAAAATCAGGGGGGCGGCTAAGACTGCATCTTATAGAAAAGGGAGGCCAGATTCCAAGTGGGTGATTAGACTGGCTGCACTCCGTGGTTTAGCTAATAAGCCTAGAGAGAAACTTGTTCTCGATTGTTTGTAGTATACCAGGTGAGGTATAACTCCACACTCCTGCCCCGTAAGTTTTCCAAAGGGACGCATTTAGTTTTATACAGGGTGATTAACTCCTAAATCGGTTTATCATCTAGTTTCTTTGAAAACCCCCAAAATATAGCCTCTATTGCCCCTCCATCTTGCCAACTCTCAGTGTCAGGAGTTTTTTCCCATTTTAAATTGGGAGAGAACATTATCCCAAGGTAGTTAAAGTTCTGGACTCTAGAAATAGGGGTCCCTGCGACTTTGTGAAGACGAGGAGGGGTCTTTTTAGTCCAGCACATCATGGTCTAAGACATTGCATGGTTAATTTTCTAGTTAAGGTCCCTCATGAACTCGGTAAAAGTGTTCAATAACAGCTCAAGCCCATTCGCTCCGCAGGCTAAAAGGACTGCGTCGTCTGCGTAAAGAAGTACAGGGACGACACGGTTCCCAATCCATGGGAGAGCTTTGCATCTTAGTGTCAGTTCTTTCTTTAGGGCATTTATATAAAAGAGAAAAAGAAAGGGTGCCAAAATGTAATCCTGTCTGACACCTTTATTTGAAAAAAATAAGTCAATGTCAGGGGGAGGATCAATCCAGGTGACTGGGTCAAGGCATGTACTGGACATGAGAGGGGGTTGAACAAGTTCCATGGGCCCTTTCAGTGAAAGAAGTCCGTCAGAGTCCTGCAGCTTTGATCAATAGGGAGAGGTGGAACCTGCAGTGGGTGGCGAAGTATGGCATGCCTTGGTGTGTGTGGATGAAAAGTAGTGTGGGAAAGGAGCTCATAGTGGAAATGAAGGGTGCAGTGGGTTTATGTTGATGGAGGATGATCAAGTAATGAGTGGTACAGGTATGAATGCCAACCTTCACACTCCTGCGCAAGTGGTGACAATTTGGGTGAGAGCAGTGATAGAGTAAGTATCAGAAACAAAAATGATAGTACCAACAGAATGGATAGAACACCCAGAATCTGGAGACCTGAGACTTATCTGCAAGAGTTTGCAAGATGAACTTTGCTTTGATGAACATTGGTTTATTTTCATGTTTATGTTTTTTTTAAATTTGTATTTCCCATACATTGTCACTATTGTCAGCTTGTGTTGATAAAGAAGGGAGATATGTTATGCTCTCCTTTGGATGTTACTTTAAGAAAATAATTTCTTATGTGTTAAGGTTCAGTAGTCATTATGCTGTTCCATCCACTGGCAGTTATTCGCTGACTGGCGGAGGGAGCACCTCATTTGAGAGATGTGTGATCAAATAAACTTACCTTTTCTACATGAGAGATTTGGAGTGTCCTGATTTCAACACATGGTAAGTGCTGCCCAGAGCTCTGATGTCTTGTCTCAGCAGCAAGTGCCCTCAGTGTGACTTATGTTAGTAATTCTGGCAATGCATGCTGGAAGCATCTGGCAAGGTGCACAGTGTCACCGGCCTGTTCACTGCTCTGGGTACGGCTGTGTACATTATGTGCGATTCCACAGGGAGGACTCAGCTGACAAATCATCCAGAGAGAGATAATGGTATCTGATATATATTTATTAGTATTTAATACACATATATTTCTCATAAATGTTCTTGAATGGATAGTATTAATTACTGTGTGTGCTGATACAATACAACCCCATGAATGTAATCTGCCTATTTTAATTGTTTACACAAGCTTTTGATTAGGTGTGTTTCACAGTCCTTCTTCTTCAAAGGCGCAGCAAGTGCAGTGCCACCGGGGCTCAGTGGACTGAAGGTGCCAAAAAAACGTGATTATTTCTTTATTTTACAACTTGTTTATTTCTTTTCTACCTAACTAGCGGGGGCGAGAGGTGTGGTGCAGCGGCCAGGGCAGCTGACTTCGGAGCACAGGGTTCACGGTTCGATCCCCGGCTCCGGCGGCAGCTCAGCTCAGCACCATGTGACTCTGGGCAATAGCTCACTTAATTTCCACTACGACCCCCAGCGCCTTGAGACCCGTAAGGGTGAGTAGCTGCGCTATATAAAAACGGACTTACTTACTTGCTTTCACCATGACCCAAAGCACATTTGCTGCGCCACTGTTCTTCACGAAACAAAGAAATGCTGCACAATGTTATTAAGCTGGAGTTTTGTGCATAGCAGGCTGAGTGAAAGGAGCTAGACACTGGAGTATTACTGCCAGCTTTATAAAAGCATCATTTCACTCACACACACCTCCCCAAATGAGAAAGTAATTGCTTGCTGGTGGAATTTAATCACTGTCTGCTTGTTTTCACTCTTAGCTTCTAAGAGCACCATATTTTTACTAATGCAAGGAACGCTACCTGAAGTGGAATTGCTCCCAGGTGGAATGCTAGCAGTGTATTTGTGTGTTATGCTTCATCTCACTTAAAGTTCCCCTGATGAAATAAGTATTTGTTTTCAGGGGTGATGGGAGCAGTGTTTCTTTCTTCAACCAGTGGACCATTTAGGCCTTGGAATAAAAGGGGTCTGGTCATACACAGAAATTGTCATTTTGCTAGCTGCAGAGTGCTACTATTAAAATATGTAACCTGACAAACAGTGAGCCAGGGATTGTATTCCCCAAAGCTACTCCTAAATTAGGAGTGAATTTACACATTTTATTGGATTCACTTGCCCCAAGAAACGAAAGGCAGTGATAAATTTCCAGGAATACGCAAATGGGTAAAATTCATGCATGCAGAAGCATGATGCATGTGTGCATTGTTAGCATCTGTAAGAGAACAAGCCATTAGTTGTGTGGCCTGCACAAGCAATGGGTCCACATTCCCACTGCACTAGGAACCAAACACCCCATTGTAGCAATTGACTCTTAGGGGAGTGGAGTAGAGCAGTCCAAGACCTACTCAAGGGAGGTGGTGTGGGCTAGAAATCACCATTCGCTGGCATGCAATAATAACACTAAATAAATGATTGTCCAGTCTGCTCTTTTTCTTTATCACTTTATCATCCATCACACACACACACACACACTACTAAATGCTAAGCAGTAATTAACAAATATACATAAGGCTGGTGGAAATACCTTTGATGGCATTGCGTAATCACCTCTGACCCTCTAAAGGGTTATGCAAACACATAAGGTAAGTCTATTGACTTGGTCAAACGTTTCAGATCAACGAACCATTTGTTAAAGGCTTCATTTTGTGTATCAATGCAATCATCAATAATAATCATGTGTAATGGCACTTATAACTATTTAATAAAGCATATGCACGTTGATCAGTTATCACTGCCAACATTATTATATCAAGAAAGCATTACAAATTAACATCCCACGTGTCTGTGTGCTTTTTATATACTTTCAACCCATGAGCACGCAATTATAACAAGTATTTGCAATGCAATAGGACTCACATTTACGCGAGACCTATTGCATTGCAAACGGGAGTGCGGGTGGGCGGGGGCGAGAAGGCATGGACAGCGGGAGTACGGGTGGTGGGGCGGGGGGTGCGAGAAAGCAACGGGAGTGCGGGCCGGAGGGGGGCGAGAAGGCAAGGACAACGGGAGTGCGGGCGGGGGAGGGGAAAAAATAATGCTCTAAATAACACCTACCGTACAGTGTAACACTCGAAGTAAAGGGACCAATAGCCTTGGAGGGTACAAATGACGACATGGCATTATAAGGCGGGACTAACAAGCCTCATAATCAATCAGAAGACAGAATTTAGGAAGGACAAAGACAGAAGCCAATGAAAAATATGGGCGGAGAGTGAGGGCAGCTTGTCTCCCATACTCTACTACTGCATGCCTCGCAGAGCGAGCAGCGCATGCACGCTGTCGCTAAAGCTCGACCTAAAAACTGCCCCTAGAGAGCATCTGTCAGGATCTCCAGGAGGTTTCCTCTGCATAGGTCAACCATTGCCAGCATCTTCACGCACAAACATCTCAAGAGAGATGTAAAGGCTTTGAAGGGAAGAAATTGGAGGATGAGTTGGCAGCGCTGGAATTCCAAGATGTCTGCCAACTCGCCTCTCCTAACAGCGTTCTAATGTTTGTTTTCCAAACACGAATGGAATGTGGAGCACGCGCGAACCTTCTAACACGCACTTCATCTGAATGAATCTCTGAAGAAGGAGCCTTGGTCTTGTCCTCCATCGAGTAGCTTAGTGAAGGGTAGAGGCGGCGGGCGGCGAATTTAGCTTCCGTCGGTCTAATCCTTAAGAAGCTTTTCCAGCTGAGGTCAGTCATTTCTGCACATGTCGAGTGTGAGTTGCAGTGAATTAACGAACTCGCGCATGCTTAGTCTGTTTGGGGAAGTGTCTCGCTTCTCAGGCGGGTCAGCTTTTAGGTGAAGTAGGGAAAGCCGGTGTTATAGTAAACAAACACGCGTCTTTAAAGTGAAAACGCATATTTTCAGACTATCGAATATTAGAGCAGTCTGAATTCTATGAGAGTGATAAGGTATTTGAGAGCTAGCAATAATAATGTCCTCCTCAATTCACTAACGAGTCTGGAGCAGTAAACTGGGAACTATTAAATAAATAGGAGTTAGCTTCTCCTGAGCCATTTATGTAAAGGCTTATAGTGCTAGATAAGACTCTAAGGAAATTACTCTGCACTTACCTGAATTCCTTCCATAAGGGTCCCCTATGAAGACTCCACATCATCATAAATTCGTTGTCGCCTTCTATCCTGTGAAAGAAAGAAAAAGTTACGTTATTTCATTTAAATTCGCATGTAATTAAACAGAGAGATTGAATTACAAGCGCAACACAATAACAAACAGGAGAGGCAAAAGCCAAGAGTAGTACTGGTAAGAATTAATAACAGAAGATGAATACACTAGCAATGATTGTTAATTGAATATTTTGTGAGAATTGTTATTATGTTTTCAGCTTAGAGAACAGAAAGACTGAACGAAAGAAGATAACAGAAGATATAAGAACAAACACTAGCAGAACACTACCGACTGGCTGTCTCTTCTTATCCCCATCCCCTTTCCCCCCTTGGAACATACCTGTCTAGGAAACTTGACTACCTAACAGGGGTGTCCCGGAAAGGGCATTGGGAATTAGCGTCGTTCTGCTCCTGTGCAATCTAGCTTACGAAATAAGGTTGTAGCCCTGACAGAGTGAAGTGCCCACGTGGTTCTTTGCACCTGAGCAGAATGGCAGAGGGATTTGATTAAACAAATTTAGGAGACATACTAGGAAACATTCAAAAGGATTTAGAAGCAGTGAGAGAAGAGAATAAAAGCCTAAGATTAGAAATAGTCACTTCCAGAAGAGAAACGTCAGAGTTAGCTAATCGAATGGGAGAAATTGTTTCAGGAACCGGTCCTAAATTTCCCACTCTAGAAAGTCAGAGACCCAGTGCTAGTTCTATGTCCTTTGCCCCCACCCAAGTCATCCACTCCCTATCTTCATTCATTCCTTTGGCCCCTCCTGAACGTCTCAATGGAGACCCTCAAAAAGCCCAAATTTTCTTGACACAATGTTCCCTTCATTTTATGTGCCGCCCAACGATTTTCCCTGATGCACAGTCCCGAGTTGCATTCATCTTATCGTACCTCAGTGGAGATGCGGCATCATGGTGCATGCCACTAGTGACTAAAGATTACCCCATTTTATACGACTTTGAGGAGTTTAAGAAAGAATTCCTTCAAATTTTCGACCGAAAAAAAGCGTCACAGGCAACGGACAACGAGTTATTAGAATTAAAACAGGGAAATCGGGAACTTGTTGCTTATCTGGCCCACTTCAACAAGTTGGTAGTAGAAACTGAGTGGCCCGAGAATAAGAGGGCAGCTGTCTTTTATCGAGGTTTAAAGGACGAACTAAAGGACGCATTAGCACAAATTCCAAATCGACCAACGGAAATTTCAGCATTAGTAGACTTGGTTCTTGAAATCGATTTCCGTCAGAATGAGAGAAGAGGAGAAAAGAAAAGAGAATTTCGACCAAGTGTACCTCGATTTGATAGAATGAAGTCAGAAGTTGCAAGGGGTGCGGAGAATTCGTCAGGTGTGGAACCGATGCAAATAGGAACCATCAGAGGTCCATTATCTAAGGAAGAAAAAGAGAAGAGGCGACAAAACAAGTTGTGCCTATATTGCGGAGGTAGTGGGCATTTTGTGAAAGTATGCCCCAAAAAACCAAAGATGCAGGTGAAGGAAAACTTGCAGCACCACCAGTAAGAGGAGTTGAGCTGATGGGTGCAAAAGAAGAAACAACTCCGACAAACCATCTAGTGGCTAATACTCTGCAGGTATCTTCACCCCATTTGGTTCTGACGACGACCTTAAAGTTCTGAAATGTTGTCTTGAAGGAAATTTCAGTGATGGTGGACTCTGGGGCAACAGGAAACTTTTGTGACCTGAAATTTGTAACTCATATTGGGTTAAATGCCATAAGAAAAGAGAAGAGTGAGGCTGTCAGAGCAGTTGATGGCACTAATCTGACTTTAGGACCTATAATCAGTCATACAGAACCAGTGCAGATGATAACAGCAGAAGGACATCGGGAAATCTTGCAATTTAATTTAGTTGATGCCCCACAGTTTCAACTTATATTAGGACTTCCCTGGTTGACAGGACACAATCCGTCAATAAATTGGAGCGCAAGAACTATTAAGATGGATTCAGAATATTGTAAGGAACATTGCTTTACAGAAAAAGAAGCACATCAAGAACCAAGCGTAGTCGCCCAGCTTTGCGAGAACGGAGTATCAGTTTGTGTAATACAAACTCATGAAATTCCAAGAGAATATGAGGACTACGCAGATGTTTTCGAAGAAGGTAGAAGCTGAGAAACTCCCACCTCACAGGCCCTACGACTGCAAGATCGAGCTAGAACCAGGAGCAAACCTACCATGTAGTCGAATCTATGCGATGACAGAGAAAGAGAATCTACATTTGAAGGACTATTTGAAGAAGTATTTGGATAATGGATTTATCAGACCATCACAGTCTCCAGTCTCTTCGCCTCTCTTCTTCATGCTGAAGAAAGGAGGAGAGTTAAGAACTTGTATAGATTATAGGGCAATAAATAAAATCACCATAAAAAATCGCTATCCATTGCCTCTCATCTCAGTGCTGCTAGATCAGGTGAAGGAGGCGAAAATCTACACAAGATTGGATCTGAAAGGTGCCTACCACCTGATTAGACTGCAGAAAGGAGACGAGTGGAAACCGACTTTTAGGACAAAGTATGGATTGTATGAATACCAAGTAATGCCGTATGGACTGTGCAATGCCCCAGCAGCGTTCCAATACTTCATAAATGATGTACTGAGCGACTTCATAGACAGATGTGCAATAGTGTACATTGACGATATTTTAATTTATTCAAACACAGGGGAGAACACCCTGTATGCCAAATTGGAAAAGTGTTTGTTCAACGTCACAACAGTAGAGTTCTTGGGTTTTGTATTATCACCTTCTGGCGTGACCATGGATGAACAAAAGGTTAAGGCAGTCACAGAATGGAAGTCCCCCACAACCATCAAAGAAGTTTAGAGCTTCATTGGGTTTGCAAATTTCTATGGAAGATTTATACAAGAGTTCTCCCAGAAAATCATTCCATTGACACGACTGTTAAAAAAAGGAATACCCTTTAAATGGTCAGAAGAAGTTGAAGAGGCCTTTAACTCCCTGAAGAAAAGTTTCACAACGGCTCCAGTTCTACTCCACGCAGATTCGGCAGAGCCCTTTTACCTAGAAACAGACGCCTCGGAACTGGCCATCGGGGGAATCCTCTCTCAAAGGCACAAGGAAACCGGACAGCTTCATACTGTTGCTTATCGGTCTCGGAACCTCAACCCCGCAGAGATTAATTACACCATTACTGAGAAGGAACTCTTGACCATCAAAGATGCTTTCAAGGAATGGAGGCATTACTTGATGGGTGCCAGGCATACGGTGACGGTGTTTACAGACAAAACTAAAGGGGATGATGGACGGAGTGTTGAACATTGCAAGCACTCACCCCCAGTCAACTGATCTGGGTTTAATCCATCATCATTCTTTAGCTCACTCCGCCACCCCAGTTCAGACATGGCCATATGCAAATCAGTCTGACCCTGTGCCTCATGGGAACAGTCCTGCCCGAACTGCCAAGCCATGTCTTCCCTGGACCGTAAACAAGCATCCTGGGACCGGTTTCTGGCTTACAGCCGTCATCAGCCAGGCTATCTTGAATCCAGTGGCAAAGTGAGCAAGGGACCCACGTCTGGGCATACCCTGCCAACAGAAATGGCTTGGTCGTTGCAGGCCCACTGAGCATTATGGGGAGCTCCTCCAGGAGCATAAATACTCCCCTCTGTGCCGAGAAAAGCCAGCTGCCTTTCATTTTCTTTGTTTTCTTGCCGCATGTCCTTTTCTTTTTATTTAGGCCTGGGGGGGGGGGTGCCCAGTCCCTCAAGGGCACCCCAGCTGCTGTACTTTGTTGGGAGCGGCCCTGTGAGTCCACTCCTGGCTGCCCCAGCCGACTTCCCACACAGTCCACACTCCTGCATGCAGCCCCATGTGTCAGCATTCTTTCCTGCCCGCTCCTGTGGTCAGTGTGCAACCTCCTGTGGTGGCTGACTGTTCACCCCAGACATGGGGAGAGGGACCCAGTACTGGGGGGGAGTGCAGCAGTGCTCCCGCTGCACCTTCCAGGTGCTGTGGCCCAAAGTGGGATCCTGGGCCCCTTCCAATACATTGCAAGAGCGCTGTCTTCTTGGTGGTGGGGGCCCAGCTTTGGGGATCCCAGGCACCCAATGAAGAAATCCAGCCTGGGGCTTGGGATCCCAAGGCCCTCCTAACTCTGGGGAGGGGGCTCCACACATGCCCTCTTCCAGGGTTAGAAGAACAGCAATGGTTTCTACCTGCAACCCCAGGCCCTGGCACACCCTGGAGGCACGAAACTCTCCAGCAATGGAGCCCCACACACTCCAGGCCTCGCTGTGGGGGTCAAAGGTCAAATCCTTTGCTTGGCCATATCTAGGCCCTGGTGGTCTTCATCTTGCACTCATTTTGCTCCTGGTGGCTTCAGAGGTCTGGTCTCCTTCCTTTGTTCAGTGGGCTTGGGCTGGCCCAACCCTGGTACAGTGTGACAGCTGACTGATTGATGCAGATCCTTCACCCCTACTCCTTTATCTCCTCCAAAGCTGAGTGAAGCTCAGTTAATTGTGCCTTTTGTGTAAGGTGGGCAACAAATTATGCTCTGCCTGTGGGGTTGGTGGAGTTTTGGCCACTCCGCATTATGTATGTAACTCGGAGTTCCGGACAAATTCTGCTAACAGCCGCATGACAGAGTTTATTCTCGTGCATGGCTCACCAATGGTATGTTGCCGAGCACGAGCGAAAATTGGCATCACCTAGCGTGATTTTTTGGCATTATGAGGGCACCCGGCGAGATTTTCCCAACGTGGGTGGTCGTAACCATTCACGGTGAGAAAGCTGCCACTTGAGTAGAAAATCTACCCAAGTGGCAGCAAAACCAGGTAGAGGTGCCGAGCCCTCTGTTGCATCGTGTGGTGCTGTTTGCACTGGTTTTCCAGCACGGAGCAAGCTACCGGCACAAAAAAATCAGCGTGAGCAGATCAATGTGCCGATTTCAGCAAGATCACGGAACTCCATGGAATCTCGCAGAGTTTTCATTTAACTCTGCGGAATTCCAAACAGTGAAACTCTGCGAGCTCCGCCCACCCTTTCCTTTGTGTGGGGAGGCCTTTGTTCCTGTTGCTGGAGAGAAATGTAATTAACTTGGCACAGCAGGGTGGCAAAAGGCCTGGGTTTTAATTCTGAGCTGAACCAGAGAAATATGACAACCCTTGATGACCCATGAGCTGTAAAGATAGCTGAAGTTCTGCCTTTACAAATGCCACTTCCAAGGGTAAAAGTCCGGCAATCCTGATTCTCTGAATCAGAATTGAGGATTTACTCATAAACATTGCTCATTTGTGCCATCGAGTGAATGTCAGAAGGCCCTTCACCCTACACCTGCACTGGTAATATGAAAACATCTTAGAGGATAGGTTTTCAAATGCCCATTCTCTTAATTTCATGCCAGACTGCTTGAATATCCTTAGGAAGCATTAACCACAAGTGCTTCTTAGTGGTGATGCCACTTCTGTGGTATCTAGAATAGATATGTTTCCATCTGTTTCTGACAGTTGTGAGAGACAACTTCTTTTGGAAATCTGATCCAGTGCTTTCAGCATAGATTTCTGACATTTTGGGGTCCACATGCAATGCTAAGGTTACTCCAGGAAACCTAATACAGGTACAGATTTTGAGTGCACTAGTGCGCAAAATAACCCAAGCAGATATTTCACCAGTTGGAAAATTGTAGATGAGGAAATGTTCATTTGCACTTATAACATTTTTATCTGCACTGAAAACTCGTGGACGAGCTGCTTTCTCTAAACACCTATTATATATCGTAATGCGCCCCCTCTTTCCCACTCTAAAAAGGCACTCACTCCTGCCTTTGAACGATATACGTTTATGTGCATTTTCTTGGCGGGAAATTACTTGCAAAAACTACCTGAACATACTTATGAGTTTGTGGGTGTTCCCTGCATTGCTCAGGACCAACCCCCCAGGCGTGCCCTCAGTCCCTAATCTACCTTTAAACATGCCAATTCCATCATACTGGTGGATGTAGAATCTACTCTCACAATTTCGCTTAGCATACGAAAGGATTGTGACTCTCTTACTACAGGACACTACCTCACTAAGAGGGTAGACCTCTTGAAACAATCTAGTAGGCACTTTAAAGCGCAGAAAGTATAACAGGTGACAATATTCAATGGTCTTGGCATGGCCTCTTCTATTAGAATAAGATTTACAGGCTCAACCTTTGCAATAGGGTGGAAAGGTAATGCCAAAAGCATTTGCAGACCTGCTCATTATCTTTTTTGATGCTGCCAAACTATCATTGTATTGCTGGACAAGATGTATATTTGACATAAAAATCTGGGCTGTTTCAAATCCTAATGGAGTGACATGATGACTGGGCTGTACAGGGGATGGATATAGTCGGGATGGGGGGGGGGAGTTGCTGTTCCTTTGAAATTCTATGAAGGAAAATTCTCTTCCTGACTTTGTTCTCCTTATATATTTTGACCTTTCAGACTGTCTGGGTCATACAATTTAACCTCTTCGTCTTGACTACTATTATTCTCCAAACTCCTTTCTCACATTTGTGCTCCTCTAGTAACTCAATGTGCAATTTAAGTATTTCTTTCCTTTGGATTTCCACTAGATTTAGTAGGTCTTTATAGGTTTGCACAGCCGCAGAATTTCAAAAAAGGTATCTGCTAAGGATGCATCTGGTCAAAAAGCTGTGGTTTCAATTTGGTGACCAAATTAAACACCAGTAAGAACCTACACTCCTGCTGGCTAAGAAAACTGGGATGCCCTCTTCGTTTTCAACATAGGCGGAGAGGAATTCATGGGTAATGGAGATGAAATAATTGTCAATTGGACTTCACAAGCAAATTCTGAGGAAGCTCTTATCCCACCTTCGAAAGTTCCTTCAATTCAACTTGTGGCATGGGTTGCGCATGATTGCTGTCCGTCTTCACTGGTGCTATCTAACTGTGTTCTTCTAAATGTTATTGAAATGTATAACATTTGTGCCGATGTTGCATTGTCAGTCTCTCCTGTTCTCTCCCCTTTTTCTTCCCTACCTATCTCAAATCCACTGCCTCCTTCTTTGGCTCCTCTTGATAATTCCTAGAATTGGCTGTGAGCCTTCTTCTCTCACCAGAGTGGGTACGTTACTTAGCTTTTGGTTTATAATTCCACTCATGTCAGTATTTAGATGGCATAGAAGATGGGATGATGACTGTGACCCAGACTGGTTCCCTAAATGTTGCTATGCATATCTCTAGTAATCAGCCACTGAAATAAATCAAGTAAATGAGTTTTGTTCATCAAACGAGTGATATGATCTTGATAACCTTTGAAAGTATAGATTGGCTGCATTATGCCCGAATATATGTATAGTTGACAACTGACCCTTGTCAATAAGGACTCAAAAAAGGAACTGAAAAATAGGGGGCCAGCAAGGAAGCAACAATGACGATAATAGCTCCTTAGCATGGAAGGCCTAAGTGCCATATACCATCAGTGTATATAAACTTTTGATGAGATTAAATAAAGTGAATTGTAGGTAAGTAGGAGATAAATAGCAGGGTCGTAGGGAACACTAAACATTTAACATGCAGGTAAAAGCATAACAAAAGCCTTACTAACAAAAGTGCAGCATGAGGAGGGCAAACTCTCTGCCTTTATGTGCTACATGCAGCTGGTGAGTGTGGTCTAGCTCAAAGGGGGCGAGGCCAAGATGGGCTAGATGTACAGTGTGAGAAATTGGGTTGTTGGTTGAGGGAGGTTAAAGCCTGCTCAAGCAACACAGAATCCCCATCAAGGTGAACCACTAAAGTTACTGAATTAATCCGTGCTTAACCCTCCGGTAGCTTGGCACAAAAGCAGTCAGGATTAACTAAGAGGCAATGTGTAAAGTATTTATTCAGTACACAAAGAGTAATAAAGTGAAAACACAATACAAGAAAAATCCCAAACCAATTTAGAAACAGAGTACATTTTAATAAATTATTTAAGACCAAATCAACAAAAATCTAATTAGTAGAACTGGAGATATGCAATTTAAAATATTTAGGGGGATATTCCCAAGAACGTGTGATAATTATCGCAAAATTAGCTTAATGCAACTTTGCACATCGCAGTCTATCGCGGGAAAATAACACCGTGTTAACATTGTATTCTCAACCCGGCGGCACCATGCGATAGTCTCACGACAACGCGCCAAATGACCGCGTTAAAATTAACGCGATGCCGAAAAAACGCGAAACATGAACGCGAAAAAAGTTGCGATGTGGCCAACCGTGATAAAAAAATCAGCGATAACCAGCGACAGGCCTGCAATTCCCACGCGTCATGCGTGAAAATGCACTATAAAAGCACCGAAAAACACAAACAAATTAATTAAAACTGCGTAGCACCATGGAGGAAGCCGGAGCAAGTACAGAGGACGACCAGAACCCCACAAGCCCCCAGGAGGACCAGCCTGGGACCTCGGGGTCACGGAAGGGCAAGGAGAAGAAGACGAGGTTCAGCCCGCAGGAAAACAGGATCATCATCACGGAGGTGATAGAACACCACCAACAACTGTTCGTCACCTCCAACCTGTCATTGGCAAACAAAAATGCAATGTGGCAGTCCATCCTGGACAAGGTGAATGCAGTAGGAGTGAGGAGGAGGACAATTGGAGAGGTCAAGAGGCGCTGGAATGATGCGAAGCGCAAAACCAAGAAGAAACTCGCTAACAACCATCAGGCAGCAATGCAGACTGGAGGTAGCAGTCCAGCGGAACACCAGGAGCTGGACGAGATGGAGGAAATGGTGGCCACAGTCATCAGTGGGGAGACGGTGGCAGGAGTTGGGGGTCCGGACACTGCACGACATGACCTGACACAACAGCACCAGGGTGAGTACCGAACAGGGACTGAGGGGATGGGCACAATGGCACACATGCACAATTAAGTAGAGCACACTGTACACCCACGATGACTCTGGATCATGTCCCTGATCCCCTTGGCACACTGCAGCACACATACAAACAGCAAGTAGGCCCCCATCCACTATGGGCACAAAGGGGTCCCTCCCCACACAGCACCAATCTCACAACCAACCCATGCACACGTGTGTAAACCAGCAAAGCTGCATGTCTGTGAGCCACACTGACAATGCAAGTGACACTGCATGACGAACAGCATGGCTGCAGTCCAATTATAATGACATGGTGCACGCCACGACACTGAGGTTGCTGAGTGTGGAACACATCCGTAAAAGGAGCAGGTCACACTCTGACACATCCACAAGCACAAACAACCCCTGACGCCAACAACACATCTGCGGATAAACCGAACGCAGGAGTCCAAAATCCGAACTAGAGCCAAAATTAGCCAAGTCTGCAACATCCCAGCACTGTAGAAGCACAGAAGTCAAAGGCACACCGCCTCAAAGGGATAAGGGGCAGCAAAATCACAGCTGCAGGGGCGACTCTCCCACAATGCAGCACACACACATAGCAATAACAGCATATCATCATTGACGACAATGTGGGTATGAAATGTCAAAGTCGTTGGCAGGCCTAAAGTAGTGTCCCCCATCACATTTGACAACAGAACATCTCTTCACATACCTACTCACACTCAACTGGGTGGACACAGCCTGTAGTGATGGATCACATTGATCCACATGGCAAGAATATGGACACCATACTCACATTGCTGAAGACACGTAAGAGCACAGGTCTCTCAGCAACTATCCCAACCACTATGTCGGGCTCACAGAGGTGGAGCTGGCAATAGGGACTCACCCCTAAGTGAAATGCGTCAGTCCGTCCCTCCCTGTGTACGGACAATGCTCATTGAGGCACACGATTTGTCATCCTAATCAACACTCATCACAGTTGAACACTGGTGAAGTTGCGTAGACTTTATTGCCATGTGCGTGTCAGTACGGGCAAGACAAGGGCCACAACATGCAGACCAATGCATCAGACACTAACAGGCAGCATTCGGTCATGGTACAGTTCCACCTGACAGGCGTTGTGCATGCGCCCGGGATGTTCTGCCATTGCGTTGGTGGCTCTCGCAGAACCGGCACTCTTCTGACCTGCGGCAGTTATGTGGATGATATGCCACAGCTCGGAGCAATGAGTCGTATGTGTGTGCAACGTTTGGACGTATGGGTTGTTGTGTACGTAAGTGTCAAGGGCATTCCATGCAAGAGTACCTCGAGCAAGAACTTCTGTGTGTGGGGTGTGGATACGTTGGTCTTTCATTAGCGCTGTGCGTAGTGTGGAGTCATCATCATCTGCTATGGTATCTCTCTCAGGGGTGCCTGCCGCATGCAAGACCAAGGTCGGAGGTGCAGATGTCCTTCCGCCTTATGTATTGAGACAAAGGAGCTTTCATCCCTAATGTTAGTCTGACTACTGCTTGCATTCTGGAAGTGTGATGTGGCTTTCGCGCTGCAATTGAGGCTAGGCCTTAGGCTTATGGTGCACCAATAGCGATACACACACAACAGTTGGCATGCATGAGCCAAGAGCCCGAGCGGCCTTGCGCTCCTCGTACAATCCCTTCGTGCGCGGCCGCCCTCCGGGTGCATGCAACATTGTCGATTGCGGGCCGTGTGGCGCAGACACTGCAACAGAGACACACGCATCAGTTGGTTTCCTGTCCAGCCCAGAAATGAACCACACCCAGAGCCCATGGATAATTATTCACACCCCTACGCTGGCCTGGCGTACGCCGACCCAGCCCACTCAGCGTATGTATAAAGGGGGGGACGACGACGCTATGTGTCCCAGTTCTTCCCCACTGCCGGAGGTGACAGGGCTGCGTCCGCCTGGCACCGGAAACACTGCGGCCGGCACGGGCCTACCGCCACGGGACGGTGACTTTCGGTGCACTGAGGTAGGGGCACCTTAGGTGCTGAGCGGGTGTGCAGCCTGCGTTGATGCGCCGTCCTGGCGGTCCGGACTGGTAATGGTTTGTGTGAGCCCTGCTGGACCGTAGTGTAGGCCTGAGCCAGCGGGCACCGCGGGCCTACCACCACGTGGCGTTGCCTCGCGGTTCACAGAGTTAGTGGCACCTATAGCACTGAGTGGGTGTGCAGCCTGCGAGGATGCCGTGTGTACTGATGTGATCTCAGCCATTGCGAAATCAAGACCCAGAATCACGTGTGTGACCTGGTGGCCCGCGGGGTGGGGCTGCATGATGTGGAGGCTGCCTTGGAGACACGCTGGTGGCGGAAGGTGAGCAGTGAGGCCTGGGTGCGCAGGGGCAGCCAAACACCGCTGGGCAGCGGGCGTGGATGGGGTGCAGCAGCCTGTGTGCGCAGGGGCGGCCAAGCGATGATGGCGTGCGCACTGATATGGACTCTGCCATTCATAAATCTGGACTCTGTTTCAGATAGGGGACCTGGTGGACTGCAGTGTATACCGGCACGTGGTTGGAGACGCACCGGTGGCAGCAAGTGAGCAGTGAGGCCTGGGTCCGCAGTGTCGGCACTATCTCTCCCTCTTCCTCTCTTCCTTTCACTGTCTCTATCTCTCTTCCTTTGTTTCTCTCTCTCTCTCTCTCCCTCTCTCCTTTCACTGTCTCTCTCTCTCTTCCTCTGTTTCTCTCTCTCCTTCTCCCTCTCTTCCTTTCACTGTCTCTCTCTTCCCTCTGTTTCTCTCTCTCTCTCCTTCTCCCTCTCTCCCCCTTTCTCTCTCTCTCTCTCTCTCTCCTCTCTTTCACTCTCTCTCTCTCTCCCTTTCTTTCTCTCTCTCTTTCTCTTTCTCTCTGTCCTTTGATGAGCGCATGACACACCTTCTTATCTGGAATTTTGTCTTGCAGGCTCTGTCTTACAGATTGTCCAGAGAAGACCCACCATGGCTCTTCCGAATAGTTGTTTTGAGTTGAATTTGAATAAAATAATTTGTTTGGAAATTCAAAGATGAATGGATGATTCTCCTTTTTCTGACCACACATGAATGTTAATTGTTGTACTTGTGCGACATCAGGCAAATTGTTTTGTTCATGATTTCATAGAGTTGATGTTAATTTCTTCGTCCGCGGTAGGGCCCGGGGGCCTGGGTGTGGTGGCGGTGGGTGTTGTGGCCCTCTTGGGGCTCCGAGCTGCATGATCAGTAGCTCCATGGCATCTGTTGTTCTTCAGGTGTGGCTCTGGTCTGGGCTCCCTTTTGTGGTACAGGTTGTCTTCCGACTTAACACCGGGTAGGAGCAGGTGTTAAATCCCTGCTGCTAACGCGCCTTATCGCCTGTTTTGGGATCTTATCGCCGATCTGGATGGTCGTAGAGAATATTGCGAAGTGGTGTTGTTGCGGCTTTTTGCACAGGAACGCCTACTCTGCATCTCATTAGCGTTAGTTGCCGGTGTCATCCGTGGCGATGTTTTTTGCGGCTGCTATCGCAGGAAAACTGGTGATTTCGGCTGTTAGCACCTGCTTGTGAATGGGGCGATAAATCTATCGCCACTTTGGCTGCGTTAAAGTGCCGCTAACTCTGCGATAAGTCCTTGAGAATATGCCCCTTAGACAAAAATATTGCTTATAAGCAAAAGCGCCAACTGTGGTTATCTGGTTGTGCTGGACCGGGACAAAGGCACAAGTTCAGGCTGACCATGATGGAGCATGATCCAGCTACGAAGACCAAGTTAGGCCTTGTTAGAACTGGGGGTCTCTAGTTGGCAATGGTATACACCTTTGACCAAATAGGGACCCTTGCTTCTAGTCAGGGAAAGGGGGATTACACTACTGGAAAACCCCTGCTCACCCCCTTGGTAGCTTGGCACAAGCAGACAGGCTTATCTCAGAGGCAGTGTGTTAAGCATTTGTGAACACATACAGTAATCCAGTGAAAACACTACAGATGGACACCACACAGGTTTTATAAAAGTAAGCATTTTTTATATAGATTTAACACAAGACCACAAACGACAAAAATCCAGAATACTGTGCTCAAAATAGACTTAAAGATGGTAGAAGTAACTTAGTTCAAGATGATGATAAATGCGACACGTTTCTCACAAAAGTACCTTGGATGCGTAACGCAAAACAAACAAAGGGTCCGCAGGGAGGGCGATGCGGCAAGCAGGCGCCTCGATGCAATTTGACGATCCGGTGTGATGCGATGAGAGTGCGCCCTTGATGCGATGCGACGACGTGAAGATGATGCGTGCACGCCTGACGGCCGTGCGGCGATCTCTGTACTTTTGGAGCCGCGACAGGCCCTGCGATACGCCTCTCTGGTGATGCGACGGCAGGCAGCTGCGATGGCGTCACGCTTCTCTGGTGATGCGACGGGGACCCTTGCGGTGGCGACACGCTTCCCCGATGATGCGACAGCAGGCAGTTGCGACGAAGACATGCTTCTCCGGTGATGCGACGGCAGGCAGCTGCGACGAAGACACGCTTCTCTGGTGATGCGGCAGCGGCCTCTGCGGCGGCGGCACGCTTCTCTGGCGATGCGACGGCAACAGCTGCGACAGCGACACGCTTCTTCTCGTTGAGTCACGCTTCCAGCTCCCAGCGACACGCAGGCTTCTGCAGACAGAATCCCCAGCAAGGGAATTCAGGAGGGAGCTGGTGGTGAAGTCTTGTAGCCCTGAGACTTCAGCAGGAGGCAAGCTCTAGTTCAAGCCCTTGGAGAAATATTCTGCAAGATGATGAAAGTTCTTTGAAAGTTCCTTCTCCTTTCCTTGGCAATGAAGACCACTGCAGGCCAACCCAGCAAACAGCACACTGGCAGAGGGGCAGTCCAAACTCCTGCAGCTTCGTTGGTTCTTCTCCTTGGCAAAGGTTCGTCTTGTGTTCCCAGAAGTGATCTAAAGTTCTGGGGTCAGGGTCCCCCCTTTTATACCCATAAATCCTTTGTCTCTGGAGTCAGAGAGTGTCTGTACCTAGTCCAAACCAGTTCTGGGTACATTTTGCCAGTGCACAACTTCTTCCTTTGTCAGTGTGGGCCAGGGTCATCAGACACACCACAGGAGGTGGAGCCAGCATTGTGGAAGGCAGGCACAGCCCTATTCAGGCCCAGGTGCTACTCCTCCCACCACTCCTCATGCAGATAGGTCTATTCAGCCTAGTGCTGACTCACCCTGTCTCCTGGAGTCCCCCAGCCCCTGTCACTCACAAAACCAGACATACAATACACAAGCTAGCAGAGGCAGGCTGGATGGTTAGGCAAGAAAATACCTACTTTCTAAAAGTGGTATTTTCAAACACAGAATGTTAAAACCAACTTCACTAAAAGATGTATTTTATCATTCTGAGTTCAGGAATACTAAATTCGAATTTCTACCATGTTCCCTGGGTCAGTTAGGATTATAAGATGTTATAATCAAGCTGCCCATTCTGGCCTATGGGGAAGGTAGCCTTGCAATAGTGAAAAACGAAATTGGCTGTAATTCACTATCAGGACATGGTACACACATCAGGGCATGTCCTACCTTTTACATACAATGCACCCTGCCCTTGGGCCTACCTTAGGGGAAGGTTTAGGGACTGGCAAGTGGGTGCACTTCTACACAATTGGTATGCAGTTCCTAATGTTAAAAGCAGGAGAAGGTGTTTTTTTTCAAGAGCTCCACGTGGAGGTGTGGAGTTGTAAAAAGTGGGGAGAAGAATCCTCTCCTCTTGGAAAAAGACCCTCTAACACCCAGCCTGCTAGGTGTCATGCTTCATCATCGGGTCTGCTCCTTATCGGGTCGGCGCTGCAATCCCCGATCGGCACCCGCGATGGTGCCTTCTTGGCGGAGATCTTTATTCCATATGCCGGTGGGTGAAGTGCGTGTGAGGGCCCTAAAACAGTGTAGGTGATATAGATGTGTAGGGAAGTAAAAAAGGGGAGGTGGTCCACTCAAAATAATTTTATTAAACGTGGCCCCTACCCTGGTTAAAAAGAAAACAAGACGCGTATCTCCACTCTAAGGATGTCGAGATTAAGCGCTTGTAAAAAAGGTCAACATGTTTCTTGCCCAACAATATATTAAATGGCAATTCTTCAGGACCAGCGATGATCTACCGGACCGGCTGCGTGAGGGTAGGATGTCCGCCGCCTTGTTCCAGATTAACCGACACTACACATAAGTGTCTACACCAGCCGGTACTGATGCCGCGCATCCTTGACCATAATGGGGTTGTGTTTTTTTGATCTACAGGTACCACTTTTTAGGGTGCTGTAACGGTGGTCACTATTTTATTTCACTTTATTGTTGACCACTACCAAAAAGTGTAGGTAGATCATCGTTGGTCCTGAAGAATTGCCATTTAATATATTGTTGGGCAAGAAACATGTTGACCTTTTTTACAAGCGCTTAATCTCGACATCCTTAGAGTGGAGATACGCGTCTTGTTTTCTTTTAACCAGGGTAGGGGCCACGTTTAATAAAATTATTTTGAGTGGACCACCTCCCCTTTTTTACTTCCCTACACATCTATATCACCTACACTGTTTTAGGGCCCTCACACGCACTTCACCCACCGGCATATGGAATAAAGATCTCCGCCAAGAAGGCCCCATCGCGGGTGCCGATCGGGATTGCAGCGCCGACCCGATAAGGAGCAGACCCGATGATGAAGCATGACACCTAGCAGGCTAGGTGTGTGAGGGTCTTTTTCCAAGAGGAGAGGATTCTTCTCCCCACTTTTTACAACTCCACACCTCCACGTGAGCTCTTGAAAAAAACACCTTCTCCTGCTTTTAACATTAGGAACTGCATACCAATTGTGTAGAGGTTCATTCACGGACATGTATGCTGGACCTGGATAAAGATTAGTCCGTTTTTTTTCTTCCCCTTATTGATTCAACAAGTGGGTGCACTTGCCATGTCGACATGGCAGTCCCAGACTGCACACAGGCTCTGCAATGGCAGGCCTGAGCTACACTTTACAAGCTGCTTCTGTGGGTGGCACAACCAGTGCTGCAAGCCCACCAGCAGCATTTGATTTACTGGCCCTGGGCACCCATGGTGCACTATACTAGGGTCTGACAAGCAAATCAAATAATCCAATCATGGAGTCACTAATCCATACATCAATTTACAATAGGGAGCACTTGCACTGTGGCACTGAATAGCAGTGGCACAGTGCCCAAAGCATCTAAACCAGCAACACATATCAAAAACAGAGGAGGCACTCAGTGAAAAAATGGAAGGGAGACTCACGCCAATGGTACCAGGTCTAACAGGCCTGTTGAGAAATGTATGTTAAGTCCTGGATGTGGAGAGTTGCACCACGCAATGTTGGTCTCGAGGAACTATGTGAGATCTGCGTCAAGGATGCGTCACGCAGCGGTGGTTCCAAAAGGCTGCACTGCGGGCTTGCATCAAGGATCCATCGCCCAGCGACGGTTCTGATAAGCTGCGAAGGCTGCTCTGCTGGCTTGCATAGAGGTTTCATCATGCTGCGTCGGTTCTAAGGTCAGGCTGCGAGGTGCTGCATCGGGTTTGAGTCGAGCTCCGTCGGTTCTGGTGGAGACCCTAGTTTTGGCTGGCAGAGCACCTTTATCCCTACTTCCAAGGGTGCGGCACTGGGGGGGCACCAATTGGGGAGGGGGGTAGGACTCATAGCAGGTAGAGTCCAGTTGCAGGATTCAAGATGGTTGGAGCCTTTTCTGTCCCTGAGGCTCTGATCAGGAGGCCAGCCAACTAGTCACTCTGGTCATCCTGGGTCCAGAGTGCGGGTTCATTCTTTATTACTCAGACAGCAGGGCAGCAGAGTAGCAGGGTAGCAGGGTAGCAGGGCAGTCCTTTTGGCAGCAGAGCAGCACAGTAGTCCTTCTTCTGAGTCTTCCACAGATCTAGAAGAGGAGAGGAGGCCTGAGGGTCCCTTTTTTATACCTGGTGCCTTGTTTGAAGTAGAAGTTTCTAGAAGCCCCACTCTCAGAAGTGCTTGGGATTTCCCGCCTCTCTGCCCTGGCTCCCGGTGGCCTACAGGCTCAATAGGCTAGTGTGAAATCCTTTGTGTGTGAGTTGGGCACAGTGTATTGATTTGCTGGTGTGGATTTTCCCAGCTCCGCCCCCATCCTGTCTGAGATGGCCCATCCAGGCATGCCTAGCCCTCTATTGTGTGGCTGTTAGGTCGGAATATACAAAGGCCAACTGCTATTCACACCTAGTCATGTGACCCAGGAACTGGCTGTAGGCATCAAATAGTTAAGGCAGGAACATTTTCTTAAAACTGCCATTTTCAAAATTGTGACTTAAAATCTGAGTTTACCATTGACAAGGATCTTAAATTACAATTTTTCAGACATTAAACATGGCTTTCCTGACTGCTCCCAATCAAAATTTAGCACTTATTAAATTGTATAGGGTAACCCAATGTTATCCTATGCGAGTGGTAGTCCTCGTGGTAGTGAAAAACGAATTTAGGAGTTGTTGGAAGGTGGTTTATTAGTAGATGCAGGTAAGTACCTACACTTTGTAATAACACCACATCACAAATAAGGTCCAGTCATGTTCTCAATAAATTAATACTTGTTCAACCCTTGGTAGATTGGCTGTGAGCAGACAGGCTTAACTTAGGAGACAAGTGTTTAAAGCATTTTAAAACACCAATACATTAAATAAGTAAGACACAACACACAATAAAAATCCAACACCCATTTATTTAAAATAGGCAATATTTTTATGATTAAAAATTCAATGTAAGGAACCAGAGCCTAAAAGCCAAAAGCAGAAACTTGGAACATGTGGTCACGCTTTACCGTGACAAAGTCAAATTTTCAGACTGACCACGATGGAGCGCACGTGAGCGGTAGGACCTGATCAAGTTTTTACCTTCTGACTTAGTCACTTTTTTTGGAGCTTGTTCTCTCAAAGTCGAATGAGGCTCGTCGTCAGGCTGGCTTGCCAGTCGATGATGGTGGCAGCTTGCTTCAGCACACGTCCTCTGTGAAATCGTGGAGGTCTTGGCACTCTGATGCTTTCAGCAGGGCCAAGTCACAATTCAATATCGGCGGCTTGACTCTCGATGAAGGGTTGGTCAACTTATGGAGCTTTTTCACCACAATTCTACAAATGATTCCAAACTTCTGGCGTCTCTTCCAAGGATCGTTGGGCTCTTGAAGGGTCCACAACACCAATACAAGGTTCCAGAATCTCTGAGTTGCTCCTTGGGAAGTTTGGACTGCAAGACACACAATGCACCTGTCCAAATCCTTAAAAGTTCACTGAATGCTGTCCAGCTGGGTTCTCTTTGGTGGAGATGATGCAGGTGGAGCTCTTACAATCTGTTGCTTTCAGGGAGTCCACTCCTCAAACTTTTAGAGTCAGGCAAAGTCCTTCTTTTTATGAAGCCCAAGGTGTGCAGCAGATGCAGTCTTTCAGAGTGCAGTCCTCTTGTTGCAGGCCAGGGGTTCAGCAGGGCAGTCTTTCTTTCTTCTTGTTTCATCCAGGCAGGGATCTGAGCTGCTGGGCAGCTCTCCCATGTTTATCCAGGTTTCTGGGCTGGGAAGCAGGGGGACACCCCTTACCAATGGGGTGCAGGGTGCAACCCTCAATGATGACCACCCCCACTGAAGTGTGGCATTTTCTCGTCCCAGAAAGAACTGTTCCTTAAAAACCAAAATGGAAGAAAATCTCTCCTGGAGCTTCAGGTCCGGCTAACCAAATGTACAGGTGTGGCAAACTTTCCCCAGCATTCCCCTTCCAGCCCCTCTGCTAATTCAATTACAGGGGCTCCTATTTGGCTGGGGGTGCAGGAAGTGGGGGTGTGCCTAGGTCCTGCCCTAAGTGCCTTTCCCTCTTTAGAGACCACTTTGGCTACCCAGCCCCTTCCTGCCTTTTGCTCTGCCACTGCAGATCTCCTCCCACCAGATGTCTCTTTGTTTCCTTTCAGGCCACTTCATACCTCATCAGAGCAGTTTGGCTCAGCCTGTCAAAGGCTGGTCAATCAGGAGAGGCTGCTCTAGAGCTGGATTCAGGCACATCAGAAAAGCAAGTTCTATAAATTATTTTCTGTCATAGTTATAATAAATCTAACATTGACAAGTGGTTGGATTTATTCTAACTATTATTTAGACACTTTGAAGTATCATTTTAGCTCACTCCTGTCAATAGTTAGACTTTATTGAAGTTTGATAAAGCCTTCCCATGATAGCCTATGCACTACAATGGGGAAAAACGAAATTGGCTGTTTTCACTCATCAGGGCTTTTAAAACATATTTTATAACGTCCCTGCTCATTTTAACATAGCACCCTACCATTGGGGCACCTTGTGTAGACCCTAGGGGTGACGTATATATGTAAAAATAAGGCAGTTTAAGACTTTGGAAGTGCCTTTATTTCCAAAGTCGAATTTGGACATAGTTTTACCATATACTAGGGGCTTACAGGTAGGTTATCATACCAATTGTAATTTCACCTAATTACCATATGCCTTTTACACAGAGCACTGGCCCTGGGCCTGGTTAACAGGGCCTAGGACACAATCAGAACCAGTAACCACCAGTGTCAGTCACAAAATGGGGGTGATCAGGGCAAAAAGGATGATTTTCTCACAGGTGTTTTTCACAACCAGAACTTGTAAAACTTAAAAGTACATGCGCAAGTTTTTTATTACAATGCACCCTGCCTGTTGGACTTGGCCCTTTTTGCAGGGTCATCCCTGAACTTTTTGCCTTCCTCCTAGCCTATTTTCTGACCTGTTGTTGGTGGTTTTAACACTCTGGGCACTTTACCCCTGCTATTCAGTGCCAAAGTGCAAGTGCTCCCTATTGTAAATTGTTGTAATGGATTAGTGACTCCATGATTGGCTTATTTGATTTACTTGTCAGACCCTAGTACAGTGCACCATGTGTGCCCAGGGCCTGTAAATCAAATGCTGCTGGTGGGCTTGCAGCACTGATTGTGCCACCCACAGAAGCAGCTTGTAAAATATGGCTCAGGCCTGCCATTGCAGAGCCTGTGTGCAGTCTGGGACTGCCATGTCAACTTGGCAAGTGCACCCACTTGCCAGTCCCTAAACCTTCCCTTTTCTGCATGTTAGTCGCCCCTAAGTTAGGCCCAAGGTACCCCTATGGGCAGGGTGCATTGTATATGAAAGGTAGGACATGCCCTGATGTGTGTGGCATGTCCTGATAGTGAATTACAGCCAATTTCGTTTTCCACTATTGCAAGGCTATCTGTTCCCATAGGCCAGAATGGGCAGTTTGATTATAACATCTTATAATCCTAACTGACCCTAGGAACAAGATAGGAAAATAAAGTTTAGTATGCCTGAACTCAGAATGTTAAAATACATCTTTTAGTGTGGGTGATTTTTACATTCTGTGTTTGAAAAATACCACTTTTAGAAAGTAGGTATTTTCTTGCCTAACCATCCAGTATGCCTCTGCTAGGTTTGTGTATTCCATGTCTGGTTTGTGAGTGACAGGGGGCTGGAGAGGGCTTTGGCTCCAGCAGTCTGATGGGTCAGGGCTGGGCTGAATAGGACCTTCATAGAATAGAGAGTAGGGGGAGGAGATTTCCTTTCACTTGCCTGAGCCTTCATAGAATAGAGAGTAGGGGGAGGAGATTTCCTTTCAGCTACCTGGGCCAGGTCTGCTTTCAACAATGCTGTCTCCACCTCCTGCCAGCAAGCTGCACCAGGGAGGACAGAACTGGTTTTGGCTGGGCACAGACACTCTCTGCCTTCAGAGAACAAAGGATTTTGCAGTATAAATATTGGGGCCCAGACCCCAGAACTTTAGATCGCTTCTGGGAATCAAGACAAACCCTTTGCCAAGGAGAGAAACCAAGGAAGCTGAAGGAGGAGACTGCCCCTGTGCTGTTTGCTGTTTGGGGTTGGCCTGCAGTGGTTACTCATTGCCAAGGAAAGGAGAAAAGGAACTTTGTGTGTACTTTTACTATCTTGAGGAAGATCTCCAAGGGCTTGAAGTTGAGCTTGCCTCCTGTTCTGAAGTCTCAGGGACACAAAGACTTCACCACCAGCTCCCCCTGAATTTCCTTGCTGGGAATTCTACCTGCAGTGAGGTGCCTGCTGTTGTTTTGGGCCCTCTGGAGACTGCGTGTCGCTGGGAGCGCGACGCAACGAGGAAGAAGCGCGACGCCGCCGCAGCAGTTGCCGTCGCATCGCCGAAGAAGCGTGTCTCCGCCACAGCTGTTCGCCGTTGCATCGCCGAGGAAGCGTGTCGCATCACAAGAGAAGCTTGCCGCTGCTGCAGAGGTTGCCGTCGCAACACCGGAGAAGCGAGTCGCAGGGCCTGTCGGGGCTCCAAAGTTCATCGATTTCGCTGCACGGCCGTCGGGCGTGCACGCATCGCATCCACGTTGTCGCATCGCATCAAAGACGCCATTTTGTCGCATCGCACTGGATCGTCGCATCGCGGCGCCATTTTGTCACATCGCACCAGATCACAGTAAGAAACAGACGCTTCGCCTCCTCTCCGGTAAGGAACAGACGCATCGCCTCCCCTGTGCTGCAGTAAGGAACAGGTGCGCCGCCTCCCCCGAAGCAACGAACTGACGCATCGCCTTCCCTGCAACCCTTTTGTTTGTTTTGCGTGACGCATCCAAGGTACTTTAAGAGTAAAGTGTCGCATTTACCATCTACATTGAGCTAAGCTATTTCTACCATCTGAAAGTCATCTTTTTATTACTGTATTGTGGATTTTTGTCGTTTGGTCTTGTTTTGAGTTTAGATAAAGATTACTTATTTTTCTAAACTGGTGTGGTGTCCATTTGTAGTGTTTTCACTGTATTACTGTATGTGTTCACAAATGCTTTACACACTGCCTCTGAGATAAGCCTGCCTGCTCGTGCTAAGATACCCAGGGGGTGAGCAGGGGTTATTTAGGAGTGTAGCCCCCTTACCCTGACTAGAAGCAAGGGCCCCTACTTGGTCAAAGGTACCTACCTCTGCCAACTAGAGACCCCCATTTCTAACACTGCCCTAGGGGAGTTTTAGGGTCTACAATAGGGATGACTGACATGAATTGAAAAGGGAGTTTTAGGCTTGTCAGATAGGTTATTTTGCCAAGTCAAATTGGCAGTTTAAAACTGCTAGCAGGCTGCAATGGCATGCCTGAGACATATTTTAAAGGACTATTTAAGTGGGTGGCACAATAAGTGCGGCAGGCCCACTGGTAGCATTTAATTTACAAGTCCAGGGTATATCGTATACCTCTTTACTAGGGACCTATAAACAAATTAAATATGCCAATTAGGTGTAAGCAACGTTTACCAGGTTGACAAGTCTAACAAACAGGAAATAGTAGCTAGGCTCGATGATTTCTGGAGCAGATTGTGCATTCAAAGCATCCTTGCTGCGCTTCAGCCCCACTTGTCCCCCTCGACTTTCTGACTGTTACTCATGGTCCTATCATTCGTTTCAGTAAACCGGCAAAGGAGGTAAACAAGAAAAAAATGCAAAGGTCCTGCACAAGCTAAAGATGCTGTATGGAACACTGCCAGCAAACTTCACTGTGCACATGCATGCCTGCAGTAGCTTGCACATTCTGAAACAAAGCCATCTCTGTTAGGAGGCATCACCTGTACAGAGGCAACTGGACACAACTCACTGTAGTACTTCTAGAGCTGAATACCTGTTATTTCGCCTGAAAGCCCAGAACAGAGACAAAAGATGGGCAAGTTGTTGGCGGCTCAGCTGCAAAAACTGGAACCAGCAGTAGCCATTCCTGCCATTTATATCATGGTGGGTGATGTGGTAAATATCTTGCAATAAATAGCAGACACCTTTACTACTTACAATAGAGGGCTGTGGGGCCACATGTATCATGCATTTTTACCAGTCGAATTGCGCCGTTTGCGACCAGTAAAATGCATTTTCGTATGTATGAATTACAATTTGCGATTTCGTAACATGTTACTGAATGGCAATTTGGAATTGAGAATGCATACAGATTCAGTATTATTAAGGGGCGTTTTCAAGGTGTCCCTTCCTAATACCGAAATGTAGGAATGTTTTGTAACCAAAATGCGGTTGCAAAACATTCACATTCCATTCACAAATGGGAAGGGGTCCCCGAGGGACACCTTCCCCATTTAGGAATGGTGCAGAAAATGTTTTTTTCAGAACAGGCAGTGGTCCTACAGACCGCTGTTTGCTCTTAAAAAAATCAAAAGAAAACTTTTCATTTTTCTTTTTTAAATGCAACCAAAACAGGCTGCATTTTAAAAAAAAACGGACATTATGATCTGCTTACGGTGAACAGACATAATATCGAATTTTTAATATCGAATTGCCAAAATATCGAGTTTTTTATATAGAATGGACAGAATATCGAATTGCCAAAATATAGTGGTGCAGAATATCGAAATTCAGGTAAGAAATATCGATTGTCATATCGACAGTCATAATATAGTTGTTAAAAATTATCGAATTTTTTTATAGTGTTTTAAGTGTTAGTATATGTGTTAAAAGTATGTATTATTTTTGTAATGTATGTTTTAATTTTTTTAAAGTAATGAATTTTATGTTATTTAATTTTTGCGTAATTTAATTCCGTAGCGGGTTGTGGGTTTATAGGGGAATAGGGTGGGAAGTAATTTAATTATAGTAAATTAAATATTAATTTTTAGCAATTATTAATTATTTTTAATTTAATTTTGCGTTTTAGTTCTGTAGCGGGTTGTGGGTTTATAGGGGAATAGGGTGGGAAGTAATTTAATTGTAATTAATAATTATTTAATTTTATTTATTGGTATTGATAAATAATTCATTGTTAATTAATTATTAATTGGTAATTAATTTGTATTAATTGGTAATTAATTTGTATTAATTGGTAATTAATTTTTATTAATTGATTAATTGATAATTATATTAATTGTATTAATTTATTATTTGGAGCGGGTTGTGGGTTTATAGGGGAATAGGGTGGGAAGTAATTTAATTGTAATTAAATAATTATTGAAAATATTTTTGTATATTGATAATTAATTTACTGTTAATTAATTATTAATTGGTAAACATTTTGTATTACTTATTAATTTTTGGTATTGAAAATTAATTGGTTGTTAATTAATTATTAATAGGTAATTAATTTTTAATAAATATTTATTGGTATTTATAAGTAATTAATTATTAAATATGTTGTAATTGGTAATTAATTTTAATTAATTTTTTATTGGTATTGATATTTTTTTAATTTAAATATTAAATCATTACTTTCCCTACTGTTGCACTCACTGGAGTGGGAATAGTAATTTTACCCTATGCTATCCAACGCTTTCCCTACTGTTGCACTCACTGGAGTGGGAATAGTAATTTTTACCCTCCCGCTATCCAACGCTTTCCCTACTGTTGCACTCTCTGTTGTGGGAATAGTAATTTTTACCCCTACGCTATCCAACGCTTTCCCTACTGTTGCACTCTCTGGAGTGGGAATAGTAATTTTTACCCTCCCGCTATCCAACGCTTTCCCTACTGTTGCACTCTCTGGAGTGGGAATAGTAATTTTTACCCCTACGCTATCCAACGCTTTCCCTACTTTTGCACTCTCTGGAGTGGGAATAGTAATTTTTACCCCTACGCTATCCAAAGCTTTCCCTACTGTTGCACTCTCTGGAGTGGGAATAGTAATTTTTACCCTCCCGCTATCCAACGCTTTCCCTACTGTTGCACTCACTGGAGTGGGAATAGTAATTTTACCCCTACGCTATCCAACGCTTTCCCTACTGTTGCACTCTCTGGAGTGGGAATAGTAATTTTTACCCTCCCGCTATCCAACGCTTCCCTACTGTTGCACTCACTGGAGTGGGAATAGTAATTTTTACCCCTACGCTATCCAACACTTTCCCTACTGTTGCACTCTCTGGAGTGGGAATAGTAATTTTTACCCCTACGCTATCCAACGCTTTCCCTACTGTTGCACTCTCTGGAGTAATTTTTACCCCTACGCTATCCAACGCTTTCCCTACTGTTGCACTCTCTGGAGTGGGAATAGTAATTTTTATCCCTACGCTATCCAACGCTTTCCCTACTGTTGCACTCTCTGGAGTGGGAATAGTAATTTTTACCCTCCCGCTATCCAACGCTTTCCCTACTGTTGCACTCTCTGGAGTGGGAATAGTAATTTTACCCCTACGCTATCCAACGCTTTCCCTACTGTTGCACTCTCTGGAGTGGGAATAGTAATTTTTACCCTCCTGCTATCCAACGCTTTCCCTACTGTTGCACTCACTGGAGTGGGAATAGTAATTTTACCCCTACGCTATCCAACACTTTCCCTACTGTTGCACTCTCTGGAGTGGGAATAGTAATTTTTATCCCTACGCTATCCAACGCTTTCCCTACTGTTGCACTCTCTGGAGTGGGAATAGTAATTTTTACCCCTACGCTATCCAACGCTTTCCCTACTGTTGCACTCACTGGAGTGGGAATAGTAATTTTTACCCTCCCGCTATCCAACGCTTTCCCTACTGTTTCACTCACTGGAGTGGGAATAGTAAATTTTACCCTCCCGCTATCCTACGCTAAAAATATTGAATATTTGTTAATAATATTACGTTAATATATATATGTATTAAAAAATAAAAATGCATGTTTATTTTTTTAACTTACATTAAATATTTATTAATATTAAGGTTATTTAAGTATTTTTAAGTATGTTTTAGTTAATTATATGTATTATTTTATTAATTTTACATTACTTTTAAGACATTTAAAAAATTCGATAGTTTGACTAACTATATTTCTTACAACGATATTTTGGATTCGATATTTTTGTACTTACCTGTTTGTAGATAGGAATTCGATATTCTGGCATTCTATATTTTTTCCTCGATATTTTGCCAGGTCGATATTTTGCTCCTCGATATTCTGTCAGTGATCCCTGCTTACACCAGCAGGCCACCATTCCTGTGATTTTAGCGATTCCCAATGGGTTGCAAATTGCGACCTACCTCATTGTTATTCATCGGGTAGGTCCCTTTGCGACCCACTAGGAATTGCTAAATTAAACTCATGGAGTTTCATACATTAGGAATAGCGATTACCTAATTGCGATTCGCAGAAAATCGCAATTAGGTAATCGCTATTTCCAATATTGATACATGTGGCCCTATGTAACTCAGACACTACTGACAACGGAGAACTGGAAAAGCAGGTTTTTAGAAATCTTAATTAAACTCCCCCACTGGAGTGGGAATAGTAATTTTTACCCTATGCTATCCAACGCTTTCCCTACTGTTGCACTCACTGGAGTGGGAATAGTAATTTTTACCCTCCCGCTATCCAACGCTTTCCCTACTGTTGCACTCTCTGTTGTGGGAATAGTAATTTTTACCCCTACGCTATCCAACGCTTTCCCTACTGTTGCACTCTCTGGAGTGGGAATAGTAATTTTTACCCTCCCGCTATCCAACGCTTTCCCTACTGTTGCACTCTCTGGAGTGGGAATAGTAATTTTTACCCCTACGCTATCCAACGCTTTCCCTACTTTTGCACTCTCTGGAGTGGGAATAGTAATTTTTACCCCTACGCTATCCAAAGCTTTCCCTACTGTTGCACTCTCTGGAGTGGGAATAGTAATTTTTACCCTCCCGCTATCCAACGCTTTCCCTACTGTTGCACTCGCTGGAGTGGGAATAGTAATTTTTACCCCTACGCTATCCAACGCTTTCCCTACTGTTGCACTCTCTGGAGTGGGAATAGTAATTTTACCCTCCCGCTATCCAACGCTTTCCCTACTGTTGCACTCACTGGAGTGGGAATAGTAATTTTTACCCCTACGCTATCCAACACTTTCCCTACTGTTGCACTCTCTGGAGTGGGAATAGTAATTTTTACCCCTACGCTATCCAACGCTTTCCCTACTGTTGCACTCTCTGGAGTAATTTTTACCCCTACGCTATCCAACGCTTTCCCTACTGTTGCACTCTCTGGAGTGGGAATAGTAATTTTTATCCCTACGCTATCCAACGCTTTCCCTACTGTTGCACTCTCTGGAGTGGGAATAGTAATTTTTACCCTCCCGCTATCCAACGCTTTCCCTACTGTTGCACTCTCTGGAGTGGGAATAGTAATTTTTACCCCTACGCTATCCAACGCTTTCCCTACTGTTGCACTCTCTGGAGTGGGAATAGTAATTTTTACCCTCCCGCTATCCAACGCTTTCCCTACTGTTGCACTCACTGGAGTGGGAATAGTAATTTTTACCCCTACGCTATCCAACACTTTCCCTACTGTTGCACTCTCTGGAGTGGGAATAGTAATTTTTATCCCTACGCTATCCAACGCTTTCCCTACTGTTGCACTCTCTGGAGTGGGAATAGTAATTTTTACCCCTACGCTATCCAACGCTTTCCCTACTGTTGCACTCACTGGAGTGGGAATAGTAAATTTTACCCTCCCGCTATCCTACGCTAAAAATATTGAATATTTGTTAATAATATTACGTTAATATATATATGTATTAAAAAATAAAAATGCATGTTTATTTTTTAACTTACATTAAATATTTATTAATATTAAGGTTATTTAAGTATTTTTAAGTATGTTTTAGTTAATTATATGTATTATTTTATTAATTTTACATTACTTTTAAGACATTTAAAAAATTCGATAGTTTGACTAACTATATTTCTTACAACGATATTTTGGATTCGATATTTTTGTACTTACCTGTTTGTAGATAGGAATTCGATATTCTGGCATTCTATATTTTTTCCTCGATATTTTGCCAGGTCGATATTTTGCTCCTCGATATTCTGTCAGTGATCCCTGCTTACACCAGCAGGCCACCATTCCTGTGATTTTAGCGATTCCCAATGGGTTGCAAATTGCGACCTACCTCATTGTTATTCATCGGGTAGGTCCCTTTGCGACCCACTAGGAATTGCTAAATGAAACTCATGGAGTTTCATACATTAGGAATAGCGATTACCTAATTGCGATTCGCAGAAAATCGCAATTAGGTAATCGCTATTTCCAATATTGATACATGTGGCCCTATGTAACTCAGACACTACTGACAACGGAGAACTGGAAAAGCAGGTTTTTAGAAATCTTAATTAAACTCCCCCAATTCAATGAATGCTGAGGGTAGGGAAGACTGGAGAGTGAAATCTCTAAGGAAGAAATAGCATAGGCAGTTACTGACGTATCCTATAACAAAACACTGAACACTGAGGGAAGATGGCTTCAGTGGAAAATTCTATAAATAGCTCAAAGAAGAAGTTATAGATATCACGTATGATGTCTTCAAAGAAGCAGATGAAACAGGCTCCTTGACAGTCATCTTGAACAAGACTCTAATATCTGTGCTCCCCAAGCTGGATAGAGACCCACTTCAGTGTAGCTGATATTGCCCAATTTCTTTACTTAATGTCACTGTGAAGATTTTAGTGAACATTCTAGCAAACAGACATCGTAAAATTGTTCCATCCCTTATTCATTATACACAAGTGAAGATTGTCATGGGTAGATCACCAAGAGACCATTCAACTTTGGTATCACATCTGCTGTGTATTTCAAAGGATGCTTAGATAGAGATGCTGCCGCTATGCCCGAAAACCCATTTGGCTGCATAAAATGGGGATACATATTTCTAATGATTAAGAGGATTGGTTTAGCTACTTATTCATTGTTAAAGTTAAATGGCTGTACATTCTCCAACTGCGCAAGTGAATTGAAGTGGCTTGCTTCTTTATCCTCAGAGGCGCGAGCCAGGAATGTCTCCCACTCCCCATGCTATTTCGTACAGTACTGGAATCCCTGGCTGTGGCCAATACACCAATCAGAAAGAATTAAAGGGATGGATACGCCATCAGGACTCACCACTTTATTACTCTGTGTGGATGACATTTTACTTTCACTGAGTTAGACTTTTTTTTTTTTTTTTAAAGTTTTAAGTCCTCATATGTGACAATAGGCGGGAGGTACAAACCAAAACTACAAACGTAACCCACAGCCATTAGGTTTAATGACCATGCCTCCTTCAACCAATTAATGGAAGGTTTGCAGGAGCCACCGCACAAACTCCTCCTAAGTTGAGGTCTGTCTTTAATCTTTGGACTATTAATACCTCATTATCCGGCTTCGTGATATTTTGTTTCTTCTCAATTTTTAAAATTAACTTGAAAAGAGGGAGAGAAAGGGTTCCCACATCTTCACACTCTTTACTGAAATGTTCATACAGTCCAGCCTGCCAATGCGCTTCGCTGAGTTTCCCCATTCCATGCAGGTAGGTAGGGTGCTAGATATCCATTTAATGCAGATTTCTCTGCATGCAATTAGTATCAAGATAAGTACTATCACTGAGTTCGATATTACCAGCACATTTGAAAGTTTAATTTCTTATTCATGTAAACATGTTTTTTTTTAAATATATTACATACTTAGAAAACACATTGCACCATGACTTTATCAGACTACTGCTCTGTTGGTAATGAGGAACAATCTACCATCCACTTTCTCTGTAAAATCGACTGTCTCAAGGCATTTGCACTTTATTTAATTTTTGCGCTGCTACAAATGAGGAATAACAAGCTATTACTCATTTAGCTGACTAGCGTGGCAACCTCAGTGTGTTTTAAATTGCTGATAACATAGTTTTACCATGTATGAACGCAATCTTTGTTTTATTCCTTGAGCTGTTTTTTCTAGCTGTAAAGGTTTTAAATAATCATAAACAACAAAAGCTTTATTATTATTTCTTAGAAAACACTTATGTGCATAGCTTATACTTTTGTGAGTGAAGCCAAATTTAATATGAGTACATTATCGCTATAAAAGCTATTTGCATTTGCCTATGTTTACAATGGTATTATTTTATTGTACAACCAATCTATCACTGAAGGTTGTAAACTCAATACAATGAAGCAGCTTTATGATTAATTCTGCTATAATATATAATCTGCTTGCAAATGAGTTTACTTTTGTCTCTACAGGAGTACACTCGAGCCTGTCAATGGGGATTGCACATATTGATTTTACAGATGCATTTAGATCTAACAAAGCAAGGGTAGATGCTAAGGTCTGTGGTTCTCAAAATACTTGTGGGCAATTAAGGACCTGTATTACCAGCCCGGACGACAGTCTCTGAAATACACTCTGAGGAACTCGTAAGGGCATGAACTTCTGTCTTAAGAACTGTCATTCCACTGTGTTCCTCCATGACCAGATCTCTCGTACATAAGGCAAGAACATTTCGATAAAGTTTATAGGATTTTATATAAAATGGGAATGTTTTCTGCTACAGTAACATATATTCACATTAATGCAGACCAAATAACAGTAATAAATAGAAGGGATGAGCTTAACTGAGCTTAGCACCTGGTGGGGGTTACATGTATGAATGGAACTTACTGGAGCTTGAACTTTTACATAGATAAATAAACTTAATTAACTGAACCTTTCTATGCGTGGACAGAGAATACTGTACCTAGCATTTACGTATTCTTTGTTGTGTTGGGACACAGAACATGCCATTTCACAAAGGAGTGAGGGGAGAAAAAGTAAAGGAACCTATCACTCATAACCCAAGTGGTATTGGCTATGACGTGATGGGGTAGTTAATAAAAGGACATGAGGCCCCCACCTCGTGGTCATTCAGTATACACCAGCACCTGTGGTGGTGTCCATTCATTCCAGATAAGCGCTGTGATTATACACACAGACCACGCATATCAAACACAACAAACTGGCGATGAGTGGGTGTTGTTCGTTCCTGTCCCGTGCAACTGATCCGGTCTAGCGGCTCACCTGTGTTACGCCACTTCCCGGAACTGCCCGTGACCCATGTATCGCTGGTGGGGGCTGGGAGTGTTCCTGTTGTCTCCCAGGGCCTTGCCGCACACAGCACGCTGCCTCTCACCAGAGACGCCAGGTACCCAGTACGTCAATGCTGCTGGCAGCGGGAGCATTCCCCTCTTCTCCCTGGCTTTGCCGCATGCCACGGTCTGCAGCTGCTCATGCCATTTTGAGGCGGGCTGCATTGACAGTGCTCCCTGTTCGTGTCTTTTGGCCCGTGTGCTCCTGCTTAGCCCCGCCCACCACTCTGGCTCTGCCCGATATAGGCAAGTCTTCCTCGCATCATCCTGCTGGCTGGAACGTTGTTTTTGCTGCCTACTGCCTGCTCACCCAAAAAAAAAGACGCACATCAAGAGGGGAGAGATTTATTCTGCTGCCTACTGCCTGCTAATAACACGCAAAACAAAAATAAAAAAATAAAAGAGGAAAAAAATATATAAAGACAGGAGAGACTTACAAACAGGGAGAGGGCTCATAAATATCTGCTCTGTGACTTCTGGTTTTTCTGTCCTGGGGACGCAACTCCCTGCCCCCCACAAATGACTTTTGCCTGATGGTCTCTGAGGTTTCCTCCACACAAGCTTCTTAGTTTGTTTTTCCTGTTGCACCCCTCTCTCCTGCACCATCATATACCTGCTTTGACTTACTATGGCCTCAGTACCTGCACTTGAGCCTTTCATCATAGAAGGCCCCCTATCTGTGCAGGCAGCACAATGGAAAGACTGGGTGGAGAGACTAGAATACTATTTTGCTGCGGTAGCTTTAGAAAATGATCGCCGCAGCCCCATGCTCCTGCATCTCCGGAGTGCCACCATTCAATAGCTAGGGAAATTGGTAGTGGAAGTCGGCCCACCATTTACCTATGTCACTCTGAAACGTGCCTCACAGCGCACTTTGGACCACTTGCGAATCCTGACTTCAAACAATTCCTCCTACGCCAAGCCAGGCAGTTTCCTGAGGAATCAATAGACACTTTTTATGTGTGACTAAAAGAACTTGCTAGTACCTGTACGCTACCCGATGCTGATGATGAGATTCATGCACAGTTCATACAGGGTTTAACATCTGTTAAACTAAGGGAGAACATTCTACAAGTCCCTGGTATGTCCATGGCTCATGTACTAACGATGGAGCAATCAAAGGAGCTCTCTAAAGAGCATGCCGCACACATGGAAGCGGCTCTACAATGCAACGTTTAAGACTGAGCCTGTCAATTCGGTAACAGATGGGGGAGCAGACGAAAAGAAGACCCGCCCCCAGCCTACCACAAGCTCTAAGGTGTGTTACAGGGGCTTCAATAAACATTCTTGCACAGTCTTTGTTGGAAACTCTCCCATTACAGCCTGTCCTGCGCCCCACCATCACACAAGTTTTTGCATATGGATCTTCAATTCCACTCCAACTGGTGGTGATTTTCAACACAAACGCTCCACACATGCCAAGGTATATGTCACCAAAAGCGTTTTGGGAATGCTACTGAGCTTTCCCACGGTGGAGCGACTTCACTTGATGTCTTTTGCTCTCAGCGTGCATTTGGTGAGTGTGGACAATTTGCTAAATGAGTTCTTGCAACTGTTCAAAGGCATTGGTTGTCTAAAAGACGATCTCATACACCTCCACATAGATGAATCAATTCTGCTGGTTGCACTGAGACATAGTCGGGTGGCCTTAAATCTGCGCCCAAAGGCTGAAAATGACCTGAGAAAACTGGAACAGGAGGGCATCATTGAAAAAGTGGAGATTCCTATGCCATGGGTGTCCCCGATTGTAGTCGCCCACAAGCCCTAACACCTTGGTGGAGTCAGAATTTGTGTCGACATGCGACTACTCAAAATGGCTATTTGGTGTGAACGACGCCTGACGCCCACCGTAGATGATATTGTGGCAGAAGTGAATGATTCAACATGGCTCTCAAAAATGGATCTCCGAGAAAGATACCATCAGCTGTTGCAGGCTCCAGAGTGCAGAGCCATCACTACTTTCTCCATACGTGGGTCTAAGGAGATACAAACACTTCAGTTTCGGGGTGTCAAGTGCAGCTGAAGTTTTTCAGAATACTATCAGGGGCGTGCTAGCTGGTCTTGAAGGGGTCATCAATGTCAGTGATGACATCATAGTGTATACCCCAACTATCACATGATATCTTGAAAGGCTGAAGGCAACGTTCAAATGATTACAGGAAAGTGGACTCACCTTACACCGTGAAAAGTGTGCTTTTCGCCAACAAGAAATTGCCTTCTTCGGGTACCGGTTCTCTGGACAGGGGGTCATGCCCGTTCCCGCAAAGGTTCTGGACATTCAATCAGGCCCAGCTCCAGCCAGCGTTACAGGTGTCTGCAACTTTCTGGGGATGGTCACCTACTGTAGCCGTTTTATTCAAAACTTGACCACCTCTTTGGGAACTGACCAAAGTAATGCAGTTTGGGGATGAGGCCTGCCCAGGAGGAAGCGTTCCAAGCAACAAAACAAGCCTTGTGAGCACAACCCAAGCTGGCTTACTTTGACCCTTTGGTTTTGCTTACTTTGACCCTCACCATGAATCAGAGTTATCCATGGACGCCAGCCCTACTGGATATACTCTTGCAAAACAGGGCGATGGTGAATGGGCCCCGGTAGCATACGCTAGTCATGCTCTAACAGATACAGAACAGCTCTACTCTCATATCGAGAAGGAAGTTGTTGCGGTCTACTGGGGGTATCGCCATTTTCACCTTTACCTTTATGGCAAACCATCTATAGTGCACATGGACCACAAACCGCTGATACCTCTGTTCACAGGATCCTCGTCAAAACCAACTCCTAGGATCAAAAATTGGATCCTTCAGTTACAAGAATACCGCTTCACCATAGTGTATTGTCCAGGGTCTCAGAACCCAGCTGACTATCTCTCGAGGCATGCAAGGTCAGCCACTGTCGGTGAAGAATCGGATGCTGAAGATGTGAAAGAGTAGATGTGGTTAGTGGTAGAGCAGTCAAGGCCGCTGCCAATCTCCCTGGATGACATTATAACCACTACACAGTCAGGCGACTGTCTTCAGTGAGCAATTTCAGCAGTGGTTTCTGGAAACTGGCACACCCTCATTCATAATGCCTCACATCGAACAGATGATACTCGTTTGACATTGTCATCGTTACATAACGTCCTGCATGAACTTGCTATTTCTCCTGAAGGATGTCTACTAAGAAGCCCTCGGCTGGTCATTCCGCGTGACTACAAAAACAGGTGGTCAATCTAGCCCACTCTGCACATCAGGGAGTGGTGAAGACAAAGTCCAGGCTCTGGTGAAAGGTCTGGTTCCCTGGTCTATATGACTGGGTGGAACGCACAGTGAGACAATGTTCAATGTGCCAAGCTGCTGGTCCGGCAGTTCTGCTAGCACCTCTTATCACTGAAACCATTCCCCACATTCCCTGATAGAGAGCGAGTGCTGATTTTGGTAGTCTGCCCGACGACCGACACATACTGATAATAATAGACAATTTTTCAAAATACCTGGAAGTCGAAATTCTAGAGTCAGCAACCACCGACCAGATCATACCCCAGGTGGAAAAATTCATGGCAACCGGTGGACTGTTAAAGGAACTCAGGACTGACAAAGGTTGCCCCTTTTCTAGTCAGGAGTTTGCATAGTACCTTGCTTCACAAGGCGTTCACCATCAAAAGATCACCCCTTGCTGGCCGCAAGCTATTGGTGAGGCAGAACGTTTCATGCAAATCTTAAATAAAGCCCTGAGAATTGCACTAGTCAATGGTCAGAACATGGACTGCTTGTTGTATACTTTCCTTTGTGAGTACCGTCTCACTCCACATACTACCACTGGAGTGTCCCCTAGCATGTTGTGCATGAATCGGATGGCAGGTGATACCATCCCCAGTGTGGTGGAAATTTTGACGATCAGAGAAAAGGCTGCAGAGGCCTTGCAGAAACGCAATGCATGAAATGACGGCACATCACAGAAGCAGCGGGCCAAGTGCGGCATTTTCAAGTTGGTGACTTGGTACTTGTCAAAAATCAACTCCCGGGACACAAATTTCTTTTGCCATTTGAAAGTGAGCCATGCAAAGTAAGTTCTGTGAAAGGAAGTATGATCACTGCCCAGAAGCAACATGAGACAATAACGAGGAATGTATCTTTTTTCAAACTGTATTCTGAGTCAGCAAATGTTTGCGGTGTGTCCCCTTTGGCTGATTCTGTGGGGGACGATGATATGACAAGTTTGCTTAATGGTAGTTGCTCCTCCCATTTGTCACCGCCGAGGGGTCTGGATGGTCACCACCAGTCAACTGACTCCTTGGAGTCCCCACGAAATCATCGGAGGGATACCAGCCGTGCATATCTGAGAGTGGGCAAAGGGGAAACAAATGAACCTGGTCCCAATCAGCAAGGCATGGGGAGATGTGACTTACATCCCAAACCAGTGCCATCCAAGAATCTGAAGGTTTTGTATGTTGATCTGAATATAGTCCTCCTCTATAGGTTCAATGTATTACTGCCTAGATAATGTCTTCCTGGTTATCTTTTCAGGTAATGAAGACGGTGTCTGTGATGATACAGTTTTGTACATGACGTTTGCAAATGTATCATTGCCATACCTGTTTTTCTATTTTTTGTTTGTTATTCCTATGTCCTATTTTATTTGGGTAAAGGAGGAATGTTGTGTTGGGACACAGAACGTCTCATCTCACAAAGGAGTGAGGGGAGAAAAAGTAAAGGAACCCGTCACAAATAACCCAAGTCACACATGACCCACATGACCCGAGGCCTGCACCTCGTGGTCATTTGATATACACCAGCATGTGTGGTGGCGTCCATTAATTCCAGATAAGCGCTGCGATTATACACACAGGCAGCGCTTATCAAACACAACAGTCTTCACCTTGCAGCGTGCACCCCCATACCCTCTATACAGTGGTTGAATACTAAAACAACCTGACCATACATAGTCGAAGACCATTACCATCTACCACACAGCGGAGTCACCATGAGGTGTAAACTCATGCAAAAGGGCACTCTTATTGGTGATGGTACATGCTAACAGCAACGTGTACACATGTGACAAATATATATTTTTTTCATTTTCATACAACAAAAGTCACACATGGACTAACACTACTGTATGATTCATAATCCGGTAGGGAAGATAGCACCGCTGAAGCCAGAGGTAAGATTGCATTTTGATGTACTGAAAGCAACTTTCTCAATGTATATTTTCAGTCTCTTCCAGAAAGCGATTTCCTGTGAGTAAATGTGACATACACAGCGAATGTCATTTTTTTGACATGCCAGACTGATTGGTGAGTCACAAAATGAGTTTCGAATTGCACAATATGTAGAATTAGTTGTTCTTGAGCATGGATCGATTATTTGGTGAAAACCAATGCAAACAACTTGCGTCCACACTACAGAGATGGTATTCACATAACTTGTCATGCATTTCCCATGATTATTTGCCCTCCCACCTAATGATCACAGAGATTGTGGAGGAAGGAGAGACATTTAATGCAAAATATTTTGCCATTTTAAGAGAAAAGGAAAGGAAAGCTATTTTGAAAATGTTTAGCACTTCCTAACCATCCTCCACATATAGTATCTCCTAAGTGGAAAGTACACACAAATATAGGGAGAGATAGAAAGATGCATCATCTGAAATGAGAACACCATACATCTGCTTAGATTCTGGTAGTTAAAGGTAACCTATTTAAATGCAACCAGTGTGAAGCTCATCAAATCATAGGTATAAGCCAAACATCAAGATACTTGTCACTGCCTTCTTGATTTAGACCCTCAGTTTCAATGTTTGAGAAGAATGTGATTGTGGTTGTACATGTCTGTGAAAGGAGGATTCGTATGTTAGAAATGAGCCTATGCACAATATTGAGAACTCAAACTGGACACCTACCACAAGGAAGGATCCCAAAAAGGGGACAGAGGCAAACTTACCTGTTCAAACTTCCAGAGTTGGGCAGCCACGTCCACGAGGTCGTTTTAGGTTTTGCCTGCACAGCGCTTGCACTGTGCTTGTGAAATCTCTTGTAAAATGTTTTTAAAAAAGCTTAAAACGGGCTTAGATCCTGCCTATTACTTACCATTGGTTGGCTCCCACGCCACTCATGTTTCCTTGATACTTATTGGCCAAAGCCTCCTCCTTCCCTAGTCTTCACCATGGGGCTTTGTGTGTGTCCCTACCGTATAGCATAGACCAAACACAGCTTCCTGTATGAGGCCAGTGGCCTTCCACTAGCCACAGACTTCTGCAGGTACTCTTTGTTTCACTTTTTAACATGCACTCTTGTAGAGTCTCCCTCTCCCTGGCCTCCTCCTGCTGTTACAGCTACCTCATGTGGCTTTCACCCACCCTCCTCCCGCTGTTGTGGTTCCCCATCGCCCCTGTCATCCTCCCATTGTCCGTAGTTTGTTTAAGCACTCTCCTGCCCTCCTCCCTCCGCCTGTGGTTTGTTATCTCATCGCTGTCATTCTTCCGCTGTCCGTGATTTGTTTACCCACCCCTCTGGCCTCCTTCCGCTGTCTTCAGTTTATTTACCCATCTCCTCTCAGTGTTAGTACTATGTTTCTCTTATCCTACCCCCACCCTCCTCCTGCTGTCTGTAGTTTCTTTACCCACCCCTGCCCTCCTCCTGCTGTCTTTTTATTACCCTCCCACTCTCTACCCCCGCTCTCCTCCCTCTTGTTGCTTGCCCCCTAACTGTCTACACTGTTTTTTTTTTTTTTTTTTTTTAATGTTGCAGAGCAAGGCAGTCTGCAGTGTAACATGGCTTAATGGAAAAAAAACAATATGATTTAAAGCCATGTTGCACTGCAGCTCATGCTGCTGCGCAACATGTAAATAATAAATTGGCAAAGCCAATACATCTCGCATAGGCAAAACATATTGGTTTTACCAATGCTTGTTTAGGGTCGAGCCTACCAAACACCTGCAACCTGCTGTCACCTTACCAAGAATGTGCAGTGGGTTTAAGGCCCACCCATTGCTTATAATTGGCTAGCTTTATTGTCAAACTCATTTGCTTGTTTTTTTATTCAATGGTTTGCCCTGTTCATCTTGTGTTTGCCCTCCTTAGGAGCATATTGTCTTTACTTGTGTTTCTCCGCTGCTCACTTTTAGGGAACTACTTTTTTCTTTTTGCTTAACCACTCCATGATAGTGCATGTGTTTTCTAGCTACCTTCCTTATGTGCTTCTCTCCACCTGCACTCTTTGCTGCTCGCTTTCATCTGTAAGCTTCTCCTCCTACGCTCCGTGCTGCTCCCTTGTGTGCTTCTCCATTCACCCCACTTTTGTTCTCTCCTTCATGTGTCTCTCACCCCACCCTCCTTAATGTTCCCTCCCTGTGTGCTTTTCCCTTCCTCTCCTTCACCCCCTATCCAGACCTTCTCCTCCGCTGCCCCCAGCCCGAATTTTTTTGGTGGCCAGGCATCAAATTAAGGCCAGTTGTTCTGCTTTCTAAATAAAAGCACTTTCTTGCCACTTCATTATGATGCATTTTTTTACTTTTCAGATCCATCTTGGATCCGTAAATAAAAAAACAAAACTTTACTGGCGTTACCCACATACGTCTTGACGCATACCTGTGCCTGCACCAGCAAAATGATGCTGCTGTCCGCTGCCGCCTTCTTAAGCGATTCATGAGAGTGCATGTTTTTCCACCCCCCTGCTTTGTGTGCTTCTCTCCCCCTACACTTTTTACTGCTAATTTTCATCAGCGTGCTCCTCCCCCACACTCTGGGGCATATTCTCAGGGACTCATCGCCGAGTTAGCGGCACTTTATCGCAGCCAAAGTGGTGATAGATTTATCGCCCTATTCACAAGCAGGTGCTAACAGCCGATATCGCCAGTTTTCCTGCGATAGCAGCCGCAAAAAACATCGCCATGGATGACACCGGCAACTAACGCTAATGAGATGCAGAGTAGGCGTTCCTGTGCAAAAAGCCGCAATAACACCACTTCGCAATATTCTCTACGACCAGCCAGATCGGCGATAAGATCCCAAAACAGGCGATAAGGCGTGTTAGCAGCAGGGATTTAACACCTGCTCTTACCTGGTGTTAAGTCGGGCGACAACCTGCACCACAAAAGGGAGCCCAGACCAGAGCCACACCTGAAGAACAACAGATGCCATGGAGCTACTGATCATGCAGTTCGGAGCCCCAAGAGGGCCACAACACCCACCGCCACCCCCCCAGGACCACCCCCCGGGGCCCTACCCCGGAAAAAGATATTTAACATCAACTTTACGAAATCAGGAACAAAACAACTCGTCTGATGTCGCACAAGTACAACAATTAACATTCATGTGTGGTCAGAAAAAGGAGAATCATTTATTCATCTTTGAATTTCCAAACAAATTATTTTATTCAAATTTAACTCAAAACAACTATTCGGAAGAGCCATGGCGGGTCTTCTCTGGACAATCTGTAAGACACAGCCTGCAAGACAAAATTCAAGATAAGAAGGTGTGTCATGCGCTCATCAAAGGACAGAGAGAGAGAGAAAGAGAGAGAGAAAGAAAGGGAGAGAGAGAGAGAGTGAAAGAGAGGGAGAGAGAGAAAGAGAGAGAAAGGGAGAGAGGGAGAAGGAGAGAGAGAGAGAGAAACAGAGGAAGAGAGAGAGAGAGACAGTGAAAGGAAGAGAGGGAGAAGGAGAGAGAGAGTAACAGAGGAAGAGAGAGAGACAGTGAAAGGAAGAGAGGGAGAGGGAGAGAGTGTGCCGACACTGCAGACCCAGGCCTCACTGCTCACCTGCTGCCACCGGTGTATCTTCAACCACGTGCCGGTATACACTGCAGTCCACCAGGTCCCTCATCTGAAACAGAGTCCAGATGTATGAATGGCAGAGTTCATATCATTGCACACGCCATCATCGCTTGGCTGCCCCTGCGCACACAGGCTGCTGCACCCCAGCCCCTCCCGTCGCCCAGCGGTGTTTGCCCGCCCCTGCGCACCCAGGCCTCACTGCTCACCTTCCGCCACCAGCATGTCTCCACGAGGGCCCACCACGTGCCGGTGCAGGCTCCAAGCCCGGGGCCCGTGACCTTGGCAGCCTCCACATCATGCAGCCACGCCCCGCGGGCCACCAGGTCACACACGTGATTCTGGGTCTTGATTTCGTAATGGCAGAGATTATATCAGTGCACACGGCATCATCGCAGGCTGCACACCCGCTCAGCTCTATAGGTGCCACTAACTCTGTGAACCGCGAGGCAATACCACGTGCCGGTAGGCTCGCGCTGCCCGCTGGCTCAGGCATACACTTCGGTCCAGCAGGGCTCACACAAATCCTTACCAGTCTGGACCGCCAGGACGGCGCATCATCGCAGGCGGCACACCCGCTCAGCACTTAAGGTGCCCCTACCTCAGTGCACCGAAAGTCACCGTCCTGTGGCGGTAGGCCCGTGCTGGCCACAGTGTATCCGATGCCACCAACTCTGTGCAACGCAAGTCATGGACCCTTTATGATTGTGTCTCGTGACATGCCAGGCGGACGCAGCCATGTCACCTCCGGCAGTGGGGAAGAACTGGGACACGTCGTCCCCCCCTTTATACGTAAGCCGAGTGGGCTGGGTCGGCGTACGCCAGGCCAGCGTAGGGGTGTGAATAATTATCCCTGGGCTCTGGGCGTGGTTCATTTCTGGGCTGGACTGGAAACCAACTGATGCGTGTGTCTCTGTTGCAGTGTCTGCGCCACATGGCCCGCAATCGACGATGTTGCAATGTTGCATGCACCCGGAGGGCGGCCGCGCACAAAGGGATTGCACAAGGAGCACAAGGCTGCTCGGGCTCTTGGCTCATGCATGCCAACTGTTGTGTGTGTATCGCTATTGGTGCACCATAAGCCTAAGGCCTAGCCTCAATTGCAGCGCAAAAGCCACATCACATTCCCAGAATGCAAGCAGTAGTCAGACTAACATTAGGGATGAAAGCTCCTTTGTCTCAATACATAAGGCGGAAGGACATCTGCACCTCCGACCTTGGTCTTGCATGCGGCAGGCACCCCCTGAGAGAGAGATACCATAGCAGATGATGATGACTCCCACACTACGCACAGCGCTAATGAAAGACCAACGTATCCACACCCCACACACAGAAGTTCTTGCTCGAGGTACTCTTGCATGGAATGCCCTTGACACTTACGTACACAACAACCCATACGTCCAAACGTTGCACACACATATGACTCATTGCTCCGAGCTGTGGCATATCATCCACATAACTGCTGCAGGTCAGAAGAGTGCTGGTTCTACGAGAGCCACCAACGCAATGGCAGAACATCCCGGGCGCATGCACAACGCCTGTCACGTGGAACTGTACCGTGACCGAATGCTGCCTGTTAGTGTCTGATGCATTGGTCTGCATGTTGTGGCCCTTGTCTTGCCCGTACTGACACGCACATGCTAATAAAGTCTACGCAACTTCACTAGTGTTCAACTGTGATGAGTGTTGATTAGAATGACAAATCGTGTGCCTCAATGAGCATTGTCCGTACACAGGGAGGGACTGACTGACGCATTTCACTTAGGGGTGAGTCCCTATTGCCAGCTCCACCTCTGTGAGCCAGACATAGTGGTTGGGATAGTTGCTGATAGACCTGTGCTCTTACGTGTCTTCAGCAATGTGAGTATGGTGTCCATATTCTTGCCATGTGGATGAATGTGATCCATCAGTACAGGCTGTGTCCACCCAGTTGAGTGTGAGTAGGTATGCGAAGAGATGTTCTGTTGTCAAATGTGATGGTGGACACTACTTTAGGCCTGCCAACGACTTTGACATTTCATACCCAGCCCTACTGGGTATGAAAGTTGAGAAATTGCGCGATTGTTGTTTCAGAGCAATGAGGCCACAGCTAGTGCACACATTCCCAGTCATCTCACTTCCGATGTGTGTCACGGTCAAACATGCGCATTGCTTTAATTTCCCATGGTGTACCTTTTTGGGCAATCAATGTCCTTACATTCATCCATACTTTCATACTTGATCGATTATGGACATGACACATCTGTGTGAATTTGAATGATTTATTCACATTCGGTGGAGTGTCGGAGCTGGAGCAGTACATGGCCATGCAAACCCCTCATTACATTGTAGCCCAGTGGAGGGCCAGCCAGAGTCATTTAGGGATTGACAAGTACATCGGAAGAGGAAGAGTACAGTCCGCAGTCTGATTGCTGTGTCATTGGTAAGCAAACAAAATATGGCAGTACATGTCGAGGTCCAAGGTGAGTGTCGCAGAGTGTTTCGGGGGACAGTGGGAGGTGTTGTTACAGGGCATGATGCAGAGGGCAGAACCAAGCAGAAACAGGCAATATGGAGGAGATAAATGCTACAGACTCATTTTTAACATCAAGTCAGTATCAGCTACATGATGATAAAGACAACCCCCAGGCCATAGACTCAGACGCCACCAAAGTTCAACCAGAGTGTTTCCTTGAATTTCGGGGCACCGAGTTAGTGGCACCAGAGCTGAAGGAGGATGCAGTCTGCGATGAGGCCTGTACAATGGTATAAACTCTGCCATAAAAAAATCAAGACTCAGTTCCAAATGTGTGACCTACTTGACCATAGTGTAGGCTGGAGGCAGCGGTCAGCAGGGGCCCACAGCCACGTGTCGTTGGCTTGCGATGCACAGAGTTAGTGGCACCAGAGCAGTTGTTGGTAGTGTTCGATCACCTCCATAACGATGATCCTTTTTTCCTCCGGACTGAACCGCATCTTCCTCTTACTCCTCTCCTTGCGTACAATGATATGACTCGGCCATTGAGTAATCAAGACTCAGTTCCAAATGTGTGACCTACTTCACCGCAGTGTAGGCCGTAGGCAGTAGTCAGCAAGGGCCCACAGACACGTGTCGTTGGCTTGCGATGCACAGAGTTGGTGGCACCAGATCGAAGGGGGTACAGTGATATAAATGCTGCCATTAACATATGTACTCGGCCATCATGAAATCAAGACTCAGTTCCAAATGTGTGACCTACTGGGCCGCAGTGTAGGCCGGAGGCAGCGGTGGAGTACGTCAATGAGAAAGGAGTGCTGTGGGCCTGTGTCGCGGAGGCCGTGATGGTCAGAGGAGGCTGCCAAGGTCGCGGGCCTCAGGCTTGGAGCTTGCACCGGCACGTGGTGGGGCCTCTTTGACACACGCTGGTGTCGGCAGGTGAGCAGTGAGGCCTGGTTGCGCAGGTGTGGCCAAGACGGGTCTGGGGACCAGCGGCCTGGGGTGCAGCAGGCACACAAGATCGCAGGCACCGCCACTCACGGAGTCGGCCTCGTGGCGGGCTGAGAGGTGCCGCCCTGGCAGACACGTTGGCCATTCCGGAAGAGAACCACGCCCGGAGCAACAGGCTTTTTATTCACACCCCTACGCTGGCCTGGCGTATGCCGGGCCAGCCCACTCCACTCACGCTTACAGGGGGGGACGTAACAAGCTACATTTCCGCGCTCTTCCCCACTGCCTGGGGTAACATGGTTGCGTCCACTTTCCACTAAACTCCAAACACCAGCAGTATATGTCGACATGGACATGTCTGTGGTCTGTATACTGCAGTCTGGCCAGCATATCCACGCCACACTTGGCATTGTGTACATTCTCATTCATGGGTCACTTGCCTCCTTCGCACATACTTGGTTCCCACCTCTCCCCACATTCTGCTATTGTGTGGCTGAGGTGCCATGCCGTTGATGGCTTGTGTACATGGCTAGCCCAGGTTACCACAGTAAGTTGTGCTGTCGTGTCTGGTAGGTGGGCATGTTGTTTGGCATGTTGTATGTGAGTTTGTAACGTGTGCATTCCCAGAGTCGTGAGTTGCATGACTGTGGAGTTGAGGTGTGTGGTGTGTTCATTTGGTACTTACCAACGAGCAATGCATTCCCATAGGTGCCAGCCTCAAAGCGCTGGTTGATGATGGACCGTCGGAAGATGAAGGAATCATGCACACTGCCTGGGTAGTTGGCGACGACATTGGTGAAGAGTCCCAGGTGGTCCACTATTGCCTGCACATTGATGGAATGCGTGTGCTTCCTGTTGCGGTAATTGTGTGCCGTGGTGGCAGGGGGCACGAGGAGTACATGTGTGCAGTCGATTGCCCCCAACACGTGCGGGAAGCCAGCTATGGCGTAGAAGCCTTGCTTGGTCTCCAGCTGTTCCTGCGCAGTGTGTGGGAAGTAAAGGTGCTGGGGTACCAAGCTGATGATGGCATCCAAGACAGGTGTGAGAAACTTGCATAGGGCTGGCTGTGAGACTCCTCCGACTCTGGCAGTTGTTGGTTGGAAGGTACCAGAGGCCAACAGGTGCAGCACAGCCAGCAGCTTTGTCTGCGGAGGGATGTTAGTTGTCCGCTGTGTTGGTACCGTCAGCCTGTGGGCAATGATGGTCAGGATGCGGAGGATGGTTGTCCTTTTGAGCCTGTAGTGGGCAATGACATCCTCTGGTGTTAAGTCTGTGAGGCTGGTGCGTTTTCTGAAGGTCCGCTGACTTTGTCTGCGCTGCCTCTGTGGTAGTCCGGGGGGGGCGGGAGGGGTCCGGGGGGGGGAGTGGGCCTGGGTGTGGTGGCGGTGGGTGTTGTGGCCCTCTTGGGGCTCCGAGCTGCATGATCAGTAGCTCCATGGCATCTGTTGTTCTTCAGGTGTGGCTCTGGTTTGGGCTCCCTTTTATGGTGCAGGTTGTCATCCAACTTAACACCAGGTAAGAGCAGGTGTTAAATCCCTGCTGCTAATGCGCCTTATCGCCTGTTTTGTGATCTTATCGCAGATCTGGCTGGTCGTTGGGAATATTGCGAAGTGGTGTTGTCGCGGGTTTTTGCACGGGAACGCCTACTCTGCATCTCATTAGCGTTAGTTGCCGGTGTCATCCGTGGCGATGTTTTTTGCGGCTGCTATCGCAGGAAAACTGGCGATATCGGCTGTTAGCACCAGCTTGTGAATAGGGCGATAAATCTATCGCCACTTTGGCTGCGATAAAGTGCAGCTAACTCGGCGATAAGTCCTTGAGAATATGCCCCAATGTGTATTTGTGCAACACCTCAAACAGTAAAACAGTTAACACACCACACAAAAAGATACCACACCTGTTTAAGAAAATAAAGCTTAATTTAATGAACAAAACAAGACCAAAACGACAAAGATCCAATAAGTAGAACCGGAGTTATGCATTTTAAAAGAATAAACTGAAATGCAGTGCTTAACAGCATAAAGCTCTAACCGGGGTTATCTGGTCGTGCTAGACCAGGTCAAATTCAAAAGTTCAGGCCGAGCGAGGGTCGGACACAGGGACCAGCCTTGGCCAGCTGCAAATTACCTTAATGCATCATTGCCGAAGGCGAGATGCAGGGTGCAGGCGTGGCGTTGTGTCGTCGTTGAAGACGAGATGCGAGTTGCAGGTAAGGCGATGTGTCATTTGTGATTTACCAAGGAAGACGGTGCGATGGTTCCGAGCCGTGCAACGGCAAAGATATATCGAGAATGGAGTCTATCCGCCGCGCAGTCATCGATAGTCGGAGTCGATCCTTGCAATGGCGGTGATGCCTCTGGAGTGGAGGAGATGCCCAGATTTCGAGTCCTTTGCATCGATGGCAATGCATGGATTCTGCTGGAGCAGCACTTCAAACCCACATCCAAGGTGCCAGGACTGGGTTGGTACCACTTTTCAGGGCAGACTTACAGATGGCAGAATCTAGGTGTTGTAGCAGGTGTGTTGGAAGTCTTTCATTTCCCTGAGACTTCAATCAGGAGGCATGCCAGCAAGCCCTTGAACTCACTCTGGTTCAGGGTCCAAGTGTTGTGGGTCCAGTCCTTCTCACCCAGGCAAGGCGAGCGCAGGTCAGCACAGCAAGAAAGCAGTTCCCCCAGAGAAGCAGTCCAGCCAAGTGGCACTCCTTCTACAACACAGTTGTCCTTCTTTCTGGCAGAGTGACCACAGATCCAGAAGCATACTGAAGTGGTGGTGTCTGAGCTCCAATACTTATACCCAATTGGGCCTTTGAAGTGGGTGAGAGTTCAAAGAGAAGCCTTTGAAGTGCACAGAGTCCCTGCCCTGCCTGGCCTGGCTCCAGACTCACTAAAGAGGGGTATGCCGCCCTTTGTGGGTGCTGTGTCCAGCTCCTCCCTCCCATCCTGCCCAGGATGGTCTATCAGGCTGTGGATGGCCCATCAAGTCACACCTAAGATCCATTTGTGTGGCTGTCTAGAGGGAATGCACAAAGCCCAGCTGTCACCAACCCCAGTCGTGTATTCAGAGACAAGCAGCAGGAACCAACTGGCTAAAGTAAGAAAATGCCAACTTTATACTTTTTCATGTGTTACATAAGGACTGGTACCTTCTAAAGATTAGGAGGATTATGGCAATATGATTGGTGTCTATGTTTTGTATATGTTTATGAAAATGTTTTTCTGAATTCTTTTCATGTGTTATTGTGATATGTATGTAGTCCATGTTTTTCACAAATTTGTCACACTGAAAACTTGTGTCTCTTTCTGTGACATAATTAGAGGTTTTTCCAAATCATACAAAGAACTTTGAAATCAATGTGAAATAAATCACGTGTACTTTTAATTGAATGTCTTAGTACAGATTAATGATTGTTTAAACAACCTATCTGGTCGCTTGTTTGTTATAGATATAAAGAGTGGTCCAGGCCAGGTAGTGAAAGGACCCAAGCCTTTTTTGGTTTAACTTTATACAAGTGGCATTTTCAGCATTACAATGTAAAATCCGACTTCACCATGAGTTGCGATTTTAAATTGTGATTCCAGAGTCACCAAACATTTGGGTCCAATTGCTTCACAATTGGAAATCACATTTATCAAATGTGATAAGGTAATCCCAATGTTCTCTTATAGGAGAACTAGGCCTTGTAATAGTGAAAAAAAAATTTAAGAGTTTTGCACTACTAGGAGATTAAAAGTACATGTTCTACTTTTTAAATGCACTGCACCCTGCCCTTGGGCTGTTCAGGGCCTACCTTAGGGGTGACTTATATGCATTAAAAAGGAAGGTTTGAGCCTGGCAAACGGGTTAACTTGCCAGGTCGTCATGGCAGTTTTAAACTGCACACTCAGGCTCTGCAGTGGCAGGCTTGAGACCTGTTTACAGGGCTACTAAAGTGGGTGGCACAATCAGTGCTGCAGGCCCACTAGTAGCATTTAATTTACAGGCCCTGGGCACATGTAGTGCACTTTACTAGGGATGTATAAGTAAATTAAATATGCCAGTTGTGGTTAAGCCAATGTTGTCATGTTTTATGTTTTAAGCAGAGAGCACATGCACTTTAGCACTGGTTAGCAATGGTAAAGTGCCCAAAGTCTTGAAGCCAGCAAAAACGAATTCAGCAAAAACAGGAGGTCTGAAAGCAAAAAGTCAGGGGAAACCAGGCCAAGGATGCCAGATCTAACACGGTCATTCTTCTGCAATTTAAAATGAAATTCTTCTATTATGTGTCGCCCAAGTGTGTGGTGTCAGGGCCATAGAACTTGCCCTTTTAAGTGGGAAACGCTAGGGAGGGAGAATTAGGGTGATCGCTGAGAGAGTTGGGGTCCACGTAAACATCCCTACTCATCCAGATGGTCTTTTTAGCTGCTTGATAGGTAAAAGAGAAGAAACAATCACAACTAAGTTTTTAGCAAATTTTTAATATACATTCATAGAAAGATTGATATAAATTAACCTTAGCATTATCATATAGAAATACAGAATGAACAATATGAGTCCAAATCTCCTAAAGAGATTTACCCTATATAACAAAAAGCCGACAACTAGTTCAATAACGACAATGCAAGTAATCAGAAAAAAGAATTGAGCATTTAATTGCATTAAATGATTCTCAAAGGTAAGCATTAGCATGCTATCTCTCCCTACTTTGCCTTAAAAGGGGCAACCCTAGATTAAGAAGCATTAGGTAAGGATGGGGAATAGAAAGGTGTCAGCTGTCAGAGTCTTCATTAGAAAACTCCAGCTAAGGATCAATTAGCATGAAGCCACTCAAAGCAGAAGCAGAGGGCTGTACCTCATGAAATCCTAAGATGTCTCTCTGACCCTCACTACTTTACAGCATAATATATCAGTTGCACTCAAGGTAGGTCATGTGCTCCTCCAGTAACTTTCCATGATTCCAGCACAAATTGGTTACTGGCACCACCTTTCCCATATCGGTACGTAGCTACTTCATTCGTCCTTGCCCATTCTTCTCCTCCTCCATGAGAACTCGCCTCCTTACTCGTTACTGAGATTTTCCTTGCCAAGATCTATCTTCTCATACCTTCTCATACCTTGATATCTAACTACATCAAAACCAATTCTCTTTTCTAGCTTATAAGGCCTTGTCCGAATCTGCAGTGAAAACAAAAATACAAGCAAATAGACTCTACGTTGAAGGTTAAATATGAATTACATGTTAGACCATAAATGTGAGCTTGTACTGAAATGTTTTTCGAGGGCCAAAACTTATGTCAATTTAATAGTGCACAGGGTTACAAATATGTGCACACTTCTACACATATAGCAAATGCAATTTCTTAATGCATGAATAAATTGCAAAGAATTATGAAAATGTCTTTTCAAATACATCAACATAAATATAATTTCTTGTTATACGTATAATTGCTCAAACATTAGTCTACACATACACTTTATTTCATTAGCTTCACAATTAGACACATCTAAACAATAACATCTCCTAAAGTAAGTGTTACAAAAGACCTTTCTTAGTCACATTTCTATGTACACGATTTATAAGTCTCATTATGTTTTCATGTGGAGTACTTTAAATATGCAATACCTCATCCTTTATCAGTAACGTTAATCACACAGAACATATTAGAGTGCTAACTACACATGATTATGATGCACTCCTACAGTATCTTAGGATGGGGTCAATATTAAACTGTTCGAATCCCCCCTCTGATGGGGTATCAAGCCACCACATAATCTCTTAATCTATATTTTGATTTTATCAGGTGAACCAATCTAAACCCTTGTTGTAGCATTTGCCTTTCATCTGAATTCCTCCAAACATTTCATTTCATTGTAATGATCAACTTTATTTACATATGTATGTACAATCTTCATGAGGCTTCCCTAGCCCTACTCTGTGTTCTTCTAGATGGCAACCCTAATTTGTATTCTTCTTCCACTCAGGCCTAGGTAATCTTCTTAAGTAACTCAACAAAGTTCATTCAACATCTCCGCTGATAAAAGGACCACGTTCATTAATGAGCATTTCTAAAATCATTATTTTCAGTCCATCAACAAGCACAGGAAATTCCCCTGAATCCAGATAGGGAAATTCAGCTTCATTCAGTACTAGGTGTCTCAAAGCACTCAGTCTTATCGGGTAAGGCAGTTCAAAGGTAAGAAGAAAGTTCAGATCAAGTTCCGAACGCTTCAGATGAATCTCCACTATTATTCCAGAATCTCCAAAATTCACTCTCGCTAGCATCCATAGCAAGATAGGTCCACTCAGTACAGGAATATCTCCGACAAGGCACCCTCGATCTCTCAGACCTTCTCAGATCAGGCCCTTCACTTTCACCTTCACTCAGCTCAGATTCTCCAGAAGTTCCAGCTATGGGTAAAAGTGTTCTTTCAGAAGACAGCTTCAGTCTTCTCCTTGCTTGACTTCCTGGCCAGCCTTCTTCCACCACCACTCGTGGTCCCACAGCACTAGTTCTTTTGTTGGGGTCGGGATCTGACTCATGCACTACCACTATATCAGTTTTCTCTGAGTCACCTTCAGCTTCTGACTCATCGGGACCCCCCTCATATTGTTCTAGTGCTCTCTCAGGCTCTATCTGGTCCCCTACATCTTGGCTGACCTCTTCCCATGGCCTCTCAACCACTGCTGGTGTCTCTTCTGGGAGAGGAGCTGTTACTTCGTCAAGGGGACATGGGACCCTACGAGTGTTGGATGCGTGCACCCAAGTAGGAAGGCCACCACACTTCACAGCAGTCGTAGTAACCAAGATCTACTGGTACGGACCACACGAACTGGGCTCTAGAAAGTTCTTTCTTACATACTTTTTCACAATGACCCAGTCTCCGGGACTAAGGTCTTGATACTGCTCCTGATGTGGCAAGGCTGTAGCCGCTTCAACCTGGTGAGATATAGAATGAACCACGTCAGCCAATCCTTTACAGTAGTCAAGCACCAAAACATCTGTGATGTTTACAAGCATATTCTCAGACACAGCAGGCAATCTCATGATGATCTCATGGGGTGACAATCCTGTCCTTTGATCAGGCACACCGCGAAGACTCATCAGCACAAGAAGCAAAGCATCAGACAATTTCAGAGACGTCGAAGCACACACTTTAGCCAGCCTGGATTTCAGAGTCCCATTGATCTGTTCCATGATGCCTGAGGCTTCTGGCCGACAACTGCAATGCAATCTCTGCTCCACCTGCAATGCTGCACATAGCATTCTCAGAACCTCAATATTAAAATGGGTTCCTCAGTTTGATTATAAAGAGGTTGGCAATCCGAATCTTGGAAAGAGTTCCCTCAAAAACAGCTTAGCTACCGTGAGGCTATCACATCTCCTAGTCGGATAGGCTTCCCCCCAATGTGAGAAAATGCACACCACCACTAAGATGTACCTCAATCTACTGCACACTAGCATCTCAACAAAATCCAACTGCATCCTGTTAAAAGGACCTCCAGCTCTGCCTATGTGACTCAATGTAACAACAATCCTTTTCCCCATATTAATTTGTTGACATGTCACACATCTATTACACAATACCTCAGCCATCATTTGAAACTTTGGATTAAACCAGACTTGCCTAAACAATCTCATCATGGCATCTCTTCCTACATGCGTTGACGCATAATAGTGCCTCGTCATCGGTGAAAACAAACTATTAAGCAATACTGGTCTCCCATCTCCTGAAACTAAAATGTCATCATCTTGTTTCATACATCCTGCTCTAATCCAACTGTGCTGTTCTTCCACAGTAACGTCATCTAGCAGTCTCTTCACTTCGCCCCATGTATCAGCAATGGTCATCAAAAGGTTGAAATTGGTTTCATCTGCTCCCTCATTTGTATATTCACCATTGAAAGAGCAAACATTTAGGGCACAATAACGTGCAACCTCAACTGCATAACAATTTCCAACTGTAAAAAAATTGTTTCCCTTACAATGGACAGAACATTTGACAACTGAATTCTGCTAACGCATTTGTAAAGCTTCTTACAGTTTGCTCACGTTATCTCCATTGCGGATGGGGACCCTGATGAGGTCATGAATCCCTGTTGAGACCATAACTGTCCAATGTCATGAAGAACACCAAAGCCATACTGGCTATCGGTGAATATTGTCACCCTCATCTGGTCTGAAACACAGCATGCTCATGTAAGAGCAATCAATTAGCCCACCTGCGCGGAGAATTCTCCTTGAAGCCAGGCATCCTTCACCACTCCAGTGACAGCATAGCCAGCATAGGCAGCCCTCAGATTTCCCTCATTGTCTCTTAGACAGGAGCCATCCACAAACAGGGTGTAATCAGACTCGGGTAATGGCTCATCCATGATATCAGGACATGGCTTGGTGCACAGTTCAGTGGCATCGCGACAGACAGGTTCTACTTCGATCTCATCCGCATCACAATCAGGTAATGGAAGTAAAGTAGCAGGGTTCAGGACTGAACATCTATTCAGGGTTACGTTCTCAGCAGCCAAGATAGTCTGCTCATACCTAGTGAACCTACTGTTTGTCAAGTGCTGAATACATGTTCTGGTCAACAATATTTCAACAGAGTGTGGCACATGAACAGTCAAAGGGTGACCTATTAAGATGCTCTCGCATCTTTCTATGCTGACACCTGTTGCCGCAATGGATTTGAGACATTCCGGCAACGCTGACGCTACTGGATCTAACTTAGCTGAGAAGTAGGCAACTTCTCTACGGGTGCCTTCATGGTTCTGAGTCAACACTAAGAGAGCACAGCCTTCACTTTCACTGTATAAAGCAAAAAGGCTTTGTTGTAGTCAGGCATTCCCAGTGCCGGAGTATGACAGAGACTCTCTCTCAACTCCAGGAATGCATTCAAGCAATCATTGTCCCAGGGCACCAGATCAGACACATCCTTGTGTGTCAACCTCTGCAGAGGTGTAGCCACTAGGGAAAAGTTGGGTATCCACTGGCGACAGTAGCCCACCATTCCCAGAAACATCCTGGCTTCCGACTGCGTGCGAGGCGGATTCATTTGCATGATCGCCGATATTCTTTCTCGTGACACCTTTTTCCCGCACCTTTTACAATGTGATGTCCTAAGTATAGGACTTCCGTCATGCACTACTGCAACTGACTTAAGGACACTTTATGTCCATTCTCAGCCATATGGTTCAACAAGGCAATTGTATCAGTTTTACATGCTTTTTGAGTGTTTGATGCAACCAAGAGGTTGTTGATGTATTGAACTAGAGCAGAATTACAGGGCCTGAACAAAGACTCCAGATTCTTCTTCAAGATCTGGTTGAAAATGGAAGGACCCTCCTTATACCCTTGTGGGACACGGCAACATGTTAAAACACAATTCCCCAACACAAATGGCTATCTTTGTGCAGGGGAAAGGAGAAAAAGGCCTGGCAAAGATCAATGAACCATTCAGCCTCACATGGAATCTGAAACAATATCACAGATGGATTCTGTACCATGGAAAAACAAGGAACCACTATGTCGTTAATTTTATGGAGATCCTGGACTATGCCTTACTTACCGCTCTGCTTCTGCAAGCCCATAATGGGTGAGTAACATGAACTCCCCAGGATCTCTTTTAGAATACCTTGCTCAATCATAGTCTCGATCGAGTTCTCAGTTATTCAGCTTTTCGCTTAACTTGGATACGGACTGGCTCAACTCCTCTGATGAGTCCAATGTCCTTTCCCGAGAAGTCCCAAACTAGTTCTCTCACTGTATCTCTGAGATCCAACGGTAATTCTTCTACCGTCAACATAGGGAACAATGAGACGTGCAAATTCTGATGACAGCTTGAAGGCAATGTCCTCATCATTCGTCTGAAGCTCAATACCCTTTGGTGTGCAATAGATCACGTCCTAACAGACACACAGGACTAGAATTACATACCACAAATTGATGACTATCTTCAAATGTCCCTATCTTCACAGACACTTCTTCAGTAAGGGGGTTTGACAGTCTTTTATTTGCAACTCCTACAACTTGGAATTTGTTTCCCTAGAGGGGTAGGTTTGGAACCTCTGCTGTTCTCATAGTAGAGTGAGTAGCACCAGTGTCAATCAAGAAAGTGACATTGTGGCCGTTAACATCAGCATTAACGTATGGTACACTCTGGTCTACCTCTAAGACTGCGCCAAGTGTACAGTGTTCCTCCCCACTCAAGCACCATCATAAGGATTGATATGAACCATACCCATTAGGAGTCTCAAACATGGTGAACTGTTGGAATGGATTGCGACCATGGGACATATTCTGATTCCCACTCATATCCATGTTCTGGTGAAATCGAATGCTATTTATAGCTTGATGTGGCATCAGGGGTTGGGTCACTTGTATTACGGGACCTTGGGGACCAACTGAATTCTGAGATATCGGTCTGGGTGCATTCTGAGGTTGCATAACATTACCTTGTGATTGATTAAACGCTCCATTCTGCTCCTGATTTGCAGGATTAAGCTGACATTCATGCTTCCAATGTCCCAAATTATTGCAATAGTGACATGGATTAGATCACTTTAATGTGGCAACATCAACTCCAGTCTTTGGGTCTATAGCAGCACCTATTTCTCTTCTCTGCCCCTGAAATCCACCAACTTGTTGCACTGGAGACCCTGACTGGTAGACTCCCTGCATAGGGACAGTATTCCCTATTTAAGGCTGAATTTGACCTCCTCTTTGAGCAGCCTTCATCTGTGCTACCATCAACTATTCTTTCAACTTCTTGTACTTCATCTCAATCTCATCACAACAATATTTAGCATAACGCAGAGTTTCATCGACTGCCAACAAATCAAATGTTGTGAAATCATCATACTAATTTCAGGTCTTTACCCAGTCATAAACCTGGACACAAACTGTCCCATATCCTGGGGTTTCAAGGGTGTCCATCTCACTATACTGTTTGAAAGCCTGCAATAAACATTCATAAAACGCATGACTCACCTCCTTAGGCTCTTTAGTCGTCCTGTCAATGTTTACCCAATCAATATCCTGCGGGGGCACTTTAGCCTTCAACCAAGTAATCACCTGCTCAGATTTCCTCATCACTATAGGTGACCGACCATGCATCACTGGGTGTCTCTCAGGCTCACCTTCATGCCATTCTGTAGCTATTTTACATGCAGACTACAGATCACTAATGACTACAATCTCAAACAGTGTATTTAAATCAATCCATTGCACCTTTGAAATTTTCACAAATTGATCGACCTGTTTGTACCACTCTACAGGCTTCTCTCTCAATCTCGGGAAATCATTTGTAAATGCTGCAAGATCACCTCTACTCTAAGGTACATGCACATAACTACCACTTGGTACTTTCCATAAAGGTAAAGCCTGGCCACCTGTTCCCCTTGACCCTAAGGGAGATGGTTCTCCCGCTGCTCTTTTAGAACCCCTTCTTTTAGCCCATCTTTCCTCCCAATTGTCAAGTGTGCTCCAAATCTGAATGCACAATATTAATCTTGGATTTGGGTCTTCAACCCTGATAACCTCAGATTCTCTATGTTCTGTTCGCTGAATCCAAGTCTGTGATTCTTCTGTGAAGCCTTTGTTCGTTCTATGACAACATCATATCTTTGTGCCAATTCAGATAAATTCTCGTGAGCCTGACTCGCTCTCTTAGTAGCATCTTTACTCATGAATAGCAATTCATTTTGTTAATAAGTATCAATTCGATTGAGCTCTAGACTCCCACTTAAGATTTCATCTAGTTCACTTTTTAATTTGACCACATCAATAAAATCCACCTTCATTGCCGATTTTATAGTTCCATGGCTTGTCTCTGTACTCTGACTCTCATTTGAATTATTATTGTGCACTTTCAACCATTGCTCTACATCTTGAACATCAAATATGTGTTGGCCCTCAGAAGTTCTTTTTGAGATAGTGCTTTCTAGAGCCGTACTGTTGAGTACATTTAGGAGTGTTTCCCATACAGTTAAATAAATTCCTGCTAATCCTGGAAAGGACCTTATAGGTCCAAATCCATTCTGTACTGCAGAAGGATCTGCACTGGCTGCACAAGATGAACTCACATTCATCAGTGTTAATAGAACAAATCTCACATTTGGGCCATCTTTTCTTTTCTCTGATGCCCTCACTTCTATAGGAACAGGCTTTTTCTGACTTTCATTCCCAACTGAGCTAGATTCATAAATGGGGACTATAGGACTAATGGTAACCGGTACTGTAAGAGCATCCGGAATCATTGAAGCCGAATTTGAATTGCAAGTTCCCGAAGGACCAGGAGCACTTGCTCCCATATCCCCTTCCGCTACAGTTTGTGTCATACCTGTTGATATGACTCTAACAACACCAAAGCTTGAAGCTACCGGAGCTGAAGCACCTCCAGAACTGTTAGTAACATCTATACCTCACCCACCTCCAAACTGTGACTGATTATATGGGGGTGGACATTCTGCTAACAGTCCATCCAGAAGGTTGTCACTCTCATCACTATCACTGTCTTCATGCCTATCTCCTGTTTTACTATTTTCTCTACTCTTCCTTTCTCTTCCAGTATCACTTCCCTCACATGTTATGGCAGGGTATAATCTCGCTCCCTCAATCATATCTACCCTCCATCTCCTTTGCTGTTCATCCCATCTCGCGTCTGCGTATGCATGCATCGCTTTTTTCATCCTTCTTTGATATTTGTCTCTTTGTTTTGCATGCGCTGTGCGAAGCCACACATTAAGCGCTTCAAACTGTGTAGGTCTAGGTAATGTTTTTATTGCAAACAATATTCCTCTCAAATTGTCAATTATTCTTAAATTAAATGTACCATAGAGTGGAAATGCTAATGCACCTTGCTTCTTTGTGACCTTGTGCCAATTTTTAAGCCAAATGATAGTGTAGAGCCCTACATTTGTCGCCATGTAATGAGTTGACGTATCTTCTAGTGACGCCTCTTCACCCACTCTAGTAGGTACAGCCACATCTCCTTGTATCATATCCCTTATTGCTCTAAAGCATCTCATTTTCAAACCTTTACAATTGCATATCAATTCCAAACCCAATCATTTCAATTTCTGTGACAATGCGACCACCAATAGCTGTGCAGCACCAACTGACAAGTACAACCAATCCCAGCGTGGCCTTACACCAACCAACCTATCCCAGCCCGGCACACTCTGACATCACTCTCACTCCTTGCAGCAGTTCACCCTCCTTCACAACTCCTCACACTCTCTCTCGTTCACACTAATCAAATGAAAAACAACAAATAACAATTGTCTGCTCCTCTAAAAGAATCAACAGAATTCCAGAACCCGAGAACACACACATTCACAAATGAAACCTCGAGCAGCAGGGAATCACTTCGATCAGTATAGTTTTCCTCCTGCGCAAAAGTACCACCACACTAATCACAACTCTATCTTGCACACAAACGTTCCTTATCTCAATTGGGCCATCCACGATGTCTCACGACATGCCCCACAAAACTTTAGCAGACAATTACAACACAGTGTCTTCTGCACCTTTATTACATATTCCGGGATCTTAGGTCATGTCAGACCCGATAACAACTTCAGCGTCAGCAACTTAACACCACATCCACACCACTCTCACAACATATCCGCCAGACATCGCACAGTAAATATTTCACTGTAAGCTATGCATAGTCCTCATGCACACAACCATACTAATACTCAATCCTTCGTCGCCAGTGTGTCAATGTACGCCACTGGAACTCCGTCTATTCTCCACGTCTCAATCCTGGACTCTGGACTCGGGCCACTGGGGTTGGGGTCTAGACTGTTGTAGGTTAGATTCCATCTCCCTCTACTTCAAGACCTAACCATCCTACTCTGCTCCCAACTGAGAGAGCTGGGGTCCACTTATTCATCCCCAATCAACCAGATGGTCTTTTTAGCTGCTTGAGAGGTAAGAGGGAGGAAACAATCACAATTAGATTTCAATACAGTGTAACCAACTTAGTCACACAATAATCCAAACGACAACTAAATCGGAGATTAGTCAATTTTAATTGTAATTTCAGAAACAGATTGATATAAATCAACCTTAGCATTATCATATAGAAATACAGAATGAACAGTATGAGTCCAAATCTCCTAAAGAGATTTACTCCATACAACAAAAAGCAGACAGCTAGTTCAATAACAACAATGCAAGTAATCAGGAAAAAGAATTGAGCATTAAATTGCATCAAGAGATTTTTAAAGGTAAGCATTAGCACTCTATCTCTCACTTCTCTGCCTTAAAAGAGGCAACCCTAGACTAAGAATCATTAGGTGAGGATGGGAAAAAGAAAGGTGAAGGCTGCGGAGCCTTCAGAAGAAAACTCCAACTAAGGATCAAGTGGTATGAAGCCAATCAAAGCAAAAGCAGAGGTCTGAATCTCATTGAATCCTAAGATGTCTCTCTGACCCTCACTACGTTACATGCAAAAAGAACAACTGATGGACAGAATGTTGAACAATGTCAAACATTCACCCCAGTTTAGAGATCTCGGCCTAAATCCATTGTTTTTTGCTCCCCATGCCATTCCAGTTTAAATCCAGCCATATGCAAATCATTCTTGACCCTGCACCCCATGGGAACAGTCCAGCCCCAACTGGCAGGCCAGGTCCTCCCTGGACTGGAAACAAGCATCCTGGAACCGGTTTCGGGGATTCAACCCTCATCAGCCAGGCTAGCTTGACTCCAGTGGCACAGAGAGCACGGGACCCATGTGTGGGCATACCCGTCCCACTCGGGGTGACAAATGCAAAACGACCCGGTCCCAGATTGCTTGTTTCCGGTCCAGGGAGATCCTGGCCTGGCAGTTCGAGCTGGACTCTTCCCATGAGGAGCAGGGCCAATACTGGTTTGCATATGGCTGGGTCCAAACTGGGGTGGCGTAGTTAGCAAAAGAACAATGGATTTAACCCAGATCTCTTGACTGGGATGAATGTTTGATTCATTCAGCATTCCGTTCATCATTTATTGCCATAGCACTTTTCGCCCTAAGTGGGATGGGTATGCCCAGACGTCGGCCCCTTGCTCGCTGTGCCACTGGATTCAAGCTGGCCAGGCGGATGAGGGGTGTTAGCCCGAAACCAGTCCCAGGATGCTTGTTTCCAGTCCAGGGAGGACCCAGCTTGGCAGCTTGGGCTGGACTGTTCCCATGAGAAGCAGGGTCAAGACTGATTTGTATATGGCTTGGTCCAAACTGTGGTGGCATAGTGAGCAAAATAATGATGGATGTAACCCAGATCTCTTGACTGGGGGTGAATGTGTGATTCATTCAGCATTCTGTCTATCATTTGTTGCTGTAGCACCTCACTACATTACAGCATAATACATACGTTTCAGTCAAGGTAGGTCACCTACTCCTCCAGTAACTTTCCACGATTCCAGCACAAATTGGTTACTGGCACCACCTTTCCCTCATCGATGAGTTGCTACTTCATTCGTCGTTGGCCATTCTTCTCTCCTCCATGAGAACTTGCTTCCTTGCTCATTACTGCGATTTTCCTTGCCATGATCCATCTTCTCATACCTTGCTGTCTAACTAAAACAAAAACCTGTTTTTAGCTAGTAAGGCTGTGTCTGCACCTGCAGTAGAAACAAAAATAGAAGCAAATACACTCTACATTGAAGGTTAAATATGAACTACATGTTAGACTTTAAACTTGAGTTTATACTGAAACGGTTCTCGAGGCCCAAAACTTATGTTAATTTAATAGTGCACAGGGTTACAAATATTCCAAATGAGATATTTTCTTTCCAAAATAATCGTCCAGCACTCCCAGGCGGGTTCAATTGCTCAGTTCTTTATTGAACGACAAAAACAACATCTACGCGTTTCAGCAGTCTCAGCTGCCTTGCTCACGATGTCTGAGCGCCAACATTTTTTTCTTTAAAATACTCACTTTCAAAGACAAAGAACATTGAAGAGGGACTACAAGAATTAAAGAAAACATTAGCCAGCACGCTTACTCCTATTACAACGGCGGCCATATTAGAACATGCAAGGTACATGCAAAAAAAACACATTACAAGGAAAGTTCCTTTTGTTAAAATTGTTCCTGCTATTAGTAGCATAGAATTTCCAAAGAGGATGTTTAAATCCTACTTATGCTTTACCTTTCTGAATTTTTATATCTCACAGAGACTCCAAGTCCCTTGTACTTATAATTCAGATATCCGGTCAAATTTCACATATCAATTTTTCATGAAAGTAATCAAATAAACATCCCATGTTCCTATTTTACAAATATGTGCACTTTTCTACACATATAGCAAATGGAATTTCTTAATGCATGAATAAATTGCAAAGAAATACCAAAATGTCATTTCAAATACATCAACATGAATATAATTTCTTGTAATACATATAAATGTTAAACATTAGTCTACACATACCCTTTATTTCATTAGCTTCACAATGAAACACAGCTAAACGTTAACTTCTCCTAAAATATTAATTTGTAAATGTTATAAATGACCTTTATTAGTCACATTACTATGCACACGATTTATAGGTCTCATTAGTTTTCACGTGGAGTACTTTAAATATGCAATACCCCAGCTTTTCTACAACAGAACTAATATATTTCAATGTGGAACAGAGAAGGAAGGCAACCCACTTCCCATGTCATGCTGTAATGGTTTGCCTGGCAGGCGTGTTTGAATGTCCATTTTCCACTTAGTTGGCTGACTAACTATTAATATTTTGCTATTGAGAGTGATTCTGATCAAGTATATTAAATTGAATGTTTTCCTCTTTCATCAGCAGTCAAAGACCAATAATAATTTTTTCCTCCTTTATTTCCTCTGTGAAAAAGTCTTTTTAGATTTGCACGTTTTCCATGTCGTAGGGTTTTTAGGTTTTACTGCAATGTATTTTTACCCTCCATGCTTCTGTTTATTGTTTTAAATTTATTTATGGCAAGACACTGATCCATGCTAATGACCATCTATGCCAATGTAGGCACCAATACATTAATCAACACTTACCTCGGACATTCGCCATACAGGTTAACCCAAAAACCATACCTTTTGTGGGGCTTTAAAGATGTTTAAGCAAGGGGACTACTGTTGCGCCAATATATTAAAACGCTGGCAAAAACTGCACTTCAAAGCCTTTGTGTCACCTTATGGATGCTGCCTCATATAGAGCATGGCTGCATTGTTAGTTACCTCAGAGGAGCTGATCGGAGCCGGAGCCGGAGCCACGAGCATTTTGGAGCCGGAGCCGCGAGCATTTTTGTAAACGCGGCAGTAGCCGCAAATGCCATCTCTACGCGGCATAGCATAGTTCAAACGCGGCAGAAGCTGCAAATATTACGGAGCCGCGAAAGTGTGGCAGAAGCCGCGAAAGTGTGGCAGAAGCCGCACACAAAGTAACGTAACGCTGCAGGAGCCGCAAGCCTTATGAACGCGGCCGAAGCCGCAATCCGAGTTTCTTAACGTGGCTGGAGCCGCGAGCCTTTTCCCAACGCGGCCGCAGCCGCAAACAATGAACATTAAAGCTGCTGGTACCGCGACTCATACCTTGGAGGTCGTTTGTTAATGCGGTAACTTGTGTTTTGAATTGGTTCACTAGGTACTTTCTGATTGCGTTCAATCCACAGACCCTGGATCCTGTTTCCACGGTTTAGCGCCGACCGTCAGTGCCGACTGCCGGCTGAGTCAGAGAGGACAGTTTGAGGCTCGGAGCGGAGCAGTGTAGTCCAGTGCAGCCTGTAATAATCGGCCTCGGACCCCGGTGTGGTGCGACAGGGCAGTACCACAGTATTCAGGAGTGGAGGTGAACCAGGTGAGCCCCCGCAGTGGTGAAGCAAGTGGTGAAGCAAGGCGGGGACAGTGTTTAACACTGACTGAGGGCAGTCCTGGAGAAGCCTCGTGATTGAGCGGTCAGAGCACCCCGAGCAGAACAGAGTGGCCGAGTGGGGTGCATGGAATTGGTGCACTGAAGCAGGGGGGGGGGTCTGTTTGTCCCAACTAACACGAGCGCAAGTTGCTTGCGGCAATTCGCCTTTTTTTTTTTTCCCCCGTGGAAGTGGCCCAGTGGTCAGTGGGTCCAAGGTTATCTGTGGCAAGTGGCATTATTAAAGACAGGGGAGTCAGCCGGTCCTTTGGAAAGCCTAATCTCAACAGACTCCCAGATCCCTTGAAAAGTTGTGGCTGAATTCTCTAAAGGTGTTGTTGACCGGACAAATTTTTTAGAGATACGTCAATTTAAGCCCTACATTCGCCCAGCTGTTGGCCACACAATGAGATCTGGTAGAGTAAGGGGCCAAGCACAACTGTCATTTCAAGAACAGTTACAAAAAAGGCGAAGAGTTGCCAGGAAAATGCTAACTCGTTCCAAAAAGAATACCCAGGAGGCAAACGAGTCTGCCAATGAGAGTGTATTGAGTAAAAATGGGCCAAGCACAAGCCCAGGGGTGGTCTTGTGGCCCGTGGGACAAATTAGCAACCCATTCCCAGTTGGAGGAGGAGGGGGGTCCATCTCTTCCATCTCTTCCCAACCAAGTATTAAGGATTTCTTTAGACAGAAGGGTGTTGTCCAAAACGAATGCAATGGTGATGTCAATCTGTCCCCCGTACTGGTAATCTCAAATACAGACTCAGCCGCATTTGAGGACCTTTCTCCCCGCAGGGAGGAGTTGATAGACAGTGGAAACCAAGTATTCGGCCGTATTCAACCATTGCAACAAGTCGAATTAAATCAGGTCGTATCTGCTGCAAAAAGAACACCGAACAAAATGGTAGTCAATGTCCAAGTTCATGCTGTTCAAACCAACGAATATATAAAGGTGGAGTCAACCAATACGTCAACGCAGCTTGGTACGAAAACAGAATACCAGTCAGTGGACACTTTCTCGGACTTCCCAAACTGCACCATGTTTCCTAATGACAGTGATGCCTCTGTTATCTGTATGGGGGATGTGCAGGTTAACAGAGTGTCACAAGATCTTTTGATACCTGGGATGCCAGCCTTTGGGATTGACGGGAAAAGTGGGAAACTGGGTTCACCTATTTGTGAGATAACAAATGATAAGAATATATTAGGCATATTTGGTCCAGGGATATGTGATGATGAACAGGCTCCAGATGATCATACAATTTTAATTCCTGTGAAAAATGAAAATGTAGATAACCATCAGGGTGTTGAGATATTAGGTCAAGTTGATATACCATTGAATCCTGCCGATTCAACCCCGGGAAACCTGTTAATTCACTGAACCCTGCTGATCTTTTATTCCTGGACAAATATGAGGTTATACCTAATGATGACGTACACATAAAAACCAATAAAAGTATCGATGATATCGGTGTATGGAAAAGTCTGCTAAATACTATGAATGTTATAACAAGTGCACTAGACTTCCACTCAAATAAACTAGAAATTCAGGTGGATCTTTTAAATACTTTAGCAGTCTATGTGGCCGGTATTGACACAAAACTACAAAACTTGACAGGATTGGTGGTTAAGGCCCAGACCGAGGTTAACGACCAACTGATAAGATGCACATGTTCTCACATTCTGGATAAAATGTCTGATCTCCCAGAAATTGTAGGTTCCCTTGTGGATGAAGTTAAAAAAACAACAAGATATCCTGCTCTGGATCGCAATCTGGTTTGCTTTAAGAAAGGAAGTGATAATGAACATAGTGAAAACAAGAGTCAGCAAGAAGTTTGGACAAAGGTGGGTTGTGACAACCCTGGATCTCTAAAGGAGGTAGAAGGGGTGGACGAGGCTAGTCTGTGTCCAGATGGATTAGTAGGGGATAGTAAATCACCGATTATCGCTAAACCACAGTGCCTAAGCTCAGGGGATAGTCTGAGCGATTGCCCTCAGTTATCTAAACGTTCAAGGAAAAGGTTGCGGAAAGCGCAGAACAAGGCCAGGAGGTCAGCCGCTTTGGTAGCTATAGTAGCAAAACCAAAGGATTATTATCCTATATTTAAACCATTGGTTAAGAAATGTTTACCTCAGGCTGGTGTCAGGGTAGATGGAGATTCTACTTCAGTTCTGCCGGCCCTAATAAGGGATAATGAGCAGGGTCCTGCAAATTGTAGTAATAATAATGTTTTTAAACCTGATGCTATAGTCAAATTGGATTTGGTAGTTACCAATGATGAAGGGGTGACTAGGCAGGACAATGAACTACAGGGGTTTGGTCATTTACATAATGTTCAGGGACTTGCAAATGGAAGTATTAAGGATGCACTTAAACCTAATGGCACAATAACATCAGATTTGGTAGCTAACATTGATGAAGGGGTGTCTAGGTTGAATAAAAATCCACAGGGGTTAGGAGTTTTCCAAAAAGAACAAGTTGCCGATACCCTTAAGTGGTTAAGTACGGCAGAATTGTTAGAATCTACTAATACTCAGAATTTATCTTCATTAAAAATATCTTCAAAATCTACCCTACTAAAAGATAGTAACTTAGGTATATTAAACTCTTCGTGTGGTAGACAGGATTATAGCTGTAGAAATGGGGATACAAAACTAGTTATGCACCCCCTGTTTGAATCCCAGGGGCCCTATGATAGTCTTAATCGGGGTTTAATCCTGAAAATCATTTCAACTATTCCTGATTTAGCATTTATTAAATCTAATGATTTGGAGTCAGTTCAGTTTAAACAGGTCCAGCCCAACTCCCTTCGAGAGTCTACTATTACAACTTGGTCATCAAGTGATATTGTTACCAAGATCTTAGGATCGAGTTTGTTTTTTATGGAATATGGAATTAAGGTTGAGATTTGGGTAAGTGTGCAATATCCCCCGATTTTGAAAGTGCTGGCCCTATAGGTGGATAAAGGCTGCAAAGCAGTAGAAAGTTATAAGCATAATCCCGTACTTAGAGGAGCAGTGGGTCCATCAAGCATTCAGTCTTGCAGTTCTGGGCTGTTGATCACTAATTCCCAAATAGAGGGTAGACTCTGTGAGTGGCTACCCAAAAATAATGTGCGAATGGAGGACTGGTCTTGGTTGCCAGCTTCATTGGCAAGGGTTCCTCGAGGAGACAGTAATTGACCGACTGGTGCTATGGATGTCAATGTAAATGAAATAAGTCTATGCTCCTGGAATGTCCATGGATTGCTTCACTTATTGACAGACCCTGACACAATATCTTTTCTAAATTCATTTGCAGTTCTAATATTTCAAGAAACATGGTGTGAACAGACGACCCCTTTGGCTGGATTTAATGAATATAGTATTCCAGCGGTGAAAACAAAAAATATGGCCGCGCTAAAGGTGGTTTGGCATGCTACATCGCGGCCGACTTAAATCTAGTTGTGGACGTGGTAGATTTCAATTTGGGTTGGCTTCAATGTCTTGTGGTAAAGACTAATGACCTGATTATAATTATACTTAACGTGTATTTGAGTATTGGTAAAAATAAGTCTGCACAGCTATATATTTTGCGGGATGTGCTGAATACAATAATAGTTCAATACCCAGATGCGGGTTTAATAGTATCAGGTGATTTTAATTTGCAACTAAGTCGGTTCTCAGATTTCAACTGTAAGACTAAAGGTCTGGCAAAAGAATGTTGTGACATTATGTCTGAGGCTGGAGTTAGCCAGTTAAAAGAAAAATTTAGGTTTACTCCAACGTTTAAGAACTCTAAATATGGATCTATTATTGATTACACATTCGTGTCAGACATTCTGAGAACGTATATGTCTGAATATGTCTGGTAATCGGCCGGCCAGAAAGTGACCACAACACCCAGGTTATAAAATGTAATCTTTCTATGAAGTTTCACTCTAAAACTAATGATCTCCCCAATATGGCACACTCTGGATATAATTTGAAGAGACTGGTATGGTATCTAGCCAAAAAGGAGGAAATTATGCAAACTGCTCAGGTTTTAATAAGGGAATGCGACTTGGGAGCCCAGGGTGATATGAATATGATTCACAAATGGAACTTTATTACAGGGTCCCTTGTGGGGAAATTTGCAGCTGGCAATACTAGGAAAATTAATACCCATCTAAATACGCAAAAAATGTGGTTCTCCGCAGAACTACGAAAGTTAAAGAAATTACTTAATAAAGCAGTTCGGGCGGCATATGCACATAGATTTTGCCAGTCCTACTCCGTGTATAAAGGAAAATTGAAGGAACTTAAGAAGACATATAAACAAGAAGTATGGAAGGCCAAACTTAAACATCAAACTGGGCTATGGAACAGTTTACTATCTGCCTCAAAGCAAAACAATGCAAAAAAATTTTGGATGGTCATTAATAAGCTCGAAAGGGGAGGTTGCAGGGCATTTTCTGTAAACATATCAGAATCTAGTTGGGTTCTGTTTATAGCTAATCTGTATGGTTTACCGGCCCAGAGGGAAAATTTTCCGGATATGTTAGTTGGTGGTGTGAGGAATAATACATTATTAAACATCGTGGAGAATGGTGAGTGTCTGGACTTGGATTTGAATTCCAAAGAAAATTTTATCGAGTCCAGTTTTAACCAAAAGTTTGATCTGGAAATTCCAAGCTGTGACCAAGTATTGATCCTGTTAAGTAGGCTCAGAGCAAATGGTGCCCCCGGTCCCAATGGGTTACCTAATGCCCTGTTTCGGGCCAATAGTGGCATGTGGGCTGGCATTCTGCAACGTCTATTCAGGGAAGTGTTGAACCTGGGAAAGGTCCCAGAATCTTGGCAAGGTAGCATACTGCAACCCATTTATAAGAGTGGCCCGGTGGCAAATCCTGCTAACTATCGATTAATTTCGCTTACCGATGTTGATGCAAAGGTGTTCGCATCTACTCTCTTGATGGAACTGGAAGATTGGGCTTCGCAGGAGGGCATTATTCCTTTTAACCAGACTGGATTCCAGAAAGGACAATCCACTATTACAAATCTGTTGGCTTTAACCCTACTTGCGGAGAAGGCTGCCTTAAATAAACAAAACTTATACATTGCTTTTATTGATCTCAAGGCAGCCTTCGACTCTGTGCCACTGAAACCTGTTATGGAAGAAATTGGTAGAAAGGGGTATTTCAAGGAAATTGTTGAAGGCTATCGTTCTTCTATATACCGACACCTGGGTACAAGTTAAGTTGGGTGACGGTAATTCCTTATCAAAGAAGATAAGAACGTATAACGGCCTCAAGCAGGGTTGTGTCCTTGCCCCCTGTCTATTTAATTTATTCTTATCAGATCTCTCCCAGCACCTGGATGTCGTTAATGGGCATGTTCCTAGGTTGGGGGGAGAAAATTAGTTACCTTCAGTATGCCGATGACACCATCCTTGTGAGTCATACTCCAATCGGCCTACAAAGACTTATTACCGCCTTTGATGATTATATTCAACAGAATGGCCTTGAATTGAATGTTAAGAAAACCAAAGTGATGAAAATTGGTGTAGCTAAACAGAAGTTTAACTCTTGGAAGACTAGAGCAGGTACAATCGAAATTGTTAAGACGTATAGATACCTAGGGGTGGTGTTTGACAACCGTGTGTCTTTTAAATTTCATTTTAAGGATCTAAGGGCCAAGGCTGTGACCTTGATCCACGCTTTTAAATGTCTAAAAAAATCATTGAACTGCCAATCATATGACTTTATACTTAAAGTAATTAAAGCCAAACTACAACCAACCCTCATATATGGTTCTCCCATTATTAGAGGGAAAGATGCAAAGGTACTCGACCTATTGGTTGTCAAGGTCTTCAAAGCAACCTTTGGGATTGCCAAATCAGTGTGTCAAGCAGGTATAAGATTGGAGTTTGGTCTCCAGAGACAGAGCCTGGTATCAAAAGGAGCTTTTCTAAAATGTATGGTTGCATTGTCAACATCAGCACCAGCATCTTTAGGGAACATTTGTTGGCAAGAAATAGATAAGTCGTTTTATGCGGCTAAATGGAGATCCTATATTTTAACTTCTTTAAGAGAGATAGGCCTGCAAACGGCATTGCAAGATTTGAACATATCCAATTACAAGCTAATGTTAAAAAAGCGTATTAAAACCGAATCGCTTAAATTGGATAAGGCTGAATTAGCAGGAAAAAATTACGCATGGTATGTGATTAATTCATACCAAACCTTGCGTATACAGCCGTATTTGAATGCTTTTTCTCAGCAAAATTTAAAAATACGTTTCTGAGGTTACGAATGGGATTAAATCCAACAAAGGAGGGCACAAATTCGTGGATTAAGCAGTGGCCGGACCCTGATTGTAGACTTTGTGGACGGTCACAGGAAACTTTAGTCCATATAGTGTGTGTATGCCCAAAGTTGATTAATATTCGACGAACATTCTTAAGACCATGTTTCTTGAAGAGCGGGGTGAGATCTGCTCGTCAGGCTTTAATTATGTCATTATCTGGTGAATCGATTCCTCTATTGTGTCATTTGGTAAAATTTTTATTGGCAGCTGAAAAATGTTTTGATATAATAAGGTAGACCTCCAGTATTTCTATGGTTGTGTTACCTAATAGTATTATTTGGCTTATAACTCTTATTAATTGATAATCATGTTGCGAAGGTGACAATTAGATATGTCAAAATAGATGTGACACTATTACCATAAACTAATGCACTTTATCTGTTTTAATACGAAGATTGTTGCAATAATCGCATATTAGCACTTTATAGTAATGCACTTTATTATTGCTCTGATATGATGGTCGCCGTATTAATCGCTCATTATCGATGCTATGTGAATAGACCTGATTTTATTGATACGTTTTATATTTGTATATACAGGTCAGTTTTTTATTCTATGTGTTGGGAACATGTTTTGCTTTCAATGGATTTTTTTAATGATCGATTATGTTTTAAAGTATGTGATGTGAATTTGTAGTGATTGCAATGATTTTAAGTAATCAAGCAATAAAGATTATTATTATTATTATAGAGCATGGCACTCCCGGAACAATATTTTTCTGTGGGATACAAAATTTAAAGAATCTAGATCCTCATGTGGAATGTAAGCTTGGGAGAGGATGTGACCTTATAGCCAGAGATGCTTCACTTAGGGGCATATTTAGAAGTGCCTATCGCCACCGCAACATCACTTTTTCGGACGTTGTGGTGGTGATAGGGGATTTGCCTTATTTACAAGGCAGCATTACGCCACTTAACATGGCTTAACGCTGCCTTGTAAATAAGGCACCCTTTCACGCTACACTTAGCGTGAAAGGGGAGGGCAATGGGTGTTGCGGTTGGCGTTCCACCGCAACACCCATTGATTTTAACGCTACCCTCTATTTACAAGGGTGGCGTAAATAAGAGGCAGCACCAAAATTAAGACCAGGGAAAACCTGGTCTGAAACAGGTGAAACAAGGAGAAATGCTTTATTTCTCCTTGTTTTTGTTAGTTTCCATGTGTGCTGCATTGTGCAGCACACATAGAAACAGCAAAAGGCCATTGATTATTTATGTGCAGGGAGGTGTCCCTTCCTGCACATAAACAATCATTGGAAAAAAAACGTTTTGCAGCTTCTATGCGTGCTGCGTTAAGCAGCACACACAGAAGTTACAAAGCGCCATTACTGATTGTTTATGTGCAGGAAGGGGCACCTTCCTGCACATAAGCTATCATTCCCCTGCAACGCATACACCCTTGCACTTTGGTGCAATGGTGCCTGCGTTGGTGCTAGGCAACTAAATTAGCGCCAGCGCCGGGGGAAATGCAGGGTTGCACTGTATTCTTGTAAATACGGTGCAGTCCTGCGTTTCAGAAGTGGCGGAGCGCGGCGTTAAGCGAAGGAGGCTCATCCCACACTCCACCACTTCTCTCTAAATATGCCCCTCATTATTTTTGATAAAGGGGATGTCATTTATTTATGTATATGAAGTTATAGGCCCCTAAAAGATTAGGTGCCATTTCAAAACATGCATTTTTCATCCAATCGAGAAGCATTGACAAAGCATGAGGCAATAAGAAAGCGCTGAGATTTTTTAATTTATCACAGTCCTGCCTTGAGCTTCCCATTAAAGTCATACCTCATGGCCTCTTTCGTTTACTGAAAACTGGAAATGGCTAGCTTCTTCCATCAGGCCCTAGAATGACACTTTTCACGGCTGAGTTGGGACTGGGTTGATTCAATAGAATGACTCAGTTTTACATTGAGAAGGGTGCGCATTGTCCTTGCACTGCATCCACAACTCACTAGCAGCCTAATTAGGCCTCTAGCTCAGTGAAGCAGTGCACATGACAGCTTAGGAAAGGCGAGCTGTGTGGGAAGTTACTGAAAACGTAAGATCGCATGAGTGTGAGTAGTTTGTCGCACACAGTCCTGAGTGTGACATCATCTACGAAAAGGGTGAACTCTCTCCTTTACTCTGTTTGGTTGTCACATCGAGCGCAGACTGTGTTGTCCTTGCTTCCTACCCTCAAGCCTCTAACGGCCTACACAGGCACCCAGCAAGACCATAAACGACAAAAATAATCCACAATACTGTACTTTAAAGATGGTAGAATTAGCTTGAGTCTCTTAAAATGGAATTGCGACACATTGGGCCTGATTCACAGAACTAACTTACGTCAAAAACGTAAACGTAAACGTAAACGTAAAGTTAGTACTTTTTAGGTATTCACAGAATACACTTACTCATTTTGGTATTCACTGAATGAACTTACTCATTTCGGTATTCACAGAAGTTAGTAGTCCTAAAGTTAGGACTACTAACTTATGTGAATACCGAAATGAGTAAGTTCATTCTGTGAATACCAAAATGAGTAAGTGTATTCTGTGAATACCTAAAAGTACTAACTTTACGTTTACGTTTACGTTTTGACGTAAGTTAGTTCTGTGAATCAGGCCCTTTGAGTTCAATGTACCTGAGATGCGTAACGCGATACAACAAAAGGTGGTGCAGGGAAGGTGATGCGTAGGTTCCTTACACGCTTCTGTGGCGATGCGACAAGCAGCGCCGTGATGCGACGAAGATCTGGTGCTAAGAGACAAAGTGGCGTCTTTTTGAGGTTGCGACAACGAAGGGGTGATGCGTGCACGCCCGAGGGGTGATGCGTGCACGCCCGACGGCCGTGCGGCAATTTCAATGAATCTTTGGAGCCGCGACAGGCCCTGCGACACGCTTCCCTGGCGATGTGACGGCGTCTGATGCGAGGTCGACGATCTTCTCCTGGGATGCGGGGCGCCTCGTGTTGCGATGCGTCGGCGTCTGATGCGAGGTCGATGCTCTGCCCGGGGATACGACAGAGACACTTTTCTCCGGTGCTGCGAGGCGCTTCGAAGGATGCGAGAGTGTCAGCGGCGCGCTTCTTCGGGGATGCGCCGGTGTCTGCTGCGACGTCGACACTCTTCTCCGGCGATGCGAGAAGCAGCGGCTGCGGCGACACGCTTCTTCGTCTTGAGTCGCGCTTCCAGCTCCCAGCGACACGCAAGTGTGTCAGAAGGTCCAAATTCCCAGCAAGGGAATACAGGGGAGCTGGTGGGTGAAGTCTGTTGTCCTTGAGACTTCAGCAGGAGGCAAGCTCTGAAATCAAGCCCTTGGAGATCCTTTACAAGTTGATGAAAGTACACACAAAAATCCCTTCTCCTTTCTTTGGCAGTCAGGCAACCACTGCAGGCAGATCCCTCTAGCTTAGGGATAGTCTTCTCCTCAGTTTCTTCTTGGTTCCGCTCCTCAGCAAAGGTTTCTTCTTGTTTCCCAAAAGTGATCTAATTTCCTAGGGGTCTGGGTCCCCTTTTATACACCTTTTCTCTTTGTTCTCTGAAGGCAGAGAGGCCTTTGCCTAGTCCAAAACCAGTTCTGGTCAGTCCTGGAGCACTTTGTTTACAGGACTCCTTCTTTCCTTTCAGAATGTGGGGCAGAGTGCTCAGCCGCCCGGCAGGAGGTGGAGCCAGCATTGAGGAAGGCAGGCACAGCCCTATTCAGACCCAGGTGCAACTCCTCCCTCCACTCTGGATGCAGATCTCTCTATTCAGCCCTGTGCTGACTCACCCTGTCTCCTGGAGTCCCCCAGCCCCTGTCACTCACAAACCCAGACAAGGAATACACAATCTAGCAGAGGCAGGCTTGGAAGGTTAGGCAAGAAAATACCTACTTTCTAAAAGTGGTATTTTCAAACACAGAATGTTAAAACCAACTTCACTAAAAGATGTATTTTATCATTCTGAGTTCAGGCATACTAAATTTGTTTCTCTACCATGTTCCCTGGGTCAGTTAGGATTATAAGGTGTAATAATCAAAACTGTCCATTCTGGCCTATGGGGAACAGGTAGCCTTGCAATAGTGAAAAACGAAAATGGCTGTAATTCACTATTAGGACATGCCACACACACCAGGGCATGTCCTACCTTATACTTACAATGCACCCTGCCATAGGGCCTACTTTAGGGGTGACCAACATGCAGTAAAGGGAAGGTTTAGGGACTGGTAAGTGGGTGCACTCACCAAGTCGACATGGCAGCCCTAGGCTGCACACAGGCTCTGCAATGGCAGGCCTGAGACACACTTTACAAGCTGCGTCTGTGGGTGGCACAACCAGTGCTGCAAGCCCACCAGCAGCATTGGATTTACAAGCCCTGGGCACACTCAGTGCACTGTACTAGGGACTGACAGGTAAACCAATCATCCAATCATGGAGTCACTAATACATAACACAATTTATCATAGGGAGCACTTGCACTGTGGCACTGAATAGCAGTGGCACAGAGCCCAAAGCATCTAAACCAGCAAAAACAGATCAATAACATTGGAGGCATCATCAAAAAATGGAAGGGAGACCCACGCCAAGGATGCCAGGTCTAACACGTGTCCCCTCCAGCTGAAATGTGGGGAGAACTATCCTACCTCTAGGGAGACCTCTTCACTAAGGCAGAAAAATCTGGACAGACCATCAGCATTGGCGTGTTCTGTACCAGGGCGGTGTTCCACCGTGAAGTCCATCCCCTGTAGGGAAATGGACCACCTCAACAGCTTTGGATTCTCACCCCTCATCTGCATCAACCATCTGAGGGGCCTGTGGTCTGTCTGAAACCAGAAGTGAGTCCCAATCAGGTATGGTCTCAGCTTCTTCAGCGCCCAGACCACAGCAAATGCCTCATGCTCAATAGCACTCCACCTCTGTTCCCGTGGAAGTAACCTCCTACTAAGGAAGGCTACAGGTTGGTCTAGGCCCTCCTCATTCATCTGTGACAAAACAGCCCCCACACCATGCTCTGAAGCGTCTGTCTGAATGATAAACTCTTTGGAGAAGTTGGGGGCCAGGAGCACGGGCGCCGTGCACATGGCTGTCTTCAAGGTGTCAAAAGCTTGTTGACAGGTGTCAGTCCAAATCACTCTCTTGGGCTGCGTCCTGGAAGTCAGCTCTGTCAAGGGTACAACCATGCTGCCATACCCCTTGACAAATCTCCTGTAATACCGGTGAGTCCTAGGAAGGCTCTCACCGCTGTCTGGGTCTTGGGGGGCTCCCAAGCCAGAATGGTATCTATCTTGGGCTGTAGGGGCGCCACCTGGCCGCTCCCAACCTGGTGTCCCAAGTACACCACGGAACCCTGCCCGATCTGGCACTTACTCGCCTTGATCGTGAGGCCTGCCCTCCGCAGAGCCATCAACACTTCCCAGAGGTGGCGCAGATGTTCTTTCCAACTGGCGCTGAACACTGCGATGTCATCCAGGTAGGCGGCACTGAACTCTTCCAGTCCAACCAACACCTGGTTGACCAACCTCTGAAAGGTGGCAGGGGCATTCTTCATCCCAAAGGGCATCACCCGGAATTGGTAGTGCCCATCTGGTGTGGAGTATGCTGACCTCTCCTTTGCCCCATCAGTCAAGGCGATCTGCCAGTACCCAGACGTTAAGTCAAATGTACTGAGGTACCGGGCAGCCCCTAACCGATCTATGAGCTCATCAGCTCTGGGGATGGGGTGTGCATCAGTCCTGGTGACGGAATTGAGTCCTCGGTAGTCCACACAGAACCGGAGTTTGGGTGTGGCACCAGGCGCGGCAGCCTTTGGGACCAAGACCACTGGGCTGGCCCAAGGGCTGTGAGAGGACTCAATTACCCCCAAAGCAAACATCTTGGAGACCTCCTCCTTGATGCAAGCTCTCACCCTGTCAGTCCCCCTGTAAGCCTTGTGCTTGACAGGAAGACTGTCCCCAGTGTCCACATCATGGACGCACCAGTCAGTGACACTAGGAACCAGGGAGAACAGGTCAGGAAACTGCCCCAACAGTTGGCGACAGTCACCTTGCTGCTCAGGTGTCAGGGAGGTAGAGAGGTTCACACCCTCCACTGATCCATCTTGCTCTTGGGCTGACAGGAGGTCAGGAAGAGGCTCGGTCTCCTCCTCCATCCCAGCATCTGTAGCTAAGAGCATGCCCACTTGGGACCTCTCAAAGTGGGGCTTCAGGGGGTTGACGTGCAGGACCCGCAAGGGGTTCCTGGGAGACCGCATGTCCACCAAGTAGGTAACAGGACTCTTGCGCTCCACCACCTCAAAGGGTCCGGTCCACTTATCCTGGAGCGCACAGGGCTCCACTGGGGCCATGACCCACACTTTCTGACCAGGTTGAAGCTCAACCAGAGAGGCATTCTGATCGTACCACCGCTTCATTTCCTCCTGGCTGGCTTCCAGATTTGCCTCAGCAAGTTGCCTGAAACGCCTGGTTTGGTTCCTGAAGGCCAGCATGTAGCTATATACATCCTGGGGAGGTTTCCTGGGAGATTGCTCCCCGCCTTCCTTGACCAAACTCAGAGGTCCTCTCACTGCGTGACCATACAGAAGCTCAAAGGGGCTGAACCCTAGAGACGTCTGTGGCACCTCACGGTATGCAAAAAGAAGGCATGGCAAGAGGACGTCCCACTTATGCCTCATGGGTTCTTCCAGACCCATAATCATGCCCTTCAGGGTCCGGTTGAATCTCTCAACCAACCCATTTCCTTGGGGGTGGTAAGGAGTGGTGAACTTGTACGTTACACCGCACTCCTGCCACAGGGACTTCATATACTTGGATATAAAGTTAGTACCTCTGTCAGACACCACCTCTTGAGGGAACCCCACATGGGAGAAAATTCCCATCAGTGCCCGTCCCACCACGGGGGCCGTCACTGTCCTCAGAGGGATGGCTTCAGGGTACCGGGTGGCATGGTCCATCAAGACCAGGATGAACCTGTTGCCCATGGCTGTCTTGGGGTCCAGTGGCCCCACAATGTCAATACCTACCCGTTCAAAGGGGGTGCTGACTACAGGGAATGGCTGGAGAGGAGCCTTCTGCTTCCTCCCACTCTTTCCACTTGCCTGGCAAGTCTGAGAGGTCCTGCAGTGAGTGGCGGCACTCCTGCGCATCTGGGGCCAAAAGAAATGGGTGACAAGCCTTTCAAAGGTCTTGTCCTGCCCCAGATGTCCTGCTAAAGGCACATCATGAGCCAAACCCAGTAGGAAGGCTCTGAAGCGCTGGGGTACCACCAGCACACGGGCTGACCCAGGCTCAGCAACCTTAGGCTCGCTATACAGGAGACCATTCTCCCAGTAGATCCAATGTGATCCAGACTGATCACCTGCTGCCTGGTCTGTGGCCTGTTGCCTCAGACCCACGAAAGAAGGGCACTTGTTCTGCTCCTCGCAGAACTCCTCCCTGGAGGGTCCTCCATCTTGCTGCCAATGGGTCAGCTCAGGCAGGTCCCCCAGTTCAGCTACCTGTTCCCCTGTAGGCTCCAGGGCATCCCCCTCAGGGTCTGCCTCCTCCTGGACCGTGGGAACTTCGGGGGCCGGTTTCCCACGCCCCCTGCCTCTTCTCTCTCCGGCAGGCACCTGGGCCTCCCTCTCAGGCTCCAGGTCCTCTTGAACACCTCTGGCTGCCATGGACCGGGTGGTCACACACGCCCAATCAGGCAAGCCCAACATCTCCAAATGAGCACTCCGCTCCACCTTAGCCCAAGGGGAGCTTTCCAAATCGTTCCCTAACAAACAGTCAACAGGCATGGCTGGCCTCACAGCTACTTGAAGAGTACCAGAGACCCCCCCCCCCACTCAAAGGGAACCTGAGCCACCTTGCAGTGGCTCTCTGTGTTGTCAGCGGCAACAACTGGATAGAATGCATCAGGGACCACCTGCTCTTTAGACACCAGGTGACCCTTGACAGCTGTCACACTGGCTCTGGTGTCTCTCAGAGCCTCCACCCTTTGGCCATTGATGGTCACCCACTGCCTGCACTTCTTAGTGTTCTCAGGCAGTTGGGTCCTAGGGACCATCTCAGAGTCTCCTAATGAGACAAGGGACAATACTACAGGATCCTGCTCACCTTAGGCACCCATCTCCTCCCCCAGGGCTACACTAGCCAACTGCCGGGGGACTGCACCAGGTGGTGCTGGCTTTCCAAACAAAGGGCAATGGGGATCATTGGCCCTGTGGCCTAGGGCGCCACACTTGTAGCACACCAGGGGTCCCCTATGAACAGGTGGACCTGTCGGGGCCCCGTGCTTATTCTCAGGGGAGGCTGGGAACCTTTCCCTTGGTTCCCTTGGGGTTTACTTTGGGGCCCTCTCTGGAACTCCCTCTGTTTACCCTTGTCCCCCCACTCCTCTGCTGGGGACCCTGCCCACCCTTGGCGGAGTCTCCCACGTGACCCTTGTGGACCCGGGTGCTCACCCAGCGGTCCGCCTCCTCAGCAAGCTGCCTAGGGTTAGTCAGCCTACTGTCAATCAGGTGCTGGCGTAGCTCAGGAAAACAATTACTGGACAAGTGCTCCCATGCAATCAAATCAAAGAGCGCCTGAAAATCATTTGCTTTGCTACCCTTTACCCAACCATCCAAGGCTCTGCAAAAAAGGTCACATACTCAACCCAGGTACTGCCTTCAATCTTCTTACAGTTCCTGAACCTCTGCCTATAGAGTTCAGGAGTCAACCCATACCTGGTCATCAATGCATTCTTCATGTGGCTGTAGGAATTATAGACTTCAGAGGGCAAGTCCAACAAGCTATCCCGCCCCTCACTAAGGAACCGACCCCACAACCCCGCTCCCCAATCCTTCTCAGGGACCCGGTGGGAAGTCATGGCTACCTCATAGGCCTTGAACCATTGCCCAATATCATCATTCTTAAAAAACTCCTTAACCACATCTTTAGGAATATACACCCTGTGCTGCCACCAGAGGGAGTAATCTCTAACTTCTTGGCTCTGAACTCCATCTCCCTCAAACTTTTTTCATGCTCATGATCCATTCTTTTCTCTTCTAAGGCCAACTTTCTAGATTGCAATTCAAATTCCAACTGCCCCTTTAACTTGAGCTTGGTCAGCTCCATCTCATGCATCCTACTCTTTTCTCTGTCCTCCAGCTCTTCTGGGGACAGACCTCTGGCAGAAACACTGCTACCTACGGGGGAAGATGCTCTCCTCTCCCCTGGACCCACTGGCCCATCCAGCTGCTCATCTGCATTCTCAGCCCCTCCTCATTCTCAGGGGTATTCCTTGCTTCAACCCAGGCCCTCAGCGCCTTTTGGAAATCATCCTTCTTGGTGATTCCGGTCATAGAAACTTTGAACCTTCTGCAGAAGTGCTTGAGCTGGTTAACGGTGTAGCATTCCAGTTTCTCCTCTTCCCAATCATTATCAACAGATACTATGGATGTTGCTGTATCCATGGTGATTAAACTTGGCAGTTTTTAGAAAAAATAGAAAGTCCCAGAAAAGAATATCTACCAAAAGTATGTGGTTGCGTTTTGGTCTGCACTCACTAGGTAGTGTTCACCAATCACTGTACATGAGTCACAAATGCAAGTCCAGAATCCCCACCGCTGACCACCAATGTTAGAACTGGGGGTCTCTAGTTGGCAGAGGTAGGTACCTTTGTCCAAATAGGGACCCTTGCTTCTAGTCAGGGTAAGGGGTACACTCCTGAAATAACCCCTGCTCACCCCCTTGGTAGCTTGGCACGAGCAGACAGGCTTAGTTCAGAGGCAGTGTGTAAAGCATTTGTGAACACATACAGTAATCCAGTGACAACACTACAAATGGACACCACACAGGTTGTATTATAAAAATAAGTATCTTTTATATAGATTTACCACAAGACCATAAACGACAAAAATAATCCACAATACTGTACTTTAAAGATGGTAGAATTAGCTTGAGTCTCTTAAAATGGAATTGCGACACTTTGAGTTCAATGTACCTGAGATGCGTAACGCGATACAACAAAAGGTGGTGCAGGGAAGGTGATGCGTAGGTTCCTTACACGCTTCTGTGGCGATGCGACAAGCAGCGCCGTGATGCGACGAAGATCTGGTGCAAAGAGACAAAGTGGCGTCTTCTTGAGGTTGCGACAACGAAGGGGTGATGCGTGCACGCCCGACGGCCGTGCAGTGATTTTGATGAATTTTTGGAGCCGCGACAGGCCCTGCGACACGCTTCCCTGGCGATGCGACGGCGTCTGATGCGAGGTCGACGATCTTCTCCTGGGATGCGGGGCGCCTCGTGTTGCGATGCGTCGCCGTCTGATGCGAGGTCGATGCTCTGCCCCGGGGATGCGACGGCGACACTTTTCTCTGGTGCTGCGAGGCGCTTCGAAGGATGCGAGGGTGTCAGCGGCGCGCTTCTTCGGGGATGCACCGGCGTCTGCTGCGACGTCGACACTCTTCTCCGGCGATGCGAGAAGCAGCGGCTGCGGCGACGCTTCTTCATCTTGAGTCGCGCTTCCAGCTCCCAGCGACACGCAAGTGTGTCAGAAGGTCCAAATTCCCAGCAAGGGAATACAGGGGAGCTGGTGGGTGAAGTCTGTTGTCCCTGAGACTTCAGCAGGAGGCAAGCTCTGAAATCAAGCCCTTGGAGATCCTTCACAAGTTGATGAAAGTACACACAAAGTTCCCTTCTCCTTTCTTTGGCAGTCAGGCAACCACTGCAGGCAGATCCCTCTAGCTTAGGGATAGTCTTCTCCTCAGTTTCTTCTTGGTTCCGCTCCTCAGCAAAGGTTTCTTCTTGTTTCCCAAAAGTGATCTAATTTTCTAGGGGTCTGGGTCCCCTTTTTATACACCTTTTCTCTTTGTTCTCTGAAGGCAGAGAGGCCTTTGCCTAGTCCAAAACCAGTTCTGGTCAGTCCTGGAGCACTTTGTTTACAGGACTCCTTATTTCCTTTCAGAATGTGGGGCAGAGTGCTCAGCCGCCCGGCAGGAGGTGGAGCCATCATTGAGGAAGGCAGGCACAGCCCTATTCAGACCCCGGTGCAACTCCTCCCTCCACTCTGGATGCAGATCTCTCTATTCAGCCCTGTGCTGACTCACCCTGTCTCCTGGAGTCCCCCAGACCCTGTCACTCACAAACCCAGACAAGGAATACACAACCTAGCAGAGGCAGGCTTGGAAGGTTAGGCAAGAAAATACCTACTTTCTAAAAGTGGTATTTTCAAACACAGAATGTTAAAATCAACTTCACTAAAAGATGTATTTTATCATTCTGAGTTCAGGCATACTAAATTCGTTTCCTACCATGTTCCCTGGGTCAGTTAGGATTATAAGGTGTAATAATCAAAACTGCCCATTCTGGCCTATGGGGAACAGGTAGCCTTGCAATAGTGAAAAACGAAAATGGCTGTAATTCACTATTAAGACATGCCACACACACCAGGGCATGTCCTACCTTATACTTACAATGCACCCTGCCCTAGGGCCTACTTTAGGGGTGACCAACATGCAGTAAAGGGAAGGTTTAGGGACTGGTAAGTGGGTGCACTCACCAAGTCGACATGGCAGCCCTAGGCTGCACACAGGCTCTGCAATGGCAGGCCTGAGACACACTTTACAAGCTGCGTCTGTGGGTGGCACAACCAGTGCTGCAAGCCCACCAGCAGCATTGGATTTACAAGCCCTGGGCACACTCCGTGCACTGTGCTAGGGACTGACAGGTAAACCAATCATCCAATCATGGAGTCACTAATACATAACACAATTTATCATAGGGAGCACTTGCACTGTGGCACTGAATAGCAGTGGCACAGTGCCCAAAGCATCTAAACCAGCAAAAACAGATCAATAACATTGGAGGCATCATCAAAAAATGGAAGGGAGACCCACGCCAAGGATGCCAGGTCTAACAAATCTGTAAGCAGTGCTCTGTATAGGCATAACGTTATGCTCAATACATTTTGGGTTATTGTGCTCCCTTAAACTGTGGGGCATATTTACAAGCCCTAGCGACACTTTTTTTGATGCTCCAGTGGCGCTCTATGCTAGCCCATATTTACATTAGGGTGGCTTAACGCTGCCCTGTAAATAAGGCGTTCTGCAATGCAGTTTTCTGCGGCAAAGGGGCATGCAACGGGTGTTGCTGTGGGCATTCCCAGTGACACCCATGGCTTTTTGACAATGCTCCATATTTACAAGGATTTGTAAATGTGGAGCAGCATCAAAAACTAGCGCCTTTCAAAAGGAGGCGTTAATGTGGCGCAACGAGGAGAAAAACATTTATTTCTCCTCGTTTTTTTGCTCTTTCTGCAGCACAAAGAGAAGGAGCAAAATGCCATTAATGATTGTTTTTGTGCAGAAAGGTGTCCCTTCCTGCACAAACACAGTCATCCCTGCACCGCAAACAACAACTATATTTGGAGAACACCAACAGCACAGCAGTCATCTCTGTACCTTCAGAGGAACCACCGTCATGGCAGTTGCTCCAACGTTTTAGTGGGTGACTGCTGTTTTGTTTTTCAAAAACAAACTTCCAAAGTGTTTTTGAAAAACAATTCCCTAATGACCCTCTGACCCAGGGAGGTTTTGCCAGTGGGTGTTGGAGTCATTAATTTAATTTCTCTGTTTGTCACCATCAGGTTTTCCCTGCCAGTGCTGGAAAGGAAAAAAAGAACATCAGAACCATCCACCCTAAATAGTAGTGGAAGGTGTGAGACCCTTACTCCAATGGCTAGCACTTCATCAGGTCATCAGAGCAAGCCTCCTGTTGACGGAGCCAATGGGGGCTCCGCCGATGGAAAGCTGGAGTACTGTCTGACTTACAATAAGGCCGGCAGATCGAGACTAAAATGTGCAGGGTACTTTGTCACATTTGTGACAGAGTACCCTGTCTGCCAAACTCTAAATCAAGCCCTTAGGCTAGATCCTGGACTCTGTTTCTTCCCCTACCTGTCTCATGGTTCTCTAGATTTCTAACTTAGATCTGTAACAACTCCTATCTAACCTTTCACTTTCTACCAGTTTCTCCATGCCACTGTACTTCGGACATCGACTCACCAAAATGGTAGGTGTAGCGGAAGTGACATCATACACCCATGACACGGGAAATACCATCGCAAGACCCTTTGACCTAATATATCACACAAATTGATCTTATAAACTCCATAACAAGTACACAAAATCCTCCCTCACAAAATAGGTACACAAACCTCCTTAACACAAAACATGAAAGGCATGCACAACAGATGTGAGGGAGAGTACTTCTCAAAGCAGGTACAGCACGTGGAGAAAACACAAGTACAAGCTGTCTTTATAATTTAGATGCCGCAGGTGCTACAGCTTTGCAAACGTCCCTCCCACATGACAGGTATAATGCATTTAGCAGCAGGGCAAGTCTAATTCACAAAATCGGTACATGATGGGAAGTAATCAGCACTTGAGCCTCCTCACAAAACTGTCCACACTGTGGGCAGCGTTAAAGTGGTCAGCGTGAAAATCTGCCAAGAGGCAGTATGTCATGTGTCACACCTTTAAGGAAAGCTTGCTTTTTATCCGCCTGCAGATTGCATGCTGTGATTTTGACATGTTTGCTTATTAGAGTAGAATAAAAACTACAAGTCCCAGAATTCCAAGTGCTGTTGAATAAAACATTATGACTGCTTGACAGTGTCACATGGGCCATGAATCCCATTGGCATCTTTCTACATGCATGCATGAATTCTGAAATGTGCCAGGAACCCACCTAGATATTTGCTAAAGAAGCTAGAACACTGAGTTTGATTGCTCTGACATGAATGTGTTTCAATGACTGCAGTGGCAGCTGCTGTCAAAATAAAGTGGTGGGGCAGCATGGGGGAGAGTAACAAAAACATTGAAGAGTGCATTTACCCACCAACCACTGCCTCGGTGCTCTGCTTCTGTCCCGGCAGTCCATGGGCTGGTGCACAGATTCCCAGACTCCAGTGAACTCCCATACACCAATCCAGACGCTGCTCTCATTCCTGTAATACTATTACCCAGCATGAGAGAGGAGCCAGGGTGGTCAGAGCAGACTGGTTTGGTGCTCACTCAGAGATTGGGAGCTTGTGCCTGCTCTACACCCGGCTGTGCAACACAGCTCGGGTTGGAGAGATCTAAGTGCGGATGTCAGGCTGGCCTTCGTAAGACAGCTGGCCAAACCAACATGTGCACTTGCAGTGCCCACCACTCCTCCTCCCTGCTGCAGCTGCTTTCCGTCACACAGCAATGGCCACGCCCCAGCCTAAGACTTGGCTCGCCTGGCTGAATGAAAAATAAAATGATAATAAAACTGTATTTTTCATGTTTGACTTTGCTGCGCTCTCAGCAGTAGGGCAATGCTCTTCTGCCCTAATGGGAGAGCCACCGCTGAATTACTGTCTTTACAATGCATGTATTGTGCCAAGCAGCAGAGCAGCGTGCTTAAACATAGATGCTTCTCAGCGATCTGACCAGCATACTGGATAAATCATTAGATTTTAAAGATCATTCAATATATTAATCTTTGCATGGCACCTTGCCCAAGGAAATTTGTTTCTGTGGCTACCCCTAACAGGTTATTGGTGAAGGAAAGAAATTAGTAACTTACAGATAACAGAAGTCATTGACGTTTGGGGTGAGGAAAGTTAACCGCCACTCCTTGCCAGCTTTGTTCCCCTGGTCAGAGAGGAAGACAGGCCATACCTATTTTAAACCGTGCACATGCCCTTGCAAAACACAGCAACGTAACTAAAAACAGAGGGGCAGATTTACTAAAGGTTCACTCAATGCAGCAAGACAAGTTACTGCATTGAACATGTAAACGACAGAAAGCTGAACAGCATTATAGTTATAAAGATATGGTGCTTTACAGCTCTCTCTCTGTGCTGGTGTACTTGTGGCTGCCTAAAGCCAACGCAGGCACCATTGCGTTATATTGAAAGGGTGACTGCGTTGTGGTCAGGATTGTTTTTGTACAGGATTTCCACAAACAATAACAATCCACAGAGGCATATTGCAGAAGGCAGCACACATGGAAAGATGTCATAACGAGAAGAAATGAAGTTATATCTTCTCATTACGAGTCTTTCGGTTAGGTGCAACATTTTGGCGCAATCCCAGGTTTATTCCCTTCAATAAATCCTGGTTTGCACCAAAATACATTGGTGGATGCATGGGAATGCCCATGCTCCAGCCATGTAACGCCTATCCTAAGCAGTATGAAGCAACACAACGCAAAGCACTGCTTTTACAATGACACACAAGGCGACGCAAGTAGGCCCTTGTGTGGCTATATAAATCTCGACTAGTATTTTGTATAGTGGGTACGCTAAAAAAGTGATTAAACCATGACACAAAATATTAAAGCTAGGCCAAATGAAGTTGCTGATGCGAGCACCTGATTCTGTAATTCTCTCCCTGTGCTGGTGAGTTATTGTGCCACACCCATCCCCATGAGAGGTCACATAGAGGCCACTCAACCCTGCCTTCCTCAGCAGGCTTCACTGTGAGTTGTATTTCTCATTAATAAAGCGTGTGTTCCAAGCTAAATATATTTATTTTATAAAACAGAAAGCCAGGTGACATGAGGAATAACAGAAAGTAAACAGGGTTCATCAGCACCCTCTTTGCCTTCTGTATTTAGCTCTGCTTTTTCACCCTTTGAGGCCAGGGGTTGTAAGGGGGAGGCCAGAGGTCGCAGCTGCCACGCCTGGCTACCCATAATGACGTCTATACCTTTTACTCCACTACAGATTTTTCCAACACTGACAAATTTTACTCCCCTTGTTGATCACTCAGTAATATAACTTTTAACGCCTGCCCCAGCCAGCAAACTACCAGTCACAAAAATGTAAGACCTTCATGACTTAACCTCTAATTGTCGGCTCCCAGTTCATACCAATCTGGCCCACTCTGTTCTCCATATCTTACTCTAAAATCACCCTATTACTAATTTTATAGCTCATGGTTCCATTCACGATTTCTCTCCTAAAGTCCCTAAAGTAAGGAACAGGTTCACTTTGCTCCTGTTCACACCCCATACCGTCCTTCGTACACATCACCTCTGTAATCTCCTTTTAGGCCCACCTTGACTCTTTTCTTTCACATTTACTTGATAAACCGATTTCCATAGCTTCTTATGTAAAGAACAATATCTTATTCCTCTTCTAAATTAAACTACCTGCTGTCTCCTAATCATTGTTTTGCTTAAAACTTTGGTGGGTATTCAACATATGCAGTGTATTTCTAGCCGTACCCTGATAAACTCACTAAAATCTTTCTCCAACTTCCGTCCACAAAAACAGAAATATAGGAGTTTTATTTACCTCCCTCATGCTTTTGAATCTTTTATATCCTCCTACCACTTCTGAGTGATTTGAACTCCTCAATAGTTGAAAAATCAGCCGTTACCCAATCTCTACTTCCAAGTCCCTAATTGATAATATTATGTATCCTTGAAAAATGCATTAATCTCGTAAATCGATCCCCTCAAGACACTTTGCTGATCTGTTTTACCATCATACAACCTGGCATATCAATTACATAGCACTGACACCACTAAGAATGACATTCCACCAAGTATTGTGTCCAATACAAACCTGAATACCTGGGGGTGATTTACAAGAAACTGACGCATCTGAAGAGATGCGTCAGTTTCCCTGCGCGAGCCTGCAAAACCCTTGCGCCACCATGGATGCGCCGTACTTACAATACGGCGCACCATGGCGCAAGGATTGACAGATGCGTCAGAAATTCTGATGCATCTGTTGGTGCTCAAGTCATGCATTGCTGGAGTCGTGTCGCAAGCACAACGCAACTCCAGCAATGCATGTTGAGGCCTATTCTCACTACACTGTGTCACTCCTTCTGCCTGCTTCATTCAAGCAGGTAAGGTTTTGACGCAGTAGCATCCTAGAAGTGGCGCAGTGAAATCTTGTAGATTTCACTGCATCACTTTTACGAGGCTTTCCTGCGTGGGAACGCCCACCCTGCATACATTATACCTGATGGAGGTACAATGTGACGCAGGGCTTTACAATGTGACGCATCTCCCTAGATGTGTCACATTGTAAATTGGCCGCATTTTTTATGTCACCGCTGCGTCACAAAAGTGATGCAACTGCAGCGCAAAAGTGTCGCAAGGGGCTTGTAAATCTGCCCCCTGATGTTTGAGGCCACTCTTGAGATGGCTTCTAATTACTCTGCTACTCTAATCACACATCAGTGTCGTTGTGAGATGTTCAGGTATAATCAAAGGGATCCTTTTACAAAACATTCATCTATTTTTAAATATAAGTAAAGTTTTCCAGTAAACTGTGATGTTGTTTTCATTTTATTTTATTCACAGTTAATTATCATATGTCCTGGGTGTTCGTTCGCAACAACAACCAGCAAATTGGCTGATGAAATTCCTCAGATCTGAATAGGTGATTGCAGGAAGCTGACTCTTTCTATAATATACCAAAAAGAGGTATATTCTTGTGTAGAGATTTCAGGTATCCCTTATAAGTGGACAGGGGCTTGATTTATACAATCCCAAGGTGCTCTTTTCGTGGTAGTGTGGTCGAGCAGCCTTAGGCTTATCAATGAGGAGATCCACACCAAGAACTTAATTAATAGGTAAGTACTTTTTAAAATAGCAGTTTTGAAGAAAACAGGTAAATACACTTGCATTGATTCTAATGCGGCAATGTTATCCTATGGGGAGAAACACATATACTGCATACACGTACTTAGTAGCCACTTACAGGACCAATCTTCTGGAGTTAAGGTAAGTATGGGGCAAGGTCCAAGGCAGCACCAACAGATCACCTTGGTAGGCTCTGGGGCATCCAGGTGCAGAAGTGCTTTACGGCATCAGGTGCCCCGTTGATTTCAATGGGAATCTGGACTGAGAAAAAGAGGCTACAAGCTGGGACTGGGGGGCCAGTTCGGTTGAACCCACAAGGGGGCATGGTCCTTGAGATGCTCAGGCGTGTAGGGACACCATCGGTCCACTTCTCCTCGGGCTGTAGGGCTCGGGTGCAGTGGTGTCTTTTGACATCAGGTCTGCACTGCAGGAGACACTCACGGTTGAGGCGGCCTGCTCAAAGAAGCTGCAGGCGGTAACTGGATGAACAGTCAGGGCAAACCTAATGTGGGGTTCGAGTGTGGAGGGTTTCAGGACCTCGTCGGCACCGTTGATCCACTTTGACTCGGGCTGGGGGGGGGGCACAGGTGTAGTGGTGCTTTCAGGTGTTGGGTTTTCGTGGTCCGGAGTCCTGTTGTTCCTTCTTGGGTGCCTGCAGGGTGTAGGGGAAGTAGCTCAGCTACTCTACGTGAGCTGCTGGTTGCTCCTTGAAGTGCTGGCTGTCCTCCCAGGTTTTTGAAAGCAGAGCAGCTGCAGGACGAGTTATCATTGGTGGAATTGTCGGGGACATCAGACAGGCCGGCAGGGTTGGCGCCAAGCCAGTTGCTGCTCCTCAGTTCTTGCTCTTCGTGGCTCTTCGGTGTCCTTTTTCCTAGGTCATCAGAAGCTGCTTTCCTGGTGTCAAGGACTCCCTAAATACTAGATTTAGGGGTGTTAAGGGGAGTGAAGGGTGGTGTCATTGGGCTACTTACCCTTGGGATCACTACACCCCCTATATGACCACTTCCTGTGAGAAGTGGGCATAACCTTGTCCCAGAGTTCCTAATTCTTCCATCACCAAGATGGCAGAATGTTCCTAAAGGGGAGCACATCATCTCACCTTAGGGGTGTGACCGGCCTGGTAGTGCACCACGCCTCCCTGCATATCTAATTTCCCACCTGTCCTGGTGCCAAATGGGCCCAGGGCAGGCAGTTGGCATTTCCCCTGTCTGGGGAAGCCGTAGTCACATATTAAAGGTGGCAGAGGCCTTTGAAGCCTCCTGACTTGATTTGTTGATTGCTTAGCCATCCTGCTTGGAGGAAGTGACATGACTTCCGGCCAGAGCAGGCATTGTTTCTGCCCTCAGAGAGCGTATGCTCTCACCTGCAGGGGGTCAGAACTTGTCAGTGGTGGCAGGCTGGTCTACACCAGTCAGCCAGCACACTGGAGGCTGATAGGCTTTCAGGGGGCACCTCTAAGGTGCCCTCTGGGTGCATGTATTTTCCTAAAATGATGACTGATGAAAACAATTTTATCATGATGTAATGCATCTCCACCGGACCAGCCAGCCAGATGGGTTTAAATTGCTGTGTGCACTACAAAGTGAAAATAATCTATGTCTACAGTGAAAAGAACAGATGTGAAATTGAAGTAAGAGAAGCTGACATCAACTGGAAAGTGAGTAAGAGTAGAAAAAGTGTATGTGTAAGAGAAGTTCGAGCCAACAGTTGTACAAATGATGCCTTGTTGATTTGATCAAAAGGAATTGTGAGGTGATTGAAATATGTATTGTGTTATAAGTTTTGGAGCCATTGTTTGAAAGGCCATGAGGATATTTAATAGTGTAGGGCTGGACGCTGACTCCCATTAGCAATCCTTGTTGGGAGTATACCGCATTTGGTAGTGAGAACATAGAGGTAATCCTTGTAACACACTTTGGAACCTTTTGTTGCTTTTACTGTTCTTTGGATTGGTGCTCTGTGTCTGTCTTATCACCTATGAGCTTCTCTGTGGTCATTTGTCTGATTTTAGGCTAGTTAGAGTTGCAGGGGTTACGGTTCTTTGTCTTATTAAGGTTTAGTGTGCATTTTGGTAATCTTTTTTCTGTTAATTGATGTGTGTGCTGCTAAAGTGTTGTCCTTTTTTGGCTTCTGTTGTCCCCGTCAAATAGTCTTTATTTGAGTTATTCTGGTGGGGGTGCTGCCATCAAGTAGTACTTTTTATTTTTCAGTGGAGACTTTTATTCTGATTAGCCTTTACTATTATTGTTTTAAGATAGGTGTGCTGCCATTGTGTAATCTTATTATAGTTTCTATTGCTATTTTTCCTACTTCTGTCTCTGTTTCTATAATGTGTGAGCTGCTATCAAGTAGTCATTTTACTGTTTCCGGTCACCCAGGAGAGGTGAGGTGAAACAGAGATGGACCGCTGTAGTGGAGCTCAGCAGGTATGCAATGGGCAATATAATGAGCATCTGTGGTTGCTCGTAGCAGAACACACTGCAACCTGACGTTCAGAACATAGTGCAATTCAAGTGCAGTGCCATCCAAAATATGGGCCATAGGAGCCACCAGGCTCCTCTGTCAAGTGGGCGGGGTCATTGGTGAACCTAGTGTGAGGTGGGAAGGCAGTCATTGGAAAAGACAAGGAACATCCAGATAGGTTGTGGTGGATCCAAGCAATAGAAGAGGGTGGGGTTGAGGCAACCTGGGTCCCATAGGTCCATCTATAGGCTCTCTCCCGTGGCAAAAGTAGATGATGATGATGTTTTGATGTTCCTGACCTGTCATGTTGTCTGTTCAGGTTGTCTGGCCTCTCTTTGAGATATGAGGCTACAAAATCTAAATAAATACATGAACTCCCTTTTGTTGATAATGACTTTTCCTGATGGCAGATTTACAGAATAGCTTCGAACATTGTAATTTTTCAATCTCTGGCTTTCTGGCAGTGAGTGTAGCAATATAAGGCTAGATGCATAGATATCTTTAAAAGTATTTTACAGTACAAAGAACTAATACCTGGCTGAAATATGAGCAGCATATTATCTGTAATGCTGGCAGCCTCTTTCAGTTAAGGAACTCATTTATTACAAACAATAACATTGTTTGTGCCTAAATATTGTTTTCAGTTTTGAAGACTTGAGTTGCACAAATCTGAATCACAATGTGATCCTGGCAAAGGTCCTTTTTACTTATTGACTCACAGGTTTTCAAAGATGCTGCTGATGCACAATAAATAAATAGAATCCCTTAGGAAATGTAGCTTTTGCCTTGTTCCCCTGATTTATGTTGCCTTTATATCCTATTGTTTGTCCTCTGAAATATCTGTGACCTACTGACTTGGTCACAGATACTTTTGATATACTTGGAAAGGAAACAAATTTACACAGAAATTGCCTTAAAACTCCATTTAGTAAGTGAAAAGTAATTGTGCACAAAGTTTATGCACAGCTACACAAAGTTCAGTTATGGTGTTCAAGAGTATTATTGTTAGTTATAGAGTTAAATTGAAACATTGAGCAGTTTTCTAAGGAAATCTAAGCTTGTGCTAGCTCCTAAATTAAATCCAGTCCATGTTCATGATAAATCGGAACATGTATGCTGTGTCGGATAGCTGACACTATTAATTTTGATGAAGTGTTGAAAGATGTTGAAGAAATAAAAGTTTCAAACAAAAACTATTTTCTATCTAGTAGAGAATTTTAACGGCCGGCCTGCTACAAAACCTTACATGTAAAGTGTTTTTTCAGGTTTAAACAGTTGCTGGGGGAATGTACGACCCTTAGGTGTGTAACAAAAAATCAATCAATCAATCAATCAATCAGGTGTCTTGTAAAGCGCAACTACTCACCCACAAGGGTCTCAAGGCGCTGGGGGGAGGGGGACTGCTGATCCGTTGAAGGCACTGTGGTTCAGTCGAAGAGCCAGGTCTTCCTGAATTGAGGCAGTGACGGTGATTGCACGAGGTGGGGAGGCAGGGTGTTCCAGGTCTTTGCTGCGAGGTAGGTGAAGGTGCTGCAAGGTAGGAGAAGGAGAAAGATTTCTACAGGGTGCTGTCTTCTTTTATGGGCTCTTAAAATGAATCTTAGAGTTCTGAAAGGAATAACAGGACGTGCCAGATTGACCTACGTTGTGTTGGCCTAGTTTATCATCTTTGAATGATTATATTTATTTATCGGTTATTTGTAAGGCTCTATATACTGCTAGCAGGCCACATCTGAGTGCCAAGGGATCATAAAAGGGTAAACAGAAGATCACTATTGCACAGAGACAACTTAGGTCCCGATGTACTAAGAGATAGGTCGCAATAACTGGTCGCAAGTAGGATACAAACGTTTTGTGACCTGCATCTGATTTTGCGATGCAATCTATGTAGTAATAGGTCACATTGATAAATCTTCAGCCCCATAAGTAATAATGAATTACGTTGCTATTTATGACCCCTTCTGATTGGTTAAAGGTCCCTGCATTTGTATTCCCAATGGGAAACTTTTTTCGAAGCTACCCATGTTCCTTAAAGTTAAAGTTATTTGGCAAGTTGGAAATGCTTTTTTTATTCACAATACCAAAAGCCATTTTGCAACCTGCCCCTGATTTTACGATGCAATCTACATACAAATAGGTCACACTGAGAAATCTCCAGCCTAATAACTATTAGTGAGGCAGGTTGCTATTTATGACCCCTTCCGATTGATTAAAAGCACAAGGATGGTGGGCTTTAAGGAACAGCAGACTACCATTCCTGCATTTGTTTTACAAATGGGGAACCTTTTTAAGGCTGTTCCTTTTAGGCTGTATTTAAAAAAAAAAATGTTTCTTAAAGTTATTTGTGCTTCTTTTAAAAAGTTTCCCGGTTAGGAAAACATCAGCGTGAGCTAGCGTGCCTACTCCCGCTGAGGCTTCCAAAACAATTAACAAAGAGGAAGGTGTACCAAAGAGACACCCTCACCCCTTTTGCATATCTGTTACCACCTCCTTTGAGATGCTGGTAACTGATCAATGATTTGCAATTTCAATTGCAGTTGCAAACCACTGATACACAGCACACAAGTCGCAATTAGGAGGGTAAACCCCTTTCACCTACCTTCCTAATTCCGGCTCTGTAAGGTTTGCTAAACTCATTCTCAAGTCAGAAATGCCTTTCTTATTTGCAATACCAAAAGCCATTTTGCAATCGCAAACCATTTGATTTGGCAAATTGCAACATTCACGATTGCAACAAGGCTTTGTACATCTGGCCCTTAGACATGTCAAAAAGTCAGAAGGCTACTATGAAATCAGGAGTCCATGTCCTTTTCAGGCCAAAGGCCAAGAACTCACTATGAAGATTCAGAGAAGGTCTGTTGGAACAGTACAACAAGGCCTAACAGGCCCTCAACTGGTTAGGGGTTGCTTGTGTTCCCTTCTGGAGGGCGCCTCTCCTGGCAATTCGGGATGACTGCTCCCATGATGAGCAAGGCCAGTACTGATTTGTATAACATGGACCTTTGTCTAAAGTGGCAAAGTGGGTGAAAACGATGGGTTGGAATGTTATCCTGATTGTCAGTGGTTGGAATATTTGTAAGCATTCTTCTATCACCATGGTGTTGTCCAGCAAGATTTATGTAAGAACTCCCTCCTATCTAGTCAGTCTTCGAGGAGATCGAGTCCACCTTGGTGGTATTGTCCTACCATGGTGGGGAGAGGATTCCTATGATGAAGCATGACACTACAAAGTGTGTGAGGTTTCTTCTTCCATTAAGGATGACTTTCCACAGACAGTAATCTAAGGTTTGAGTTTCGCTCAGTCTATATACGTGCCAGAGCCAATAATTATGAAGCACGAAGTACACGTTTTTAAAAAATCTCTGACTTCAATTGTCACCATACACTTATGTTGTGTTGGGAGTCAATTCAAAGGCCAGTTTGGGGTATACATAAAATATATACTCTCTATGATTTGATTGAGTAAGACGCAATAAAATCCTTTGAGAACCGGCACACTAAATATGGATTGCCCTTCTCGCAGAGATGGAAGTATAGACTGCTGCAGCACTGTTTGAGGGGTAGATTTGGCCCAGACCCTATTGTACTACCAAAATTGCAAATTTGTAAATATTTGCTAACATCGGGGAAGAGCAAAGGTACTAAATCGGGCATTTATCAAGTGCTTATAAATGACTTCTATTTCACACCGACTAGGACGGTAACTAAGAATTATTGTCAGACTTGCTTGGGCTTAATTAATACATATGATGACTGGAGTCATCATATGTAGAGAAGCAGTTTTTCACATGGGTTGATTCAACTTCCTGATATCATCATAGTAATCAAGAGAGAGTGAGCCAATGCACTGGTTGGGTCACTAAAAACTCCCTAAATCTACCTAGGAGAAAAAAAAATATTTTGTGTAAAATAATTCTCACCCACTCAATACAGTGGCATTCTTAATCATATACTTCTACCCGATACTAGCTGTATCCGGGTGTGCTTACAACCTCGACCCTCAAGGGACCACTAGGTGTATTGACCAAAGTAGATGCTCAAGTAATAGATCCTTGAAGGCATCACCTCTTGTGTTTAATCTTATCACACAAACCACATTACATTTTCTAAGGGCCTTATTACGAGTTTGGCTGTCTGTGGACCGCCGTACTGGTGGTGGCGGTCGGACAGCTCGGCAGTTCGACTGCCGTATTACGAGTTGTGCAGATTGGCTTTGCGAAGACGGCTGCCGAACTGCTGACACCGCCAGCCAACTCCGATCGTCGAATAGGCATATAAGGAAGTTGGAGGCTCGGACGGCCAGTGAAACCGACGGCCCAATTACGAGTTGCTTTACAGCTGGCGTGACCATGGTGGTCCAACCACCACATCTGAGATGGCGGAAAGGGAGGGATATAAGGTCGAAACTCACCTCTACTCCTTTTGCCCCATCTCACGTGACTGACCTTCAATAGTCAGTCAGCTTGCCATTTCTCAAGTGTTGGGAAAGTGATATTGAAAAGCTACCACTACTACCATGAGGCCTTGTCACTACAACTCTAACCAAGATGCTAGACTCCTTTTGCCCCTTCTCACTTTTCTACTATGTTACTACTGATCTTCACACATCATGCAGCTTACCATTTGTCAAGTGTTGCTGAAGTGAGATTGAAAATCTACCACTACTACCATGAGGCCTTGTGACCGGAACTCTAACCAAGCTGCTAGACTCCTTTTGCCCCTTCTCACTTGTCTGCCATGTTACTACTGATCATCACTGGTCAGGCAGCTTGCCATTGCTTAAGTGTTGGGAAAGTGATATTGACAAGCTACCACTACTACCATGATGCCTTCTCACTGCAACTCTAACCAAGATGCTAGACTCCTTTTGCCCCGTCTCACTTTTCTGCCATGTTACTACTGATCTTCACACATCATGCAGCTTACCATTTGTCAAGTGTTGCTAACGTGAGATTGAAAAGCTACCACTACTACCATGAGGCCTTGTGGCTGTAACTCTAACCAAGCTGCTAGACTCCTTTTGCCACTTCTCGCTTGTCTACCATGTCTCTTCTGATCTTCACTAGTCAGGCAGGTTGCCATTTTTCAAGTGTTGGGAAAGTGACATTGAAAAGCTACCACTACTACCATGACTCCCTGTCACTGCAACTCCAACCAAGATGCTATGGTGAATGAGACACACTCACATTGCACACATCCCAGGTCCTGTTTTGATGTCAAAGAAACATCTGTATGGCTGTATCATTAAAGTGAAACACACATTCTCTGCTACAACTCTGTATTGGACTCTCACACGTCACCCACATGAAAGGGCATTGTCAGTCAATGGGATTACATAGTATCAATGGGAGAACCATTCTAAGGGCACAATGGAAACACTCTCTGCAGGATATCTATGCCTCTATCAGGGGGAACCCTGAAAGGCTGGGGCCCTGGGGCACAGTACATGTTGCACTTGTCTGCCAACCTCCATGTGCACTGGACCTGGGAACTGAAGTATATCAGGGACAACCAATAGCATATCCAAGTGCCATGCATGTATAGGAAATCGGTAAGTGCACCTTATGAAAGCAAACACAGCACAAACAGCATGTGGCACATATCTAGATGAAGTAGCTGTAAGGTCCACACTACAAAATGGACACATGTCTATGCAGAACTCCACAAAGGTATGACAAGTTAACACCCTCCATGTGTGGATACACAAATATCTAACTTTAACACACCAAACACATATCCAACCAACATCATAGGGAGAAGTGCAACCTAAATGATGTTGACAGTGGCCAAGCCAAGCTGAAATACTTACCACATAACATGTCACCCAATGCAATATCTGCCCCATTTGGATGTCAACCCACATAGACATCCATCCAACATTTCCCCTTGTCCTGTCTAACTCCAGCACTGGCTCCAAGGTCACATCATGCTACCACTTCAACTGGATCAACAATCACGGATCAAGCAAACTCAACTGTACTCACACATCACTAACTATACAATAACATCAAATAAATAAGAAAGTAATGACAGGACTAATGTTTTGCAAACTGAGAAAGTTTTTAATGAATGGATTTAAAGCAATCCAAAAAAGAAATAAAGGCCAATTGTGATTCAATTCATTGTCCGTGGGCCACAGCACCATGCTGTGCAACCAAACGTGCCCTTACTGGCACTGCAAGGGAACCTCCTCAGAAAGGGGCATCCATTGGGCATAGCAGGCACTTCAAAGATGGCACTTGGGAAGATGGGGGCAGAGGTTTAGTGAGTGGTGGGTTTAGCCTTGGGAGGGGGCTTTTTGGGTTTGGGGCATTTGGGCTGGGTTCAGCTTTAGGAGTTTTTTTTTTCTTTTTTTCTTTTTTGGGCTGCGTTCAGGGGGTGGGGAGGCTGTTTTTCAGGGGTGGAGTGGGAAGTGGAAGGGATGGGTTTGGGAGGGGTTTTTGGGACTTTGGGGGGTCGGGTTTCACAGGGGTAAGGGCAAAGCAAACATGACCGATTCAGAGGGAAAACGGGTAGGGAGTTCGTGATGGAGACTGTTTAGGAAGAACAGGGAGTGGAAGTATATGATGGGTCTGCTGTCTGCACTGTGTGTTGTGTTGGTGTCTGTTGTGTGGGTGACTGTGAGCGTTTGCCTTTTTTTGGTGGGAGTGATGTGGATGTTCCTATTTTGTGTAGGGGTCTGTGGCTGTTGGTGCGGTGTCTGGGGATATGGGTGTTGTGGAGGGGTCTGTGGGTGTGAGTGTGGTGTATGCGGGTATGGGTGTGTCTGTGGAGGGCTCTGTATGTATTGCTGTGGTGCCTGGGGGTATGCTGGAGGTGGTGGGGGTGGTGAGGGAGGTGAGTGTCTGCTGTGTGCATATATGTTTTTTTTATCAGTCTAGCATTTGTGTGGGGTGCTTGTGTCTGTTGAAGTGTGCGCATGCTTAGGTGTATGTGTGCTTGGGATAGGAAAGGGAATAGGGAATGTGGATGGGGAAGGGGCAGGAGGGGGTGGAAGGATGGAATGAGTGTAGGGCTGCTGTGAGGGAGGATGCCAGAGCCTTAAAAGATCTTTGTAGGCCAGACATGGCAGTGTGAACAGACCTTTGTGAGTAAGGGAACAGTCATTAGTGACAGACACATATTGACACTGTGGGTCAATTGAAAGAAGTATCAGGTCAGGGATCACCTCAGTCACCATGCCTCATATTGTCCATTTAACAGCTATCAGGGCCGCAAGTGGTACATATAACACTTTCTGTGAACATCCATCGATCACCAGGTCTACAGGGACATTACTCTGTGCATCAGTTCTCCTGCCACAGTCAGGCCTTTCTCTCTGCAGGCTGAGGCTACTTATCCCACCTGACCCCACACATTTCCACCAATTCAATACAGAAAAGTAAAACTTCTGCCCATTTTATATGCGAACATATGGTTGTGTGGCACTCTGAAGGGGTCTGTGAGGTATAACTACCTCCCTGGCAACTATTTTGCAAAGTGTGATGTGGCCTTAGTGATCTGTTGGATGGTACACTTGGCTAACATCCTCCTCAAATGCTTATAACAGTATACAGAAATGGGTCATAGTGCGAAGCCTATACATATCAATGCACATTTAACATGATGTGATTTGAGAACTAATTGTAGCTACTTTGAACCTGAGCCCTGCATAGAGGTATGCATGTAACACAAGTAGAAATCACCCTTATAATTCATTCAAATGGTGGGATTCTCTCTACAAAGTCCAGGGCCCCATAATTCATCACATGTGTGCCGTATGTTGTGTTTGGTATGTTCGCCCTAGGTGGCCATGGGTATGCCCAGACGTGGGTCCCTTGCTTGTTGTACCACTGGATTCAAGCTAGCCTGGCTGATGAGGTGTGAAGCCCAGGATGCTTGTTTCTGGTTCAGGGAGGACCTGGCCCAAACTGCCAAGCCAGGTTTTGGGCCAGGTCCTCCCTGGACCAGAAACAAGCAGTTCGGGCTGGACTGTTCCCATGGGGAACAGGGTCAAGACTGATTTGAATATGGCTGGGTCTGAACTGGAATGGTATGGGAAGCAAAGAAATGATGGATTTAGGCCCAGATCTCTGCACTGGGGTGAATGTTTGACATTGTGCAGCATTCTGTCCATAAATTGTTCTTTTTGCATTTGTCACCCCGAGTGGGACGGGTATGCGCAGACGTTGGTCCCGTGCTCTCCATGCCACTGGAGTCAAGCTAGCCTGGCTGATGAGGGGTGATGCCCCGAAACCAGTCCCAGGACGCTTATTTCCAGTCAAGGGAGGATCTGGCCTGGCAGTTCGGGCTGGACTGTTCCCATGGAGAACAGGATCAAGACTAATTTGCATATGGCTGGGTCTGAACTGGAATGGAATGGGGAGAAAAAAACGATGGATTTAGGTCCAGATCTCAGTACTGGAGTGAATGTTTGACATTGTGCAGCATTCTGCCCATCATTTGTTCTTTTTGCATCATGTGATCCAAAGCAATGTTGTGTTGTGCCCAATTCATGCTATCCTGCCTTCACATTGGCTAATTCCTCATTGTCTATGAACTACATGTAGCTGTTGATGTGTCCCCTCATTGTAGGCCAAAGTGCTTGCAGCACATCACTGACATTTGTTTGTGACATTCCACCAGATTCAAGAAAAACTGGTTTGAAATGACCCTGTGGTCAGAAACCGTTGTACTGACACGTGCCTGTTTATTTCTTTATTTGATGTAAGATTCCTTTTGTGAGGTATGCAATATGGCTTCAGCTGATGATGTATACCTAATTTATTGTTGCCTATTGTGTAGGATATTGTCACATGTATCCTCTCCTTCCATGTTGTGAAAGTCTGCAAGTGATTATGTGATCACTGACACAGAATAACCGAGTCATGTCTTATTTGCTATATGTCTGACATCATGTCGCCTATGATTTGAACAATGGAATCAAGATGTTCTCAGCCCAGGCACTTGTATGCATGCGTTGTTGTGACATGGTAGTGATCCTGAGTTGAACATTGTTTACATACAACATATCCATGCTTCCAGAAGTGTCTAGTTTTGACATTGCAAAATTTACATGGTAGTACATTCACATTATTATTTGTGGGAATCACAACCAGAGACAATGCTTTTGTGACGTTTGTTTTTAATGAAGTGAACAAGGATAATATCAAGAAATCAACTTAAATTTACACAATGCAAACAAAAAGTGAAGTCTTTTGTCATTGTGGATGAAACCATTGTAGTAGAGTCCAAATTGTCAGGAGTCCAAAGTCCAACATACTCCACCCATCAGATATGGAAAAGTGGGCAGGAATAGTCTAACAAAGTGAATGTGTAGCATACACAGGAGGACATTAGGGACAAGGTTTCTTCCTGGTGGTGGTGGGTGTCTTGGCATCCTGAGCTCCTGGATTTTTGAGTGAACGTCCCCTCAGTTTGCCTGAGTGGGGCAGAGCTGCTGAGACGGGGGCGCGTGCAGGCGTGTCCTCCTCTGACAGGGCCTCCCTTCCTGTGGCTGCAGCAGATGTTCATGGTCTGGATGTACTTTGACCACAGGAAGGGGTAGATGCAGATGGAAAAGCCCTGCAGAGGGTGGTGTTGATGTTCCACAGCACCCCAAACAAGGAGACCACCTCAGTGTGAATGCTCGCCACCACGGTGTGGATGCCGGCCACCTCGGTGTGGATGGCTGCAACCTACTGGTATGCGTCCCTCTGCAGTGCCTTCCTTTTCCGGAATTTGGTCAATACCAGACCCATGACTCTTTGGGAGTCCTGGTAGACTTCCAAGACTTGGGCGCTGGCAGCCTGGGTGTCATTAGCCTCAGTGGGCTCACTCTGTGGGCCTGCAGTTACCCTCCCACGATGCCTACCCCCACAGGCCTGTGTCCTTGGCACAAATTGCACCCTCCCACTCGGTCCTGGTTCCTCTGTTACTGCTGTGGTGTTAGCTGTCTCAGCATCCAGGACTGGGGGGCACAGGAAGGGACTGACTGTGCTAGCTGCACAGGTTGTGGGGGAGCAGTGGGTGGCTGTGCTGTTACAGCTAGGGCGAGAGGTGTTGTTGTGAGCACAATGAGCCCCACTGTTGATGTCTGTCCAGGCTGACCAGGTGGGCCAGGACCATCATCCAAGTCCACCTCTTCAGGAGCGTTGTCATCACTGAAGGCTTTGTCCTGAGCTAGAGAGGAAGTCCATTTGGTTTCCAACCTCTGTGCAGTGGCGGATCGACCTGTTGAGAAATAGAGAACATTGTTAATGGTGGAAGTGAAGTATCTAAATCCACGTTGTTTGGGTCAAAGTAAATGGGGACCTAGAATGGAACAAAATAGATAAGAGATTAGTATTGTCACCTGTTTGCATGGAGTTGATGTTGGTTACTAGACATTTGTTGACATTCAATAGATGTAGTAGATGTCAACAGCTAATTAAATGGCAGATATGTAGCATTTTGGCTTTGGGGATGGACATGACATCTCCAAAACTCTGCTACAAACACAATGTAGTCATGAAGTGTATTTGCCCATCCCAAGGACTAGTTGTGTCTAATATGGGCAAACACCCAGCTTGGTTGTATATTTAGCATTGTTCATTGTGTGAGAAGTGCAGAGTCAAGGGGTCACCTGGCACTACTAATGAGCTGAGTTTCATTCACGGCTTACATATATTCGGGGTACACAATTGTTATGGTGTCACTCATACCATCATTAGTTTCAGTTGACGGGTTAAGGACACCATCAAGCAAAGTATTCTGATGTATATCTGAGTGGATATTGTCTGTACATTTCACAGTCCATGATAAGTGTAGATCAGTTGTAACATGTCAGACAAGTGAGAAGGGGCAATGGGAGTCTAGCACCTTGGTTAGAGTTGGAGTGAGAGGGCCTCATGGTAGTTGTAGTCACTTCAATCTCACTTTACCAACACTTGACAAATGGTAAGCTGAATGATAAGTTTAGATCAGTTGTAACATGGCAGACAAGTGAGAAGGGGTAACATGAGTTTATCATCTTGGTCAGACATCCAGTCACAAAGCCTCATGGTATTTGTAGTCACTTCAATCTCACTTTACCAACACTTGACAAAATGTTATTGTAAAACACACAAGATGATGGACGGAATGCTGCACATTGGCAAACATTCACCCCCAGTCACAGATCTGGGTTTAATCCATCCTTATTTTGCTTCACCACGCCACCCCAGTTCAGACATAGCCATATGCAAATCAGTCTTGACCCTGTGCCTCATGGGAACAGTCCAGACCGAACTGCCAAGCCATGTCTTCCCTGGACCGAAATCAAGCATCCTAGGACCGGTTTCAAGCTATCAGCCTTCATCAGCCAGGATAGCTTGACTCTAGTGGCGTAGTGAGCACGGGACCCACGTCTGGGCATACCCTTCCCACTTAGGGCGAAATGCAAAACACACAAGATGATGGACGGAATGCTGCACATTGGCAAACACTCACCCCCAGTCACAGATCTGGGTTTAATCCATCGTTATTTTGCTTCACCACGCCACCCCAGTTCAGACATAGCCATATGCAAATCAGTCTTGACCCTGTGCCTCATGGGAACAGTCCAGACCGAACTGCCAAGCCATGTCTTCCCTGGACCGGAATCAAGCATCCTAGGACCGGTTTCAGGCTATCAGCCTTCATCAGCCAGGATAGCTTGACTCCAGTGGCGTAATGAGCACGGGACCCACGTCTGGGCATACCCTTCCCACTTAGGGCGAAGTGCAAAACACACAAGATGATGGACGGAATGCTGCACATTGGCAAACATTCACCCCCAGTCACAGATCTGGGTTTAATCCATCGTTATTTTGCTTCACCACGCCACCCCAGTTCAGACATAACCATATGCAAATCAGTCTTGACCCTGTGCCTCATGGGAACAGTCCAGACCGAACTGCCAAGCCATGTCTTCCCTGGACCGGAATCAAGCATCCTAGGACCGGTTTCAGGCTATCAGCCTTCATCAGCCAGGATAGCTTGACTCCAGTGGCGTAGTGAGCACGGGACCCACGTCTGGGCATACCCTTCCCACTTAGGGCGAAATGCAAAACACACAAGATGATGGACGGAATGCTGCACATTGGCAAACATTCACCCCCAGTCACAGATCTGGGTTTAATCCATCGTTATTTTGCTTCACCACGCCACCCCAGTTCAGACATAGCCATATGTAAATCAGTCTTGACCATGTGCCTCATGGGAACAGTCCAGACCGAACTGCCAAGCCATGTCTTCCCTGGACCGGAATCAAGCATCCTAGGACCGGTTTCAGGCTATCAGCCTTCATCAGCCAGGATAGCTTGACTCCAGTGGCGTAGTGAGCACGGGACCCACGTCTGGGCATACCCTTCCCGCTTAGGGCGAAATGCAAAACACACAAGATGATGGACGGAATGCTGCACATTGGCAAACATTCACCCCCAGTCACAGATCTGGGTTTAATCCATTGTTATTTTGCTTCACCATGCCACCCCAGTTCAGACATAGCCATATGCAAATCAGTCTTGACCCTGTGCCTCATGGGAACAGTCCAGACCGAACTGCCAAGCCATGTCTTCCCTGGACCGGAATCAAGCATCCTAGGACCGGTTTCAGGCTATCAGCCTTCATCAGCCAGGATAGCTTGACTCCAGTGGCGTAGTGAGCACGGGACCCACGTCTGGGCATACCCTTCCCACTTAGGGCAAAATGCAAAACACTCAAGATGATGGACGGAATGCTGCACATTGGCAAACATTCACCCCCAGTCACAGATCTGGGTTTAATCCATCATTATTTTGCTTCACCACGCCACCCCAGTTCAGACATAGCCATATGCAAATCAGTCTTGACCCTGTGCCTCATGGGAACAGTCCAGACCGAACTGCCAAGCCATGTCTTCCCTGGACCGGAATCAAGCATCCTAGGACCGGTTTCAGGCTATCAGCCTTCATCAGCCAGGATAGCTTGACTCCAGTGGCGTAGTGAGCACGGGACCCACGTCTGGGCATACCCTTCCCACTTAGGGCGAAATGCAAAACACACAAGATGATGGACGGAATGCTGCACATTGGCAAACATTCACCCCCAGTCACAGATCTGGGTTTAATCCATTGTTATTTTGCTTCACCACGCCACCCCAGTTCAGACATAGCCATATGCAAATCAGTCTTGACCCTGTGCCTCATGGGAACAGTCCAGACCGAACTGCCAAGCCATGTCTTCCCTGGACCGGAATCAAGCATCCTAGGACCAGTTTCAGGCTATCAGCCTTCATCAGCCAGGATAGCTTGACTCCAGTGGCGTAGTGAGCACGGGACCCACGTCTGGGCATACCCTTCCCACTTAGGGCGAAATGCAAAACACACAAGATGATGGACGGAATGCTGCACATTGGCAAACATTCACCCCCAGTCACAGATTTGGGTTTAATCCATCGTTATTTTGCTTCACCACGCCACCCCAGTTCAGACATAGCCATATGCAAATCAGTCTTGACCCTGTGCCTCATAGGAACAGTCCAGACCGAACTGCCAAGCCATGTCTTCCCTGGACCGGAATCAAGCATCCTAGGACCGGTTTCAGGCTATCAGCCTTCATCAGCCAGGATAGCTTGACTCCAGTGGCGTAGTGAGCACGGGACCCACGTCTGGGCATACCCTTCCCACTTAGGGCGAAATGCAAAACACACAAGATGACGGACGGAATGCTGCACATTGGCAAACATTCACCCCCAGTCACAGATCTGGGTTTAATCCATCGTTATTTTGCTTCACCACGCCACCCCAGTTCAGACATAGCCATATGCAAATCAGTCTTGACCCTGTGCCTCATGGGAACAGTCCAGACCGAACTGCCAAGCCATGTCTTCCCTGGACCGGAATCAAGCATCCTAGGACCGGTTTCAGGCTATCAGCCTTCATCAGCCAGGATAGCTTGACTCCAGTGGCGTAATGAGCACGGGACCCACGTCTGGGCATACCCTTCCCACTTAGGGCGAAGTGCAAAACACACAAGATGATGGACGGAATGCTGCACATTGGCAAACATTCACCCCCAGTCACAGATCTGGGTTTAATCCATCGTTATTTTGCTTCACCACGCCACCCCAGTTCAGACATAACCATATGCAAATCAGTCTTGACCCTGTGCCTCATGGGAACAGTCCAGACCGAACTGCCAAGCCATGTCTTCCCTGGACCGGAATCAAGCATCCTAGGACCGGTTTCAGGCTATCAGCCTTCATCAGCCAGGATAGCTTGACTCCAGTGGCGTAGTGAGCACGGGACCCACGTCTGGGCATACCCTTCCCACTTAGGGCGAAATGCAAAACACACAAGATGATGGACGGAATGCTGCACATTGGCAAACATTCACCCCCAGTCACAGATCTGGGTTTAATCCATCGTTATTTTGCTTCACCACGCCACCCCAGTTCAGACATAGCCATATGTAAATCAGTCTTGACCATGTGCCTCATGGGAACAGTCCAGACCGAACTGCCAAGCCATGTCTTCCCTGGACCGGAATCAAGCATCCTAGGACCGGTTTCAGGCTATCAGCCTTCATCAGCCAGGATAGCTTGACTCCAGTGGCGTAGTGAGCACGGGACCCACGTCTGGGCATACCCTTCCCGCTTAGGGCGAAATGCAAAACACACAAGATGATGGACGGAATGCTGCACATTGGCAAACATTCACCCCCAGTCACAGATCTGGGTTTAATCCATTGTTATTTTGCTTCACCATGCCACCCCAGTTCAGACATAGCCATATGCAAATCAGTCTTGACCCTGTGCCTCATGGGAACAGTCCAGACCGAACTGCCAAGCCATGTCTTCCCTGGACCGGAATCAAGCATCCTAGGACCGGTTTCAGGCTATCAGCCTTCATCAGCCAGGATAGCTTGACTCCAGTGGCGTAGTGAGCACGGGACCCACGTCTGGGCATACCCTTCCCACTTAGGGCAAAATGCAAAACACTCAAGATGATGGACGGAATGCTGCACATTGGCAAACATTCACCCCCAGTCACAGATCTGGGTTTAATCCATCATTATTTTGCTTCACCACGCCACCCCAGTTCAGACATAGCCATATGCAAATCAGTCTTGACCCTGTGCCTCATGGGAACAGTCCAGACCGAACTGCCAAGCCATGTCTTCCCTGGACCGGAATCAAGCATCCTAGGACCGGTTTCAGGCTATCAGCCTTCATCAGCCAGGATAGCTTGACTCCAGTGGCGTAGTGAGCACGGGACCCACGTCTGGGCATACCCTTCCCACTTAGGGCGAAATGCAAAACACACAAGATGATGGACGGAATGCTGCACATTGGCAAACATTCACCCCCAGTCACAGATCTGGGTTTAATCCATTGTTATTTTGCTTCACCACGCCACCCCAGTTCAGACATAGCCATATGCAAATCAGTCTTGACCCTGTGCCTCATGGGAACAGTCCAGACCGAACTGCCAAGCCATGTCTTCCCTGGACCGGAATCAAGCATCCTAGGACCAGTTTCAGGCTATCAGCCTTCATCAGCCAGGATAGCTTGACTCCAGTGGCGTAGTGAGCACGGGACCCACGTCTGGGCATACCCTTCCCACTTAGGGCGAAATGCAAAACACACAAGATGATGGACGGAATGCTGCACATTGGCAAACATTCACCCCCAGTCACAGATTTGGGTTTAATCCATCGTTATTTTGCTTCACCACGCCACCCCAGTTCAGACATAGCCATATGCAAATCAGTCTTGACCCTGTGCTTCATAGGAACAGTCCAGACCGAACTGCCAAGCCATGTCTTCCCTGGACCGGAATCAAGCATCCTAGGACCGGTTTCAGGCTATCAGCCTTCATCAGCCAGGATAGCTTGACTCCAGTGGCGTAGTGAGCACGGGACCCACGTCTGGGCATACCCTTCCCACTTAGGGCGAAATGCAAAACACACAAGATGATGGACGGAATGCTGCACATTGGCAAACATTCACCCCCAGTCACAGATCTGGGTTTAATCCATCGTTATTTTGCTTCACCACGCCACCCCAGTTCAGACATAGCCATATGCAAATCAGTCTTGACCCTGTGCCTCATGGGAACAGTCCAGACCGAACTGCCAAGCCATGTCTTCCTGGACCGGAATCAAGCATCCTAGGACCGGTTTCAGGCTATCAGCCTTCATCAGCCAGGATAGCTTGACTCCAGTGGCGTAGTGAGCACGGGACCCACGTCTGGGCATACCCTTCCCACTTAGGGCAAAATGCAAAACACACAAGATGATGGACGGAATGCTGCACATTGGCAAACATTCACCCCCAGTCACAGATCTGGGTTTAATCCATCGTTATTTTGCTTCACCACGCCACCCCAGTTCAGACATAGCCATATGCAAATCAGTCTTGACCCTGTGCCTCATGGGAACAGTCCAGACCGAACTGCCAAGCCATGTCTTCCCTGGACCGGAATCAAGCATCCTAGGACCGGTTTCAGGCTATCAGCCTTCATCAGCCAGGATAGCTTGACTCCAGTGGCGTAGTGAGCACGGGACCCACGTCTGGGCATACCATAACTGTTGGCAACATGCATTTGGGATGGATCATACATTTACAATTTAACCCATATCATGGGTCCTGGATTGATATTTTGATAGCAATGCACTTACAGACAGCATTGGAACATGTGACATGTCGTGAAGTTGGATATATGTGCTCTTATATGCAGCATTACACGTTGCCACAGACAAACCAACATCTCAGATACTATGAGTATTGCATTTTAGGAAAGTAGATAGAGAACACAATAACAAATGTAAGGGAGTTGAGAGCAAACAAGACATTGTGATATTTTGTCACTTATTCTAGTGTAGCTTACCGGAGTCCACTCCCCCCTCTATTCGTGTCAAAACCTCAGAATGCAGGATGGACAAGCTCTCCTCCTCTCAGGGAAAGAGTTGTAATGGTGCGCTGGGCGGGCCACTGCCAGTCCTCTGAGCCTCTAGGTGGTGGTTGCTGTACCTGGTATGCACCATAAGCCTGAGGTCGTCCCACCTCTTCCTAATGTCGACTGTGTGCGCAGGGTGGTACCAACAGCCTTGAGCCTGTTGACTATCCTATCCCAAATTTCAGCTTTCCTACTGAGAGGAGTATCCTGGACTTGGGGTCCAAGAATGTGTGGCTCTACTCTAATGATTTGATCCACCATTATAGTCAACTCTTGCTCAGTGAAGCGTGGTTTCTTTTTTCCCAGATATGGTGACAAAATAAAATGTGAGTGAGTATATGACTGAAAAACAAACAAATGATAGAGGTAAAAAGGTGCAAAACAAAAATTACAAATGGTGGAGAGTGCTAAATGTGAAGATGAAAATAGGTAGCAGAGAAATGTCTGTCTGTCTTGCTGTGCTGCAGTTGTGAAGCAAAGGATGCTGGTCAGGGATGGGGTGTGTTTTATAGTGTCATTTGTAGGCATGTCCACTTGCCAAAACACATCAGGTGTGTATTTTTAAATCCATCCAATGGTCACCCGTGTGATGTTTTTTTTCCTGCGTACCGCAGCAGTCAACCACCATTGGGTATCCGCTGTTTGTTAACCACTGCTGGGAGACCATGACTATGACTGTGTAGTTGTAAGACACTCGGCGAATGGACTGCAGACCTGACAGTGTTGGTGGATGCACCGCCAAGATTGCAGACCACCGTGGTCCTGCAGGGTAGATCACTTCGGCCGGCATTTCAGGCAGCACAACTTAAAATACGGCAGGGGTAGATCGCTGGTGAAGTTGTGTCCTGGAGGATTCGAACGCGGCGGTCGGGTGGCCGGACCACAAACCTGTAATCGGCCACATAGTCTATGGTACTGTGCAGACAATTTTGTTTTTCAAGATCCCTCCCAATTCATTTGCAATACAGCTAAATATGCTGTCCAAATGTTCATAGTTGGGCCCCTCAGCCTTTTCATCTTTTTTTATGATTCTCACTTTGTAAGATGTATTTTATTGAAAATTTGGATACAAAAGATTTTTAAGCATTTTTTTGCACACTTGTAATTTTTTCCTTGCACATTTAAGTGAACAGCAGCTGAAGGTACATAAGGATTTTACAAATGTTTGCTTCACCTATTTTTATCTTTTACTGCTCACAGCATCATCTTTTAAGATGATTCTCAATGAGCTCGTTAAGATGAATTTGATTACTGCTCTGTGTTGGTCAGTATTTTATCACCATTTGAAATGTTTGGACTCTTATTTTGTAAGACGTGTTTTATTGATCATTTGGACAAGGAAGACTGTTATGCATTGTTGTACATTTATAATACCTTTCCTGTTTGTTAAGGCAAATTGATGCTGAATTGCTGATGAAGGCACACAAGTGCTTTACAAATGTCTTGTCTATTTCCCTTTGTCTACTTTTGCACAGTATAATGATTTTTATCTGTCTGCATTAAAGATTGACCTTACCTAACATTTACTCCTCTTATCTATTCTTCCTTCCCCTTCTATTATTTTCAATCTGACCACGCCCATGCACAGAATGTGGACCGGCAAGCTCCCGCTCACTATGAAATATAATGATAAATTACGCTCATATTTCTAACCAGTGGTCAATTCACCGTATGGCTACACTTCATCTGAGTACTATTTAATTTGTCCTATGTCTACCCTTGATATGGGAGACACTGGTTAGACAGAACACTTGTTGTTACTTTGATCCAATTAAAATATTAACTGTATTCCCTGTGCTGAAACTGTAAAGGTTCATAGGTGCACTGTGGGAAGACTGAGTAGTAATGATAGTACATAAGAGACCATGGAACATCACATGGAGGTACCTATCCTAAAATCAATATATACTACTGCTGAATCTTATTCAAAATGAGCTTCCTCCTCCCCCTTCCCTTCTTTAATAGATTGGTGCTATATACTGAAAGGGGTCATGCATGATAGTAAGGATTATGTTGTACTATGATTGGCCTTACTAATGTTCTCTGATCATTAACCCTGGAATAGGATGTTGATATTTTCCTTAGAACCGGTCACCTATTACCCAGTGTTAGTCGTCAGGAAATGTGGAATACAAGATCAGAGTACAACATTAATTATTTTGTATGTCAACTAGTTCAAATTCAACAATGTCTTTTGGCTTGTTAGGATAACCCAAATTTGAATTGTTAAAAAATAGAGAAACAAACATTAACAGTTCAAACCAGCGTACGAGGATGTAGGTTGAAGTGGTTATCCACAACAAATCTACAACTACCAGGATCTAGGAAAAGATTACTTTGGTATAGTGGACCACTTCCTATCCTTGAAATGATAATCCAATGACTGCCAAATTAGAGTTATAACATATTTTAACAGTTCATTCAATGTTCCATGCATCATTGTTTAATACTTTATTCAGAGAACAGTACACCAGCAGCCCCAACCTGGCCAATTCAAATTGGGAATCATCTTGAGTATGAAGTGGAGGTTGCCTTTGTTTCAAGAAGTGTAAGAGGAAACTTATATTATTTTGTTGAATAGAAACAGTAGGTTTGTGTAAAAATATGGGTTATTAGTTTGGGAGGATGTGAGTCCTTCCCAAGTAATACGTTCAAAATCTGTCAGTTAAAACACTGTTTTAATAAATAAAGCTGGGCTCAAACCCTGGTAGCTATGGCATAGAACAAACAGGTTTAACTTCTGAAAAATGTATTAAGTATTTAACAGTACCAAAACAACTTCTAAAAGTGAAGGTAAATTTAAAAAGAAAAATTACACAAATATTGATTGAAATCCAATCAGAGCAACTGGTGATATGATTTTTAAAAAAAATAGTTTTTGGGTTAAAAAGTGCCATAAAATAGTATAGCATCTATGGGTGCAATTTACTGGGACACAGGCACATTTTGAAGTTGACTGCAATGCACCAGAGGCTGGGTAAGCCTACTGGGTCGAGCTAGTCAAAAAATGTACCTTTTGACTTAGTTTCTTTTAAGGAAGTACAAATCCTCCAGTGTGTGAAGGTTGTGTCCAACAAAGTACTCTTGAAGTCACTGACCAGTTGCCTTCTGAAACAGTTGTTTTTGGCAGGAAAAGTTCCAAGCAGGAAAAATTGAATTCCTTGCCCTTTGAAGTCCTCTTGCTATCTTTTCATGCCTTTGCTCAGTCAGAGTTTCTTCACTGGAACTTAGTCTCTGTTTTGGAGGTCAAAAACCTTCAGCGGGACAAGCGTGGAAGCTTCTTTCGCTGGCAAAACGCTCCAAATGGGACCAACCATATTTTCATGCCTGCTGAGGTCATATCTTGGGTATATAGCCTTGAGTGGTTATGGTTACCATCATCCAAAGATATACAATTTTCCAAGTCCCAACTTTTTCATATGTATGAAACATTTCCTCCTGATGACTTTCAAGGCTCCCTGGACATCAGGGACAGCAACAAGAGTCCAACTACCACTGTGTCATACATACATACATACACGCACGCACGTGCACACACACACACATGCACACGGACATACAAACTTACAGACAGCCCATACTCTCCCTCCCCCCCTCCCCCACCGTGGCGGTCACCATTGGGTAGTTAGTTAGGACCACGTTTTTGTGCAGTTTGACGAATCTTCACAAAAGTTTCTTAAAAATGGTCTTATTCACCTCAGATCCTTCCTGAAAAGTTTTGGGGTGTTCCATCAAACTAGGGCCAGAAAAAGGGGGATTGATCTCAAAATGCACTTCCCCATGCAATTTCCCACAGGAAAAATTAGACAGAGCTACAGCCAAAATAGCTGAATGGAATTACACCAAATTTGGCAGAAAGCTAGATCTTAACACAGAAAATGTATGTTTTGTGATTTGGTGTAAATCTGTTCAGTATTTTTGACAAATTAAGCCTAAAATGTATGTATATATAAGGATGCAGAGGATCTCCAGATCCAGCGGATCATAACTTAAGATCTGATTGGCTGTAGTCACATCAACAAAGATGTATCGCCAGCCATTTAGGACTCGGGGACTCAGTTCCTGGTCCTGCAAAAAGATTTAAAAAAGCATATAGGGGTCAGGGTAGGTATAACCTTGGGCCTGGTGGGGGCCATTTAGGCCTGGTGAGGATGTCCTCCGGGCTACAAACTGTATCTCTTCTGGTACCTTTGTTTAATGTTGTGGGGGGGCTGCAGGGGGCATAGCATTTAACAAAAATTGCAGTAAGTGTCCTGGGTCATTGAAGCCTGACCTCAGGAGAGCTTACGATTATTTTCAAAGCACTCTGAGCTTGAGCTGTTTGCTCTCTAGCTGAATGCAGGGATTTCTTATGGTTGGGTCGATGCCTGTGCTTTGCAGCATAAAACATTGTAAAGAGATGTTAATGTTTTTTTTTAAATTCTTTATTTAAAGTAATTTGCGACAATCAATATTATTAAACATTGCAATGTGTGAATTTATTAACTATTCAATTGATTATAGTTATTGGTGACTTTTTTGACAAAGCCTACAAGTCTGCTTTATATATGTTCATGTGCTGACCCTTTGATAAAGCTAATTGGCACACGTTTTGTATTTTGATGCTCTGAAACTTTGACAAAGCCAGTAGATCTGCCTTACTTAAAATGACACCCTTTATATTGTTACATGACATAGTGAGCCGTGTGCAGCCGTGTACAGCAGTGAGGAGTTGGGCGCAGGCAGGGCGCTGGGCACAGGGCACTGCACCCAACCCTTCGCCACACAGGAGATGGACATCTTGCGTTACATTTAAAAAAAAAAGAAATTCCTTGAAAAAACCACAGGTTGAAGTGACATTATCCTTAGGAATTTTAATAGTTCCTACTGAAAAATCAAAGATTAAAAGAACGTTATAGTTAGGTCAAAATGTCTGTTAAAAATAATGTTTTAAGTTAACAAAATGATTGAATTTAACCAGTTAGGTATTTCAAGTAACTATAACTTGTACCCTTAAGTAACTATAACTTACAACCTCGCCAGGCACTGCTAATTCCCTAATATATTACATCACCTATGACATATTCTGTGACATCATTGATAACATCATTGTAACATCTGAAATGACATCATTGATGACAACACTCTGCTAGGGTGCGAGTTATAGTTACTTTAGGGCATACGTTATAGTTACTTGAGATAACTATAAGTGGTGAATTTCAGTAGTTTTGTCAGTTTAAAATGTTATGTTTTAACTGACACTTTCACCTAATTATAACATCTCTTTAACCATTTTTTTTATTTTCAGTGAAATAAAAAATAGATAGATAGATAAATAGATAGAGATAGAAAGATAGATAGATAGATAGATTGAGTGATACCTTAAATATACTTACCATGCACGGTAAAGGCATGCGTGGTTAAGGCTGTGTGGTAATGCATTGCGTTGTAAAGGCATTGTTATAAAGTCTGTTCCCCCTCCAGGGCATCGATGACAATTATAGGTTTTCAGGATTACTCCCAAATATCTTTGAGAATTCAGTTTAGACAGTCAGCAATTTACTCAATCTGCTGGTGTGAACCTGTGTGAGTAAATGTTACATTTCCTTTGTGAAAAGGGTCCGATAATAATCAACGCCAGCAAATTTAAGAGTTTTTTGTGAAAAGGACTGGACATGGTTCAGCATTGCCAGTAATACACTTTAGTGATTGCCACTAAGCTGTAGAAGACATTGATCTATTGCAGTTCTGTATTTAGTGCTGCATAATTTAGTGCTGAGTTTGATGCACTGTTGTAATTCACCTGTGCTGATAGTGGTTTCAGCAATGCAGTGGGAAATCACTTTCATCCGCTGTTGTTTTATCAGTCGATGTTGCATAAAACAGGGGACTGGGTTTATTTTACATATCCAGAAAGAAAGGGTTTGAATCTTGCGTAAGAATCCTGACTCAATTGAGCCTTGGTCCAAACAGTAATATAAGTTAACCATATTTTATCTGTGACTGTGTTCAGATCAAACAGGTGGGCCTTGACCTGTTGTCCTTCATCCGAGGCACAGACAAACTTTGCTTTACATCTCCTTTCCTGTTTATAAGGCTAAGTGTTGAAGGAAGTAACCCGTTTAGGGCCACCCGGGTCACTAATGACCACCTCTCAGCCTTCCGTACTAAATGAAGAGTCGGTCAGACAGTAGAGAATACAAACCAATAACTGTTTATTCATATACACTCATAGCGGAGCCCCATCTGCCCAGTCACTGAGAGTGCTGCAGAGGGAACTGAAATCGACAAGCATAAAGCTCCATTATGTATGTTTCGTAACCGGGCGAAAACACCCCCACAGTGGTATTTTCCAAGCAGGTGCAGCTAAACAGCGAAATACAGAAAAAACGGTTCCAGCGCTCATATCTTACACAAAGTAACATAGTCCAAGGTCGTTCCATCCAGAGCCCGCCACCAGACAAGGCGGAGAGGGCCTGTATCTAATGAGAAAGCTATGTGCTAACATGAACAGTGTGCACATTATTGAAACAAAACCCAGGTGAGGAAGCGAAACTCAGAGAGGAGCATTTCTCAGAATTGAACTAGATCAGTTTCGAACAGCTTAAAATGGCGCCCAAATAGAAAATGGTGCAGCGAATGCTAACTTACATGGAGCACTGCATAAGCATAAACAATTTTTATACTACCAGACACTCCTTTTAGCATGAGCTAAAACGAATGTATGATGTTACAATGCATGGTGTTACCACGCGGTAAGTAACAACGCGGTCATTACAACGACCGTGTTGTTACCAGGCGTGGCATTACATCGCAAGTTGTTTCAACGACTTGCGCTAGATGGCGCGCTGGACTTAGGAATAGTATAAATTACTATTCCTACTCCAGTTAGCGCACCAGCAGGGAAGGTGTTGGATTTAAAATCCAACACATTCCCTGGTGTTGCACACCACCTAGCGCAAGTCGTTGAAACGACTTGCGATGTAATGCCACGCGTGGTAACAACGCGGTCGTTGTAACGACCGCGTTGTTATCAACCCGCGTGGTATTGCCAGCGTTGTAAACGCTGTCTCCCGCTAAAACATTTTCTAACAGCAACAAGAAGAAACAAAACTACAAACAGTAATGGGAAATCTCATTAATAAACAGTTATGAGCACTCCATACTATCACCATCAGGAAGTGAAACAATAAGGAGGGAGGAATTCTCGAATATTCCTTCATCGATATTCATCAGATCCTCAATATCTTTTTGAATCATTATAGCAGCATTTGTGTCATGAATTGAGATCTTCTTTTTAGGGGTCAGAATAGTGGTACAATAAGAGCAGCAGAAAGGAAGACACTGAATAAGGCCACAGCAGGGCACCAATATCACAGTCAGATAAATCACCTTTTCAAGAATCGAGCCCCAACTACTAAAAAGAGACCAACTCCAATTCCCACTTTCCATTCCTTTTACATTTTCAAGGATATCTAAAATATGTTTGTTAATATTCTTTTCCATATTCTTGATCCTGACCACACACTGATCACCCACTACCGCGCATACACCCACACTCTTAGCTAAAATAAAATCAACTGCATATCTGGTCTGTTCCGAATATATCTGCATACTCTTCAACTGAGTGGTGATGTTGCACAGGGCTGCTACTGTGGTGTTAGATAACATTTGCAGCTTACACCCACAATATTCTCTAGCCTTCTCGCCCCTGGCCTTAGGGCTACCACCCAAAGTGAAAATAGAAGAAAGTATGTATTCAAAAGTGATCCCATTACTGTAAATATTGACCTCTATATCGGTCACCCCATCACAAAATTCTTTTGTCAGAGTCCTTTTAACCCATCGTATGTTAGGCTTAGCATATTTACAAGGTACACACAAGTGCAATACCATTCCAAGAGCTACATCATCGGTACCATTGTGGACATTAGAATACGTCCCATTAGACAAAAAGAAAAACCCTGGGTGTGCATAAATCGGTCCTTCATAATCCACTGCTACATACCTGGAGTTCATTCCAAAAGTACTTGGATCCTCGTCATTCACCAAGGGGATTGTATTTTTAAACAGCACTATTCCTTAACAATTGATATACACTGAAGTATCAGTGCTATTCTCAATAGGACAACAAGCGGGATAATAACCAGCCTCCCGGGTAACTATCAATTCCTTGTAATGCTAACTCACCAATGTAACATTCTGTTTTTTCATATAGAAATTGTCGCAATATGTATTGTTATCACAACCTGGGTAACCCATCCCCAGTGGCTTTCTATGGTATAGACATGGTCCCGGATAACCAAAACCAAATACTCCTTTCACTTCTGTGAATTGGGGTGGCCGAGTGTAAGTATAATTCACAAGTGACAATGGATATGCAGTCCACAGACTAGTGACAGATTGGGTGCGGTAACAAGCTGTCCCTTCTCCAAAGAACCTCTTATGTGTCTCCAAGAATACATTACTCGGGGCAGTTCTTTTGTTTCTTCTCGGGGAGATGACCTTACCCTGCGTTAGGGTACACTTTGATCATTTTCCAAAACCCATGACACCCCACACAATATTATTATCAGCAAAACCAAAAGAACAACACATATCATTTTGTTTCTCCGTGTCCACATCATATTATGCTGTGCAACAAGAACCATTGGCTGTTCTTCCTCAGCAACCTTTCTACCAAAGGGATGCATAATGTATTGCAAAGGGGCAAGAATGCAAAGAAAATATACAAGTTCCCAGTGTCTGTCAGAGCCTCACTGGTACAGGCTCCTATCGTCCATCAATAAGTTGGCACTCTTGAGCACCGTAGGTGGAGCTTGCTCTGTCATAAGCTCTTTTAATCTATCCCACGTCGATAAAGATGGTATACCTGCAAGGTATACTTCTGCTCACCCTAGCTAATGTTCAGAACATAAAGACAAAATGATTACAAAATTCTCCACTAATTTCAGTTAATTGCGGTGGCACTATAACTCAGTACTACCTATCTTGTGCAGTCCATCCCCAATCTTTCTTCTCCTTGGACTCAGTATCCATCAGCCGAGGGTGCAAATTGTACCTGGTAGCCCCAGGCACCGTATGATCAACAAACAAAGGCTCCTGAATAGCTCGAATTTCTGGGGGAACAGCCTCATTCAAAACATCATCGTTCTCCTTATCTGTCTGGGTCCAGATCAGCTGGGCGTTGCTGAAGGGGATAAACCTGGGCACCTGCTTGCACTCTGTGTCGCTAATGCCCTCTTTCACCCACTGATCGTATGGCAACGGCAAAGGAATCCTCCGGCAATGTGTAGTTGGAACCCAGTTCTTTTGGCCAGCAACCTTTACAGCCGTCCGTGTCACCAACAAAACCTGCTCAGGACCTTTCCAGCGCAGCTCCAAACATTTCTTCCGCTGGAAATTCCTGATGAGCACAAAGTCCCCGGGCTGAATGTCGTGGCCGGGCCCTTCTGGTACAGAAGGTAGGGACTCCCGTACCTGTTGGTGAATAGAACGCAAACTTTCTGTTAACTGGCCAAGATAATCAAGCAACACACGATATTCAATATCTGAGTATTTACGAGGACGCGGGACACCCCAGACATTCGCCGGGCGCCTGAACACAACTTCATTAGGTGACAATCCTGTTCTAGAATGAGCTGTTGTTCTTGTTGACAGAAGAGCTAGCGATAGAGCATCTGGCCATTTCACCAAGCGTGGAGAGGTGTGGTGCAGCGGCCAGGGCAGCTGACTTCGGAGCACAGGGTTCACGGTTCGATCCCCGGCTCCAGCGGCAGCTCAGCTCAGCACCATGTGACTCTGGGCAATAGCTCACTTAATTTCCACGACGGCCCCCAGCGTCTTGAGACCCATAAGGGTGAGTAGCTGCGCTATATAAAAACAGACTTACATTTTTACTTACATTTCAACCCTGTTGTCTCTTGGATTTTCGCCAATTTCAGTTTGAGAGTACCATTATACTTCTCAACAAGGCCAGCTGACTGGGGTGATTGGCAGCGTGAAATTTCTGCTTAATGTGTAACCCTTCACAAATCAATTTAATCACTTTCCCATTAAAATGACTTATGTTGTCACTCCAGATAACTCAGGGCAAGCCGAAGCGAGGAAAGTACTCTTTAAGGAGTACTTTCGCAGTCGTAATGGCCGTATTATCTTTAGTGGGGTAGGCCTCAACCCATTTACTGAACGCACATACAACCACCAAAACATACTTAAGATTATTACATCTCTCTAATTCGATATAGTCCATTTGAAGGACTTCAAAAGGAAAAGTGGGTGGTGCAAAATTACCAGGTGGTGTAGGGGGTGCCCTTCCCTGGATTATGCATCATACAGACCATGCAGTATTTTAAAGCTGTCTTGGAGATGTTATCATTATGCCACACAGGGGCTAACAATTTACAAATGCCTTTTGCACTAATATGAGCTGGACCATGTGCCATAGTAATCAAGGGAAGAACATATGCATCCAGAAACATCCATTTCTGTTGCCCCGATTTATCAATCCAACACCCTTCCTCATTCAACTGTGCTGTACTCTCCTGCCATTTCGCCAATTTCTCTATCGTGGTTTCGCTTTGTATCTCGTTTACACTCTCAAGGGTATTTTCAAACATAACAACCTCGGGAACCCACCTAGCTGGACCTGCAATGAACCTACGTTTCATTTTACTTCGGGCCGTTTCCTTAGCTACTTGATCTGCAAAAGCATTTCCTCTACCCACATCATCTGTAACCTTTCTATGGGCGCTGCACTTGATTATTGCCAATTTCTTGGGAAGCGTTAAAGCATACAAAAGCTGTAATATAAGGTGCCCATGCTGAATCTTGGTACCATGGGAGGTAAGAAACCCTCTCTCTGCCCAAAGCCGCCCAAAATTATGCGCGACCCCGAATGCGTACTGGCTGTCAGTATAAATATTGACAACCAACCCTTCACTTAATTCGTAAGCTCGAATAAGGGCAGCAAGCTCAGCATTTTGAGCCGACTGACAGGGAACTCGTGATGTCTCTACTACTGTTCGCAATGTAGTGATAGCATAAGCTGCAGTGGTGGTGCAATCTGGTAATTTAAAACAAGAGCCATTGACATATAGTTCCCCTTGAGGGTCAGATAAGGGAACATCAGTCAGGTCTACCCGTCCTTTCGTCTCTACGTCTGTCCGGAAAATACAGTCATGTTTGTTGACTGCATCATTCTCAGAAGGGAGAGGTAGTAACGTGGCTGGATTCAGAGTGGCACACCTCTTGATCGTAATGTGTTTAGCAAACAATGTCAATTCATAGCCAGTAAGACGTGCACTGGTGAGGTGCTGTGTCTTTGTCTTATTCAAAAGTGTATCCACAGCATGGGGTACCATAACTGTGAGGTCTGTTTCAAGTACGAGCCCAGCCGATTGCCTGATTGAAGTGGCCACAACGTAGTCTTAAGGGCTAAAACCTCACTTCTTTTCCACGGAGTATAAACCCACAGCTCTCAGGCAACTCGGAAGGGCCCTAGTGACAGGATCAAGCACAGCAGAAAAATAAGCACAAGGCCTATGCTTATCCCCAAACCTCTGTGTTAGGACGGAAAGTGCGCAGCCAGCCATCTCATGGACATAGAGCACAAACGGTTTGTTATAATTCGGTGTGCCAAGTACCGGAGCCAAACAAAGCGCAGTTTTCAATTGCTCAAAAGACTGCTGATATTCGGGCGTCCAAGGCAAAGGCTCATGCACTGCTTTCGTTGTTAATGCAAGCAAAGGTTTGATTAGTAGCGAGTAATTTGAAATACACTGGCGACAGTAGGAAGTAATACCTATAAAAGCACGTACATCTTTCTGAGTTTGAGGAATGGGCATTTTAACAATAGTACTGATATGCTCATGGGTCAAACTCCTACCCTCCTTCGACAGTAGGTGACCAAGATAGGTGACCTCCTGTCGACAATATTGAAATTTTGAAAGAGAGACCTTATGTCCATGACGTGCCAAATGCAGCAGCAATTTCACTGTACTGTCTTTGCAACCCTGTTCCGTATCAGAAGCAATCAATAGGTCATCGACATATTGCACCAATACATTACCTGGATGAAGTGATAGTGAATCCAACTGGATTTTTAATACCTGACTATAGATACTAGGACTCTCTGTATAGCCTTGCCTTGAGGAGCGCGACAGAATCTAAAGCTTCTGCCGGCTAGTGTAAATCCAAACAAAAACCTACAGTCTGGGTGGATAGGAATACTAAAAAATGCGTTTTTCAGACCAATGACAGAAAAGAACTTAGCAGTAGATGGAATCATCGTTAAAAGCGTCGTGATATCAGGAACCACCGGAAACTGAGGAACTACAATTTTATTAACCTCTCGCAAATCAATCACAAAACGGTAAACATCATCATCAGCATCAGGGGAACCCGAAGGTGTCCTCTTAAGGACCGGTAGAAAAGGACTACTACAAATGTTGGCAGACGTTTCTTCAACTACTCCCTTTCGTATCAAATCCTGAATAATATGAAGAAGGGCCCCTTTACCTGCCTGCGGTATCTTATACTGAGGAATGCAGGGTAGAACAGCATTATCTTTAACTTGTATAGAAACCGGTGGTATATGTAACGAACCCACATCTGTATCACTTGTGGCCCACAGTGTGGGTGGTACCTGAGCAAATTCAGCTGAAAGGGGCGCATCCTGAGACAAACACTTCCTAGTACTCACATCTGGACCCATAGATATATAACACCTGCAGGGGAGCAATAAATAGTAGGATGTACTTTCTTCAACAAATCCAAACCCATCAAATTTTCACCACAATTAGATGTTAACAAGAACGGAGATTCCACAATGAAAGGACCAACAGTCAATGCAAGTAGTCGTGAAATGGGGCTTACAATCGGTACCCTTGAAAAACCTACCGAAACATTATTGTGGCCAGACAGAGCCACCCCGGGGACCATATGTCGAGAAACAGAACTCTTTGTTGCACCTGTATCCACCAAAAATTCCTTAGTCGAGCCTTGCAAATCCGCTGTGACATAAGGACCACGCTTATCTACAGGTATCTGAACCGGTCCCTCACTCTGTCCCTGGCTGTCCTAACTATAAGACATACCTGTCACATCGTCCATTTCATAATCATCATGATAATACTGTCCATCTCTTGGGTCATCAAAATAATTATTATCAGAACGACCCACAGAAGTCACAGCATTCTGATTTCTGTCGGTCCCACGACCTCTACCACCAGAACCTCGTCCTCAGGGGGACGCAACCTTCTGTAAAAGCACAGGGCACTGGCTGCGCCAATGTCCTTCCTCCTTACAATATGCACACTGATTCTGCCTCAAAGGAGTCGTTGAAGGCTGCCTAGTACGCAGAAGTTGTCTAGAAGGACCTCCATGTCCCCTACTATTTCCCCTAAATGCTTGCTGCAACAACACCTTTGTCTTTGAATCCTTATGTTTTTTATCAGTTTTATCTTTCTCCTCCTGATTGTGATGTTCATAATATTGGGCCATATTCAAAATAACAGAGGGAGAAGACGTAGACCACGTACTCTCAGACGCCTGCAAATGAGTCATTATTTCAGGAAGATTAGTAACAAACCTATCAACAAACAATCAAACTCCTCCCTCAGTGGACATATCCTGCCCACTATAATCCAAAAACGTGTCTTCAAATCGAGTAAAGAAATCAGACACACTCTCATCCTTCTTCTGCCGACAAGCTGTCAACCTATCCCAGCTTACCTTCTTAGGTGGAATAAGTGTGTGCATGTACGTAATGACACGACCAGGCAAAGCAAGTATTTCAGTGCGGGGTTTATCACCTGGCTTCCTTTCCTGATCCCATCCTTTAATTACATCCTATGTACCACCCAATTCTGCAACATGATCTTGAGTATGGACCTGTCTCCAGATATCGACCGGAACACGAAGACCAAAAAACATTTCAATATCAGCCAGAGTCATTACAGTAGAAGAGGCAGCCTCTGTTAATTCCTTATAATAAGCTGTAGGATTTTTCCTAGGGTCAGGCAACGTAGTCTTAAGGGCTAAAACCTCACTTCTTTTCCACGGAGCTCCTGAAAACGGGCAGCTACGGCTGGTCTAGTGACGTACCAAGCTGGTCCGTTAACTCAGGTATTTCTGGATGATATATTGGATGAACCTCACACATAGGGAACTGAGTAATTTTAGTGGGGCTTTTTTCATACAATCGAACTCTGTAAGAAACTATAGTGGCAATATTTGCGAGCACCTGTCCTGGGGTTAAATCAGCTACATAAACACAGTCCTTAATATCAAATAACACTTGTGGGGCCTCAATTTTAATGTGCGTGCGCCAAAGGTCAATCAATGTAGCGGACATGTGCTGAAGAACGTGCTGCTGTAGAAAAGGCTCAAACTCATGCACAGCTTGCCAAATGTCCTCGGTACCATGAATCGGATTACTAGCCCACTTCATAGCCTGTCTTGCTAACACATCCTTCTCATCCTAACCTACTCCAGAGCGCACCAACGGACCCACTCGCTCCCTAAATTTCTCCCAATCCCTGTCCTCAAACCCTCGTACTGGCGTATCAGCATCCAAGAATATCGGAGGATGAATAACCATAGGAGGAGAAGCGACAGAAGTAGTGGGTACAACTGTTGTTAATTGTTGCACTGGAGGAGAAAGAACAGAGGACACAGGAGTTGAAACAGTAGATGTACTAGAAGTCCAGTCCTTAAAGATGTCAAGGACAAAGAAGGAGAGGGGGGCGCCGTAGCCAAAGCTGTCAAAGTAACAGCCGTAGATACGGGAACGGCCGCAGCAGATGAAACAGGCTGCTGCAACTGTAAAGGAACAGTGGGATATATCCTCTACGGAGCATAAGGAGGCAGGGGTCCAGTATCTAACAGCTCCTCTACAAAAGCATCATTGTCTTCTTTGGCCAAATAAATAAATATGCAGCCGAAATATGCCGCCAAAATCTCCTATCTCCACATTCAATTCCTGTCTCCTGTTTTTCTCTATCATATGCCTCAGCTTTCTGTGTCAATGTTTGCATTTTCCCTTTCCATGCGTCCCTCTCCATCTTTAACTGCCTCTGTCTGGCCTCCTTCTGGCAAGTCCGAAGGGAGTCAAACATTGACTGTCTACTTCGTCTTCCTGTAAAAAACAAATCTTTTGTTCATCAAAAGTGCCTGTCAAAGGCCACTGCAACTCGGCAGTGTCCCTCGTAAATTTGTGCCATGATGTACTAAACATAATAGGGCCAAGGCCATGTTTCACATACATATCAAAATTAGTGCTGCCTTCAGGAGGCGCAGGCCGAGCTTCTTCCAATCGAGCATCTGCAGAACAACAACGACAACACAAATTCCAAAGTTTGCTTAGGCCAGGCATTTCGAAAGAGAAACAAATCGTTAGTTTTTACCTGGCAAAGTATTTGCAAATACTTTTTATCGAGACAGTCCTTAGACCGTACCAAACTCAATCCCAAACGGTACCATATCCACAAAGTACCAAAACAAACTCACCTGATATCAGTGATACAAATGAACCAGTTCTCCACTGCTGACTCTTCAGACCAAACTGTCAGATCCAAGGGTTTTGCCGTTCAGGACTCCAGTCGGGATGACCACTGGGCGAGGCACCGTCTGGCGGGACAGAAAGAGCAGCTGCGAGTAAGAGAAACTCTTTGTGCAGGGATCCCTGAGCCGTCAGTCCGACCCGACGATGTCCTCGGCCTCCCCCCATCTGCAGAAAGGGGATGGATCAATCACCCGAAGGAGTCCCTGTTCGGGCGCCAACTGAAGGAAGTAACCTGTTTAGGGCCACCCGGGTCACTAATGACTACCTCTCAGCCTTCCGTACTAAATGAAGAGTCGGTCAGACAGTAGAGAATACAAACCAATAACTGTTTATTCATATACACTCAGAGCGGAGCCCCATCTGCCCAGTCGCTGAGAGTGCTGCAGAGGGAACTGAAATCGACAAGCATAAAGATACATTATGTATGTTTCGTAACCGGGCGAAAACACCCCCACAGTGGAATTTTCCAAGCAGGTGCAGCTAAACAGGGAAATACAGAAAAAACGGTTCCAGCGCTCATATCTTACACAAAGTAACATAGTCCAAGGTCATTCCATCCGGAGCCCGCCACGAGACAAGGGGGAGAGGGCCTCTATCTAATGAGAAAGCTATGTGCTAACATGAACAATGTGCACATTACTGAAACAAAACCCAAGTGAGGAAACGAAACTCAGAGAGGAGCATTTCTTGGAATTGAACTAGATCAGTTTCGAACAGCTTAAAATGGCACACAAATAGAAAATGGCGCAGCGAATGCTAACTTACATGGAGCACTGTGTAAGCATAAACAATTTTTATTCTAACAGTGTAAATGAATCAATCACACCCAAGAAAAAGTAAGGATAAAAAATATATATCTAGAAGCCGCCTAACTTCCGCCTTCATAGTGTAAAAACTGCCCTCACACACTAAACCGCGTCTTGCTTCATCATAGTGCTGCAGCAACAAATGATGGACAGAATTCTGAATGAATCAAACATTCACCTCCAGTCAAGAGATCTGAGTTAAATCTATTGCTCTTTTGCTCACTACACCACCCCAGTTTGGACCCAGCCATATGCAAATCAGTCTTGACCCTGCTCCTCATGAGAATAGTCCAGCCCGAACTGCCAAGCCAGGTTCTCCCTGGACCGGAAACAAGCATCCTGGGACCAGCTCGGGGTAATACCCCTCATCAGCCAGGCTAGCTTGAATCAAGTGGCACAGCAAGCAAGGGACCCACGTCAAGGCATACTCATCCCACTTAGGGCAAAAAGTGCTGCAGCAACAAATGATGGACTGAATGCTGAATGAATCAAACATTCGCCCCCAGTCAAGAAATCTGGGTTAAATCCATCGTTCTGTTGCTCACTATGCCACCCCAGTTTGGACCCAGCCATATGCAAATCAGTCTTGACCCTGATCCTCATGCTTCATCATAGGGCACGCTTCAACACTATGGCGCAGACCAACGTTCAGAGTAGAGCGAAGAAAATCTTTTTTAGGGCCAGAAAATTGCCCATCAAAACCTAGTATCCTCCAAATGCAAAAATATGAATAGAATAGATAGAATCAGTAGAAGTGGGTGCAGGTGGAGACATCAGTTAAAAAGGGCACCTAAAGTGCCCTTCTAACTCTACACTAGTGGATTTAGCATATATTTTCACACCAATTCACAATGTATCTGGCAGGTGCCAAGTATTTGCAGTGATTAGATAGCAAAGATGGGCAAGAGGAAAAATACAGAGACTGCTGCAGCTGTTGCCCCCCCGGCTAAAATTACCTCTATAGACAAGATGCTCCACAGGGCTATAGGGGTGATTAGTACAGCGATAGAGCTCACTGAGCACCAACTGTCTTTACAGTCTGGGGACCTCATAGGTCAAGGAGGGGATCCTGATCTATTTCCCCATTTTGCTGACTATGGCGAACAAAATGCAGAACAAATGGTAGACTCTGGTCATAATGAGAGTATAGCTACAAAGTGTACCATCAAGTCTGCAGGGAGAGCTACAAAAGCTGCTAATTTACACAAAAAGGCTGAGGCAATCAACCATCACACATACCACTTTAGTGAGTAGAAAATCACAATACATAATAATGGTGCACAGCCCCTTACGCCTCCCTTTACACAAACTTCAAATCTACAATGGTCCAGCACAACACTTCAGCATACAATGTGTACAGTCCCACACAGTTCAGCTCAATTGTTTAACAAGATGCACAGACTCCATAGATTTATTCCGAAGAAATTTCTTTATTCATGATCATTTTTTTTTTTTTAATTTCTCTTCTTTAATTCAAAAGCTAGAAAAGCTAAAGTGAATTCCTGCTGGTTAGCAGGACAGACAAACCAGGCAACTAAAGATGCCCATTCTAGCTCTATGCAAACTTCTTGAGCCATACCCGGAGCATCGCAAGAGGACTCCACAGGAGAAACTAATATTTCCAAACCCATATGGGTAGAACAGCTCTTTGAAGACTACGGGGCATATTAGCAAGACCCACGTTAAAATTATCGCCGTTTTAGCGGCAGGAAACTGCCGCTAAAACAGCGATAATGGGCTTGCTAATATGCGTTATGGAATTCCAATAGAAGCCCAGGTTAGATGTCCTGCACATCTAACCTGGGCTTCTATTGGAATTCTATAACGCATATTAGCAAGCCCATTATCGCCGTTTTAGCGGCAGTTTCCTGCCGCTAAAACGGCAATAATTTTAACGAGGTTCTTGCTAATATGCCCCCTAAGTGTGTAAAATACAAGATTTTATTAGGAGTGATTTTTCCCTTTTTAGTGAGTGTTTGGTAGTTATAGAGAATGGACTTGTGTCATTGAGGCAGGCCAGGGCTGTTCCTGTAACAATTGAATCCACAGTCCCTGGAATTCATAGAACAGCTAGGACCCTAGTGGAGGAAGTATGTCCCAGGGACTTAAGGACCGGACCCTGCGCAATTACTCCGATGCCAAAGCCCTCAGCAATGCAAGGTCCAATGAACCAGGTATGTGAACGGTCCAACACTGACCTGTTGTCCAAAGTTCCTCAACCGACAATAGGCAATCATTCATACAGCATCTCAGGGATCATATCTGGAGTGAATACTCATCCACCCCACCCCAGATAATTTGACTCTAATAGGAGTTCCAACTTACCCACAATCAATCCCATATGTAGTAGTCCTAACCAGGATCCCGCATCTACATGTAGATCAGACTGAGTCATATGAGGAAGGTCAGAATAAGACATTGAGTTGGCATTCACAGCACAGGGATATTCCACTTAGAGGCAAACAAAATCTTGCATGTCCACAGGGTAGCCTGGATAGGACCTGGCACGATAGATCAGACTGGAGATTGCATTATTGTGAACTTTAGATTCCCTTATATAGCAGAAAGGGTACTATTTGGGTACATAGGTAACAAATCATCATTGAGGAGTTCTATTGAACCCCTACCATTGGGTTACTTCTATAGACCAGCTTCCCGGGCACTTTTCTCATCTTTTCAGCAGTCACAAAGAATTGCTAATGTGTCAGCTCAGGGTCATTGACAGGAGATGACTATGGGGGATATCTATTCAATTCCTACTCACAATCGTTTTGGAGCTGTCACCAATGTTGAATGACTGGCCATCAATGCAGCATATTCAAAATACCCTGTCAAAACGGTTATTACCAAAGTGAGGGAAAGTCAATCTTTGTAATCAACAGGGGGGACCCAATGCATTCAGGATCTAATAACTAACTTCAACTGCATTCGCAAGTACTAGAAATAACTGCTCCAGACTACTCTGGCAGTCCTCACACACCTGGTGAGGCAAGCAGGATACCCCATCATATGGATACACAAATTAAACTCATTTATTGGAATGTAGCAGGTTCGAGTATAAAGAAAGACAATCCAGAGTGACATAGATTAATTGAACAGTACAATGTATGTCTCCTCCAAGACACTTGGTTAACACAGCTGCTCTACCATTTAGGCTATGTAATTTTTTTTAAAGCAGCCACATCTTCTGGGGTGAGTAGGCCATCGGGGGGCCTTCGATGTGGGTGAAGACCACACAACCAGGTATGCTGAGGGACATCAGGGTGGACTCCTCATATGTATTGTGCCAAAGTTGGGCCACCACCTCGGATGTTGCATATTACATCTATAATGTACGCAATAGACCCACAGGCAATAGAAAAGAGTCTGCTATCATAGATTATCTGGGTAATCACAGAGACACACTTGCTCCAACGGCAAGGAAAATCATGGGAGGGAATTCTAATTGCTAGTTTGAACTGTTGTGTTTAGACAGTCAGGCATCGTGCAGTGAGGAGGATGCAGCAGGGGCAATCCCGTAAATTGAGATTGCCCCTATTAAGAAATGGACACCTTCGGCTGTTCAGATCAATGCCCTGACATTAAATCAAGGACTACATGCCTGTAACGGCATATCCTGTTCTGATAAATCAGGCATGCATAAACACAACAGGCCCAATCATGCCAGTTTAATCGATTATACATTCCTAGATGTTAAATCTGTACCGCCTCGGATGCCGGCAGAACCTCAGCTCTGGTTCTGTTGGAACTGAGTGCGGCATTCAACGCGGTCTCCCATGAAATCCTGCTTCTCCGTCTTGAGGAGATAGGGGTTAGCAACAAAGCCTTATCGTGGTTCTCGTCCTACTTTCCAAGTAATAGCTCCCCCTTTTGCCTCCCATGTTCACCCACTCCGCTGTGGGGTTCCACAGGGATCAGCATTGAGCCCCACGCTTTTTAATGTCTATATGAGCCCATTGGCGCGGATGGCCAAAGCGCTGGGAATCTCCTTGGTGTCATATGCAGATGACACCCAATAGGTGATCACCCTGTCAAATAATCATTGCCAGGATAGAGTGCAATTCAAAGAAGACATATTGGCCATTGCAGAGTGGATGACAGCCAACTTTCTGCAGTTGAACTCAGCCAAGTCTGAGATTCTTCTGGTTGGCAAAGATTCCCATCTCTGGGACAATGAATGGTGGCCTTCTGCCCTTGGAGCCTCTCCTGCCCCTAAATTGGTGGTGAAGAATCTGGGAATTATGCTCGATAAAGATCTTAACTTTGAGACGCATGCCAAATCAGTGGCCGGGAAATGTTTCGGCTAATTCGTGGCCTTAAGCCGATACTTGGTCTGTTTGACGCCCAAACGCGTCAGCTGATCATCCAAGCCTCCATACTGGCACGATTAGACTATTGCAATGCGCTCCTTCTGGGCTCCAACAAGTCTGTGCTGAACCGTTTGCAGCGAGTCCAGAACGCTGCAGCCCGTGCTATCTTTGCCCTCCCCAAGCACTGCCATGTCTCCAACCTCCTCCACCGTCTGCACTGGCTGCCCCTTGAACAACGAGTTCGTTTCAAGGCGCTCTGTATCACGCACAAGATTCTGACAGGCATCGGCCCGGAAATCATGAGCGATCTATGCGCCCATTATGCACCCTCACGAGCGCTGCGCTCGGCGAACTTGCTTCTTGCAAGAATTCCACGTATACGAAGGACCAGATCTGGCGGTCGCTCCTTCAGGCGACTGGCCCCCGCCTTGTGGAATTCCCTCCCTCTACACATCCGTAGCAATTCTGATCACCAGGTCTTCAGAAGGTTAGTAAAGACCTGGCTCTTCTCTCAATGCTAACTCCTCGCCTACTCCTCACTACGTCTTGCTTCTGCGCTGGGACGCCTCATTGCCGAGGCAGCCATGCGCTTTACAAGTATTCCAATCTAATCTAATCTAATCTAATCTAATCTAAATTATGGCATGGTCTGATTGATATGCCCGTGCTCTCTCGCAATGATAGCTATTAGAATGCCCTGCTACTCAGGGTGAATCTTCACCTGAGGGGATCAACTGGCACTGAAGCTGACCCTTTCGACGGACGATTGAGGCTCACTAACATCAGGCGAAGGGTAAAATGGAGTAACGTGAAGCACTCACAAGAGATTATTAGTAAGATCTATAGTCTGTTTGCTGTTGGTATGGAAGATACAGCTTTGCAGTACAGATCAGGAGTTGATTGTGAGATATTAGGCCAGATCAGGGAGGTCCCCAATAAGTTGTTCCAAAATCTGAGGGACCTCTTCTACACTGAAGTTGGGAAGTCAGTCAAGAGGAAGGGTCCAATAACATGGTACAACAAGCCCTGCAGAGATGCCAAAACTAAGTTAGTCATGGCCATTAAGAAACAAGCCGACCCTTTATACAGGCTGGTATGCAATCTAATAATAAGGTAATGTCGGAAGTTAAAAGGGACTGGGAGTGGGTAATCTGGGAGGGCGTTCTTTATGCTGCCAGATTGAAGGATCATCGTACATTTTGGTCCTTGGTTTCTTCTGGCAACAGTGCAGACCCCAGTACAATTGACAATAACATATCAGCTAGTGAATGGGTTAAGCACTTTTCCAACTTATATACTCAGTTTGTCAACTCCCAGGCACAGATAGATATTACTCGGGGCACTGAGGTATTTGGGCAAAGTAATGTGGCTGCAGGAGAAGTCTCCCCGGGTGCTAGGACTCCACCTCTTTAGATTTCACCTGGATGCGGTGAGAATGATATCTTTGTGATTACACCAGAGGAAATTAGTTAGGCCATTAGAGGAATTGTACCCAATAAAGCTCCTGGGTTAGACAAAATTCCAGATGACCTGTTTGTAGGTGAAATAGAAATTTGGAGTACATACTTTTCAGTAGTAATCACAGACAAATTGAAAGGAGCACCAATTCCCCCCGACATGGGCCGGGGCTGAAATCATTCCTGTTTTCAAAAAAAGGTTACATGATTCACCCCTAAACTACAGAGCTAGAGATAGTTCCCAACAATTATTTTGTAGAGCCACCCTGACCAGACTCCAAGACTGGATCACAGTCAATGACATACTGACCCCTCTATAGGCAGAACTTAGAGAGGCAACCAGCACTATAGACCAGGTATTTACATTACAGATGATTTTTGGGAAGAAAATAGTCCTGGGCAAGGGTTGCCTTTATGTAGTTTTCGTTGATCTGTGATCAGCTTTTGACTTAGTTCCCAGAGCAACCCTCTGGCAGGTGCTTGCCAAGATAGGGGTACCCAGTTACCTGATAGATATGCTGGTTAGGCTGCATATTAAAAATTACACCAGTGTCAGGTGTGGCAATGCAGGAGAACTGACAGATGCATGCCCAGTCACCAGAGGAGTACGGCAGGGGTGTGTACTGACCCTTACGCTCTTCACTTTATATATAAACGGTCTTGTATAATTCGTGGGACTTTGTGATATTGATGCACCCGAACTAGCAAACATGAAGGCTCCGGCTCTCATGTTTGCAGACGACACCCTCCTCCTACCTAGATCTCCTATGGGGTTGCAAAATCTGGTGGAGCGCTTTGTGTGCTTCTGTAAACGAAGGGGTCTTGAAATCAATGTGAACAAAACTAAGTACATGGTTTTGAACCCAGGGCATTCTAGAAGGGCAAATCCCACTTTATCTGGAGTTCCCATTGAACGTGTGCGCACCTTCACATATCTAGGCCTTATCCTCACGAAAAAAATGGGATGGCAAACACATATTGTGCAGCGCAGGCTAGAGATGGAAAAACACGTCAGGCATCATTTAGTCACTGATTGGAACCCAGTTTCGCCCATCCCAGCCGGCTTTGCATATATACAAGCTACAGGTCTTAGGCATTGCCAACTATGGTGCGGAGGTGTGGGGGCACCTGGGTATATCTTCGCTAGTTGCTGTAGAAAACAGGTTCTTATGACAGTTGGTCAAAGCCCCTGTAAGTACTCCCTGGTACCCCTTAGGTTGGATTGTGGGTTAAGACCAATCAATGACAGGTTAGGATTACATCCCTTGCTTTATTGGAGAAGGATTTGGGCAACCCCAAAACTGGAATCTTACAAGCAAGGGCTTGAGGGGGTAATTACCCCCCCCGGTTCTGGTAGTATCCCATGGCTAAAACATGTGAAGGAAACCCTCCAGGCGATTGGACTGCCTGGTTTGTGGACAGTACCAGGAGCTGCAGGGTCCGTTTCTAAAGCATATATTAAAACCGCCTACTGGTTATACAGGGACTCCCTATTTAACTCACTGGTGAGCCATGGTACCTTAACAGATTCCTTCCTTCTGGTCAAGGACCCCTACGAGAAGGAGGATTTGCTTGACGAGATCAAGCCACCATTGGCCAAATGTCTTTATCGACAATTTCGATATGGATCTCAGCCCCTTCACGGGTTCACTGTTAAATGGTCATGTACACCAAGTGATAATGATAGAAGGTGCCCGGCTTGCGGTGCCTATGCCGAGGCCATTGAGCATGCGCTGTTCTTTTGCCCGTTTTATAGGTTAACCCGGGGACGATGGCTAATCCCGATATGTAAGAACCAGGATGTTAGGGATTGCAAAGTGGTTCTCAGGATTTTTGAAGTCAGACACAAGCAAACCAACTTACTCGATGCCTGCTGGGAATGTGGAGATTGAGAACAAGGCATGTGATATCCATAACATCTCAGGAATAGGGGCCCATTTGTAGAGCTCTCTACAATCACCACACAAACAATTAAAAATCATATCACATTTTCTGCATTATATATTTTAAGAGAATGGTGTGCTGGTTCTATGGTTAATCGTTTTAATTTAAGATTTTCAGTGCGGGGATTGTTTACTATGCATTGCCCCTGAATCATGAATGTATTAATTTAAGGTTGGCTGTGTCAATGTATCTACCCTGACTATGTATGTTTAGGCGGCATCATTCATGCTCGATTTTATCATCTACTTTAAATGTTTTAGATTTTATTTGTTTTATGTGCTTTTGTGGCCTAGTGCCGAAATAAAGATTTCCAGATGAATAATACATTGATTGTAAAAAAAAGCGCACGGAAATGTTATGGGAAAGACTGGAAGACACTTACTGTCATCTTCGAGAACAGACCTGATTTTACTCATCCTGCCCGGTCATTTTTCAAAAGCCTGCTTCTGAATACTTCAGTACATTTGCACTCTCTGCTCCTGAAATGAGCAATTTCTACCAATTTAAAACCCCATTCTGTAACACAGCGTTGCTGGTAGGGGGAGCATTCTGTTATGCAGCACACTGTGCAGTCATCAACAGTAATCTGCAGTAGATTGCCTATCGGCTGCTGAACAAGTCCACTCCGCATTGAAAGAGAAAGCTATTTTGCAAAGGTCACTAACCGAATTCATAGCAGCATTTGTGCTTTTACTGACTAATAGATAAACGTAACTTAGGGCATGCACATACATCTGCCTCCTGAGTATATGTAAATAGTAATATAAATGGCAGTAAACTGGAAGAGGAGAAACAAAGGCTAACATATTTTCATGAACCCATGTACCTGAACTTGGAAGTGATAAACATGTTTTTCATACAATGTTTTAAAAGAGAACAATCCATTTGGCGAAGGAAATCAGAGTGGGTAGAGGAGATTGGATTGTAGGTGTAATAGAGATCCAGTTTGAGGAAAATTACTTTAAAAATGAAAATTCGCCTCACAGACCATGTTAGAATTGCACTTTAGAATGCGTTTAATGTGCTGCAGAAATTTTTCACATACAAAATGACACACAGAAAATTGTGCCTGTTTTATTACTCGAAAGAATCATATTCAAATGTATTATTAATTTAATAATTGATTCCTAGATTAATCATATGTAGGGCAAATGTGTAGTATTTAAACGTATGCAAAATAATATGGCATGTTTTTTGTACCACTCTATCATTCTTAAATGTGTCTTTTTAGTTGGGCCTAAAAGACTTTTCTTTCAACTCTTCCTAATAGCTTAATAGACGTTTATTTTGAACATTTTGCTTGGCACCAGAAAGTTGCTTAAGAATGTGCTGACTTCAAATCCATGTGTTTTTTGGCTTCCTCACCCCATGTTAGGCCACTTTCCAAATACAATGAGCTGCTGTAACTACATGAATAAATAATGATTTAGATATATTTTATGAATGCCTAATAGAATATTATTACTAGTTTTGCCTCATCATATTCGACTTGCTTTTGTATTCACAATGGATATACAGTGAATCTTTTAGCTTAGGTACGAAGGTTCTCATGAAAACATTCCTCCATGTAACAAAGTCTTGAAACAATGCTTTACATTATATCGATGAGAATGTTTATCGTGGGAATCGGGAGAAGAAGCATCGGAAATTGACGAAATCATTGGCTGAGCGGTTTCCATTGAAAGAGAAGAGGTAACGCCTAACAATTATCAATACATTATTGTGTGGTTTTATATTAATGAGTGTTCCGAGCAAGTGAGAGTAATGGGCTTTTGCAGAATCAGATGAGAAGATGACTCTCTCCCAGATCTCTTTATCCTGCCTGTGCGACTCTTCTACTGAAGAGTGGCTTCTTTACCTTAAGAGCTACTGCTAAAGGTGACTTTATTCTTCTTTTATTTAGAGACCCTTTCTTGATCAATGCTACTGCAAGGATCATCCTTTTAAAGTAGTCGCTACTGCAGCTGTAAGGAACTCGGCTGAGTTTCTAGAATGACTCTTTATGGGTAGTTCTTTTCATAATCTAAATCTTGCTCTTTCCCAAAAAAGAACTCTTCATGGGTTCTGCTTAGGGTAGATTAGGCTCCTCAGCAAGTTTAGTGACAATTTCCTTTACTGGAACACTCTGCATTGATTTATGCAGTCAGTAATCCAACTTTTATTGACATTTCTGTAAAATACTAATGCGAATAAAGACAACAAAAACAATACTGATCCTTTAAGATAAATAAAGGTGTTGAAATTTCATCAACCTCTCATCATTGACTTAACATTAATATGACCGTTGATGATGCATACAAAGTTTATATCTTTGTTCTAGCTCCATTCTAATTCGGTGGCAAAGGTCCGTTGACCTTTTCAAGAGCCATCACAATTTCCCATGGGACAAAATCTATAAGTTGGGTGTTTAGACTTTAATACCAGTCTTTGCTAATCCTCAGGCTCCAGCTTGTTCTTGGAGACATGAGAACCTTTATTTATAATGGGGAGGAGCAGAGTGATGTTTGTCCCCGCCCTTGCTTTTGAAGATGGTGGAGCCCAGGAACATCACTACAGGCCACATTATGTGTCATTCAGAACACTAATACTGTAGTTTTTCAAGCCATTATACCTTTCAGCGTGACCACCAAGGGCGTTGATAACATTGATCAACTGGGGATACGGCACCTTTGGGAGTTACCAGGGACCTATGCAAGTTTAAAAAAAATAGTAAACAAGATTGTTAAAAAAGAATCCCTCATACAAGACAAAGCCATCCTATCAGAACGCGCACATGGCTGGCTCACCATACAGTCCTACAGCAAAGATTCACCCCAAGCATACCTCCACACCAGCTTCTCTAAAACCACCAAAGAGAAGTTCCTGAGATTCCGCCTAGGCTTATTGCCATCTGCATACCACATCCCGCCGTGGCTACGTCCTCCGAAGCCAGCAACCTATCGACTCTGCGGGGAAGGAGAGGAGGACATAGTGCACCTCATCACCATATGCAGGGAATTAACACGGGAGCGCCGGTCCCTCCTTAGACCACTCTTCAATAAGAAACATATACGGACCCGTAGGCAAGCAGTGCTAGCAAGCTTCTCTGGTGAGGACGTCCAACTAAGCTGCCGCTTGGTAAAATTCCTAATCGTCGCTGAATTTAGTATCAAAAAACAAACTGATTGCCTGGGAGGCGGCACTGCAGCTGGGCTGAACACGGTACCCTGACCCATTTTGCGCAAGACTCGGACTGCATTCTCACTCTACTGAGAAGCCTAGAACAGTCAAGTCCTGGCACATCACGCACTTTAAATGGATCAACCAATTTTGAATGGTCGAGGGGGCAGCCCACCCACGTTCTAACAGCCCTCAAAAACAGCAACCGGGCCAGGAGCTTCATGCTGTGGAACGCTAGTACAGAATTTTCAAAATTAGTTGTTCCGGACCCCATTGTTTCATGGAAGCCATTTCTATTTTATACAATCAGTTTCGTCCATCTTTGAATGGTTTTAAATGAATGCATTTGTTTTATTTTAGCGCAAAGGTCTAAATCAACTATGCACTGAAACAAAGAAAATAGCTTGATGTACCCTTAGAGCTAACATCGGACTCAACAGTGGGTTAACCTTTGCTGCCGTGCACTCAACTATAAAGTCGTTCTTGCACTCTGCACTTTCCTTTGCACATTTTGGCACCTGCTTCTTGCTGCTTTATCTACTCTGCAGCTAAGTTTCTGACTAAGGAGGATCATTTTCCTGCTATGCTGCTAAACTTTTGTCTATAAAAGTCGCCTGTCTGCACTTTTGTCTATTAAGGTTTTAGGAGGCTCATTTTAATGCGTTTTTAATGATGGTTCACACTTTGTTTTAAATTGTCGTCCTGGAAATATGACATGAGATGTATGTTTGTAAAGGTTTTAATTAACTGTACAATAAATAATACTTACTTACTTACATTGGTGCAGCAGGTGCAGTGGCATTGGGGCCCAGAGCCCTGAGGGGCCCATTGGACCCTGATAATTCCTGCATTTTAGTACCCCCAACAGCAGTTAAAGGGGCCATTTTATATGCATGCACCAGAGCCATGGCATGCTTTCTATGCTACTGATAATCACAAGATTTTCCACTTATAATTTTATTGTGTGAGGAGAAATTTGTTGGGCCGTACACCTGCTATGTTCGATAGGTGTCACATCAGATCGTCAGACCATCTTGGAGTTAATATTAGAAAATCTACACACAATTTATGTAAACTATATAAGCTACTAGATGAATACACCCGCCCCCACCTCCCCCAACGGACAGGGGAAAAGAGGCATTGTATTGTTAGGGATCTTGTGAGTACACATTAATGTAAACACTTGTCTCATAGGTGATAAAACTGAAATGTTCACATTACAGCATGAGACTTGTAGTGGGCATGCTCTTATCTGATAATAACTGTGAAAAGCCAAGTATTGAAATTCTCATAAAGGTGTCCTGTTGAAGTAGTACTACCAGTGTTGGACTGGACTACAGGGCAATCAGGCAGTGCCCAATGGGCTGGTTTGACAGGTCAGTGTGTGGGGCGGGTTTACGCTCTACTGGACTGGTTTTTACTGTTCATTTTCTTGATGTTAAAACAATTGTAGCTTGCATTAAGCTCAAATCCATGCAGAACACTTATACCATGTGTCGTTACACATTTAAATGTTTAAATGCAAACATGGGACACTTTTGCAGCTTTTTAATTAACTAATGGCGGCCACTTTTGTTTTGGTGCCCAGGCCTACTTACTGTCCCAGTTCGACTCTGAGTACTATTTGGAGGGTCTGTGCAATTAGGAGGTATGCAGATTATCATTTCTATATGAAATCACCAGTGTGCCTACACTGATACTTGGGCAAGGCCCCAGGACTTTAAAGTAAGTACTGCTCTTACAGATTCTGTGGGTATAAGCTACATCTACACATACATATACATATGTAGCTAAAATCCCAGTTGAATAGCACTCCATGGCCTATTCCATTTTATTGTGTCTGTGCATGACCCCGATGGTTTGCCAAATGTAACAACTAGAACACAGCACAAGGCATGAGTCTACCAAGTAAACAATGGTACATAAACACCTGCATGTAGGTCTATCACGTTCTTGCTGCAATACTTCACTTACCTGTACATCTCCTCTAGGTGACTCTAGGTGTCAACTGATGCTCTGGCTGATTACCCCACTACATGCACAAGCATGTGCAGCTGGAATGACCCTAAACCAAGCACACACCTGGGCTCTATTCAGCATGCGTATGAATTTTTTAAACTCCATTTCCAATGCCTTCACTGCACTGGTGGTTACTTGGCATATGGCAAGTTACGGTGTGTAACATTATACTTTTCTGTTGCCTGCTATATGTTATTGCCATTTGCGGACCTATGCCAGTATCATTGATTGGAGATGAGGCTAGTGAAAATCCAAATGATGACCAAGAAGAGACTGAAGTGAGCCAATCCAAGAGCATCGGGATGCAATGCAGGCTGTCAATATGCTGCAATAGCGAATACCTCTGTAGTGAGTCCCTACTTAGTCCCACTGTAGTTTTCCTTTATTTCAGCCTAACTGCACGTTGTAGGCCACATTTGCTTTGCACAGCCACACGTAACACATTTATTTTTATGTCACAATATTATTTTTGAAATAGGCTGCACATGTTATTATTGTTATTCAGCTCTTCTGCTGGAATCCAGTCTGAACATTTCGTACAAGGTCAAACAACATTGTGCCCTGTTTTTCTGTAACTTGCAGCTGCTGTTTTCCAACACAGCACTTATAATATTATTTCCTATTTGTAAAGCACAAACATATCACCCCTAAGGGTTTCAAGGTGCTGGGGGCCGTCGGGGAGATTTAGGGAGCTATTGCGTAGAGTCACATGATGACAAGCTGAGCTGCCGCTAGAGCCGGGGTTCAAACCAAGAGTCCAGCGCTCCGGAGTCAGCCGCTCTGGCCAATGCGCCACACCTCTCCCTTCTTATCATATAAACCAAGACGTGCTCTTTGGAAAACATAGGAGGAATCTTGCAGAGGGGAAAGGTCCTGGGAGAGATGCGCTAGCTTTGTGCAAACTGAGATGCAGACCACCTAATTACGAATGCAAGGTATAGGGGCCTCTAATCCCAGAGATCTCTGATATATCACTGTGCTCACATAGTGAGGATATGCATAGGCAGATATATAATTCGCCATGGTAGGGCTTTTCATTATATATAGTTTGCTCATAATGCTGATTACTTCGCTCAGCTGTATATGTTTTCTAATTGCAGCACAGTTGCTTCATCATAAAGCACTATAGTTTCAATAAATATTGTAAACTTCCCATGTGTCTTTCTTTTATTTATTATTGACATGCATGAGTGAGGAAACGAAAGGGGTTGATCTGTTTCCCTGGTTTCCATGTTGCGTACTGTGGTGCCTATTTACCTGTTACTCTGGGTAGGTTAGGAGGGCTGGTAAGGCACTATGAGCTAGTCGGATTTAGGCCCATCGGTACTGATGTGGTATGGTGACTCAGTCCCTACATTCTGACGTCCTGTGATCCCAGGCATAGTTCTGTTGCCAAACAGAATCCCTGCAACACCTCTTCAACAGTTTAGTTTTGAAGACATGCAATTCAATAGATTAGATAGTCAATATCACTTGAAACTATGTAAGGTTTCTAAACATTTGTTTGAGCAAAATGTCCCACCCCTTTCCTAAAACAATTCTCCACCCACTTCCCAACTGATCATCACCTCCAACTATATCTTACTATTCTCTATCTGCCCTACCTAACATCAGCTGACCACTTTACAGTACAATGACCACCCTAACTCCAACTATTACAAATATATGCAGGAGGCTTAGGTCTTTTTTTCTTGCTCTTTAGTGGGGCTATGTCATTGAGCATTTCCAACAAGCAGTTATAAAAGTTAAAGGTTGAAGCTTTGTTAAAGATTGAAGAATTGATGTTGGAATCGGCGTTCGTGAGGCAAGGTTATCGAGGCCAAGATCTTTGCTGTCACAAAACCATGTTAGCTCCTTTTTGGGACAGCCACAAGTGACAGAATGAGAGAGGTAAGGATAACATGATCTGACTAGTCACACGTATTGTGTCTTCTACTGTGAGCATAGCCCTCTTAGATATCATTAGGTCCATTGTGGAGTTGTAGGTATGGGTAGTTCTGCAGTGTTGAACAAGATTGTTTCTGGAAAGGAATGAGGAAAAAAGTATTGACTCCATCATCATAAGGGCATCCCACTGAAGATTGAAAAAATGCTACTATCAGAAAGAAATATTAGTCATCTGTTCCATGCACTCCTCGATAAAGGTTGTATGGTCCCCAGGAAAATAATAAACAACATTTAGTCCAATAGGATAATTTAATTGTGAGATGAGTTATAGAATCAAGCACTAAGAGGAGGAAAACAAAATATTTGGTATCGCTTTGCTCTGAATAGCATTGTTGTAAAATACTGCAACCCTCCCCCAGTCACACCTTCATGATTGCATCAGATGATAGAGTGCTCTGGACATAGGTGCTGGAAGTAAGGGTGCTGGAGGTGCTGCAGCACCCTCAAAATTACCCATATTGGAGTTCAGAATGTGAATGAGCAATAAAGATGCCTTTGGATTTTGTTTTTATCTTGTCAAATTTTCTGAGCGTTCAAAGGCAGAGGATTTTGTAAAAGCGACTTAGGTGACAAACTTGTTGGGGTACAGGAAATGAAAACAATGGCTGTAGGCTCTTAGTATTTGTTTTACACACAAGAACATTTAAATACCTGTAAATTAACAAAACATATATTACAACATAAATCAGCAATTAGGAAAGAACAAATGAAGCATCTTTTTTGTATTTCAGAAGGGTGACAGAAACAAAGATTTTAATAGTTTCAAACAAATCAAGACACTTTACTTGGTGATGCACAAATGATAAATATTCTCTAAAAGCCGATTTCCAGACTCATTCATGTGCTATATAGTTTTACCAGTCAAACTGTATGTCTATGCAAATTTAGTGGCAATTTCAATGGAAAATGTGCTGCTGTCTGTAATGACTGCCCCAAAATATACCTCTGGCTGCATACCACAACTGTACCACTCTCCTGTTGAAAGAGCATGGCATTTGCTACACTTGTTTTTTGTGTGGCGCTTGGATTTTTCACAATCTTCATGATTTTAGTGATGTAACATTAATGGCAGTACCCCCACTTAACAAAATTGTTCCAGGACCACAGCCTCTAATACAAGTAATTCCATGTCATTTACAATTGTTCACGTGTCAAGGTTATTTGTTGCGCAAACCGTTAGAACCTTAATGTAGGGCTACAATTATCCTCAGGTGCTCAAAGGAGAAGGAATGACCACTGACAATCCCAAATTTTGTGAGGACAAACCGTCCTCAACTTAAACAAATATGAAAATTCTCCTGAGCAGCCAAATATTTCAAAAAGCCAATACAAGGTAAGTTATTAGTTCTTTGTCTTTTATTCTTTCTTCTTCACATATGTTCAAATGTCTTCAAACAATTCTGTAGCCAACACGTGTTTCGTCATTCGGTATATCAACCACTGACTTCATCAGGGCTACAAAATAAATTACACACTAAGAATACATATATCAAATATATGCTTAAAGCACAAATCCCAGTGGCTAACACATCTATTATGTGAACATGCATTCCAGAGGAAAAGGGAATGCTCTCCGAGATCCCAGACATAAACCAAGTCTATAGGCCAACAAAAGTGTCAATGTCCAAATCCACACAAATGTGTGTTTCATTAGTTCATATCAATTAGTAGAAAAGAAGGGACAAAGATTACTCACACCACATGTTTTGATACGCATGCTGTACTAATTATAGCCTTGAAAAGGTCCTGTGGACGAAACACATGTTGGCTGCCTGTAACATCCAATTGTCCACACTATGACCTATATGGAATAATACATGGAGAGATCACATTGAACTATCAAACTATTCCACCTTTCTTTCTTTTCAAGGAATGTACTGATACACAAGTGTGTGTTTCAGGTGCTATTGCTGAAATTTCTGCCAACTGTTTTTAACAGTAGGGTAAACTGGGTGGCTGGGTGTTCACCACATGAGCACCACATATTGGATTACTTAGTTTCCTTTCTGATTGTTAGCTTTTATATATGTTACATTAGCGCACTAATTCTTATCTTACAAACTGTTCGACACTGTTGATTGATGTGCAGACAATTGGCATAGCCACCACCATTGTATATTATATAGTCTTGCTGAAATGGTTACCTTCTCAAAGTGCGACACGAAGAGTTCTGTTCGCAGTGGAGGAGGCCGCGAGAAGCAGGGAGACCACTGTGAATGGTTGTCGTTGTAGCACAAAGAGCTGGCCTCGAGTTGTGGGTAGTCGTCACTGAAGCACGAAGATCCGGTCGGGCATCTCACCGCTGGCAGTTGCTGCTGTACCACGCAGTGCAGATCTCGCATTGGGGGTGGTCGCTGTAGCGCGAACAGCTGGGTTTTGGTGGTCACTAGGGAGGCAGAGTCTTGGTGTGAATGAGCTCGTTCGCTGTTGCGAAGAAGCCAAAACATTTACCATGTTTGAAGGAGAGAGCACAAGCACTTTAGCACTGATTAGCAGTGATAAACTGCACAGAGTACTAAGGCCAACAAAAACAAATTCAGTAAACCAAAAGGAGTGAAGGCAAAAGGTTTGGGGGAATACCACGCCAAGGATGTCAGGTCTAACACCCATCTTCAGCACTACTACTATTAAGCGTATTACGGTCACAAGTTTTTGCCTCTGCATTCAGATCAGAATCACGATTCTTGGGCTTCACTAGATTAGGCACTAATTTCAGATCTGAGACAGGACTTTTGGGCTTGACTAATCATCTTGCCTCTAAATTCAGGTTAGCATCAGAGAGAGGATATTGATAGGACTACTGTTATCAACCGCAAAAGATCTTCCTACTCAAGAAACTCTCTGAGATGGCATCTCCTGAGGGGGGAATTGAGGGAGGTGAATGTGATTGAAATTGATAAGAGAGTAGAAGGGCGAGAGGGGCAGAAGAGGGGACAACAGAACCAGTGGGAGAAGTTCGGGTGGTGAGCCATGCAAATTGAGGAGGGGCTTAGCCGCAGCTGGTGAGGCATTAGGGGGGGATCTAGTAAAACCAGTGGAAGTCATTGAGGACGGTAGGTAAAACAAGGGGGAGTGAGACTTTAGACCAAGGTAGGAGGGAGCATTTTGGGATGCAGCCAAGAGGTAGGAGTCTGGCATGAGAAATCGAGAGAGATTTGACATATGGATGGGGAGTGAGGCATCAGGTTCACTGGAGGGTAGAGTGTGCCCAGTTGTGTATGGTGGAGAGTGGGGATAGTTTGCCATATGTGGCTTCAAAGAGGTGAAGGGGAGGGCCAGGAGAGACTAAACATCACTAACAAGTTTGGAGCAAGAGTGAAGGTTTTAAGAAAAGAAGTACAGAGTTTGCGAGTCATCAGGAGTACCAATTGGGGAACATGTTCTGCTATCACGTGAGGGGAAAGGAGATGAAGTGAATAATTCAGAGAGCAGTGGGAAAATAAGTGTGCTTGCGAGCAGCTAGAAGGAAATTCAGAAGGACTGGGCCTAGAAAGGACAGACGTATCATTTGACAATGGTGAAGCCGGTGGAATAGGGAAGAAGACAAACAGTTGTGTAGGCCCAGAACTTAGAGTACAGAACTGATCCTAACAATTTAGGGCCTCATTACGATGGCGGTCAGACTTTCGTCCGACCGCCATCCTGTTGCGAACGGGACCGCAGTACAAAATAAACACATTTTGCAGATCCCTGCACTATGTGGCAGGCACCATGTGGTGCCTGCCACATGGTTCAGGGCCCATAGCTGAGGCAACTTCAAAGAGAAAACATGATACAGCACATTGCTGTATTTATAACAACAAGATGATACAAGAGGTCTTTTCTTTGCTTGTGTTGATTCTTTTATTCAACGTCCGCGGTGGTACCCAACATAAATTCAACTCCGTCGTCGAGATCTCCAATTAGTCCTTTAAATATGAACATGCCCGTGTTCGGCACATGACGCGACGCAGACAGTCGGTGTATTCCAAATTTTGCACGAAATTTGGAATACCCCGACTGTCTGCGTTGTGTCATGTGCCAAACACGGGCATGTGAATTGAATAGAAAAAGGATTTAACTTCGGACTACATACTCGACTTTCATATTTCAAGGACTAATTGGAGATTCCGACGACGGAGTTGAATTTAAGTTGGGTACCACCGCGGACGTAGACTCAAATGGGAGAAGTCATGAATATCTTGGAAAAACTCATTTTAATTGTTTATGGCCCTGAGGAAGCCTAAATGTTGGGCGAAATGCATTGGCTGTGCTGAATTGTCGGTTACAATTAAGAAGATGTTGAATAAAAGAATAAACACAAGCAAAGAAAAGACCTCTTGTATCATCTTTTTGTTATAAATACAACAATGTGCTGTGTCATGTTTTCTCTTTAAAGTTGCCTCTCTATACCTTTGTAGTTATTGAAATATGAAAGGCTAATATTGGTAGCTAGCTTACTGAGGTGGGTAATTATCGGAGGGCTATATAAAACAATTTCTTTAAAACAATTAAACACACGTAGTGGTGCGGTATCTAGGATCCCTTGCTGCCAATACTTGTTCAGTTTTCCCATAGCGGAGGCCCAGGATGGACGGGGGCCCTGCAAGGGGCCCACAAGTCACTTTCTGCCTGCCTTTTCATGGCGGGTTAACCGCCGTGAAACGGCCGGCGGAAAGGGACATTGTAATCCCTATGGCGGTGACTGAGCAGGCACCGCCACCATTGTAGAGATTGTAGACCGTCCAACTGGCTCCTTAAGCCCGTTGGATCTGTGGTGGTCGTCTCTCTGACGGCCCACCATCTGCCCATCATTGTAATGCAGCGGGCAGACCTCCATGGTCCGACAGCAGTGGGACCGCCACAGACGGCGTGATAGTGGCAGTCCCACAGCCATCGTAATGAGGCCCTCTGTCCATTGTGAGAGGACCAGGAGTTAGGTAATTGTTAGTGTAAGTAGTTAAGGAGATGAGTAACAGTATCAAGGCTCTGAAAAGACTTAGGAAATGGAGACTGAATAAAGTCACACTTGCAAATGTGAAGTGACTCATGATCCTCCCATAATTATAAATGGCCATAGTAAGTAACATAACATGTGTATTTGTAAAGCGCACATTCACTCATAGGCATCTTGGCGCTGAATAACAGATGTTCATTGTTATCCAGCAGTACTCACTTTTTCTCAGATGGATGAAAGGCTGAGTAGACCCGCCTGGATTTGAACCTGTGACCATGGAGCGAACACATGCCCCTGCAGTGGACGCATTAGTTCACTGAGCCACCAGACCCGTAAGTGAACAATTAAAGGACGGTGAGGTAGGTAATTTTAGTTTGTGGCCCTACTGAATATTCAAGTGGCATGTATCATGTGTGAAGAACATAACATCAGTATACAGTTTTGAGTTTCCCATTGCGACAAAAATGGCCTGGTCAAAATTAAGCATTTCTGGAAATTCTTTCAGTATTCTCTGTTTGAATGATTTCAAAAGCAATTGGTGGATAGAGTATTTTGTTCCGCCTTTGCCAAAATATGTAACATGACAGGACATTGGGCAAGAGCCAAGTAGGGTGGACAGGAAGGGTCAAGCTTAGTCTGTGGTTGGAGAGAAAGGATTAGAGAGAAAAATAGAGTACATTTCTCTTTAAAAGTTGGTACAGGCAATAAATGTTGAAACCGGCATGGTGGAGGGAACCTGAACGTCCAGTATCGATGAAAGGACAGGATACTTAAGGTCGGTGCAAGACCATCAACATCAGAACCAAAAGGCAAGTCAAGGAAGACTTAAAACTGGTAATTCCAAGCCCACAAGCCCACAGGTAACCATGGAGTCGAACAAATAATGCACAGAGACATGATCTTGCTCAAAATAGTAGGGGTATGCAATCCTAGCAGAGAAAGGTGCAGTGAGGAATAATCATCACATATCTGCATGTGGCGATCCACTGACGCACAGCATGAGCTTCTTGATATGCTGGCAATAGAACAGCCACAGACAGCTGATAAATTCCAATGCAAATGTAATTATCATGTAGACTCAGTGTCTGGAGGGTGAAGTAAGACGATATTAATGGTCTACTCGAGTCATTTAACCGTTTCCAGAGAACCATTTCCAAAACAAATATTTCCAAAAAATAGGGCATTTCCTAAAAGTAGAACATTTCCAAAAAATAGGACATTTCTCAAAAATAGGACAAATCAGAGGTCCATTGTCTTTTTTCAGTTGCTATAGCACACCAACCCCAACAAGGCAGCCTCCATGTGGAGTTGTATGGCCCTTTTCTCGATTGAGATTCAGTAGTCCATGTACGAGTCCCAGAGATAAGCAACAATGCGGACATAACAACCACAAAAACACATGAAGCCTCAGGGAAGGAAACCAATGAACGAGACCAAGGAGTCCACCAGCAGAATCAGCAAATGGATTGCTCGGTTTCCATTTCCACAGTGTCACTGACCATGAGCCTGCATTCACCCCCTGGGCAAGCCTTCTTCTGAGTATGAAACCACATTTATCTTTTTAGAGGCCACTGTGTGGTATAGATATTGTGTAGATGAGTGCAAGGATGCACCCTATTCATTATCGCTGTTGGACTTGGCCCTTTTTGCAGGGTCATCCCTGAACTTTTTGCCTTCCTCCTAGCCTTTTTTCTGACATGGTGTTGGTGGTTCTAGGACTCTGGGGACTTTAGCATTGCTGTCCAGTGTAAAGTGTGTGTGCTCTCTGTGGTAAACATGGTGAGATTGGTCTACACCTGTTTGGCATATTTAATTTACCTGTCAGTCCCTTGTAAAGTGGTATCTCAGATACCCGGGGCCGGTAAATTAAATGCTACTGGTGGACTTGCAGCGCTGATTGCGCCACCCACCCAAGTAGCCTTTTAAACCTGTCTTAGGCCTCTGCCATTGCAGGGCCTGTGCGCGCAGTGTTACTGCCGCTGTGACGTGACACCTAAAGTGTGTGCCACGTCTGTGACCCCCCTCTTACTGCATGTCAGTCACCCCTAAGGTAGGTCCTAGCTAGCCCTATGGGCAGGGTGTATTGTAGGTAGAAGGTAGGACATGCACCTTAAGTGTGTGACATGTCCTGGTAGTGACGAACCGCCATTTTGGTTTCTCACTGCTGTGAGGCTGCCCTCCCATGGGAATGCATTGGGGATTCCCTGATAAGTGTTTCAGTGGTAATTCCTGATATTAGAGGAGCAGCGTGGTCAAGTTTGGCAAGGTTGGAATAGTAATAATAAATGCTGAGCAATGGTGTGCGCAGATTTATTATCACAATTTTAGAAATGCCACTTCTAGAAGTTGGCATTTCTGTGTGCTATGTGTCTGCCTGCCTGATGTGGATTGCATGTCTGGCTCTGGAGTGACATGGGCTGGTGAGGTGTGTGTGGCTCCAGGGAGGGCAGGGTGAGTCAGTCCTAGGCTGAATGGGAGTGCTGCATTTGGAGTAGTGGGAGGAGTAGTCCCCTGACCCTGAATAGGTCTGTGCCTGCCTAGGTGAATGCTGGCTCTGCCCCCTGTGGTGTGTCTGATGACAGAGCCCCCACCTGACAATAGGGAAGAGGAGCCCTGTAAACAGAGTGCTCCAAACCCCCCCAGAACCAGCTCAGGCTGGTTCCCCCAAGCCCTGTGCCAGTGAAGACAAAGCAAAAGTGGTGTATAAATATTGGGGCTGTGACCCCATGAAAGTGTGCTTACTTTTACCTGTTTTGGGAGCCTGAAGCAGGACTGCTGGCCAAGGAGGAACCGCCGTGGGACCCAGCTGCAGCTTGCTGGGGGTCCCTACGTGCTGGCCTGCCTGTGCCCAGCTCTGCCCCTAGGCATTTTGGACTTAGCGCCTCGTGAGCGCTACCTTTCTTATCCCCAGGACAGGGAGTGCTGGGGCTTCGCAGCGCTGAGCTGCACATCGCTTCAGAGGGAATCCCCGGCATAGGGATTCCCCCGTGCTACTGGTAGACAGCGGGAGCCTACCCCGCATGGTGGGTGCTTCTGCAGCAGAGCAGGAGTTCACCCCGCACTGCCGCTGCTAATGAAAGCGGGAGCCCACCCCGCATTTATGCCGGATGTCAGCGGGAGCCCACCCCGCATTTTGTTTGTGCTCCTGTAGCGGGAGCCCACCCCGCATTTTGTTTGTGCTCCTGTAGCGGGAGCCCACCCCGCAATTGCCAGTCTCCTATAGCGGGAGCCCACCCCGCAATTGCCAGTCTCGTGAGCGGGAGCCCACCCCGCATTTGATGTTTATTTTTCGGCGGGAGCCTACTCCGCACTTTGCCCCGAAGAGGAGAAGCCGCCGCTCCGAGAGCGACCCGGAAGCCAGGTGGCCCTGGTTGTGGGCGGGGCTAAGCTGACGACCGGCCAATTGCAGCGCGGCCGAAGAGGAAGCCTGGGCTGAGGAAGGTGGGGGCCCCGTGTATCGGAGGGAGCTCCGCTTGTGGCCCCAAGTGTCAGAGCCTGGCGAGCTCCAACTCCGCGTCTGGTGGAGAGAGAGAGGCGGGTTCGCCAAGACACCGCCGGACCTCCCCCGCATCCAGAGGAAGAGCCCGGTGAGTGGGGGCTAATGGGAGCAGCGTTGGCGCTCCAGGAGGCACCGTGGTGCCACAGCTGATCCCTGCAGGCTGCCGAGAGGGACCGGAGGAGTCCAGAAGAAGAGCCCCGGTGAGTGGGGCTTCAATTTGCGCAGTGTTGGTGCCGATCGAGGGCACCAGGAGGAGTCCCAGAGGGAGGCTCCCTCGGCACAGTGGTGCCGAAGCAAATTTCCTCAGCTGCGCCGCAGTTGTGGGCAGCTGCAACGTTTGGGGCAAGTTTGTGTTTCAGAGCCCCGGAGTGGGGCTCCCCAGGCACAGTGGTGCCAGGCCTAATTTCCAGCTGCACCGCGAGAGAGAGCGGGCAGCTGCAACGTTGGGGGCAATTTTGTGAGTAGAGTCCCCAAGTGGGGCTCCCCCAGGCACAGTGGTGCCAGTGCCAATTTCCCCAGCTGCACCGTGAGAGCGCGAGCAGCTGCAACGTGGGGGACAGTTCTTTTTGGTGAGAAGGAAGGGGTGAGATGCACCCCTCAGCCCCCAGTGCCTGACGCACATCTTTTCCGCTGCATTGGCAGCCAGAGGGCCATTGGGAAGGTCCTATCATTTAGAGCCCTTACATTTGGGACAGAGGGCATTGGAGCACCAGAGAAGGCCAGTTGGCCTGGGGTCATTTGGAGTACCTGTGTGGACTGGTAGGGCGCAAGGCCCTAAGGTATTGCATAATGTGTTTATGCCCAGTGTTTATGCCTAATGTTATGCTTATGATGTTTTATGCCTAAGGTGATGCTAAGTACATTATTTTACCAGTAGCCACTGGTCGTGTTTTATATGTGCTACTAGTGCTTTCTAAAGTTTCTGACAGTGGCCCGATTGGCCCTGTCCTGTATATAATCCCCTGTGAATATTGCCTAGTGCCAGTTGGCACAGTGTATATGTGTGATTATGATTCTAATGTGTTTTGGATAATACAAAGGCTATTTTTTATATACCCTTGTGTGGAGTTTCTTTTGTGGTGTGCCTAGTGTGTTGCTGCTGTGTGTGTGTGTTGCGCAAACGCTTTACACATTGCCTCTGGGATAAGCCTGACTGCTCGTGCCAAGCTACCAAGGGGGTGAGCAGGGGTTATCTTCAGCGTGTAACTCCCTTGCCTTGACTAGAGTGGTGGTTTCTGCCTGGCTTAGGCGCAAGCCCTAGCCAACCAGAAATCCCATTTCTAACAATCGCCCAACGACAGACTACTGTGAGAACAGTGTCCCACTCAGCGTGTACTCTAACAGAGAGCCAGAGGCGCCTTCGTAGGGATGTAGGTCAGTCCAGAATCAGGACCGCTGACTGCTCTGTCTCCCTTTCGATTTTGGCATCAATCCTGGCGGCAGAGTCAAGAATGTGGCGCCCCATTTCCGAGGTGAGCGTCTGATATTCTGGTTGTGCTGCCTTTCCGAATATTCATAGTTAGTGCCTTTGGGTAGCTTTTCCTCACTTTTCTCCAATTAGATTTTCTGGAATTTTTAACACGAGCCTGCCATCTTGTACAATTGATGTGTGAATGATACTCAGCAAAGAGAAATGAAATGCCTTGAGGCTTCATGGGCCACATAAGGCTTCTAAGTAAAGAAGCTGATACCAAAACATTTCACAGCCCCTTTCTATCAGAATGGAACTTGGGAGTCAATGCTAAGAGATGTTGAGTAGAATTGCTTAACAAATGACTTTTGAAAGTTGTAAGCCATGGACTTTGTTCACTGCAAGCAAACAGAATGTCTGATCGTTGCCTCAACAACTGCTTTTTGCATCTGAAATGCAAAATAATCAAGCTGACTGTATTAATAATGAAACCGACGCTCTAGTAACAAGCATTTGTTATCCCATAAGAAACATCTTTGTCTTGGTAGAAGTTAACCTTTTTTTTTCCAAACATATGTGTATTGAATTTTTGCCAAATAGATCTCATTATATTAATCACATTCCGCTCAGCGCAGTGAGCACCAACATTACGATAGTACTCAAATGGTAAAACAATATACATTGTCCAGAATGTGCCCAGCCCCGATTCTAGAAGACACGCTAATGAGAGATACAGTGGCTCTTACTGCGAGGCTGCGGGCAGACTATCGTAACAACAGCTTTTTTGGAGCATTAGAGTGAGGCACCTCAGCATTTGTCTGAAAGGACATCTAGTCACATGTTATGTCTGAGGGAATCTAGTGTGGCACTATTTGAAGAACAAAAACTAAATCTCCGAACCTAAAAACCCCCACCCCTCACCCCCTCCCAAAACTATGATGGCAGCAAGAATCTAAACGAAAATAGAAGCTGAAGGTAGTGGTAGTGTATTCAATATTGAAAGAGGTGTAATGCGCGGGTTGAAGTGGGACAGACAGCTGCCGGGAGCCCCGGGAAAGGAAAGCTACCAGTGGACCCCACTTGAATTCAAAATTTTTATAGTTGTCTTGAAAGATGTCAGCCATTCTTTCCATGCTAAGAAGCCGCCATAGCCGTGAGTGCCATAGGGAGATCGCCGGGGCCTCCCTCTGTTTCCAGGCGGCCGCTAAAGTCACCTTAGCCGCTCCTATACACAGCCACATGATGGCCTTATCCTCACGTGTCTGGTGTTCTAAAGCAGGGTCTCGAAGTCCCAAGAGGACCTCCGCCATAGTGGTTGGAATGGGGTATCCCAGAATGTCTTTAATATGCGCTAGGATCTCTGCCCAAAATGGGCGTATCGTCGGGCAGTCCCACCAAATGTGCTGAAAATCACCCAAGAGGCCGCAGCCTCTCCAGCAGCGGTCAGAGGTGTCGGGGAAAATCTTTTTAAGCCTGGAAGGGTGCAGGTACCAGTCCATCATGGTCTTTAGGTGGGCCTCACGGAGGTCTACGGAGTGATTAAATCTAAAAATGTCGGACCACAAGTGTGTCCATTCTCGCTCTGGTATAGCGCGTTGCAATATCCCCTCCCACATAGCCATGTAACGCGGGCGCGGTGAAGTGAGGGTAGTCAGTAAAAAGTTATAGATGAATGATATCACCCCCCTCATTGTGGTGGACTTGGAGAGGCAGGATTCAAATCTGGTAGGTGGACGGGTAGCTGCTTCTCGAACCTGTGGAGAGAGGGCCCAGTGAAGCAGCTGGGTACGATGGTACCGTTCCGAGTCAGCCAAGTCATAGTCTCTTTTACAGTTATCAAAAGTTAAGGGGTCATAGTTGTGAAAGAGGTGTGTCAGGGCCAGACAGCCCCCCTCTCGCCAAGCGTCAAAGGGCCCCTCCTGCATGCCGAAGTTAACCTTTTTGACTGTTACATTTACAAAACTATTTAAAATTATTTTTCAACCACAGTAATGACACAGTGAGCAGACAAGCAAACCACATGACTCTTCTTCTACACAGGTGACACAATGTAACCCGTTTGATAGAAAGAGCTGGGTTTGTTTGAGCGATAGAGCCGAACAAGATATGAGCACTGATTGTGTGGTAGGTCATCAAAGGGGGGCTAGTTGTAAATTTGACCTGCTGCACCCTTTAGACAAAGATTATTTTAAATCAATGGTGGTGCACTGATGTCTGTTGTCAAAAAAGCAGGCACTTGCTTACAAGTTGGTAATTTTTTCGGCCAGTTTTGCATGGTGCAGATCTAATTAACCTCAGTGTATGCCTGGTCATTCCCAGTCCTTGAAATAGACAAAGGCAAGATCCCTCTCAAGAGGCGCACTCTTAATTTCAGCATCAGCTATTAGTTGCTTCAACAGTACATCAGAAAATTAACTCATTGGAGCTAACCAGGTGCCTTTTTTTTAAGTTTGAGTTTATTGAACAATGAAAAATAGTAGAAGAGAAACAGCATGTACAAAAAGTATAATACATCTCAATTACTTGTACAAATTATAAAGAGAGAGATAAAACCAAAGTACAGTTATTATCAGAAAACTTACTGCATGAAATAAAGGAATAAAAGAAGGGGAGGGGGGAAGGGGAGGGAGGGAATCATATCTTAATTTTATAACACTAAAGGAAAAATAGCATATGGAAATAAATACTGTAAGCATAAAAAGCATTTAAAGAATAAATATCATACTGTGATATGAAATACAACGTAAGGGATAATGATGATAAATCATTTGAAGAAATAGAAGACAACACAATCCATTATGGTGGTTTGCGGACTTCATCTGAAGTGTTAACAGGAGTAACAATAGATGAGGCCGCCCAGGTTAAGTAATTAGTCAAAGGGAGCCACAAAAGATCTCTTTTAATAGATAAAGATATGGGTGTAATGTAACTAGTGTCAAGTCTGTGATGAAAACATACGGCGTTCCACCATGCTCTAAAGGTGACTTTGTCTGCCTGTTTCCAGTTGGAAGTTATTAAATGCAAGGCTACTGCTAACAATAAATCTATTAATTTAAAATTAGATGTTGATTGGGGCCATTGAGGAGACAGAGAGCCTAAGAAAATGGTAGAAAGGGAGAAGGGTACATTAGTTTTAAAATTTTTATTAAATTGAGACCAAACTAATTGCCAAAAGTGAGAAATAGTGGGGCAATCAAAAAGCATGTGTTTTAAGTCAGCATGAGTGCATGGGCAAGACCAGCATTCTGATAGTTTAGCGGGGGTGAATAAAAGACGTTGGTAAACAAAAAAGAGGGTTTGAGCGGTATTAGCAGCTCTAGAAGTTTTATGAATTTTGAACCATAATTTATCCCAAATGAGGGTCGACCAGCACTCTGATAGGTCCTTTTCCCACGCCAATTCAGCCTTTGTTTTGCCTCTGTCTCAGAAGAGAAATAAGTGTTTATATAAAGAGGAAGCTGAAGGAGAGGAGTTTAATAAGGGAAAAAGGGTGGAACATCTCAAGGGTGGTTTAGGGGCAGATGATAAAGAAAGAAGATATTGGGTAAGAGAAGGAAGTAAAAGATTGTGATTTAAAAGACAATGGTAATAAAAATTTCGTTTGAAGGTCGGAAAAAGATAAAGGAATTTCATCTTCTAATAGTTGTGAAATCCAAAGCAACCCTTTGAGTCTCCAAGATTTCCAGTAAATGGTGCGATTTTTTATACGTGATAGGTTGTTGTGCCAAATGGGTTGTTGATCTAATGAGGAGGACGAAGGATAAGAAAAGGGTAAAAGAGGGATGAGAATTTTGCGTGTATGGGAAATAACCAGAGGTCGAAAAGAGGATATATTATTTGTAAAAGCGAGAGATTCTTTAAAATCAAAAGGTGACATGAAAAATTTCTCTATAGAGATCCATATAGGGGGATGAATACAGTGTTCAAGGGAAAGCCAACGAGATGACTGTTTTAAAGAGAAAGCATAATGATAAGATTTGAAATCAGGAAATTTAAGACCACTGGAAGATTTGTCTGCCTTCAAGGAAGACAAAGCTATCCGAGGAGATTTACCGTTCCAGAGAAATTTTGTTAATAGAGAGTCAATTTTCTTAAAATATAATCCAGGAATGTGTACAGGAATCATTGAAAGAATGTACAGAATTAAAGGAGAGAGCATCATCTTGATGCAGTCTAATCGTCCCCACCAAGAGAGAAAAAGCGGGTGCCAATGTTCAATAGTGTCTGAGAGAATTTTGAGGATATGATCAAAATTTAGTTTCAATGTTTCAGAAATATTTGAAGAGAACCATAGGCCTAGATATTTTATTTTAGAAGGTTGACAAGAGAAACCGGTACGAATAAAATCATGTTTAAGGCATGTCACATTGAGAGGAAGGACTTTGCATTTGTCTGAGTTAAGGCGATATCCGGAGAATTGAGAAAAAATATCAACCTGATTGAGAAAGGGGGGAATAGACATGGCAGGGTTAGAGCAATATAAAAGAATATCATCTGCATAAACAGACATTTTAACATGGGAAGTATCAAGTTGAAAACCAGTAATCTGAGTATCTTGTCTGATTGGTTAGAAAAGGCTCTAATGCTACTATAAATAATAGAGGTGATAGCGGACAGCCTTGACGTACTCCTCTGAAAAGAGGAAAATAGTCTGAGGTTTTACCATTAACAAAAATAGATGCTCTGGGGTTTGAGTATAGTAAGGAAATAAAAGAAATTAGTTTCGGAGGAAACCCTATCCATTTTAAAGCCTGGAACATGAAATCCCATCCAATCCTGTCAAAAGCTTTTTCTGCGTCTAAAGCTATAGCAGCAATAGGGTATTGGAGAGAAGAAGCTTTGCTAAGGATGTTGAAAAAGACTCTGGAATTATTGGATGATAATCGACCTTTTACAAAGCACGACTGTTCGGGACCAATAAGATTAGGTAAAATAGGATCAATACGGAGAGCGAGAATTTTTGCAAATATCTTGTAATCAAGGTTAACTAAGGAAATTGGGCGGTAATTTTTGCATAGAGAAGGATCTTTATTATCCTTAGGAATTAAACATATCATGGCTTCTTGAAAAGTTCCACAAGAAGAACCAGCTGTGATAAAAGAGTTAAAAAGAAGTAAAAGATTCTGAAGAAGTAGGTTGGCAAAATGCGCGTAAAATTCAATAGTAAATCGGTCGGGACCAGGAGCTTTACCTCTTTTTAATACTGAAACTGCATGCGTAATTTCTGAGAGAGTGATATCAGTTTCTAAAGAACTAAAATCAGTAGGATGCGAAGGGGGAATCAATAGATTGAAAATAAGAGGAAAGGTCATTTAGGTTTGGTTGCTGTTCAGGGGTGTATACATTTTTATAGAAGGAGACAAATTCATTTAAAATATCGCTGTCTTTAAATAATGAGGTACCGGCAGCATTTCGTAGAGACTCTATTCTAGTCCGGTCTCGTCTTATTTTCAAGTAATTAGCCAATAATTTCCCCAATTTATTTTGGCCTCCATAATAACGAGAACTACTTTTTAAAAGATAGGAAGAAGCAGCTTCTGTAGATAGTTTGTTGAAGGAAAGTTTTGCATCAATAAGATTCTTTAAAGACGATTCCGTATTCGAATGATAATAAGTATATTCAAGATGTTTGATTTTTGTAAGTAATTGGGCAGTTTGAGCCTCAAAAGACTTATTTTTTTGTGAAACGAAATTCATTATAAAGCCTCTAGCCGCGGCCTTGAAAGAGTCCCAGACCATTACAGGGGAGGAGTCTGGAGTGGAATTAAAAGAAAAGAACTCAGAAACAAAAGAGCTGAATTGGCCCGAAAAATTACGATCGGATAGTAATGTATTATTAAAGCGCCATCTACCAGCATGAGTGGTAAAAGGTATCAAATCAAAGTCGACATAAACTGGGGCATGATCTGAAAGTAAGATAGAGCCTATTTCGGAATGGAGAACCTGTTGAGCTAGGGATTTACTGAAAAAGAGGTAGTCAATTCGGGATTGTGATTGATGTGGAGGGGAATAGAAACTATACTCTCGGAGGTCTGGATTGCAGAGCCTCCAAATGTCAACTAGAGATTTACGGCGTATAGTGGTAGTGAATTGTGAATGTATCTTAGTGTTAACAAATTTAACTGAGGAATGTCTGTCTAATATGGGGTCAAGTACTTGATTGCAATCTCCGCCAAAAACAATATAATCATCATCAAATAAAAGAAGTTTATCAGAGATATGGGTCCAGAAAACATTGTCAACATTAACTGGTGCATAAACATTAAAAAGAACTAAAGGTATCTGATTAATAAGAAGTTTAACAATCATCCAACGACCTTCTAAATCTGATTCTTGATGTGTAACAGAGATCTGAAATTTCTTGTGGCAAAGAATGGGGACTCCATTTTTCTTACCTAGAGCTGGGGAGGAAAAAACATGGCCTACCCAACATCTTTTTAGTTTAGAAGCTTCAGTTTCTGATAAATGAGTTTCTTGAATCAATGCAATGTCTGTTTTTAATTTAGCTAGATGGGTTAATATCTGTTGTCTCTTTATAGGATTATTTACTCTCTTAACATTCCATGTAATAACTCTAAATACAACCAGTAAATTTTAACATGAACAATTACTATGCAAACAGTGAAAATATCAAATTTACTACTAAGAGAAAGAAAAAAGATATAAGAGTAAGTATAAAAGAACAGTTTCAGGACTGGGAGAAGGGGAAAAGGAATGATGAGAGAGATATCGAACATCATCCAGGCAAAATGAAGGGAACATAAAGTATGGGACCACAAAAACCGCACCTGGTAGGGAAGAAAAAGAAATTGTTAACAACCAAGGACATAACTACACAACAAAATACATCAGGAAGGTAGAGGAATACAGGTAATAACAAACAATATTGAAACAGTCAAGTTATTTATGGTCTAGGAATGTCCATGGACTCATCTCTGCAGGTGTCCAAAAAACGCTGAAGAAGTGCAGGATCCTCATAATTTGTTGTTTTGTTGTTATAAGTCACCTTAAAAAGGCAAGGGTGAAACAAGCCATATCGAGCATTTAAGTTGCGAAGGGCAGGTCTCATATCTAGGAACTTCTTCCTGCGATCTGCTGTCACTTTGGCATAGTCCTGGACGAAAAACAGATTAGCTCCATTCCAAGAGATTTTTCCTTTTTGCTTGGCGGCATGGAGTACTTTAAGCAGGTCAGTGTATTCCAAAAAGTACAAAATAACTCCTCTCGGCTTCACTGAAGAAGATGTAGAACGAGGGCTTTGTCCCAAGCGGTGCGCTCGTTGGATATTCAATGGTGGATTGTCAGGAAAGCCAAGAAGAGTTGGTTAAAAGGATTGAAAAAAGGATCTGGGATTAGAACCTTCGAGACCTTCAACAAGACCATAAATGCGTAGGTTATTACGCCTGTTACGATTCTCCAAATTTTCTACTTGCTGTTTGAGATGATCTATCTCTCTGCGCATAGACGGAACCTGATCAGTGACTTTTTGAACAGAGCCAACTCTTTGCTCTAGGTCATCAACCTTTTGCACTGTATAAGACCAATTATCCTCAAGGCTTTGGAGACGAGAGTTGGTTTCAACCATGTAAGGCTTGAGGGCACGAATTTCTTCGAGAAGTAGCTCCATAGAGATCGAAGAGGAGGTGTTAGGAGGAGGAGAAGGAGGGTTCGTCTTCACTCGTTTACCTGAGGTGGAACTCGATGCAGCGGGTATTTTGGAACCCGGCTTGGAGTTAGAACGAGGCGTGTTAAGAGCCGAGCCCCTTACGCCAACTTGTTCAGAGACTGCATCCTCCATATTCTCTTGTAGGACACTAAAGGGGTTATGGTCCTCTATAGATGTACAGCTGATAGGTTGTGCACCACTGCGAGTAGAGCTAGGCATTGCCATGAAAAATAACAATATAGAGATCTCCTCAATGATACTGTAGAAAATAGTGTTCTGACCAGGCATTGTAAACACCTAAAATGGTGTCTGAGGACACATTAGGAAGCTTTTGAGGTGAAAAGAGAAAACAAAAAATTTACGACCAGGAGCTTGCAATGCACATATTGATAGTCAGTAGGAGAGGAGCATGCAGCAAAATGCAGAGAAAACGCTGAAAAAGTACCAAGCGAGCATTTTAATATGAGGAAAAAGGTGTCCCAGGTCGTCAGACGTCGAATGAGAAGAGCGACAGAAATCCAAAATGGCGACCGCAACTACGCATTAAGCCGTGGCCGGTAGACAAAGGCAAAAAAGCATGTCTTTCGCTCACCCCGGTTGTCCGCGAAGGTTGCGTATTGTGCAGCAGAGGTTCTGGCGCATATGAGCTTTATTTGGGGTCCCAAGTGCAGGAATAGACGCCAGGAGGACGTCCGTCACCCTACACCGCCACGGAGCTCCTCCGAGCAGCGGCCATCTCTTTCGGCTCCGTAGCCACGCCCCTATCTAACCAGGTTCCTTTGAAACAACAGATTTGTTAAACGCCACTTTCTGTTTGTCTTTACTTCAAACACGCTACCCCGCCTCATTGCTGATAGAGGCCCTAAGCTTTGCTTATCAACTCTGAACCATCTGACAGACGTGGTGAACACTGCCATGCTATGTATCGAAACTGCGATGACTGCAGCCAGTATTAAGATAAGATTTTATGTTTTGTGTGGAAAAGGAACAGATAAAGTGAAATACATTTAACAGGTCCAATGCATGCAAGTCATGTGCTATTCTAATTTTCATGAACTGATGTTGTAACAAAAAAAGACCTTAACTTGGTTGGTCAGATATATGCATACACTGGGGAACATTTATTAAGTTTTCATGCAACGCAACGCAACGCAGCAAGACGCCCTGTGCTGCGCGAAAGGGAAAGGGCAGGAATGTGCCATATTTAACATTATATGGTGCATTCCTGTCCTTTCCTTGTGCTGCTGCATAATGTTCTGCCTAGCGCCAACGCTGGCACCCTTGTGCTGTGGTGCCAGGGTGCCTGCATTACAGGCAGGATTGTTTTTGTGCAGGAAGGGACACCTTCCGGCACAAACACAATCCTCAGAGGCATTTTCTGCTTTTATGTGTTATGCAGAATGCAGCACACATAGAAAGAAGAAAAAACGAGGAGAAATAAATTATATCTCCTTGTTACGCTTCATCTGGGGAGGCGTAGTATTTTGACACATTCCCAAGTCTACCAGTAATGGTAAATCTGGGAATGCGCCAAAATCCATGGGTGGATGCATGGGAACGCCTCCCTGGGGCAGAGTAACGTACGGCAGAGATTTCCATTGTGTTGTGTTACTTTAGATTTGTCAAGCCATGCATGGCCATGCAAGGTGGCCTTGTGTGGCTTGATAAATCTGACTTCTTTGTTTGCGTCACCCTTGCGACCCTTGAGTGGTGCAAGGGCGACTCACCTCAATGATAAATATGCCACATTACTTTTCATTTTTTTTTTTTTTGTATAGCACTCGTGCAGCCTTGAGGATGCTTCAGAGGACTTTTAAGAAGAGTCTTTCAAGAGAATTAAAAGAATTATTAGGGGACAAATAAATTATGAGGCAAATGAGATCTTTTTTAAGATAATTGTCTTGTTTCCAGATGGGTAAAAAAAGCTAATTCCGAGAAAGGGGGAAAAACCCTAGATTAGAGCATGGAATGATCCACACCAAAATATTTGTATGTTAGTGAATGCATGTAGAGTATGCTTTGAGTGGACAACTATTGCCTTAAGTCATTCAGTATGGTGACAGACAGAAAGGTGGTAAGCTAGGTCAGTGCTAGACTGTGCAGTGCCCTCTCAACATGGTATAATGAATTGAGCTCAATTATTTAGAGACAGTGACAAAAGTGTATGAATTATGTGGTCTGTGTGCTTCATGCCAAGGATGAGGTGAGCAGCCTAATGTTTCACCTTGAAGGCTGCAGTATGTTGTATTGCAATGATCAAAACTGGAGCTCATTCCAGCTAATATCAAAGCAATACCTTAGGGTAAGTGAATCAGGGGAGGATTGCTGGTAGAACACATAGAAGATGTATTGTGGAATTGTTCAGCTGTGGCATCATTGTCATGTTATGTTATATCCATTTGTATAGGACACTAATCATCGGAGTGGGTATCCAGGCACTTGGGCAGGTGTGTAGGTTTTATGGTCCCCAACCTTATACGAAGAGCCAGGTCTTCAGCTTCTTGTGGAACTTAAGAAGTGAGGAGGATGATCTGATGTGTTGAGCGAGGTCGTTCTATGTCTTGGGTGCAATGTAGGATAATGAGCATTTGCAGATGCGGGGAATGTGTGAGAGTGAGAGTGAGGCAGAGTGTAGGTGTTTGGTGGGTTGGTGAAAGTGTATGTGGCTGTTCAGGTATTCTGGCCCTGTGTTGTGTAGGGCTTTGCATGTGTGTGTGAGAAGTTTGAATTGGCTGCCCTGGTGAATGGGGAGGCAATGAAGTTTCCTGAGGTGTGGTGTGATGTGGGTGCGACGTGGGAGGTAGAGTTTGAGACTTGAGCGGCGTTGTGGATGGTCTGGAGTCTGTGTAGGAGTTGTTTGAAGATTCCGGAATAGAGAGTGTTGCTGTTGTCCAGCCTGCTGGTTATGAGTGTTAGCGTAATGGTCTGTCTGGTGTTCCGATGCAACCATTTGAAGATTTTTTGCAGCATGTGTAGGATGTGGAAGCAGAAGGTGCACACTGGACTTGAGCCGCCATGTTGAGCTTGTCGTCTAGGATGATCCCTAGATTTCTTGAGTGGTGGTGGGTGTTGGTCTTAGCTCCAACTGCCACCAGATGGAGTCCCGCAGGGAGTATTGTTGCCGAAGACCGGTACTTTTGTCTTGTCAGAATTGAGCTGCAGGCTGTTGGTTCACATCGAGTCTGCTACCATGGTCATGCAGTTAGTGAAGTTGGTTCTGGCAGTGGTTGTTTTGTCCGCCAGGGAGAAGATGAGTTGGGTGTTATTGGTGTAGGAGATGACAGTGATGTCTTGTGATCAGATGACGCTGTCGAGCGGTGTTATATATATGTTGAAAAGGGTGGGGCTGAAGGACGATCCCTGTGGGACTCCATATGTAAATGTTTTTGCTCTCTGATGTGAAGGTTGGTAGCCTGACCCTTTGAGTTCTTCCCGTGAGGAAGAAACAAATCCATTTGAGAGCAGATCCCTGTATGCCAATGTTGTGGAGTCTTTTGATGAAGGTGTTATGGGAGACAGTGTCGAAGGCCGCAGAGAAGTCAAGCATGATGAGGACCATGGTTTCTCCTCGGTCCAGGATGGTTCAAATGTTATCGGTAGCCACAATGAGTGCTTTTTCAGTGCTGAGGGTCTTTCTGAATCCTAATTGAGTATTGTCTAGAAGATAGTGAAGTTGGAGGTGGGTTGTGAGTTGCTTGTTGATGGCCTTCTCAATCACTTTGGATGGACAGGGGAGCAGGGAGATAGGTCGGAAGTTGTTCAGTTGATTTGGGTCAGCTGTGGGCTTTTAAAGGAGGGCATTGATTTCTGCGAATTTCCATTCATCTGGGAAAGTGGCGGACGTGATGGAGGTGTTGATGATGTGGGTCAGAGTGATGCTGAATGGTGATGTTCCCTGGCCATGGATGTAGTGGGGGCATGGGTCCGTTGAGCCCCAGAGTGGATGATCTGCATGATTGCGGGCAATGTTGTTTCTGGTGAGGGTTATCCATTCAGTCAGGAGGCCATCATGGTTGGTGGTGGGTAGGTTAGCAATGAGTTCTCTGGGGATGGGTTGGTGTGTGAAGTTGCTGTAGATATTTGCAATTTTGCTGTGGAAGAAGTAGGATAGGTTATTGCAGAGTTGCTGGGAGGCAGCAATGTTGGTGACAATGGCCGAGGGTGAAGTGAAGTCCTTAACAATCGAGAAGACCTCCTTGCAGCTGCTGGAGTTTCCTTCAATGTGGTCCACTAGTGCTGTGCTTCTTTCTTGGTGTCTCTTATTTCCTGGTGATAGCGTCTGAGTGCAGCCTTGTAGGTAGTTCTGTCGGTGGTATCATGGCTGGCTCTCCATTTCCTTTCTAGCTGTTTACAGTGTTACTTGGTGTCTTGGAGGTCTTCTGTACACCAGCTGGCCCACTTGTTTGATCTACTATGCTTGTTGGGTTTGGTGTCATGTCAGTATAATTGTAATTGTAATTGCATTTATATGGTGCTTACTACCCCTGATGAGGCATCAAAGCACATTTTGGCGAGTAGAACGCTACTCCGGAACCCAAAAAGGTTAGTGGTGAATTAGTATAAAGAGATGCCAAATTAATTTGAGTGGAGGACACGTGAGTTTGCTATTTAGATTGAAAAAGGATAGTGGAGGGATAGAAGATGGAAGGGTTTGCATTTATATTATGCTTGCTACCCCTGATGAGGTGTCAGAGCGCCTTTTGGTGGGTAGCACGCTACTCCGGAACCCAAACAGGATTAATGGGGAATTAGTATAAGGAAATATGAAATATATTTTAGCTGTGGACATGTGAGTCTGTTAGTTGGATTGAAAAGGATAGTGGAGGGATAGAAGAGGGAAGGATCTAGAAAGTGTTTTTGGAGAACATAGCAGTAGGAGGAGATTTGGGATGAGTAAAGGGGAGGTGGAGGGGGGGAGAGTCAAGGGGAAGGGTTTAGAAAGGCTTGTTTAGAAGATCTGAATAGTAGAAGAGGTTTCAGATGATGCAAGGAAGGGTTGAGGAGGGAAGAGTCTAGAAAGGGTTATTTTTGGGATCATAGTAGTAGAATGGGTATGGGATGAGTCAGAGAGTAGAGATAGAGGATATATAGAGAGAGGTATCGGGTGAGAAATAGGGTAGTGCATTGGAGAGAGTAGTAGAATGAGGTTTGGAGTGAGTCTGAGAGTGGAGGTAGAGTATATATTGAGAGAGGTATAGGGTGAGATACAGGGTAGTGCATTGGAGATGCTGAATTAGAAGTAAAGTGATAAATATAAAGATAACATAAGTACATGGAAGGTATGTATGTATAAGAAAGGTAGTATATGTAGATTTAAGCTGTATTTAATATCCAGTGAATCCAGTGACATGGCAGACGACTGCCCTAGGATGATCATGACATTCAATTCTGACTCCAGTAATATCATACAGGAGGGGTACGAATATTAGACAAAGAGAGTCTAGAATGATTTTGCAGTTCCAAACTAAGACACCGGGTGGGCTGAATTTTGACGAAGAAATGGCTATTCATCTCAAAGATAACTGAGTGTGTTGCCACTTGTGTTAGGATACTCTAATTTTATCTCTATTTTATAGCTTTCTTACTCCTTCTGTGCATTAGATTGTAATTTTAATTTTATTTTACGTTTTGATATTTATTGAGTGATGTGGACAACTTGTGATGCTAACATGTGTTCTATTTTCTTTATTTTCAGGAGGAAAGGAAGGGGCCCCCTCACCTGTAATCACTTTCACGGGCCACCTACCCTTTTCCCCTTATCATCACTGTCACGGTCCTGAGACTGGGTAACTATGTTTCATTTGATTTGTCATCTCAGCAATACAATCATATTTTGCTGGACTTGTGACTACTGCCTGAAGTGTGTTAAAGTACGTGCTGTCTCATGGTAATTGGCACAACTGGGCACTTGCCCGTAATCTGTTAGTGTTTGTGTAAAAATGGGCACTGGCCCGTAATCTTGTAGTCAGACTTTGCGGACTCGTTACCCCTGTCGTGCATTCTGTCTCACCAGGACACTTACCTAGCCAAGGTATGTTTATTCTATTGCATATTTAATTCCTTTATTTGGAGACAATGTTTATAATACCTTGAGTTACAGACTGCCAATAATTCAGTATGTGTACATGTTCACTCATTGCTTTATTGCATCTTTGCACAGCCAACAACAGCGTGGGTATAACTACACGTTTTACATGATGATTGTGTTCTCATGTTTGCATTTCATCCGTTCCAATATGTCTGCCATTTATTTGCAAGGAACCTTATAAGCAGTAGTCCTACGATTATGTCTATGAATGTATTGAATGCTTTATTAGTCACCCTTTACGTGTGCACGTTTCACGTGATCAAGGGGTTTTGCCCTGAAACGCGTTGTGAATAAACAACTTGTGGATTATCACTACGGAGTTCCTTGTTTCTGAGAGCGTGCATATTGGTGGTTTTTTGATATTGACATTACCGGCTTGCTCCGCCGGTGAGCACGCCACTTCTCACGGGTCCATTGAAGTCGGAAGGAGCGTCTTTTGTGATATATATAAATACATACATATATATACATATATATATATATATTTTGTAATTCAATAGGGAACAATTGTAGATAAATAGTTATGATAAAAATGTACTTATGTATGCAGTGACCTATGTACATGTTAAACATAGAATAATAGAACCGTAAGTAATATGAACATTTGTTAAGCAGAACTAACAAATATCTATATATTTTTAAACATAATTATTATACACGTTTATACAAAGGAAAACACATATCTAGGTACAAGTATAGAGTCCAAATACATGCTTATAGACACATGGATATGCTGTATATGTATGTTTGAGTATGGTGGTTATGTGGGGAAGAGCCTACTCTTGAGTAGTCTCCTGAAGATAAGGTAGTTATCTGTGGATCTGATGTTTGGGGATAAAGAGTTCCATAGTTTGGCTGCTTGAACAGAGAAGGATGTGCCACCTATGGTTTTTTTCTTATATGGTGGGATTTTGAGGTGAGGTGCCAATCTAGAGCGGAGGTTCCAATGTTGAATGTATTTTGTGATTTCATTCCTGATGGAGAATGGTCCTGTTCCATGTATTGATTTGTGGGTGATACAAAGCAGCTTGAATGTGGTTCTTCTCAGAACCGGTAACCGATGGAGGGCCTTCAAGGCAGGAAAGATGTGGTCTTGTGGCTTTATATGCAAGAGTAGTCTGGCAGCAGAATACTGAATCCATTGTAGTCTTTTCATAGTTGTTAAAGATGATCCGTGGTAGGGCTATTGGCGTAATCAAGTTTAGACAGAACAAGAGAGATAGTAGCCTGGACCTTGTGTGGAAATCCCAGGTGGGAAAAGATGCGTCTCAGAGTTTTTATAGTAATGAAGCTTGATCTTGCTAGTTTGTCCACTTGGGCATTCATTGATAGCTTGGCATCCATGGTAATTTTGAAGTTTCTTACTTCCTTAGATGCTTTGGGCCGTGTTCCCAGATCGTAAGGCTTGGCGGCGAGTGGGTCATAATTTTTCCAATTGCCATATGTGAGTATTTCTGGTTTGGAAGCCTTCAGTTTGAGATGGCTCCATGTCATCCACTGATCAACAGGTCTGAGGCAACTGAAAGTTTGTGATTTTCCGATGTATTTGGGGCTTTCCCGTTTAATAAGTATTTGTGTGTCATCTGCATAGTTACAGCATGTGAGGTGAAATTCATTGAACAGTGTCGGTAATGATTTCATGTAGATGTTGAAAAGCATAGGTGAGATGATAGAGCCTTGAGGGACCCATGCTTTTGTGAAGTACGGTTTGGATGAGAAAGGGGGAGTATGGATGACAGTAGTCCGGTTTTGAAGGTAGGATGTGATCCAGTCGAGAGCAGTCCCCTCTATGCCGGATTCGTAGAGTCTTTGTATTAGAGTGTCATGGTCAACAGTGTCAAAGGCAGCTGAGAGGTCCAAGAGAAGTAGTGCAGCAACCCCATTCTGGTAAGCTGTGTTCTTAAGGCCATCCCAGATGGCAATGAGGGCAGATTCTGTGCCTCTTCCTGGACTGAATCCTGTTTGAAAGTATGGAATTGTCTTCAATGAATTGTGACATCTGGGCAAATGATGCTCTTTCTATCAGTTAGCTAGGAAAGGTCGATTTGTAATTGGTCTGTAGTTGTCGGGGTTAAGCGAGTACAGGTTTGTTTTCTTCACTAATGGGCATATGTATGACTTTTTTTTAGATCTTCCTGAAATATTCCTGTAGATAAGGAATTGGTGATGATTCTTTTTACTGGTGTGGCAGCAGAGGTAGTGGACATGGGTCAGAAGGGCTGCTGGCAGGCCTGATTGCTTTGACCAAGTCCATAAATTCATTGTGTGATATTTGTTGGAAGGAATGCAGAGGTTGGGTTAGCTTACTCGTTAATGTTTTTTTTGGAAAAAGGTTGGTGCTGATCGTTTTTCTTTGTTTTAAATAGGAGTCCAACGTGCCTGCTTTGGTCATGTAATGACGATTTGCTAGTTTGCCTGTGAAGTCTTGAGTAATGGGATGAGCTCCTTCTAGGCAATTTGGTTTTTGAAATTTGGTGAGAATTTTATCAACTTCATCATTTGCATATGTAGCATTTTTAATTCTGTCTGAATAGTCTTTTTTCTTAGCTTTTTTGATTGCTGACTTGTATAATCTGTTAAGTTTCTGTAGGTGATGTTTGTCTTAATTGGTGTTTGTTTTGAGCCAGGTGCATTGCAGCTTTCTAATTTGCTATTTTATCTCTTTTAGCTCTGTATTTCTCCAACGTGAAAAAAGTTGCGATGGGCCCAACCGCGATAGAAAAATCGGCGACAAGCAGCGCCAGGCTTGCAATTCCCACGTCAGGCGGGAAAAATCACCATAAAAGCTGCAAAAAACCACCAAAAAAAACATAACAACTGTGAAGCACAATGGAGGTAGCCGGAGCAAGTACAGAGGACAACCCGAACCCCACAAGCCCCACGGAGGACCAGCCTGGGACCTGGGGGTCAGGGAAGGGCAAGGAGAAGAAGAAGAGGAAGACGTGGTTCAGTCCGCAGGAAAACAGGATCCTGATTACGGAGGTGATAGAACACCATCAACAACTGTTCGTCTCCTCCACTGTGTCATTGGCAACAAAAAATGGAATATGGCAGTCCATCGTGGACAAGGTGAATGCAGTCGGAGTGCTGAGGAGGACAATGGATGAGGTCAAGAGGCCCTGGAATGATGTGAAGCGCAAAACCAAGCTGAAACTTGCAAACAACCTCAAAGCAGCAATGCAGACTGGGGGTGGGAGTCCTGCGCCACAGGAGGAGCTGGATGAGATGGAGGAAATGGTGTCCACAGTCATCAGTGTGGAGACGGTGGCAGGAGTCGGGGGACCGTACACTGCTCAACATGACCCGACACAACAGCAACAGAGTGAGTAACCACCAGGGACTGGGGGACGGGGGAGATGGGCACAATGGCACACATGCACAATGAAGTATAGCACACTGCACAACCACAATGACTCTGGATCATGTCCCTGATCTCCTTGCCATACTGCAGCACACATAGAAACAGCAACTAGTCCCCCATCCACAATGTGCCCAGAGGGGGCCCTCCCCACACATCACCAATCTCACAACAAACCCATGCACATGTGCTGAACCCAGCAAAACTGTGGATCCGTGAGCTCCATTGACAATGCAAGTGACACTGCATGACGATGAGCATGTCTGCAGGCCACTCATCATGACAAGTTGCACGCCACGACACCGAGGTGGCTGAGTGTGGTCCACATCCGGAAAGGAGCAGGTCACACACTGACACATCCACGTGCACAAACAACCCCTGACAGCAACAAGACATCTGCGGACAAACCATGCCCAAGAGTCCCAACTCCCACCAAGAGCCCAATTTACCCAAGTATGCAACATCTCAGCACTGCATAAGCACAGAAGTCAAAGGCACACCGCCTGAAAGGGAGAAGGCCAAGCAAAGTCTGAGCTGCAAGGGCGACTCTCCCACAATACAGCACACACACAAGAATCAGAGCACATCAACATTGACAACAAAGTGGTACAAACTGCAACACATTCACAACAGAACAGAGGACACAACTGCTGCCGCTTGTGTGTAGAAACTGGCCAATCACATTTGGCATAGCAGGAAACTGTGACATGATAATGGACAAGTACAACCCCACATCCCTGATGGTGCACAAATGTCCACTGTCCCGCTTCAAATAGGCATCTCCTCCTAAACAGTCACAATGTACATTGTCATGCAGTCTGTTTGGAAACTTGGCCAATGCGTGAACATACATGGAACACACTGTTAAACTGCATCTCCCCTTTACATTGCAGAGGGAGAATCATCACCTCCTGCAGAGCAGACCGAACACCTCCTCACTGATGACGAGGAGGACCTCCCCACCTTCGACACCGATGCCCTCCAAGAGCTCATGGACAGCTTCCGCACCCAACCCCCAGGAGCAGGGCAGCCCAGCTGCATCGAGGAGACCCCACCCCCTGCACAGACCACACAGCAGGAAGCACCCACCACCCCGACTGTCTCCCAGGATCCCCATGACCAACTCATGGCATTTCAACGCTGTGTGTTGGAGGGCCAGAAGGAGATGGCTGAGCAGGTGCGGGTGGGGTTTGAACTCATGGCAGCCAAACTAGATGCCATCCATGGGTGTCTACGTCCCATCAGGGACCACTTACAGTCCATAACGGACACCCACAGTCCGCTCCATGGTCTCCAACGAGCCATGGCTGACATCGCTGGAGTCATGACTCGGAGACAAGAACACCTGTCTAGTCAGAGTAGCTCCAGCGATCTCAGCCGGGAGTTGGGACACATGCGGAGGCTCATGGAGGACATGGTGCGGATGGAGGCGGAAAGGATGGCTGCCACGTCTGCACATCAGCGAGATGTAGCTGGGATCTTCCATGCCCTGCAGATCCTCATCATGGCATTGCTGCCACAAGGCCTGGTGCAGATGAATGCTGCTGCTCCTACACCATCCACATCTCCGCCCCCTGATGTGTCAGTGCCCCACAGTGCGGCAGACATTCCACCTCCGGCACCTGATGTGTCAGTGCCACACAGTGCTGCAGCCGAAACACCACCACCCACAGGTGAGGCACATCACACATCAGAGGACGATGATGTGGATGAGACTGTCGTTGTGGTAATGAGGAAGCGGTAGCATTCATCTCCGCCATATAGCCTGTTTCAGCTTGGTTCGGCCGTTTGCATCATCACCTTCCACTGTCCCCCGATACACTCTGCGGCACTCACCTTGGACTGCCATATTCTGTTTGGTTACCAATGACACAGCAATCAGACTGCGGACTGAACTCTTCCTCTTCCGATTAATTTGTCCTTCCTTAATGGACTCTGGCTGGCCCTCCACGGGGCAACAATGTCAAGTGGGGTGTGCATGGCCCTGTACTGCTCCAGCTGCAACACTCCACTGAATGTGAATAGAACATTCAAATTCACACAGATGTGTCATGTCTATGATCCTTCAAGTATGACAGTATGGATGAATGTAGGGTCATTGATTCCCCCTCACGTCCATTTTGCACATGTTGTGGGGCTTGGGTTGCGGTCCGGGTGGCGCAGACATTACAACGGAGACACACGCATTGGTTACTTCCTTGTCCAGGCCAGAATTGAACCACACCCAGAGCCCCGGGCTCATTGTTCACACCCCTACGCTGGGCAGACATACGCCAGCCCAGCCCACTCCGCTTACGCTCACAGGGGGTGACGACACAGCTACATGTCCCAGGTCTTCCCTGTAGTGATCTGCTGGTCACTGGTCTAGTTGTCAGCATGCCAAAACCACTCCCTGAGCGCTGGTTTACACCCACACCACACCCATCCAGCACAGGCGTCACGGGACATGTGACCCTGCCAATAAAAGGGGCCCACCACAGCACATCCCCCACTGCCGGAGGTGACATGATGACGTCTGCATCCACGGAACTCAATCATAAAGGGTCCGTGACTTGCGTTGCACAGAGTTAGTGGCACCCGATGGCCTGCGTCTGGCACGGGCCTACCGCCACATGGCGATGACTTGCGTTGCACTGAGTTAGTGGCACCCGATGGCCTGCGTCCGGCACGGGCCTACCGCCACGTGGCGATGACTTGCGGTGCACAGAGTTAGGCCCACCTGAAGAGCTGAGCGGGTGTGCAGCCTGCGATGATGCGTTGGCCTCGATACGGCGTCCAGCAAATCAAGACTCGATTTGAATTGTGAGCCCTGCTGGACTGCAGTGTATACGCAGGCAGCAATCAGCACACACATGACTCCGCAGTGCGGTGCCGCAGGGTGCGCTGGGGGCCTGTGGCGCGGAATCCAGCGATTGGCTGAGGAGTTGCACCGGCACGTGGAGGGCCCTCTTGGAGACACGCCGGTGGCGGCAGGTGAGCATTGAGGCCTGGGTGCGCAGGGGCGGGCAGTCATCGCTGGGCGGCGGACCGGTCTGGGGACCAGGGCTGGGGTGCAGCAGGCGCACAGGATCGCGCAGGCACCACTGGTCACGGCGGCGGCCTCGTGGCTGGGTGGGGGGCGCTGCCCTGGCAGACACGACCCTGCATGCGCTGACGAGATGTGCGCGGGTTGGCTTGGGACGTAGTCACCTCAACTCCATTGTGAATACGGCCGTTGAATGTGGTCGGGCACATGTGTGTAGGCCTATGGTCACGATATGGCGGACACAGAGACACACGCAGTAGTTACTGTGGTGGCCATCCCGGAACTGGACCACGCCCAGGGCCCCGGGCTATTCATTCGTGACATACGCCGGCCAAGGCCGCTCCGCTCAGGCTTACAGGGGGGGACCACATGGCTACATGTCCAAGGTCTTCCACACTGCCTGGGGTAACCTGTTTGCATCCACTGTCCACTACACTGCAAACACCAGCAGTAGATGTCCACATGGATTGTGTGGCAGAGGGGCTCTGCCTTTGTGGATGGTTTGTCTACATGTCTGGCCCCTGTTACCACGGTTGCTTGTGTTGTCGTGTCCGGTAGTTGGGCATGTTGGTTGGCATGTTGTATGTGATTATGTTACGTGTGCTCTCCCACAGTTGTGAGTTGTGTGATTGTGGAGTTGAGGTGTGTGGTGTGTTCAGTTAGTACTTACCAATGAGCAGTGCATTGCCATAGGTGCCACTCTGGAAGCGCTGGTTAATGATGGACTGTCGGAAGATGTATGTATCATGCACACTGCCTGTGAAGTTGGCGACGACATTGGTGAACTGTCCCCGGTGGTCCACTATTGCCTGCACATTGATGGAATGCGTGTGCTTTCTGTAGCGGTAATTGTGTGCAGGGTCGGCAGGGGGCACAAGTGGTACATGTGTACAGTCAATTGCCCCCGACACGTGCGGTAAGGCAGCTATGGTGTAATTCCCTTGCATGGTCTCCAGCTGTTCATGCACAGCGTGGGGGAAGTGAAGGTGCAGGGGTATCAAGATGATACAAACCGTGATGTTTACAGGTATGATGAATCCTGCATAATGAGACCGTAACAGATGTTTGTGTGGCCGTAACCTTCCTTTTCTTTCCTGCGGAGGTTACAAGCACACAGACTTCTGTTACAGTATATTTGGACTGGATTCATCATACCTGTATGAATTCCGGTTTGTCCAAGTGCAATACACTGTACCAGATTACGTTTGTGACTATGAGGACGCTTGCCCATTGTCACCATTTCTCCAACAGGCTTCTGACTACTGATTTCGGGATATGGAATGGTATTGGGGAGTTCCCGCAGCATTTGCAGTTTATTGGATTCACACGTTGCTCTGGTGAAGTTCCCCGTTGGGAATGGAACGCGTTGGCTGAGCTTTTCATCTTGTTTATGTATTTGTAATAAAGTTCTGTTTTTCCCCTACCGTTGACTACTGGACTTCATGACCTGGGGGGGAGGGTCCGGGGGGTGGTTGCAGTGGGTGTTGTGGCCCTCTTGGCTCTTCAGGCTGCATGATCATTGTCTCCATGGCATCTGTTGGTCTTCAGATGTGGCTCTAGGCTGGTCTCCCTTTCATACTGCAGGTTGTCGTCCTGCTTAACACCAGTAAAAGGCAGGTGTTGAATCCCTGCTGCTAACGCGCCTTATCGCCTGTTTTCTGATTGCATCGCAGATCTGGCTGGTCGTTGAGAATATCGCGAAGTGGTGTTTTCGTGTGCTTTTGCACAGAAACGCCTATTCTGCATGTCATTAGCGTTAGTTGTCGCTCTCATCCGTGGCAATGTGTTTTGCGGCAGCTATCGCAGGAAAACTGGCGATGTCGGCAGTTTGCACCAGCTTGTGAATAGGGCGATAAGTCTATCGCCACTTTTGCGGTGCTAAAGTGCCGATAAATCGGCGATGGCTCCTTGAGAATATGCCCCTCAGAGTTTTGGAATGGAATTTATTGTGCCTAGATCTGTTCTGGAGGTTATTTGTGTTTTTAAGTGTTCTAAGTTGAGTTTACTCCGCGGTCGGTAGGTGGATGCAGGTAAGGTGGTTTTAGGTGTGTTGCTTTGTGTTGTTTTATGTTGGAAAGCATGCAAATGGTGGTCTGACCATGTGGCTGGAGTAATTGTTTGAAAGGTAACTACTTCAAGATTTGCACAAATGACATCTAGGATGTGTCCAGCGATGTGTGTGAGTTTGTGGACGACCTGATGTAAGATCATTGCATCTAGGCCAGTGATGATTGTTTTTGGATGGGGCATTTTGGGTTTGTCAAACCAGGGGCATATTTACAACAAATGGTGAAGCGTGGCATTAAGCAAAAATTGCTAATGCCACGCTTTGCCATTCTGAAAATGCAGGGATGCGTCATATTACCCTAGCGCTGACGCTACATCTAGTTGCCTTGCAGGCACCTTTGCTCCATAGTGCAAGGGTGCCTGCGTTGGGGGGAATGATTGTGTATGTGCAGGAAGAAAAGCTACTGAATGTATCGTCTTATGTGATCAACAACTTAAGTCATCATTATGAGAAAGGCAATCATCATAACTTTGGCACTATGGAGTTCAGTATTATTGGAATACAAGATTATCAAAAAACTTGTGATAAATTTAACTTATTAGAAGAAAATTGACAGCACAAAATTGTTTTATATGATCAACAGCTTAGGCCACCACTATGGAAACTATTTAATTCCACATTCTACCAGATAGATTGTTTCCCAGCAGTTTAGGAATTTTAAGGGATGGAAGAATACCACATTCACATTAATTATTTCAGCCAGTCCCCAGACATTTTGCCACCTAAAAGCTGGTGACGTTTCCAGGTGGGAAGAGGCCCTCTTGAAATGAGGCTCTATAAATTATTGATGCCCGAGGTATTGGAAATTTCAAGAGCCAAATTACCGATGCGATATTCCTGTAAATCACAAACTAGGGTTACCAGATTATAGATATTAGGTTGTTTGATGCTAGCAAGATGAGTAGTTGCTAGTTATCATGATGTTTAAAATATGCTCTAAGCATTGCTACAGATTATGGAGGGGCTAGATGAAGATACCAGTCTCCTTTCTCAGTATTGGTAAACTATCAGGACACTTTCAAAGATTCTACAAGAACCATTATTGAAATGATCAGAACCGTGCAAGATCAAAAATGACTTCGATCTTCTTCAACTGTCCTGGTTGAAGATAGAATACTGCAAGCATCTCATATCTCCAATTACATATGATCTAATTATATTGCTAGATAAATTGGGGGATCTGAGGGAAAACCAGTTGACATTTATAAAGCCCTCCCAAAAGGTTTTGTGCTGTTATCACTGCCCCTGTGGAGAATACAAATAGCCAAGCTCTGGTTTTTAGTATAGAGGACACCCTGGCAGCGATTAGTAGACTAAAAGCTGGCAAAGCCCCAGGTCCTGATCTCATTCCGGGAGATTTATACAAATCAGAACCAACTATTTGGGCCCCGTATATAAATCTTCTATCGAATAACATCGTGGCTGGTGGGGCCATTCCAGAAACATGGAGGGGAGCGGAGATAATTACCATCTACAAAAAGGGTGATGCCGCTATCCCCTCCAAATATAGACCCATCAGCCTGATAGACAACTTACAGAAGATTTTTGCAAGGCAGGTTCTGGATAAATTAGAAACCTGGATGGATGATCACAAGGTTTTGTCAACTTATCAGGCGGGTTTTCGTTCCAAGGTAAGCACGTGTGACCAAGCTTTCAGGTTCACTCTACTACTTTGGAAATATGTTTCGCTTAGGAAACAAAAGCTCTATGTAGCTTTTGTGGATCTGCGAGCTGCGTTCAATCTGGTTCCACGTGACTTGCTTTGGAAGGTTTTACTTGACCTAGGTGCTCCCGCGGATTTGGTAGCAGTAATGGCCCGATTACATTTAGATAATTATGCCCAGGTCAGATGGGGGATGAATGGTGAACTAACGGACAAGATACCGATACACGAGGGGTGCGACAGGGGTGCGTCCTTGCACCTACATTGTTCTCATTGTTCATAAATGACGTGGTGAGTCGACTAATGAACTGTAGGAATGATGCACCCTCCTTGAATGGCGAAAAAGTCCCCATCTTGCTCTTCGCAGATGACTCCCTATTAATATCAAAATCACCAATGGGTTTACAAATTTTATTAAACGGTTTCCTAGAGTTCTGTAGGGATAGGAGTCTAGAACTTAACACCTCCAAGACTAAGTATATGGTGTTTGGGAAAGTACAGGGTGGCCTGCGGGAGATTAAGGTTCTACAGGAACCCCTGGAACGGGTAAATTTTTTTGACTATCTGGGCATAGGTTTAAGTGAGTGTCTCAAATGGGATTATCAGATAAATAAAAGCTACTTAACCCTATGCCAAAGATCCAAATCCTTAATAAGATTTCACAAACAATCATATACCCAACCCCTTTCCCCAGCGCTGGAAATCTATCGTGCAAAAGCCCAAAAGCGGAGCTTTGTACGGAGCGGAGATTTGGGGCTATACTTCCGTCAATAAGTTAGTGATATGTGAAAATATCTTTGCTAGGTCTCTTGTCTCGGTCCCAATTACGACTCCTCTAATTCCCCTTTTCTGTGATCTTGGGCTGAAGAGAATTGGCGATTTGGCTGCCTTGAAACCTTTAACTTACTGGCTGCGCCTATGGACCACCCCTCAACTTGTTGATTATAGAGATTCTCTTCGGGAGGTCATAAGGATCAATGGCGCAGTAAAATTACCATGGTTTAGGCATGTTGCAGACTGGTGCAGGTTAATGAACATGATGGATCTATGGAAGCATCCTGAGAGGGCTACTGGAGACGACTTACTGAGATTAAAAGCAGGTATTGGGAGGTGGTGGGTGACCGCTATGTGAATAATTCGACTTGTGGACAGCTTACATCCAAGTTTTTAGCCATAAAATTCTGTCCACAATTCGAACCTTTCTTGGATCAGATTTTTCCCCCCTTGCTAGATTTAGATATGGTAATTTGCTTTTAAAATACCCAGGCAAGGAGGTGGTGGGTTTACAATTAGGTTCATGTTCTGCCTGTTCTTCAGCTATTGAATCTGAAGAACATGTTTTATTTTTTTGCCCTGGATATCATGAGTTGCGCAGAAGGTGGATAAGACCCATCTGCCTTAATGCAGGTGTTAGGCAGTATCAGATTGCTTATAGAATTTTAAAGGCAGACGTTTCTGAACCAATAGTTTTTGCTGTCAGTCGTTTTTTATTTGCCTTCTGGATAATGCGGCAGAAGTTCATATTACAGACTGTACAATAATATTAATTGTTTATGATATTTGTATATTACCTGTGCTGTGTATTTTACAAACTGTCCCTTTTGTCCCATTGAGGCTTTGTATGTTGTACGGTTTTAGGGAAAGGCGTATTTTGTAGTTATCAAATGCACTTTTCTTCTTACTCTGGTGGTCTTTTTTAAATCTTTCCTTTTTTAAATACCCAAATGAATTGTTTTAAATATTTTAATTGTAAATAGGAAAAGTTTTTTTTACGGTATACTTTGATGGTTTGTACAGAAACCGAATAAAGTAAAGTATTGATTGAGACTTCGATCTTCTTCAACTGTCATGGTTGAAGATAGAATACTGCAAGCATCTCATATCTCCAATTACATATGATCTAATTATATTGCTAGATAAATTGGGGGATCTGAGGGAAAATCAGTTGACATTTATAAAGCCCTCCCAAAAGGTTTTGTGCTGTTTTTAAGAAGCTTTTTTAATCAGGTTTGGAAGCTTGAACCCCTGAATCACGAAATAAGGCATTAATTAGAGTTAGAAGCCAGAGAATGATCCTTGTCATTGCACCTCTGGCCCCCATGTCGCTGCTTAGTTGTGAGTTAAACATTTACTCAAATATCTTGGTGGTAAGGTTGAGCCAGGTAATGGACAGGTCCATTCATACAGGTTAGCAGGACATCATACCCTCAAAACAGTTAATCTGTCTGATATGTATGGGGCCTTTAAGGAAACCTTCGATGACCTGCAATTGGGAATCTTTTTGGGAGATGCACAGAAAGCACTCAACCATGTGAAGTGCTTTTCCTTAAGTGTCTTTCTGGAATACCTTGTTATACAGGAAGGGATGGTGGAGGGTATTTGTGCGAACTTCATCTGCTAGACGTTGATGGTAGTAGTGGAAAGATATATTTTGAACCATTTTGCTATCCAGAGGGAAGCATGTCAGGACTATCCACTTTCTCTCCTCCGTTTGCTGTAGTAATAGAGCTTTTTGAACAAAGGCTCGCACCATTTGATTTGCACTGAAATTAATATTTTTTGCTTATGATTTAATCTTGTGTACTGGAAATGCTGACGTCATGCTAAAAGCAGCCTTGGCCATTTTGGGAGAATATGTGTCATTTTGCTGGGCACAGTGTTAACTTGGCAAACCATGCACTCTTGCCGATATAGAGAGACTGGTGATTAAATACTTTGGGGTCAGGATTCCTAAGACAATTGAAGGGGCGGTGTGTGTGAAGCTTGATGCAGCTTTTTCGGAGGTCAAGTTCCTGTTTGAGAAATGGGATAGTCTAAATATGACATTGATTAGAAGGATAATAATTGTGATAACGGTTTTCCTACCAAATTTTAACTTTGTTGTCCAGTTCCTCCCTCACATGTTGCCCCTGGATTATTAAGTTAGGCACAATCATATGTTTAGTGTTCTACATCTGTTAGTGGCTTTGAAACTGTTACACGCGGAAACTGGTCATTGAGGAAAAGAGGTTTGGAGCTGTCAGATGTGCAGTTTTACTCTTGGACATCTCAGTCGAAATGTATGAGACCCCTTTGCTCATGAGCTACAGGATTATGAATTTAATGGCACTACCTGGATGTCTCCTTTTTAAGCCTCAGGCCTACACGATTGGTTTTCCAACATGTTATTTGTCAAGAAAATGAAGTTCAAAGTGGTGAAAGGCTGCATTTTAATTTTGCAGAACATAGGTGACGTAGATACTTTTTTAAAAAAAGTTTAAGAAGTACATTTTATTTGGGAAATATGCAAACACAATAGAATAATACAAGAGATAATCAATAAGCATATAATGAAAATGTTAAAATATGAGAAATATGAAATGGGAAAGAAAGAGAAAGAAAGAGAAGGAGGGGGAAAAGAGCAATCATATACCATCAAGCAAAACTGTATAACAATATTACTAAATGAACAACATAAAAATTGGAACATATAGTACAATTATAAATAACAAATATGAAAATATTCATGGAGGTTTAGGTACTTCTTCAACTCGAGGTTTATGTGCACATGTTCTATTTGCAGAAAAATTTAAAACATTTGTTATGGGTAACCAGAGAAAATCTCTTTTAATAGTGAGAGTAACTGGGTGTACATATGCTCTATCTAATCTGTGATTATAACAAACTCCATACTGCCATGTCTGGAAAGATACAGAAGAAGAATCCTTCCATGCCTTGGTAATCTGTTGAAAAGCTGAAGCAAGAAGTAGGTCAATTATGTAAAAATTGTTAAATTGAGATGACCAAGCTTCTGAAACGCTACCCAGGAAAATATTAATAAAAGAAAATTGGACTTGTGTGTGAAAAATAGTATTCATCTGTTGCCAAATTCGTATCCAAAAATTATGAATAGGAGGACATTCAAATAACATGTGTTTAAGATCTGCTAGAGTAGTGGTGGATGACCAACATGTAGAGGGAATATCGGGATCAATTTTATGTAATTTAGTAGGAGTAATCAAGAGTCCATTGTAAATGAAAAATAAAGTTTGAGTTGTATTCGCTGCTCTAGAAGATTTCCGTATTTTAGTCAAAGTTTATTCCATATTAGAATTGAAAAAGAGGTTTGTGAATCAGACTCCCAATAACGTTCCTCCTATGTTTTATCTTGAGTATCTGGAAATGAAGTTAGATGTTTGTAAATTTGAGACGCATAAGGATAATTCTCCTTATGCGTCTCCAATTTACAAATATCTAACTAAATCGACTTTATGCTTGATGTTTAGGAGCTAGGCATATGATTAGAAAGAAACTAGTTATATGAGGATTGAACCACAGAAATTAAGGATAAGTATTTTCATATGAGGAGGGAAAGGAAAAACATGTATGATCTATCGAAGAAGGAATGCAAACATCATCTTGAAAAAGTTGATAAGTCCTTTTAAGTCCTTTAGCAAACCAGTCTTTCCAAGAAAATTGATTTAATATGCAGTCTAATATGTTTATTATACCAAATTGATGAATTTAGAGATTCAGTTTTGATGCTTTGATAAGAAATGAAAATAGGTTGGAGGACCTTACAAGCATTTTTAAAAATGGGAAGAGAGATAATGATAAGGGTTTATGAGTAAAGGAGAGACACTCCTCAAAAGAGAAAGGATGAAAAAGGATTTTTCAAGGTCCACCCACAAGGGATAGGTTACATAATCGTTTTCAGATAAGAAAAAGAAGACTGTTTAAGAAAGAAAGCTGTATGGTAAGGATGAAAATCCAGAAAGTTAACACCACCCATGTATTTAGGTCTTTTGAATTTATGAACAGACATTCTAGCTTTCTTATTGTTCCATAAAAACTTGGATAAAATATTATATTTTTTTTATAATGAGAGTTAGAAATATTTATAGGAATATTAGAGAAATAAAACACTATTATGGGAACTAACATAATTTTTATAGTATCTAGATAACCCCACCATGATAAGAATAAGGGATGCCATTGAGATGTGGACGGATTTAATACCGATTGTAATCTTTCAGATTTAAGGTGACAGTCTCTTTAATAGAAGGGTTGAACCATAGTTAAAAATATTTCATTTTATCTGAATTCCAGTGGAAAGAAGAAGATGTAAAATCTGTATGAAAACATAATTTATTTAGGGGGAAAATTTCATATTTATCAGCATTTGATTTGTAATCTGAGACAAAAGCAAAATGATCTACCTCTGTTAAAAAGGCTGATAAAGAAGTCTACGGTTGCAAAATAAAATGTTAAATGTCATCAGCATAAACTGAGAGTTTTAACTGTTTGTCACTATAGGAAAAACCTTTAATATGTGAGCTTATTCAAATTGTTATTAAGAAAGGTTCTACAGCAAGAACAAACAATAGAGGAGATCAGGGGCAACCTTGTCTAACACCACTATGAAGGGCAAAAGATGGCAAAATAAGCCCATTAGCTAAAATAGAGGATTTAGGAGAAGAATATAACAAAGAGACATAATTAATACATTTGGGACCAAAACCAAACCACGACAGCGTAGAAAAAATAAAAGACCAGCTAACTCGAACAAAAGCCTTTTTGGCATCTAAAGAAACAGCCGATAGAGAATATTTACATGCTTTAGATTCACACAGGACATTAAAAAATAATCTAGTATTATCCGAAATATGTCTACCTTTAATGAAACCACATTGTTCCTTCCCAAGCAAATGAGATAATGAAGTATCTAAATGAAGGGCTAGTATTTTTGCAAATATTATATAATCCAAATTAATTAAAGAAATAGACCTATAATTTTTGCACAAATATGGTCTTTGTTTTCCTTGGGAAGGAGACATAATAATGCATCTTGAAAAGACCCAGCAGATTTCTGGGAGGATATAAAGTAAAGAAACAATTGATGTAATTAAGGAATGAGAATTTTGGAGAAATGGGCATAAAACTCTACAGTGAAATCATGTCTTAGAGCTTTCCGTCATTTAATAGCATTTATAGCAGAAAAGATATCATGAATCTGAATATCAGCTTCTAGAGAGGAAAAATCCACGTTAAGAGAAGAAGGAGGAGTGATAGAGGACAAATACTGAACGATATCTTCTTGATTAGAATGAGTTTCTCTAGTATAAATAGTTTGAAAGAAATGGGTACATTCTGAGAGTATATCTTCATTTTTATGAACAGTGCAATTAGTAGAAGTTAGAAGCTAATCAATCTTAGTATGTTCTTTTTTAATCTTAAGGTAATGAGTGAGAAGTTTCCCTGCCTAATTTTGACCACCATAATATTTAGCACTGGATTTAAATAAATACAAATTATCAATTTCTGTGGAGTGTTTATTAAAAGTAAATTTAGCATTTATTAGTTGCTCGAGATTAGATTTAAAGTTCGTAGATTAAAAAGAATGTTCTAGTTGTTTAATACGCAAGTTAAGTGATTGTAAATTATTCAAAGAAGACTTCTTTTTATGAGCTACAAAAGAAATATTGAAATCTCTAGAGGCAGCTTTAAAGGTGTCCCCAATAGTCTGAGGAGAACAACATGGAGTTTCATTTTCTAAAACAAAATGTGTTAACAAATTCTTGAAAACCTTGAGTAAAATTGGAATCTAAAAGGAGAGGATTATTGAATCTCCATCTCCTAATTTACTGAATGGGTGGAAGTAGATCTAAATCTAGCATGACAGGAGCATGGTCTGAAATTAATATGGAGCATATGCCAAAGTGAAGCCGCATGTTGTGCAAGTGATTTAGAAATGAACAAATAATCAACTCGTGATTGAGAAGAATGTACAGGAGAGATAAAAGTATACTCTTGGAGGGTATGATTACATAATCTCCAGGCATCAGCAAGTGACCTCTGATGTATAGTAAATGTAAATTGAGAATGTACATGTGAAGGAACAAATTTCATTTTAGAATGTCTATCAATAATTGGATCAAGAACCATATTACAATCTCCACCTACTAATAAATAATCATCATTGTAATTCATCAGATTAGATAATATCTGGTGTCAGAACGACTTATCTGGGGTGGTGGGAGCCTATATATTAAAAATAGTCATAGGTATTTTGTTAACTGTTAAGGAAACAGAAACCCATCTGCCCTCAGCATCAGCATCTTGACCGATAATATGCATATCCAAAGGTTTGTGACATAGAATAACTACACCATTGTGTTTCCCTGAACCTGGAGAAGCAAAAATATGGCCAACCCATTGACGTTTAAGTTTAGATCCTTCCTTCTGCTTTATATGAATTTCTTGCAATAAGACAATGTCAAGTTTTAGACTAGAAACATATGACAAAACCCTTTGACATTTTATAGGGGATCCTAAACCTTTAACATTCCAAGATATAACTCTTAAAGCTATCTATACTAGAGATAACATGTTTAAAGCTTTAAATGAATAACAACATTCAACAAAATGCATTAACATCAAATATGTAATAAGATTCAGCAAAGAATATACAGCAATATACCAGCAGAAATGCATAGTAAATGAGAGAAAAGATATATTTATGAAGCACAAATGAATAATAAGTAAATAGAGAAAAGAGAAAAGGAAAGAAAAAGAAGGAAGAAAGAAAGAAAGATGAGAAGTATATAATATAGATGAGGAAACTCCAGAAAAAAATCCATATGAAGAGAATAAAAGATGACAGAAAAGACAGAAAAGAGACAGAAACCATGTAAAGAATAAACAAAAGGACATACCAAAAACATACACAGAAATCGAGGGTGGTGAAACCACATAAGGAAGACGACACAAGCGACTGGGAACTCCAGGACGAAAAACGGGAAAGAGAAGACACCATCCAGATGGATTAAAAGTCACAGTGAGCAACCATGAAGACTGCACCTAGCATGAGAAAAAGGAAACATGTGATACAAAAACACAATAACACATTAATAAACATGACAAGAAAAAGTAATCATACTCAAAAAACATTTTAACAAATAATCAAGTAGTAGATAATCGGGCAACTTTCATTTCTTTTTGTTTACAATTGTCCAAGTACTGCCTTAAAAGATCGGGATCCTCATAGTTTGTGGTTTTGTTTTTATAAGTTACTTTAAAAAGCTAAGGATGGAAAAGGCCATGTCTGGCATTCAGGCTCCAAAGAGCAGGTCTCAAGTCCAAAAATGTCTTCCTCCTATCTGCCGTTGTTTTAGCATAGTCCTGAGAAAAGAGTAGGTCCCTGCCATGAGATTTTGCCTTTCAATTTGACTGCCTGTAAAACTTTTAGTAAATCAGTATATTCCAAAAAATAAAGAATAATGCCTCTTGGTTTGTTAGACGAAGATGCAGTTCGTGGGTTATGACCCAGATGATGTGCTCTTTAGATATTTAATGCTGGATTTTCAGGAAAACCAAGACTTTCTGGAAGAAAGTATTGACAAAAGGAGCGAGGATTGGAACCTTCGAGTCCCTCCGCCAGTCCATAAGAACACAAATTATTGCATCTGTTGCAATTTTCAAGGTTCTCAACTTGTTTTTTGAGATGCAAAATTTCCATATGATTAGAGGGGACTAGATTCACAATATTTTGAAAAGAGTCCACTCGGTGCTCTATTTGGGTAACTTTATGTTCCATATTTGACCATTGATCATCAAGGTTTTGAAGACGCACGTTTGTTTCTTCCATGTACGGTTTAAGCGCTCGTATCTCCTCAAGAATTAATTCCATAGATATTGGTGGTGGAGAGATAGCGGGCAGATGTGCATCTTTTTTCACCCGTTTACCTGACAAAAGCATTGAGGAGGTGACCAACTTAAATGCGTGCTTAGAAGTAGGAAGCGGAATGTTAGATGGTGTTACTCCTAACAGGCAAGGTGATGCACCGTCCTCTGACTCCTCCATATTGTCTTGAAGAAGAGTAAAAGGATTATAGTCTGCCAAAGATGGAGAAGCAGGAGGAGTAGTAACAATGTGGCAAACAGACCTTGTTTTCCCCATATACAAAGTAGCACAAGCAATAAGTGCAATGAATGAAGGAAATATAACTTGAAGAAGGACTATACAATAAGGCAAAACCTCAAAAAGCCAGGGAGAAAATATTAAAGAGGAAACCAGAATAACTTATTAGCCTTGCGCTGGTCAAGTTTCCAAAATGTCAAGTGAAAAAATTATTCCTCAAAAATTTTGAAAAATGTTCCACATGAAAAGTAAAAATGATATTTGAAATGCTAGCAAGAAATAATAAAATAAAACTGGGCAGTCACCAGCTGAGTTTCATAGGATCAAAAACTCACTTAGCCGCTTGCTGGAATAAAAGTATGATGTATCTAAAAAATTCTAACATCATAAAGATTCATTGCTTAGTGGAATATGCCAATGAGCACTCTTGCAGCATAAAAAAGAAACACACCAAATGCTGTAACTAACATAGGAGCTGATACATATAGAGGCTGGCCACAGTGCAATGTTTTATATTGAACTGTACATATCCTCACACTTTGCCCTGCAAGGGATTTTCATATCCATTGCATTGCAAAGGGACTTTCTGCTGGAAGTCACAAGCCACTTGATATTTTCATGTTAAGGGGTAGTACTTGGTGTGTGGCTTATTTGAAAGTAGTGAAGGAAGAGCTGGAGAAATGCATGTGACAGCAGACCTCTAACCCAACTTTTATATTGTGCTGACATTGCAACCCCTGTACCTCAAAGGAAGATGCACCACACAGTGGTGGCTGACACAGATAAATACCGGCGGGAGGTTGGAGAGGGGACGGGGTAAAGAGGGGGGGGCAGTGGGATGCATGCTGGGGGAGCCCGTTGCTGGGGGATTTAATAATTTTTTTTTAAACACTTAACTGGTGCTGATGGCCGCCTCGTGCTTCTCTTCTGCCAGTTCCTAGTCCCAGCAGTCCCTGGGATAGCATCACGGACTCCCCATACAATCTACGTACTGCTCTCAAGCATGAGAGCAGCATGGTGATTGGCCTGAGTGGGCTGGATTAACGCTTGCTCAGGCACAGGGAGTCTGTGCTGTTTCTCCAACAGTCTGTATGGCTGTGCAATACAGCTGGGTTGGAGAAAACTAAGTTTGCATGTAAGTTTGGCTGACCTAAGACGGCCAGCCAAACTTACATATGCACTTAACAGTGCACATCTACCACTCCTCCTCCCCTCGCATGGTCGGCCCCACCCCTCCCTGCACATGCTGGCTCTGCCAGCAGCTGAAAAATAAAACAATGGTAAAATATTGTTTTATTTTTCTGATGCTGGCGCTGAGCCAGTGGGGCGGCGCTCCTCTGCCATTGAGGAGGAGCCACCCCTGGTACCACAATGCCAAAAAGAAGTGTCAGTCTGTGAATGTAGAGCTTGAGAGAGCATCCATGGGACCACTGTCTGCTCTTTCCGATGTCCCCAGCCTGCACTGCACATTTGAAGCTGTCACATATCTGCAGCTTATGCTTTCTGAATGGGTACCACTGCCCAGGGCAACTATGAACACTTCCATATTTTATTCCAATAAACATGTTTGCTAACATCTGACCAAACCATTGAATGTCGCAAAGGGGAAGAATAAAATCAAAATATGCGCATTCACATCTGTATTGGCAATTAAGACTCACAAGGTACTTTTGTACATTATGAACTCAGTCTTTGCATTCACAAAGTCAGTTGCAGTGCGCATCAGGCCAGTGGACCTCTGAACACAACTTTACTTTTGGGCTCAAATTACAGCTGACTGCAAATGTCAGTCACAGTAACGTTATCACGTTTTTCTTATTGAGAGCAGAGCACACTTACCTGAAGCCTTGCCAGCGGGCATCAGGTACACCTGACATCAACAGGGGCGTAGCTTCACGGGGGGTGTCAGGGGTGTTACACCCCCCAATAAATGTATTCTCTGATAAATAGTTGGGTACATGTGCTTTTTAGTCGGGTATTGTGAGATATCAGTGGGATTGGAGAAGGAATTTTTACATACACACAGACAAAACGCACACACTCTCTCACTCTCTGTTTTGAAAGTCTTCAAAAATATTGGTTATTTAACAAAATATTGTTTTCACATTAGTACTCCTACCAATTCACATTCATCTCCCTTTCCACTGCCCCTTAGCCCCCTCTGATGTGCCCTGCTTGTCATACTATGTATTTAAACATTATATGACAGCCTGATTATTGGAAAATCTGAAACTCCCGCCCCAAATTTTACTGACAAAGCTGCATCCTGGACATCAAATGCCAAATGCCCAAAGCTAAAATGACAACAAAGAACTGAGCTTCTGGAAACCGCTGCTTAAACACTCTGGGCCCGATTCACAAAGGTAAACTGAGACAAAAGTCTCACATTACGACTTGCGGCATTCACAAAGAGCATTTACGAGTAGTAAAGTTAGATTTAGTCTCAGTTTAACTTGTGGTGGTCTTAAGTCTAACTGAGACCAAAACTTAAGTTAAAGTGAGACACAAGTGTAACTTTACGTTATGTTATGTTATGTTATAACAACTTGTATAGCGCACTACTACCCATAGGTGTTTACTAGACGTGAATGCCCTTTGTGAATACCGAAAGTCATAAAGTTAGACTTTCGTCTCAGTTTACCTTTGTGAATCCGGCCCTCCTTCATTATTCCTAACATATACTAGAGACCCCACACCAGCCAGAGGCTCTGGCTTAGAAAGGCCTGTCCATTGGGTTGATGTCACAAATGCAGGCGCTGGGACATGCCTGTAAACGTTATATTGCCTTATTATGGTTAATGTACAAGGTTGTGTTTTGAGTTAGGACCCTAGTTGGGCCAAACTGCTAGGGTAACTACAGGAGGAAATAGTTAAATTTCATTCAGCTTCGCTACTATGGAGCAACAGAAGATTTTTTTTACACCTGAGAACGTTTCTGAAGAGGGATAGGAATGTTGCCCTTTGCAGGGAAGCACCAGCAGGTCCATTGATCGATGCAACCTCTATCCAACTGACTAATGTGACATGACCCATTGAAAGTAGTTAGTGAACTGTTAGGATTGTGGTGTAAAAGCACTTTTAATGGAGTCACCTTTAGTACTCCTGTATTATGGGAACCTCCGCGGAGTCTATTTCTGTGGCTTGAAGTACTAAAACTATCATAGTTCGTTGCATATTCACTTGAACAACAAGTCATATACAACATGTGTACTGCACATCCTACTTACCTCAATGGCATGCAGGGTATAGACTGAGCATATAGTCATGAGAGAGTGCAGACGCTTAAAAGAAAATTAATCCCTGGCTGAAACGTGGAGTCCCTCAAAATGGCGGCAATTGGGTGGGGTTTAGCGCTCCAAAAGTAGGATCATAAAGGGCACAGGGTTATAGTCCTGAAATTAGGTGGAAAGTGCGTCATTGTCCAGTAGAGGTGTGGACCCAGATTCAGAAAGACTAGTAAGGCATGTATGTGGTCAACTCACTTTTATGTGAGAGTTGAGAGAAGCCAGTGGCTTTATTAATAGTGGGTTAAATTTGCATGCGATATTCTGCACATTACTAGAAAAACGATTGTAATTTGGAATAATTGTTATGAAGTGCTTAAGCAACACTGCTCAGAATTTGACACCTATGAATTGTGTCGGTAAGCATAGACAGGATAATCAGTAATAAACAAAACGCATTCAGTTTCACTAACATGCTGCACTGGTTTGATGCAAGTGATATTAATGCATTTATTCATGTCAAAAAAATGATGGGCTGCAAAAGAACCTTTATCTATTTAAAGGTATATTGGATTCTGAAGGTGGCAGTGAGAGAGGGAATTGTAATCTGATAAATATTCAAATCAGAAGAGGCTGTTAAAAGGTTCTTCTGCAGCGATATGATCAACACTTTCTATTGCATTTTTAAACGATATAGAAAAGAGAAAATTGCAAAATGTGTCACGGATATATCATACTTGATCTAGGTACCACTGCGAATGCCACCCAAACAATTAAGCATTCAATTGTCTCCTCTAGCCTTTTACTCCTCTCTTTTTTTCTAAATATGAGTCTTATTCAGAGATCTGAAATTGTATTGTGAGACGGCATACATAGAGGACAGTCCCTTACCTGATCCTCCGGACTACCATGCCAGAGACACTCCACCCTTTCCCCGAAGCCCAGTCGAACACAGAACTACGCCGTCAGGGCTAACCCTGCCCCCTTGTCATGTGTTCTTACAGGAACCAATCCCGACATGGGGATCGGCGGTAGGAGGCAGAACTAACCCCGGAAACGGTACCTCAGGACCGCTAAATAGAGGAAGAAAAAGCGAAGGTGCGTCATGGCCCGCCGATAAGTGGGGGCAGTACCTAGGTCCTTTGCTCTCTGGTGACCTTCAAGCTGCCTACCAAGCTGCAAACATACACAGCACCACCCCTTATGCTGATATAAAACAGAGCGTTCTCGAACGATTGGGGATAGACGACGAAACATACCGTATACATTTACGACAACTGAAAGAAGGACCCCAACGCCAAGGGCACTATATTTTCGAGTAAAAGACTTAGCCGACCGATGGTTAAAGCCCTCCACTTCAACGAAAGAGGAAATTATGGCCAAAGTGTATTTGGAGCAATATTTATCCTCCATGCATCCGCCCATTCAGAGATGGGTGCGACAACACGCCCACCTTACTTTGGAAACCGCTGTGGAGATTGCAACAGCTTTCAATCGAGCCCATGAGATCCAGAAGGGACGTGAAGAGAGTCCCTGGAGAGCTGGAAACATCGGAACACACCGCCCACCTCGACCCTCAGTACCGCGGAAACTGGAACCTGTTACCATCGTACCCGGACCGTCCCTGTTTCGAGCTACGGGGCCCGGGCCCCAATGCTATGCCTGTGGAGGCCTAGGACATATCGTGCGGTTCTGTCCTCAAAAAGAGGAACCGATGGAGGTGGGATTCACCCGTAATTATTACTGTGCACAACAAGAGAGAATGGTACCCCCTTATCGCTGTAAGGTGTTAGTGAATGGACAACCGTTGACCGCCCTAGCTGACACCGGCTGTCTTCAGAGCGTGCTAAGACCCCAGGATCTTAACCAGGTACCCGGAACGGTTGATGGGACCGTGGCCATAAGGTGCGTTCATGGCGATACAAAACAATACCCAACAACCCAGGTTTGCATACAACATCCAACCGATCCGGGTTCTTCCCTTAAAGTGGGTCTCATCTCCCGCTTACCAGAACAAATCATCCTAGGAAATGACTATCCACAGTTGACCGATGTCGTCAAGGGATCTGCTCCTAAACCAACGGACTGGTGCGTCGAAGAACATCCCTGGGAGACCGACAGGGATTTCCACGCTACCCAAAGAGAAAACCCCGTTCTACAGGAGGCCTGGAATAAAGCCCTAGGAAATGAAGACCCTCTGCAAGTAGGTCCCTATTTCTATAAGAAAAACGCAATGTTGTATCGAAAAAGTAGCCCTACCCAACCCTCACAACTACTGATTCCCGGACCTTTTCGCGAGAAAGTGTTGTACCTTGCTCACAGTCATTTATTGGGGGGTTACTTCAGTGACGAGAAAACCGAGCAAGCCATCCTTGAAAAATTCTACTGGCCAGGAATCTATCAACAAGTGCGAGCTTATTGTAGAAGGTGTCCGATATGCCAGAAGAATAGCAGATATAAACCCTCCCGGGTTCCCCTACAACCTCTTCCCATTATTGATGAACCCTTCCATAGAATAGGGATGGACATAATAGGACCATTATTGCCGTCCCGAAGTGGGTGCCGCTACGTACTCGTCCTTGTGGACTATGCCACCCGCTTCCCAGAGGCCATCCCTTTACGACGACCTGACACCCCTAACATAGCCATGGCCATGATAACAGTGTTTTCACGTGTAGGTTTCCCCAAAGAGGTACTTACGGATCAGGGGACCCCCTTTATCTCAAAACTAATGAGGCAGGTCTGTAATCAGTTGGGCATTAAACAAATATGTACATCAGCGTACCATCCGCAAACGGATGGATTAGTGGAACGTTATAACTCCACTCTTAAGACGACTCTAAAGAAACTCCTGTCCTTAGAAACACGGAGGTGGGAAGACATGCTGCCCCTTGCTTTATTCGCCATACGGTGTAAGGTCCAAAAGAGCACGGGTTATTCCCCATTTGAACTCCTGTACGGACACCAACCCCGTTCCTTTTTAGACATGGCCAAAGAAACATGGGAGGCAGAGCCGAACCAGACAAAACCCTTAGTAGAATATGTTGACAACCTTAAAACGCATTTGGCTCAGATCCGCACTATAGTCAGACAGAATTTGGAAGACGCCCAGATGGCACAGAAAAAACAATATGATAAGGGAACAAAAGAGAGGTGCTTCGCGATAGGAGACCCAGTGTTACTAATGAAGTCCTCCTCGGACCATAAACTGTTGGGCCAGTGGCAGGGTCCCTACAACATACTTGATAAGATTACCCCAGTGACCTACAGAGTAGAATTAGATTCGACCAGGGGCACCTCACAAATATTTCACGTGAACCTCTTAAAAAAATGGGTTGGACCCCTCCCTGTCTTGCTCGGTGGAGCAGTAGAGAAGGCTCCTCTGATGGAGCAGTGTATCGATCAAGAGTTGCCCGTATCTCAGAGAAAAACCCTACTAAACACTCTCGGTCCCCTACAGGAGACCTTCTCCCTGATCCCTGGGAGGACAACCCTGATCGGACACTCCATAGAAACTCAACCTGGTAGGAAAGTGCGGCTTCGCCCCTACCGAATACCTGAAGCACGTAGGGCCACGATCAGAGACAAAATAAAACAGATGTTACAGATGGGGATAATCGAAACCTCGAAGAGTGACTGGAACTCACCCATTGTGTTGGTACCGAAACCTGATGGTTCGGTCCGCTTTTGTATTGATTTCCGCGAAGTCAACAAGATCTCTGACTTTGACGCCTACCCTCTTCCAAGGGAAGATGAAATGGTCGAACGCATAGGGAGCGCCAAGTACATCAGTACCCTGGACTTATGTAAAGGGTACTGGCAGATACCTTTACGGGCACAAGACAAAGAGAAAACAGCCTTCTCCACCCCTGACGGGTTATATCAGTTCACCGTGTTGCCTTTTGGATTACACGGTGCCCCAGCGACCTTTCAGAGAGCCATGAACCTGGTCTTGCAGCCCCTTGAGAAATATGTTGGGGCTTATCTCGACGGCATCATTATCTACAGCGAGACCTGGGAAGAACACCTTGTTCATCTCTATAAAGTCATTCATGCCTTAGGCCGCTGTAACCTAAAGGTAAACCCGTCCAAAAGCCGCTTAGCCGCTCAGTCGGTTAAATATTTGGGTTTTCTTCTGGGCAAGGGACTCATTCGGCCCCAAAGTAGCAAAGTTGAAGCCATCACCCAAGTACCATTTCCCCAGACAAAACGAGATCTTCGTGCATTTTTAGGCCTCTTAGGCTATTATAGAAGATTTGTTCCCAATTTCTCCCAAACCGCGGCCCCCCTCACAGACTTATTACAGAAAAACATGAAGACAGAAGCCTTGTTAAAACAACCCAGCCCTAGGTTAATCCAAGCCTTTGAGACCCTAAATGCAGCACTCACTACTGACACTGTTCTCATCAGCCCAGATTACACACTCCCCTTCATATTGCACGCAGATGCATCGGACCAAGGTTTGGGGGCCGTCCTGTCCCAATGTAATGCCAGAGGGGAGGAGAAGCCGATCCTCTACATCAGTAGAAAGTTATATCCAAGAGAGAAAAACTATGCAGTCATTGAGAAAGAGGCCCTCGCTATAAAGTGGGCGATTGACTCCCTACGCTATTATCTAGAAGGTCGGGAGTTCACTCTGTTTACAGATCATGCCCCTTTGGAGTGGCTAGCCCGCAATAAAGGACACAACGAAAGGGTTCTTCGGTGGTTTCTGTCCCTACAACCCTATAAGTTCCTTACGAAACACCGGAAGGGGACAGAACAATCAAATGTGGACTTCTTGTCACGGTACCCTATGGACCCAACCCCTACAAGAAGGACAGCTAGGGAAAGGGGATGTGAGATGGCATACATAGAGGACAGTCCCTTACCTGATCCTCCGGACTACCATGCCAGAGACACTCCACCCTTTCCCCGAAGCCCAGTCGAACACAGAGCTACGCCGTCAGGGCTAACCCCGCCCCCTTGTCATGTGTTCTTACAGGAACCAATCCCGACGCGGGGATCGGCGGTAGGAGGCGGAACTAACCCCGGAAACGGTACCTCAGGACCGCTAAATAGAGGAAGAAAAAGCGAAGGTGCGTCGTCGACTGGAGAGGAGGAAGAAGAACAGGAGAGCCAGGACCGAGAAGAGAAGAGGAGCCGAGCGGGCGAAACAGACGAAACCGAACGAGAAGAAGAGTGGAGCGAGGAGTGGTGGAGTCCACCGGAGGATGCTGGAGAGCGGCCGCAACTCAGGAGAGTTGCGGCGGAGCCGGTGAGTCTCAAAGAGAGAGAGAAAGGGAAAACGGGAGTACGGGAGGCGGGAGGTGGTTCTATACCAGGGGTGGGCTAGGGAGGGTTGGGGTGTACAGCACGAAACACGCACAAGTCCTGAAGTACCCTTAAAACCTCACCTCCCTGCACAGACCCCTTTCTTCATGCCCCCCTCTTTGGTTCCTTAAAAACTTCCGTAACGGTCACGTTGAACCCTTTGGTCACGTCTTGTCCTGTCTTCACCCCCGGCACACAGACCCTGTGTGTTACGCCTCCTGTTTTACTTATCACCGATTGGGTGTGGTGACGGATAGCTTAAGTCCCTAAATCAGACTTGATGACAACAGCTGACGACTCCTTTTATTTGTTTCTCCCCTATGTATGAGCCTCCGGAGAGTCTCCCCGCTTTCGGATGCCAACTCAGGAAGAGACCAACCCATCGTAGGGGCCATAGGAACCGAGCCGGAGCGAGAGGAAACGCCTACCAAAAAAAAGGAATCTAGTCACGCTATACCATCGAGATCGCCTGTTGTTATCAATAAAACCCCTAAAATTGCACACTACATCCAGCCTCCGCGTCTGTGTATCCGGCCCACACTTCCCACACGTTCACATGTATATTTTGACATTTTATTTCTGTTAGCACCATAGTCTGATATACTGTTCAGACGCTCGCAATCTGCTTGAAGTCAGACCTACAACCTCGATTTTGTAAAGGGGGGCATTGTTAGGGCTCAATTTAGAGAAAATAAAAATAGTGATTCTCCATTCTCTGTTTGAAAACTGCTGACACGCTTGTTGCTGTTGCAGATCTACTAATTTGCGGGATGATCATTGGGTTGGTGTGCGTGTTTTTACTGTTTTATTTTATGCCACGCTGTGAGGCTTATATTTGTGCTCCTAGACCTACAGTATCACCATTTTATGCGGGCTTAAACTTTGTGAGAGACCCTTTTACGTCTGGCCTAAACAGCTTTAAATGTCTTGCTGGACTATAACTTTTAAAGAAAAAATATTATACATTGATACAGGGGCTTTTAGTCAGCTCCCTTAATCCATTGATATGTTCAGATGTCATTCACGTTTTGCTACTGCCTACCACAGCACACAGCATGGAATAATGGGTCAGAGCCATTCGCGGCTCCTGTAGGGAGTGCTGTGGGGCGGTGGGGCGGGGCGGTGCGGGGGAGGGGCAGGGTGGGGGTTAGTAAACTCCGGCATACGGCCCAACGGAGTTAAGTACTTAAATAAAACGAATTACATTGCGCGCGCCGCATCGCCATTTGCCGTTGCAGCGCACGCAATGTAATTCGTTTTATTTATTTATTTATGTACTTAACTCCGTTGGGCCGTATGCCGGAGTTTACGACCCCCTGCCCCTCCCCCGCCCCACCGCCCCGCAACACTCCTTCCAGGAGCCGCGACTGGTCAGAGCAATTCAGTTTCTTGCTTCCCTCACTGTGGGTAATGGCATTTTGCCTTTGCACAATGTGAACATGTGCAGAAAAAATGACTCCCCCTTCTTCCATTCTAGGGCGTCTTGGGTGAATGTGTCCTTTATAATAAAAAAACTGAAAGTTTTCACCATTTACTGTTTTTATTTAGGACTTTTTTTATTCTGTGAGAGCCCAACAGCTCACCAGACAATGGCACTAGGCCCTTGTTTGTCTAATGTCAAAGCTCTCAGTAGAAAATTGTGACCAGACACTTTCTTCAAGTCTGCAGATTCTTTTTAATGGCCTGACAAACTCATGACCTGCTGTGTAATACCTTTGTCTTATCTCTTGAATTTCCCATTAAGGGGAAGTTTTACACTCATGCGAGGGTTGGGCCAAAAACTCCTCTCAGTAGTCTAAGCCTTTACAATAATGAGTGTATGTTTATCCCACAGTAAGTATAGTCCTAATGGATACGTCAGTATGAACTCTAGTTTAAGCCAAGCAAAATATTGACAGCAATCATATACATAAAGTATTACTAAAAGAAAAATCTTTAGTTTGAATGTTATTCAAAAGAAAGAAACCATTTTTTCTCCATAATATAGTGTCTTAGAGATGCCTCCTGTAGTTATCCAAGGATATCACATATGAATTATTTACAAGTATGAGCATTTCAGTTCTTGTTACATCATAGTGATATATCTTGCCACAAACTCCCTAGATTTATATATGATTATCATGATGCAGCTAACACATTTTTCCCTTTTGGTGGCATGCAATCCTAGGACTTTCTCAAGGCTGAAATAGGGAGAGATGGACAGGCCATGTTTGCAATTAATGAATGTGTTGGATATTGTTTATTATTTTAGGTGCCCCACTAATAGTGGAAACACCACATTTGTGTAAAAGCACTGCAGACATGCTCCTAAAAACAATCTTTAAACTCGTGACAAGTAGAAGTGTAGTGTGATAAAATTTAAACAGCCAATAATATTATTAATCGATCTATGTTAAAATGTTAAAGGCACTAATTCTCAAAGATGCACTAGCAAAGGTATTTTCTTATGAATATTGGGTGACCTCAGACTTTGTATGAATCTTAGCAAAGTGCGAGTTAAAAAAAAATCTTTTGGAATCTTAAAAGAATGAATAGATTCACCTAAATTTGTGTCACGTAATTTTGCGAAGCTAAATTAGAAATGCAATTGATGCTTCTAAAATCTACCTCTATTTCCTTGATAAATATTGCTGTGTTATAAATTTCTGGGATAGAACGTATGGTGAAATGGATATGGAGATCGATTAATCTCCTATAAGACACTTGATAAGAGTAGAAACGTCCCCCAGCAGGAAGGTCATCTAAAATGTTTTTTTTTAAAACCTACGTTTCAGGGAGCAGATGGCTATTTAAAGGTCGGGGAAGACGTTTAAAGCAGTCACATAGGTGATGTAGCAGATTAACTGCTGAATCCCGACTTGAGACATAAATCTGACCTTGACATCGTTTGAGAGAAAAATGACAAACGTGCACCACCTGTGTACATTATACATTGAAGACTTATGGGAAATAGATCATAAAGAAACTTAGATACTGCATTATAAAAGCATGCAGAAGAGTGTAGACTAGATGAAAATGCTCATTTTAATAGCATTGGTTCATGTTTATTAACATTTCCATGATGTATTCTTTAACGTGGAGTAGAAATGTGAAAGTGATGACTCATGTCTTATAGAAGCTTCATTAATCCATTCTCTTTTGAATAATGATGTATGTGAAGAATAAATGGATCTAAAAGTAAATTAGATAGCCTAATGAACGTTTATTGAAGAGTTTGGTCTCAGACTACTAAAGTGCGCACCAGCCAAGAAAACGAAATGATGCTGCACGTTTATGCTAATTCCAATTTCACTGAAACTTTCAGAGAATGATCTTCTTATATGTACTAATGAGAATTTCTAGAAACAATTTAGTTACTACACATTTTGAAATATTTGTATACGTTGGTACCTTTGAAGTGTAGTAATGTGCCATAGTTACATGTGCTAATTGCAATTAAATTTAAATGCTTTACAAGTAACGTAAATTGAAGAAAGAATATAAGAGTTTAGTACCTTTAGAATGAAATGAATGAAATATGTGTTTCCATTCATTTATATCATATATTTCATGGACTAAAATTTGATCTAGGCCTGCATTTTCTTTCTATTGCTTTATTCTGTTCTCATGAGAAGGCCTCATACATTTGCAATGTGCGATGAAACTATGTTTCACAAAAAGAGTTCCCATGCACATACCAGAACTATTCGCAACTATTTTATTACTCTGGGAACATCTGCAGTGAGAAACTGTCCTTTTCAGCTCACTCATGCGCCTTTGCTAAAAGACGATTATTCATACTCTCATATCTTTTAATGGTTCAGTAGCTCACTTAATGATCTCCACCTTTTTCACATAAAATGTGTCTTCTTATGCTGCATGACAATCACCCTATACAAACTGACCAATGGACTGAGTGGTCCAACCAGATAAGGTGACCCAAGAGGTCACCACAGAACTCGGGAAATTATATCACATGTTGGATTGAAGATAAGGATGCCACTCTTTTCAACACTTTGCGACCTTTCCACTGAGGGTTGCTTCCTTTCGGACTGAGAGACAATTTTCACTCTTGCAGACTCCACTGGCATACGCTGTGTGCAATACTCCCGGACTCTTCTTCCCCATGTGAGAGAACTCTTGAGCTACTAAGGTTCATGTCCCTTCCTGAACTCTTCCATTAGTCTTGGTAATTCATGGCCTGAAAGAGATTTATTTGATTATTCTGTACTCCTTTATTTAATGTCCAAGGTTAATACAGTAACTTATACTAACTTACTGATAAAAATCTAACTATTCCAAAATCCTGTTTCTGTCTCACTAAGACTTGTCTACAATAATTGATTGTGCATTCCAATGTAGTGTTGTGTAGTTCCTATATTACCCATACAGGACCTGCGCGTTCGGATAACATGAACTGTGGGCTTGGTGGCAGACTGACTCGGAACACCCCCACCGAAAATGTTAGCCTGTTTGCATTAGCTAGCTCATAGTGCCACTAGTGTCTCCTCTAATCGGGGAGAGAATAGTTTCTGGCAACCTCAGAACATGACAACCCTGATCCCTCAGGATCGTGGAAACAATGTACTACTTTTTGCTCAGTCACTCGTGCTTACTTATCTTGTCTCAGAGATGCACAGAATAAACAGCCTGGGCATTTCAATAAGGGTTTATTGAACAGTTATTATTCTTGTGTAGAATATATGAGCTGCAACAACCATTAGACAGTAGCAGAGATATATGATTAGCAGTACAGTGAATATAAATGGATAGTACAGTTCTACCATTTTGCAATAAGCATAAATTAATATAAAATGCAGGATAAAAGAAAGCTCGTACTCCTACGATGCCTATCTAGATGTACCTAAGTGTACCTAGCATATGAGTAGGTGTGAAGCCAAGAATCCCTCTAGGATTTAGTCGAACCCCATTACCTGAAGTGTGAGACTGTAGGAGCCCTTCTTGGTCTCGAGTGGGACATCCCGCGAGGGATGCTCAGACCACTGTCAGCTGGAGCATCTGCATGCAGGAGCCTCAGCGTCTCTGGTCAGTGTGTAGGCCTGGAAGTCTCGGTTCCCTCTCACTAACATTAGCAAGAGGTGCTGTATTTATAGAGAAAGTATCTAGGGCTCCTTTGTCCCTTGTTGCTTGTATTAGCCATTATTGGATTTGAGGATGACGTATGGGATGAACCGTGTACGTAGATATGGGGAGGAAGGTGGTGTAGCCCCAGCCTGGTTTCTAAGAACACTGAATATTCATTCATACTGTGTGAGTCTATTGATGGAGTTATAGGACTCTATTGTTTAGGAGAAACCCTCCTCCTGCACCCAGGACTAGAACTAGGTAAAGGTTCAATCCTAAAAGGCTCGTTACAGTGTAGTGTAGGGGAGGTAATGTAGGTGAAGAGGTATGATGTTACCCGGGCCTATATTAGGGTACCTATATGGAACATAACACCCACTCCTCTTCCGAACAGTCAACAATGATAAAAATGCTAGCGAGCTACTATTTCAACTAGGTAGCAGCGCATAAAGTATCAGTGAGCCACGTAAAAAAATATTTCTAAAACATTAAAAACATTTAAAAATAGTCTAAGAGGTGAAAATTCTACTGAAAATCAGTTGTTTTGGAAATGTTATTTAAGCCAAAGTCCTAGATGAGTTCGTTTATATAGGTCGAACCACTATAAGCGTCAGGAGGCCATGCTTTTCAGCGAAAGTGTCAATTGTAAAGGAAATGTTCCAAATTTAGTTGAGTTTTGGAGAAGAAGAACAAAATGAATTCTGTCCCAGCACACGATGAGCCAATTATAGATTAAGTGTTCTGGCTGGGAGACGCAACATCGTCGTTGCTTGCTGCTGCAGGGGACGGTCCTTGTAACACCTCGCAGAGTACGTCAATGGAGCACAGATGATATTCAGTACTGCCAATAGCTGGTGTAGAGGCAGCCGGTGCTGTGGTCGATACCTGGGTGCTAGTGGTGCTAGTGGTGGAGCTGATGCTCAACCCAGTTGTAAAAGTCACCTGCGGATTCTCGAGGAATGCAGCCATCAAGATGGGCATACGCTGGGGACATTGCTGAGCGTGGGCCCTCAGGGGTTCCAGCCGGGTATTCAAGTTCCGCAGGCGTGTCTGTTGCAAGTGTCAGACAGAGGTCCAACACACATTCGTCACCGCAAAACAGGCATCGAAGAACAGGTAAGATGCCGTCCATCCAGACAGGTCTAAACGATAGGAACCAAGAGGCGCTTAGTTCCCTTATGCGAGGTGTGCCCAGATGTTGTACCATGCGCTCACGGTACTTGCGCTCCAGGAGTGCTTTTTCCATCTCGTTGGTGATTGGGCCATCCATTGCGGAGCAGAAAAATGACAATCAGGATTCCTGCGATAGAAAGCAGGATCAGCGGAAGACCTCCAAAAACGCTTCCCAATGCGGAGTGTATAAAATTTGGAATAACTCAGAGGATTGTCTGAAAGGTGCTTAGAAATCCTGACCCTATGGTCTTAAATAGGTGTACAATACCACTCATATCAGACATATTGAAGATACGACCCACCATTTCTGCTAAATGAATGGCGCAGTTTGTATGTATAAGTGCCTGTATCTCAGTCGAGGTCCTTGCAATTTGAAGATCAAAGGTCTCTCGAGCGGAGGTTAAGGGTACGGTTTGCTGTAAAAGCATGGCTTTCAGTCTGCTCAAAGTATCAAACTGTATAAAGGAAACATTCAACAAAGGCCATAACGGTGCCTCCCTGAATGTACTTGTTGGGGGAAACAATACTTGCATACAGCAAGTGACCCTGGAGTTCACAGTGACCAGATAGGCAATGCCCGGAAGCATCCCACTGCAACCTTGATCGTTCAGCATCAAGTAACTCCCATTCGAGAGCAGCTCGAATACCGGTGTAATCACGGCTGCTGGAGTCCCTTTCATGTGGCAGGACAAGTTTGCAATTGAACCATTGCAAGCTCCGTGCAGTGAAATGTCCTGGCACATGAGAGAACCGCTTAAAGCGCTCTTGCAGTTTGTACCGCTTAGAAACACTTCTCGATCCCCACTCCGGCATCGAAATCTGTATGGTAACTCCCAAGATTCCTTAATGTATTCCTTACCCATCTTCCCATATTTGCCTGCCTGCCTTTGCTCAAGGCAATATTGAAATTGAAAAGTAGTGACCGGTAGAGTTATGTTGCCATGGATAAGCCACTCCGTAGATGGAGATTCCGCTACCGTAAACGGTAGTCTGTCCAGTTTTTCAATACGCAGCATTGTATATTTTGCTCCCCTTTGTGCCATTTCCATCTGTTTATCTGTTAGATTATATTCAGAAAACAGAGACGTACTGTTGATGAAACGCCAAGGCACATAGCCTGCACCCAAAGATTGTAGCGTCCAGCCCAATAACATAACAGAACGTAACTGAGATTGCCCGTGTTGTAATATGGCTAAATCTTGTTCCAGTATGTCTATCGCAGAAGATACAATGTTGCTTAAGGAATATATCCTGGAGGTCAAAGTTGTTAACCCATTATCCACTACTGCTAGAGATTTCTCTAAGTTAATACGGTCTATTTCCCGTATTCTCTCTGCGGCCTCCTGTTGGGATATCTTCCAATTTTCATTGTAGGCAGCATAAATGCCAGCATATATGAAACGTTTCTGACGTGATTTCCTGGGGCCTAGTGAAAAGTCCCTAAGATCCATGTCTTGTGTGAGTAAGGTCAAGTGTTGTTTCACTTCCGTGAGTGTTGAGGTTTCTAGCCAATTAAGGCACAACTTCCCAACAATGTAAGATGTCACTAACCCCGGGTGTTCTCTTTGTACATAGCTTGGGTCTGGCCTATGGATACTGAACCCTTCTGTTATACCCAAGAATCTTTTCTGACATGTGTTTCTATCTAAGGGCCAAACCACCCATTCTTTCCAATTGGGGTCTGTTCTGTTGTACTGAAAAATGTCGTCTATTGTTGCCCCTCCCTGTGTAGTTGAATTTTGCCACCCCTCCATCTGTGATGGTGTTGGAAACCGAGGTGTGTTCAGGTCCTTGTTCTTGGCTAGTCCAAGACAGGATGTCTGTTGCACAGTGTCATTTGGAAATATCATCTGCTGTGGAATGAGGCATGCTCTAAATAGCGCTTCTGTTCCCTGAACTTGCCAGTCTCTAGAACCCCAGCCTGATTTTAAGTCTATTGTGTCCTTCCATAGGTCGAAACCTTGTTCAGACAATTGGGCAATAAAGGAAGCAGAGTATATCTGTTTGGTGTTAGTCAACATAATTTTCAGTGCCGATGTCGGTGTAACTTTATAATAAAATGATGTCGGGTCAGTGGTGTTAAACCCTGAAAAATATGAAAATTTCTGTGCAAATGTATGCGAACTACTTTTAGGTGGTGTAAGGCAATGTTCCCACTGGTGGTACTCAAAAACATTTCTAGGTGAAATAGATTTGTGTAGGAAATGATGACCATAATGTTGGTAACAGTACAAAGCGTCATAGTCTGAAATACCTTCTAACATTTCAGTGTTCGGAAATGCGGCAGTTTTTTCGAAATCAGACAACATGGTATTATCAGTTTTAGAGTCCCAATCATCAGAAAATGTACTGGAGGTAATGATATCACTCAATGAAATTTTAAATACATGTAAAAGTTTTAAAAGTTCAGTCGGACCGAATATATCAAAATCAACCTTGTCCCAAACTATACCGTCCGGTATAGGAACTGCTGTGATGTTCACTGATGACAAGTCTCTTTTATTTGAAAGTTTTGTATAGCTCGAACAAGACCCTTATGGGTATCAGAGCGCTTTACAGGGTTGGTGTAAGTAAACAAAAACAAAAACAAGCATAGAGAGAATGTAGGTGAAACTAATACAAAATATTACTAAAACAAACTAGCAGATACATTACAGGTACATATAAATAGTTCAAGTAAATTTAGCCATGAGAATAGCCTTCACTTCTTATTTGAAGAATGCAGTAGTAGGATTCTGTCTCGTTTCTGGGGGCAAAGCATTCCAAATCCTGGGAGCCATTCCTGAGAAGGACCGGTTGTATGTTTTCTTCTTGACAAAACGTTGTGGTTTCAGTAGGAGATTGCTGGACCTCCTGGTGAATCTATTACCACAAGAGAGTACTAATTTCTGAGCTAGATAACTCGGAGTTTTGTGATGAAGTGCTTTATGTGTCATACAAGCGATTTTCAGGTGAATTCTAGCCTCGAAAGGTAGCCAGTTGAGGGCTCGAAGGTCAGGGGAGATGTGACTGGTTTTTTTGGAGCCAGTGATGAGTCTAGCAGCAGTGTTGATTGAAGCTCTTAAAGGGGCCGTCGTCGCTCTGGGAAGGCCGCTGAGAGTGACACTCCCATATTCCACTCTGGGGATTACTAGAGCTTGCACTGCATGCTTGAAGTCATTTGCGGGTAGGAAGGGTTTCATTTTTCTCAAGGTGTTCATTTGAAAATGTGCTCCTTTTGTAGAGGCGCTGATGTGTTTCCGCATGTTTAGGTTTCTGTCCAGGGTCACTCCCAGTGATTTCGCTGAGTCGATAATGAGGGGTTGACCTTTGAGTGCTGTTAGGTGGTTCATCCAATCGAGGATGGTGGTCGATTGGTTGGGGGAGCGATTAAGAGGAATTCAGTTTTGAGGGTGTTTAGTTTCAGATGGTTTTCGGCCAACCAGGTCTGCGTTTTTTGAAGCGTTGAATTGAGAGATTTGATGTCCTCAAGTGAGTGGATCTTAATGTAGAGTTGTGTGTCATCCGCGTACATGTGATAATGTACATTGGATGAGCTGAGGAGTTCGGTGAGTGGTTCCATGAAAAGGTTGAAAAGTGTAGGGGAGAGGCATGATCCCTGTGGTACTCCTAAAGTGACTGGGACGGTCTTGGATAGTGATTGATTGACCTTGAATCTTTGTGATCTATTTTGGAGGAAAGAGGTGAACCAATTTAGAACAGATCCAGGTAGACCCATTCTGTGTTTCAGGAGATCTATCAAAGTGTTGTGTTTGACGGTGTCAAAGGCCGAGGATAGGTCCAGCAAGATTAGTAAACAGGCATCGTTTTGGTCAGGGATTTTTAATGCCTCATCTATTATGTGGGTCATGGCTGATTCAGTACTGTGACCAGCACGGAAGCCGGATTGGTATTGGTTAAGCAGGTTGAATTGGTCTATGTGTTTGCCAAGCTGCATGTGGACACATTTTTCTAAGAGTTTGGCCAATGTGGGGATGTTGGATATTGGGCGATAGTTATTTAAGTCTGATGGGTCCGCCGATGGCTTCTTTAAGATAGGGGATACCTGCCCTGCTTTAAGGACTTCTGGGATGATTCCTTGAAGGAGAGAGGTGTTTATAATCTTGGTCCAGAGCGGCAGTAACAGTGGGATGAAGTCTTTTATGTGGTTTGCGGGAAGAGGGTCTGTGAAGTGACTGGAGGGATTCAGGGTCGTGAGCGTTTTTAAAATAGATTCTTCACTGTAGGTGTAGAAGGAGGACCAGGATGCGTTGTTTTTGAGGTCGAACTTTGCGGGACATATGAGTGGGGCAACAGGCGAGGGCACTGAAGTGTCCATGTGGGGGTTGGTAAGGGATATTAGGTCGTTGCGCAGGTCGTATTTATGTTTTCTGTCTTTATTATAAAGAAGGAGGCAAATTCCTCGCAGTTGGGTAGTGTGTCAGGGATAGCTTGGGGCGGTGGGGTACCTCCTTAGATTGCGATTTGATTAGTTCGAAAAGCTTTTTGGGACAGTTCTTGGCTTGGTCTAATTGCTTAGTAAAGAAGTCTGCTTTTGATTGTCTGATCTTTCTGTAGTAGGAGTTTCTCATGTTCCTTAGTAGCTTGAGGTGATCAGAGGATGGTGTCGCTCTCCATCTACGTTCGATTAGTTTTAGGGAACGTCTATGGAAGTAATGGTTGGTCAGATCTTGTACATCGGATAGGCCTTAAGGGGAAGCAAGATGTTAGGACTTTAGGTTGTGAGTAGGTCGGAAACATTCTTTAGATTTCTCTTCCAGATTTTTGTTCTCGTGGGTTGGGTAGAAAGTAATTTAACTGATTCGTTGATGTGGAATGTAATGATGTGGTGGTCAGGCCAGTCGCAAGGGGGGATCGAATCAAGCTGAGTGGAGTCAGCTTTTGAAATTACTAGATCGAGGGTTGAGCCTTTATCATGTGTGGGGCTGTCACAGATTTGGGTACGGTTAAGGTCTGAGAGGAAGTCTTTTAAGCTGTTGACCCCTGGGGCGTCAAGGTCATCCCAGTGGAGATTGAAGTCACCAAGGAATATTTGGGTAATTTGTTGTCCGTCCTTTGTAGCTAGGATGTCCATGAGATGTTCGATGAAGGTGAGGTTATCACCTGGTGGGTAGTAGAATGCGTTTAGAGAGCATATTGATTTGTTATTACTAGTGATGTCTAAACATAGGTATTCACAGGAGGATAGTACCGGGGAGTGGGAGCGGTTCACTGAGAGATTGCTCCGATGTATACAAGCAATACCCCCACCTAGCCTATCAGTTCTGTCAAGTCTTGTTATGTAATGGGTAGGTGGTACTAGTATGTCTATGATGGGAGTAGATGATTCGTTTAGCCATGTTTCAGTCAGAATTAGTAGGTCAGGTTCATTCGAAAGTATGAGGTCAGCTATGTCGGTTGCATGTCTTGAGGCCGACCTACAGTTTAGAAGTATACATTTTAGCCGAGTTTTGATGGGTGTTGTGGTGGGTTCGTGTATTATGGGGACTTGCATGAGGTTGTTTTCCACTATACCTCTACAAATGTGTCTTGTAATTCTATGCGTATTGGGGGTGAATGGATTGGATAAGGGCAAGTTTAGGCAAGTTGTTTGAGATCCCAGAATTAAGGGGGAGAGGCGGTAGCTCATAGGAACGGAGTAGGGAGGTTAAGTCTTTGTCTGATAGATAGTTTTTCTTTCTGATCGGACGGGATGAGGCATTAGGGTAGGGCACTGTTCTCCACCTTGGTGGCACAAGTTTCGGGGAGCTTGTGTGCAGCTGTTGGGTGAGTTTTGAATGGTTGATGTGGTGGTAATTTCTGGATTCTGGTTCGGAGCGCGTGAATTTGGGTTGTTGTAGAATCAGGTCATGAAGAGTTTGCAGGTCCTCTTTGACTTGTTGTAGAGATAGTAGTATCTCATCAAGTCTGGGGTCGGGTGTCGGAGGTAACATATTAGCTGTCTGGACTGTGGTTAATGGCGGAGTGGATGCGCTGTGTGTGAAGTTTGGGAGGGAATCATATTCTGATTCGTAGTAATGTAATCTTCCTGTGTGGTTGTCAGAGAGGGGGGGTGTAGAGGCGGGATGTGAGGTGGTGAGGGTGTGGGTTGTGAGTGGGACAATCGGATTAGTAGTGGGGGAAGGGGCGGGTGGGAAGGCGGGATGCGAGGAGGTAGGTGTGTGGGGTGAGATTGGGACATTGTGACTATTGGTGGTGTTGGGGGCGGGGAAGGAATTGGGGGATGTGTCTTAACTCGAGGATGTGAGGAGGTATAGATGAGGGGTATGAGTGGGACAAAGTTAGTGTTGGTGAGGGGAGATGGGGCAGGAGGGAAGGGGGGATGCGAGGAGATAGGGGTGTTGGGTGTGGATGGAATAATAGGAATATTGGGAGTGCTGGGGGATGAGTGGGACTTGGAGAGCTGTGAGTCATCTTGAAGGGTGACAGTTAGTTGGGGGCTTCCAACTTTTTCCTTAATGAGAGGAAAGATATTATCTAGTAAGTTTAGGTTATGGTCTGATGCTTGCATAAGGATGATCCTGTTATGGTAGATGGTGATTGTTGCTGCGGCATTGTAGATTGGGGAGGGGCCGATAGATAACGTGAGGCCATGTGCTGATTTCCTAGTGGAGGCGATCGAGAATAGGGCGAGAAAGGCTTTCCTCCATTGGGCTCTTCTTTTAGTGTAAAAAAGGATGTCAGTAGTTATGTGACCTTTGTTAGAAGAGAAGTAAGGGTCAGAAATTGGTGTTTCGGGGTGAGATTTTAATAGGTTGTGTTTAAAGCTTTTAGCTGCTTTTTTTGTAAGGTTCGGGGGGTATTTGATGGAATATGTGTGTAGACCAGTGAGCTCCATCGTGGAGTTGAGGCTTGTAGGAGGGGGGTAGAGAAAGTTAGGGGGTACGTGAGGCAGTGAGCAATAGGAGGTTTAGGTGGGGCTGGGTCGGGGCAAGAACTCTCACCTGAGAGTTAGTTGAGTGGTGAAACGCGGAAGATTTCTGTAATGTCTGGGTACCAAACCATTCTGAGTGAGACAGTTCAAGATGGCCGCTCCGTTTACTACAAGGAGCTGTACCAGAGGGGAAGTCCTCTCACACTTTCCATTAATTGTTCCTATTGGGGTGTGGTCCTGTTTCCATTTTTGAATGCAATGTGATCAGTAGTTTCTTTTTCAATGTAGTAATTTTATCTAGAGGACCTCTGTCTGCTTCTAATTAGTTCCGTGCCGAGGTTAGTCCTCTCTTGCTTGTTAACTCTATTGCTGCCATTTTGTGTAGCTTGTAGAGTCAACTATGTAGTGCCTGCAGGAGATCACAAAATGGGCTCCCACTGTGAGTAGGTATGAGGTAAAACAAATCAAGCCGATCAATGGTCACAAAAGCCCTGATGGGCTCCCCTTAATGAACCTAGAAGATTTCTGTCTGTGGCAGGACTGGCAAGAGCATAGTGCAGTCAGTAAATTGATTAGTCGGCATGTAAATCGACATTTGTTCTAGCCAAGAACTTAAAGATCAGCGTTCTCTCTTACGGCTGTGCAGGCGCTTCCGCCACGGACCGGTTCTTTAATAGATTAGGGCCGATAGCGGGATGGGCGGTGGAGGCGCCATACCTTCTTTGTTCACGATGTGAAGATTGATGTAGTTTTAAAATCAAATTAACTTTTTGGGCTGTAGAGCTTTGTTGAAGGTATTGTCCATTAATAAGCATGCTAAAAGTTATAACTAAGCCTAGCCAGAAAAGAAAAAATAGTATCCCAGAGTTCTAACCAAGGCGATACCAGGTAAGTCTTTTTGAGAAAGTTTAGAAAGTCTTTAACTTGCTGCTTGCGTGAATTTTGGGCTGGCGTAGTTTCTGGTTCACTTGGATCCAAGGAAAACGTATCAAAGTTCAAGAAGTAGCCAGAAGCAGTTCGATCAATTGTAGGAATTGCATTAGGATTTGTGGAAATCGCATTTTGCTCTTGTCGAGGCATGTTGACGTAGACGTCTGTATTTGGTCTAATTGCAACTTGAGTGTTGTTTTGAGTTGAATTTTGAAGTTGAACTTCTGGTTCAAGGGGAACGAGTTCCATAGCATTGTTGCATAGTCCTTCATTCCGTACAGGAGGCTCTTCAAACGTGATGAGTCTTTCTGTTTGAACTTCTTGGATTGTAGCTAGAGGAGGGCGTCTGCTACTGTGGAGTCCACAAGGCCTACTGTTCAGTATCGGCCACATAGTGTGGTTTGATTAAGTCGATTGAGACATATCTTTTCTCCTTTTTCTCGGCAAGAGGCAGCAAAAGTACAGTTCTTGTTCCTTGAACTGCTAGGACAGGTACAGGCTTTCTGTAGGAGGGTCCAAATTATTTTTGTCCGCTATTTTCTCTCTGACCAGATCCCCGACTTTTGGGATCCAGACAGGCCTTGCCGTGTTTGCCTTGACTACCCCAGTGGCGGTCTGATTCTGGACAACGTTGCTTTGTTGTGTCCTGGATTCATTTACATCCTGTAAAACAGCCAAACGATCATGGATATCAAATGGTTTCTCATCCGCCAGTGTGCCTTCACAATCAAGATCAGGTACCCACATTCTCGTCCCAAATAGGACCTCATATGGCGTGACAGCCCCTAGAGAACTTCTTGGCTGGTTATTGAGTGCTCGCTGTACCCCATATAGGTGATTGACCCAGCTACCGCCCTTGCCTAATGCCCTAATTGTTAAATATTGCTTTAAGTCCCGGTTTTTCCTCTCCACAACCGAATTTCCCTCAGGATGGTACAGAGAGGAGTACCGCAATGCAACGCCCATACTTTCCATGGCCTCTTTGTAAGCCCGAGAGCTAAACGCCGGGCCACGGTCAGAATGTAACATGCCAACTGCGTATGTCCCTATAAAGACTCGCAAATCTTTGATAACAGTTTGAGCGTCAGCCGAGCGCTGAGGCCATACCCATAGGAATCTTGAACAGGAATCAACTGCAACCATGATATATTTGTAAGCCCCATCAGATCGTAAGGGGCCGCAGTGGTCCAGATACACACATGCGAGAGGTTTGTCAGATATTAGTAATGGTGTCTGCGCCGGGCGTGTTATGGTGGAGCCTTTCATCTGCTGGCAGATGTCACATTTCAAGACATATAGTCTTTAGTTTGCTTTGTTAGACCTGGCCACCAATACGCTGTTTCAGTAACGAAATAGTCGCTGTAACGCCTGTGTGCGCAGAGCCCAAACCCTCGTGTGCAGCAATAATTCAACCTTGCCTACGATCCATATTTGGTATTACTCTATCCCCCACTCCAGGAATCTGAGCATTTGGAATGTTGTTTGCATCTAACTTGTAGGAGTACTTGAGTGGAAATTTCTTTGGTACTGCACCGCTGTTTTTGCTTGAAGCAATAACAGCCACCATAATCTCACCGTCTATCCTCATTTTTGAACGAGTGATTGCAGCTACGGAAGCCGTGCGTACAGCCCACTTTGCGGCTTCATCAGCCGATGAATTCCCTTCAACGTGAACTCCATCACGTTGATAACTCAGTGTATGGATCACGTGAGCCCTCGGTAGTTCGTTCTTCAACTCAACTACCTGTTCCCATAGCATTTTATGCTTAATTGTGCCACCTTTTGCGTCTTTAAACCCGTTCTGTTCCCAATGATATAAATATTCATTGTATGACTGTACACAGTAAAAGGAATCACACACAATTAGTGTGGGGAATTCGTGATCCGTATTTACAAGTGCAAGTATCAGTGCTTTTAACTCTGCCAACTGAGCCGTGCAGTCTCCTAGAGATTGCGTTTTGGTGCAACTTGGATGGAATTTTCCATCCCGCATGCGACCTTTAACAATTGCACATGCTGCGCTGTATTGTTGCTTACTCCCTATGGCCGGTTGAGCAGATCCGTGAGAGGCAAGATTTAATTTGGTAGAGGATATTCTTGTTCGTATTGCAGAAATGCTTGTGTTTTTAGACTTGGATCAAATCTGTATTCAACGTCCGTTGCAGTAAGAGAATTAGCCCATTGTATCCATCTTGGATGTAAGGCTTTTGCACTTGGAATGCTTGCCTTTGTAACAGCTTCTAAAGCTGGTACTGGGGTTACGACAATTATGCGTTTCACCTGAGCCAGGGCTCTTTCTCTTGCTACAGCGGTCTGAACTGCTGTCAGGATTTTTTCTGTTGAAGTGAAACGCATTTCTGCGCTTGTGTACATGTGTGATTTGTATGTGATTGGTACCGTTTCTCCTTCATTGAAGGCTAAGTAGGTGTACCCGCATTGACCCGCTATTACTCGGATCACTAAGTTGCGTACATTTACGCGTGTCTGTAAGTGTTTTGAAGCTATCATGTCTTCTTGTAGTGAACATAGGATGTTTGTGTGTTCCTGTGTCCAATGTCTGACTGAAAAGTCAGGTTTTATTAAGTCGTAGAAAGGTTTTACTCTTTCTGTGTAATCTAAAATGTATGTTCTGCCGAAATTTAGGAATCCCAGTATTGATTGTAGATTTTTCAGTGATTTTGGTTGTTGAAGAAGCGCACACTTTTCTAAAAAGTTAGCTGCCAGGCTTTTCTCTTCACTTGAAAGCTCATATCCTAAAAACAGGACATTGAGGTGGGCTATTTTTGATTTCTTAAAATTACATTTGTAGCCCTCAGAGGCGAATCCCATAATAATGGTGCTCACCCTGGTCAAGTGCCTTTTTAAGTCATTGTCCGTCAGATAAATATCATCCACATAGGACAATGCTCCAACGTTGGCGGCGCCATGTCGTGTAGTTCCTATATTACCCATACAGGACCTGCACTTTCGGATAACATGAACTGTGGGCTTGGTGGCAGACTGACTCTGAACACCCCCACCAAAAATGTTAGCCAGTTTGCATTAGCTAGCTCACAGTGCCGCTAGTGTCTCCTCTTATCGGGGAGAGAATAGTTTCTGGCAACCTCAGAAAATGACAACCCTGATCCCTCAGGATCGTGGAAACAATGTACTACTGTTTGCTCAGTCACTCGTGCTTACTTATCTTGTCTCAGAGGTACACAGAATAAACAGCCTGGGCGTTTCAATAAGGGTTTATTGAACAGTTGTTATTCTTGTGTAGAATATATGAGCTGCAACAACCATTAGACAGTAGCAGAGATATATGATTAGCAGTACAGTGAATATAAATGGATAGTACAGTTCTACCATTTTGCAATAAGCATAAATGAATGCATGAATATAAAATGCAGGATAAAAGAAAGCGCGTACTCCTACGATGCCTATCTAGATGTGCCTCAGTGTGTGAGTAGGTGTGAAGCCAAGAATCCCTCTAGGATTTAGTCGAACCCCATTACCTGAAGTGTGAGAATGTAGGAGCCCTTCTTGGTCTCGAGTGGGACACCCCGCGAGGGATGTTCAGACCACTGTCAGCTGGAGCGTCTGCATGCAGGAGCCTCAGCGTCTCTGGTCAGTGTGTCGGTCTGGAAGTCTCGGTTCCCTCTCACTAACATTAGCAAGAGGTGCTGTATTTATACAAAAAGTATCTAGGGCTCCTTTGTCCCTTGTTGCTTGTGTTAGCCATTGTTGGATTTGAGGATGACGTATGGGTTGAACCGTGTACGTAGATATGGGGAGGAAGGTGGTGTAGCCCCAGCCTGGTTTCTAAGAACCCTTATGAATATTCATTCATACTGTGTGAGTCTATTGATGGAGTTATAGGACTCTATTGTTTAGGAGAAACCCTCCTTCTGCACCCAGGACTAGAACTAGGTAAAGGTTCAATCCTAAATGGCTCGTTACAGTGTAGTGTAGGGGAGGTAATGTAGGTGAAGGTGTATGATGTTACCCGGGTCTATATTAGGGTACCTATATGGAACATAACAGTAGTATCAATGAGGGATGGGAATTCTAATAGAGAGGTCTCTAGTCAACAAATTTTAATGTTACTATTTTGCCTTGCTTTAGCAGAATTATTGGTTTGTATGGTTCTAGTCCGACTGAATTTCTTCAGGAGATTTAATCTAGCCGTAATAATCCTGTATTTGTACAGCATAGTTTTGAGAGTTATATTCATGAACCTAATAACCAGCCTGTAGGTCAGTTACCCAATTCCTGGTCCTCATTGGATAACTGGATTGGATCCCCTATATCCGACTCCTCTTGGCACGGTTCAGGATCCATTTGAGGACCAAGTAAATGACTCTGAGGTTATTGCCAGGAAATATGAAGTTCAATAGTACATGGGCCCAGTGGAGCCACAGCAGAGGCAACTTACACATTGAAAATTATTGAGGGGAACAGAGGCAGTGGGAGTGGCTGCCCTTGTTAATCTGAGATACAGAGAATTACTGACCGGAAAAGAGGAGGGAAGAGGAAAGATGGGACTTACTGGTCTTGGAAATAAGATCATATCTCTGTGGTCCAAGTCTTCGGTTGTGGTCAGCATCTTTAACAGGTGCCATTTTGTAGGCAAACTAATTAAGAAGTCCCTCGCTTGTTTTTAGGGAAACAATTGCGCCAGCTCAAAAAGGAAAATTATTGGCATTATCTTGTATAAAGTATTGTTTCCCAGGTGGGTGAAGTGGTAGTAAGATTGAAAAAATTGCAAAAGTGCTCCTAGGAAAGTGAAGCATGGCTAAAAATGGGACGTATTGATTGCTGTGATCCTTCATATGTACATAAATAATACAGCAATGGCAAAAAGAAATTGTTTAATAGTGGTGCCATCTTCAAATGTTGTGTGACTACTAAAATAAGTTAAGGAAGTGTGGTTTATTGAATTGGTGCAGTGGAATGCAACTGAAGAAATCCGTGAGAAACTGAGTGTACAGCACTCATATTTGGTGCATTTATTAATCAAAGCAAAGCCCTCTCCTAATAATTCATGTCACTCTTTGCTTTCAGACTGATTGTAGATCATACCACTCTGTATAATACTTGGACAGCATAATTGTTTGTTAAATCATTAGTGCTTTATTAGACCTGGGCCTTCTTGCAGGTCTATCCCCAAACCTTTTGCCTCCTATTTTTCTGACACTGTTTTTGTTGGCTATAGGATTCTTGTCACTTTACCACTGCTGATCAGTGCTAAAGTGCATGTGCACTCTGTATAAATTATGATATGATTGGTTATACATGATTGGCATATTTGATTTACTGGTAATTCACTATTACAGTGCATGGAGTGTGCCAGGGCATGTAAATCAAATGCTACTAGGGGGTTTGCAGCACTGGCTGTGCCACCAGATGAGTAGGCCTGTAAATGTGTCTCAGACCTACCACTGTAGTGTCTGCGCGCCCAATTGTTAACTGCCATGTTGACCTGGCAAGTGCACCCACTTTCCAGGCCCCAACCTTCCCTTTTATTACATGGAAGGCACCCCTCAGGTAGGCCCAATGTACCCCCATGGGCAGGGGGCAGTGTATGTAAAAGGTAGGACATGTACTGATGTGTTTTACATGACCTGATAGTGAAATACTACCAATTTCGATTTTCTCTATTGAAAGGCTATATGTCCCATATGATAACATGGGAGTTGCTTTGCAACATCTTACAAGTATAACTGTCCATTGGGACAAGATAGAGAAATGGAGATTAGGCACTCCGAACTCAGAATTTAATAACACTTTTTAGGGACATGGTTTTTAATTTGTGTGTTTGAAAATGCCACTTTTAGAAAGTAGGCGTTTTCTTGTTTAACCATTCTGTGTGCCTCTGCTGTTTTGTGAATTGGCTGTCTAGTGTTGGGGTGACAGGAGCTGAGGTGGTGCATTCACTCTAGACAGTCACAAGGGGGGTTAAGGTGTGTCCTGCCTTGCCTGGGTGACTCATCCCTGAGCTGAATAGATCTGGTCTGCCTTTAGAGTGGTGTGAGGAGTTTCGCTTGCACCTGAATAGGCTGTATCTCCTTTTCACAATGCTGTCTCCAGCCCCTGTGGTCATGCTGCACCAAGGAGGACAGGACTGGTTTGGACGGTGTGCTTTATTTTCATAGGAGCACTGTGGGTTCTGTTCTACTTCAGAGCTGTGTTCTTCACCTTTTTCACAAGGAGAGATTAGTGGTGAGCACGGTGTTCTTCATCCTTAAAAGGAGAGAGCCTGCAAGAAGCGCGTGGCAAGCACTTCCTGTTCCGTGTATTCTACTCGCAGCAGGACTGAGAGGCTGCCGAGGATCTGTGTGTGTCCGCAGTGGGCGGGGCCCGGTGAGGGAAGCCGTGCCGCCCATCCCTGCCTGCCTCAGCTATGGGCAGAGCAATGGAGATCGCAAGCACTGTTTGACTCCCCTTGAGGCAGTGCGGAACTGGGGACCGTGATCAGATGCTGTCCAGGGAGCCAGAGGAAGGAGAAAGCCCCAGGCCGGAGCCCCTGTGTTGCTAGGCAACACTGATGCCTCCAGTGGGCCTGGGTCAGCCACCAGGGAAGAACCAATGGCGAGAGTTGAGGAGCTCCCCTGATGTCGTGCGACAGGCGGGACCGGTGAGGAAGGCTGCGCCCACTCCTCTCCGCCGTGGCTACTGAAGCAGCTACCCCGAGACACGGGGACTGCTCCGCCAGCACCTGGAGAGGAGGGGGTAAGTCAGGCCCGCAGGCAACACTCTCTTTTATCAGTGGCACCAGCGGATTCCCCCTGCTGGGAAGACCCACTTTGCAGGTAGCTGTGCAGGTCGCCCGCCTACAACTACAGTTTTGTTCCTTCCACGTGGGGGACCCAGCGGTGTCTCCTAGAAGAGTTGGGGAGTGCATGCCCCCTCCCCTTCTATGTGGATCACCTACCTTGGAGGTATTAATCAGGGCCTGCCATACGGGGTAAATGGAGGACCCCCTTGCATTTTGTTGGTAAAGGCTCTACAAATAGTAATCGCATAACTGAAAGACTAGCGCAGGTGTCTATGGTGATTAATGTACAATAATGCTTTGGTGATTTTGTGATTCGTGCATAACCTAATAGCATGCATTTCTTGCCCTAAATGTTGGGTTTGGGAACTACATATTATGTGCAGTAATGTGGTTGGTATGATGTTTTCTTCATGACATGTGCAACTTATGAGTGTTTGCTTTAGTGCACTAAGTGGTGTGTGTATGACAATTGCACCAAAGGCAGGGTGATCTATGAGCTATACCAGGATATTTATGGTATTTTGCTAAATGTATTTTTATGAGTGTTAGCTAGTTGGCCAAAGAGATGTATGTGTTTCATGATCTATGCATTATTATAACAATTGCCTTGTGGCAAGGTGATTTATGTGATTGTGGTCTTATGAGTTTTATGTATAATATAAAGGATATTTTTATGTTACCTTGTGTGGAGTCTCTTTTTGTGGTGTGCCTAGTGTGTCACTGGGGTGTGTGTGAGTTGCGCAAATGCTTTACACATTGCTTCTGGAATAAGCCTGACTGCTCTGCCAAGCTACCAAGGGTGAGCAGGGTTTATCTTGTGTTTGTAACTTCTTACACTAACTACAGTGGTGGGTTCTGCCTGGCTGGCATAGGTACATACCCTAGCCAAGCAGAAACCCTGTTTCTAACATGCTTGCAAGTAACTATTCCGATTTACAGGTTAACTAAAATGCAGGGAATGCAAATGCGCAAGCACAGCTGCTCTTCTGTACTGTTAGTTCAAGAGCTTCATTAGAAATCAGTCTGAATAAACATTAAAAAACGGAAACATTTGGCCTTTTGTCTATTGTCATTTATTCCTTTCCACCTTTTTCACCATCACTCCTTTACATTACTTCTATTACTTCTCCTTTTCTGTCACCTAATTTATGCACTCTCTAGTTCTCCTTTTGTAATGTTTCTGATCTCCTTTCTTTTTTCTATCACTTTGTTTCTCAAATTGTGTTCTCTCCCTTCATTCTCAGTGTTTTCTCCATTCCGATCTATTTCTTTCTTTTACCCTCTATTTCCATCCCCTCTACTACTAATTTTTCCACCTTTTCCCAGCTTTAATTATTTTCTCTCCATTTCCACTTACCTCTTCCTCCATCTTTATTTTATTCACCCTATCCCATGCTGATTGTGGCTCCTATCTTTCCACCATTCTACTCCATCAATTTTCCTCTTTTTTTCCTCACCTCCCTTCCCTCTGCCGCTCTCATGTCACCCAATTCTCCTCAAAACCCTTCCCTCATCCTTCTCCTTTTCACCACCTTCTTAACACCATTCTCTGTTCCTCTTCTCACCTTCCTCTTTACGCCACATCTCTTCTGAGGGGCAACAGACACTCTTTTCCCATCCCATATTCTTCTTGCCACCTACACCATGACTTGCTGCACCTTTTCCACAGATGCTGAGGTTCAGCTGAGGGCACTGTGATTGTACTCCAGAAAGTGAAATGGTTTATTGTTCCTGAGCCTCACTTACCTCAGTCTGGTGCCCTCTGACTACTTTAGTGTCCATTCTGACAGTCTGGACTTGAGTGAAGTGAACATTAACACTGCGCATTGTGGTGGCAAATATTGCTGCTGAATGAGAACTAAATATTACATGCATAATATAAAAATTTTGCTATGGTTCAATTGGTGCTCCAAGTGGGCCTTTAGGTTTGTTTGATTTCTGCTGTGCAATACCCTTTTCCAAACCTCTTTGCTGCAAGTGGGGATTTAGTCATTTGAATTTTCACCCTGCAACAGTATTATGCAACATTAATCTCATGATTCCAATTATTAGATAATATCCACTTTGATTTGCTGTATGTTTAAACTAGTAAAAGTCATGTGTCAGTAGGAGTAGCTGTTGTAGTGTCTAAAAATGCATATGTGTGGCATGGTTATTAGCACTTGGTATATAAACACAGGCAAAAATTGGTCATGCACACACAGCTGGGATTTGTGCGATGGCACATCACATGGCAAAGTGTGACACCAATCACCAGGACACATCAATTCCACATCCACATGTTATTGCACCTGCAAATGCCTGCAAGCCACCAACCTCATACAGGTACAAATAATGTCAGTTGATTTTTATCCTAGAAGAAGACAGCAGCCTTGTGCCCGTTACCACCCTTGAGATGACTGTTGAGATGATAAAAAAGTAGGGAAAAGTTTGTGGGGAAAAAGGTGCCAGAGGTTACTATCATGTCTGGTCCACTTGCCCGTGCTTCTTCCATATCAGCAGGATCAAGCAAGTGATGGAGCAAGGTTTCAAAAATGAAACTTGCTTGTACGCAATCCTCCTCATAGTATTAATTTATTAAATTTGTATTGTCAATACTAACCTTTGCATTCACAAACACAAGAAGGACAGAAGCTTGCCTATGTGTTTTACTAATGAATAACGCTTGTCTGTAATCCAAAATGTCCGCTAATGCGCGGGAACCTCACTGCGCATGTCGCAACCTGATCACATGGTGTGACGTCTTTCTTTGCTTGGTGGGAAACTTCTGCTTCTGCGCAGAGTGCGCTAAAATGGCCGCTAAATGTTTTCACATGCTTAAGCTTGCTCTCATGTCATTATTAAATTGTCGTTTTCTTAACGCTACTAATGCAGGACAGTATTATAATTAATTGGGAATAGAGTAGGAAAAGTGGGCATACAGTGAAACATTTTATTTGTGATTTTAATATTTTCTTCTTGCACTTTTATTAGTTCGTAAACTTGGGCCTGGGTTGGTGACTTGCAACTCGAGAGACGATGGTTCTGCGCATGTATCCTGTGTGCCTGCCAAGTGAAGTCAACTTGGACGTCTCCCAAGGCCATGACCCATTGGCCGAAGATGTTGTACTTTATGTTTCCTGTGGACAAATTGATACTTTTCCCCTGTAAAATGTATAACATTTGTCGTGGGACGGGTGGGAAATAAAGCGAATGTATAAATTTGAAGGGGTGGGAAAGTAAAGACAATAGGCTTTACAATTTAGGCCAAATCAACATGGTGCGAGAATCCACCCCCTGTCCCTGTCCAATCAGAAGTAGTGGTCCCATATTTTAGCAACATTAAGGGGAGGTACATGGGCGTAGAAGGGTATAATAGAAAATAGCATTAGTTAATTAGTCAGAGCATGCTTTCACGAAGAACAGGCTCTTAGCTCCAGACTGCCATGCTGATCGGTTGCTGACTGAATCCCTGTCCAGAAGAGTTCCTGAGGAGGGGGCGGTGGAGTCCATTAGAACGGGAGAATCGAGGAGAAGTCGAGTATCAGAGAGGGGAACGGCGCAGGCGTCGTTGTAGAGAGGTCACCGGTCCTCTCCTGATCCTGGAAGAAGTCTTTGCTCTTCATCCTTCCTGGGTCCTATCCTTTCCAACTCCTTGGCCAAGGGGCTTGGTTCTCGCATTTAGGTAACTATACTGCAACCTTTAGTTGCGCTGCTGTCTCTATTCTCTTCCTTTCCTTAAACACCGTCATTTATTAGCAAAATCATTTCTATGCTTTTTCTTGGGTATTTCAATCAAGTACCGTGTTTTCTGTATTTTACTCTGCTAAACTTTAGATAAACATTTTAAAACTTCCTGACTCAGTGGTTATTTCAGGATTATGAACTATATTGAATGTCACTCATTTTAAATTTCCCAATTGGCAAAGGATCCATTGGTAAGTTATTACTCTTCAATCAGAAGGTAATTGGTAGCAGGGAATTTGATAAAAGAGTACATCTGACACCCAGCGTAAGTATTAGTGTAGTATGAATGTATGGGCCCAAGTGAGTATATGGTGTATGAATGCTGTTGGCTAATATTGCGCTGGATCAGTTTTCTGGTAAGCAGAGGACGGTTATGGTTACTCTTTGTTAATTGGGTAATGAGAATTTTTATTTGTATTTTTATGAACTAACATCTGCTTCAAATTTTGAGTTTTGTTTTATGTTGTCCAGAATACCCCGGGGTAAAAAGAATAGCGGGTGGCAAGTGGAAGCCATACTGCAGTGAGGTTATCTGTCAGGCAGAAATAGTACTGAGAAGTTAAGCAGGACTTTCAGTACTCGTTAGGGACTCTATGCGTGTGAGAAATAGCAAAAAGGGTACGCTGATAAAAATTTGATGTTATATCACCTAGTAAGGGTAACATTGGAGAAGTAACAGGTACTTCTGGAGCTCATGTGAAGAGTAAGCGGAAGGGTTTTACTCGTAGTGTATGTTTTAGTAAACGGAAAGGTTTTACTAAAGTGTGGAAGAAACTATCCTTTTCAAAATTAGTGGAAACTGGCACGATAGCGAATGTTTTATGTTGTTACTGAAATTTAATTAAGATTTATAGAGAAAATAAGTTTGTGTATATTTTTGTAAAGGGAGGGTCAGTTGCCGGAGAGGGAGCTGACGTCACTAAACGCCGCGCTGGGATTGGTTGAATCAGCGGGTGTGGAAAAACCCTTGTAAAGGAGGGGTCAGTAGTCAGGAGTAGTACTGACGTCACAGGTGCCGCGCTGGGATTGGTTAAACCAGCAAGGACAGGAAAGAGCAGATTGTAAAGGAGGGGTTGACAGATAAACGTCACCAAAAGGCCGCGCAAGGATTGGTTCAGAAATAAAAGTTAGCAGAGACTTGATTGGTTGGTATTTTAGAAGCTAAAATCTTAGTGGATAAAAATTGCATGTTAAAACGCGATCCAACTTTAACAGGAACTTGACCGGATAGGAGATTCCTAGGTTTTGCAGAATATAATTTTGTACACCGAAGATTAGATAGAATGTACGGAGAAAGGAGAAAAATGTCATTTTTGCAAAAGATTAAGAATTATTTTAAAAAGGACAAACCAATCAAAACTAGAGAAGGAATTATTATTCCACCAGCTAAAACGCCAGCATCATTCATGATGATGGAGAGAGGTTATCATACTTGTGTATGGATGGAGAATTGGATAGAATACACCAAAAATGATGGAATATTAGCATTTCCTGAAAATGGCATGTTCAATGGGCGAATTCTTCAGAATTTGAGATTGAAGATGAATGACTTAGAACCCAGACCTAGATTAACCCAGTACGAAGCTCTAGAAGAATGGGAAACCGAGGCATTTGAGCGGGATAGATCTAGAAGTAATAGGAGTTACCCAGGATTTTTCCCCAGATATTTACGTGAGTCGAGAGAAGGTCAAATGAAACAATGGAGAAGGGCAATGATTACAGAAGGACTGTATCCATTATTCACAGAAGGGGAGAAATTAGGAAGTAAGTGCACAGAAAAGACAAAACATTTAATGAGAAATGAGGAGTCTGAAGATGAATTTATGGAGGAAATGTTAAGAAATCCCCCACCATATCAGGAAGGGACAAGTGGATGCACCCCAAGTGCACCACCAAAAACTCCATTAGTGCCACAGGTAATGCATGAATTCACCACGAGTAGAATACTTCATGACAAAGAAAAAGAAGCCCTAGAAAAAACCAGAGCAGAATTAATACAGAAAATAACCCAAATAAAAGTACATCCTGATTCGTTGACCATACCTGTAACAATTGGTCCAGTAGTTCCATTATATGGTACTCAGGGAAGATGTCCTCCACCGATACTTACACCTACTGCTGTGAATAATCCAAAACCTGAAGCTCCAGTTATAATTGAGGATCAATTTAGTGACTCTGAATCCACAATATCACTCATGGATTTACCTATTCGAGGTTCTGTAAATAGCACTCCCAGAAAAGATGTACCTGGATGTTCAAAGGATGTAAGTTTAATAACTTCATCAGGAGCAAAAAGTGCCACCATAGTAACACCTGAAGATCTAGAAAGATGGGTGCAAGGGTCAGTTAAACAGTGCACACCTCCGAAAATAATGGACATTCATAAATTAAAAGTTGAATTAGAAGAAATAATAGCAGGAAATGTAGGACTAGAACGCTTAAATACCTATGATGAAGAAGAATTATTATTCCTGTGTAGGAGTATCACCAGAAATGTAAGGATATTTCATGAAAAATTATCCAATTTAGCACTACAGATGGGAATAGAAATAGGGAGATCAAAGGTACTACAGAAACCCTATAGAGCAGAATTTTCAGACAAAGATTTAGAAAATATGAATGCCTCTGGAAAAAGACTACAAATAAGAGAATTAATGTTAGTTTTACAAAAATGGGGAGACCTAGATAAATGGAGAACTAGGTGGGCCAAGAAAAAGGAAGAGGCACGAACAAGTAGAACAGCATCTGAATATGTGATGAAGGAAGCAGGAAAAGCAGATCAAATGTATCCAATGCGAGAAGTTGCGGGAGGAGGATATGTACATGTCCCATGGAGCAGACAGGATATTTTATCATTTACGAATGATTTTCCAAAACTGAGGGAAAAGCCAATTGATTGGTACAAGCAGGTTGAAAGGTTTGTGAAGGTGTCAAAGGTATTGTTGAAGGATTTAGATGGTCTGTTTGACATAGTGGTACCGGCCGATTTGTGGACAGATTGTAAAATTACAGTCGATTGGCCTAGTGATGAATATCCTAGAGATCCGAAGACAGGTGCCCCGTCAAATGATGTGATGAAAAAGTATCAGCAAGTGATAACTTACCTGAAAGGGAAAAAACCACCGAAAGAAACGGAATGGGTAAAAATAAATCGAACTACCCAAGAAGCGAATGAATCAGTACATTCCTACTATGAGCGTCTATTGCAGGTATTTAAACAGTATAGCGGATTTGAGGACATTGGAGACAAGAACATGAGTCAGTTTGTGTATCGATTTGTTTATGGTCTGAAGCCAGAGATTTGCCAGATGATTAAACAACACATGCTGTGTTGGCAGGGAAAGCCCATAGATGAAATTCTGAAATATGCTAAATATTGTGGAGACGATATTGAGGATAGACACAAGAAATTTCAGGAAAAAGTAATGTGGGCACAGGTGAAAATGGCAGAGAAGCAGGGAATTAATTTGGAAAATCCGAGTGAAAATCCAGGAAAAGATTCTGGAACGAGTGGTGATACGGGAAATGGTGGAAAATTTAGAGGACGAATGAGTAGAGAAGAAGCTAAAAAGAAATTTCCTTGTCATGGATGCGGAAAATTGGGGCATTGGAAGGACGAATGTAAAAAGATTCGGAATAATAATGGCCCAAATCAAAACTTAAATCCACAGACGCAGAATGACTCACAGCAGGGTGTAAATCTCCAGAGTCAATTGCCACCTCCACCTGTTCAGGGTAATGTAAGCAGAGCAAAGCACGGTACAGACATCGGATACCCAGGAGGAAGTGTTAAGAATGATTATATGACATCACAATTTCTTTTGCAGGACAATTTCTGTGAATTCAACTCATGACGGTGCCTAGGAGAGGGGAAGAAGGAGTGCGTACTTGGCGCATCCTTACAGGTAGATCAGTCTGGTCCATATGTTGAAGGGAATGTGAAAGGTAATAATATTACTTTCCTTTTGGACACTGGTGCTACCAGGTCTACGGTGAGATCAGCAGACATCCCAGACCTTCCTCTCTCTGGTGAAGATATCCAAGTAGTAGGGGTAGCTAATCAAAGAATTAGAACACCTCTTACAGAACCAATGGAAGTCAAAATAGGAAATTTTAGAGAAATGCATCAATTTGTAGTGTGTGATTCTAGTCCAGTGAATTTATTAGGTAGGGATTTATTGTGCAAAATGAACTGTACAATTTTCTGCACGCCAGATGGTGTGGCAGTTCAGACACCAGATGAGGACCATGTATATAAAATTATGGTTGCATAACAAGGTACAGAAATAGACTAAATGTTTTCGTTAATAACAAAAGATGAGTTGCCAGAAGAAATAAAAGGTACAGTAAACCCCATAGTATGGGATTTCACGGGAAAAGAAGTAGGACTTATGGCAAAAATAGATCCAGTTAAAATTACTGTAAAAGAAGGTGCAATTTTCCCAAATACTAGACAGTATAAAATGAGTGCAGAAGTAAAAACAGGAGTTATTGAAGAAATCAATCGAATGGTAGAACAAAACATTCTAAAAGAAGTAATGAGTAGCCCATGTAATTCACCAATCATGGGATTAAAGAAACCTAGTGGAAAATATAGGATTGTTCAGGACCTGAGGAAAATAAATAAGATTGTAGAACCATGTTGTCCCATAGTACCAAATCCTGCAGTAATTCTATACCAGATCCCTTGGAATGCAGGATGGTTCACAGTAATTGATTTGTGTCAAGCATTCTTTTCAATACCATTGCATCCAGACAGCCAGTATATTTTCTCATTTAAATTTGAGAACAAGGTCTATGTGTGGAATCGTGTTCCTCAGGGGTATACAGAAAGTCCTTCCATCTTCAACCAGATACTGAAAAAGTGCCTGGAAAAACTAGTGATGCCAGGAAGCTCAGTCTTAGTCCAATATATCGACGACTTATTGGTGGCGTCGACCACCAGAGAAGACTGTGTTGTTGACTCCATAGCATTATTAAATCTTTTGGCTGAGGAAGGGCATAAAGTCTCACCTGAAAAGCTACAGTTTTGCAGGACAGCTGTTAAATATCTGGGACATCAAATTGAGAGGGGAAAAAGAAGAATAACCTCTGAAAGAGTAGAATTAATAAAGAGAATGCAAATGCCTGTAACCCAAAGACAAGTGCGAATGTTCCTAGGAATAGTAGGCTACTGTCGACAATGGATACCAAATTTTTCCATGTTAGCTAAGCCCTTAATTAACATGACGAAAAAGAAAGCAAAGGACCCTGTTGAGTGGGAGGATGAAAGTGTAGAAGCTTTTGTAAAATTGAGAAACGCACTTTGTTCAGCACCTGCCTTAGGCATGCCTGATTATAAAAGAGAATTCGCATTATTCTGTCAAGAGAGAGAAAATTGTGCACTTTCTGTCCTAACTCAGAGACATGGACTAGACAGACGTCCTATAGCGTACTTTTCTGCTACATTGGACCCAGTAGCAGCCGCGTTGTCAGGATGCTTAAAAGCAGTGGCAGCAACTTGTTTGAGCATTGAACAAAGCGAGTCAATTGTGATGGGACATCCTGTAAAAGTGTATGTTCCACATGCAGTTGTGATTCTGTTGACAAGAACCCGAACTCAGCATCTTACTCCTAGTCGGCTGACTAAATATGAGAGGATAATAATGGGTGCTGAAAATGTGACCATGGTAAGGTGTACAATAATAAATCCAGCAACTTTATTGCCGGACCCATATCATGAAACAAATAAAGATGACGCAGAAGATGAACATGATTGTGTACAAATTACAGAATTATGTACAAAACCACGCCCAGACATAGAGGAACAGCCTCTTAAAAAGCCAGACAGGGAGCTATTTGTCGATGGTTCATGTCAAAGACATGAAGATGGTAAACTAACTGCTGCCTATGCGGTATGTGAATTAACTGGAATAGTTGAAGCATCCTATTTACCAGGAGTCAAATCTGCACAAGTAGCTGAATTGATTGCTTTGATAAAAGCTTGCAAAATTGGGAGGAATCAGAGAGTGACCATATTTACAGATAGTCATTATGGTTACGGGGTTGTGCATGATTTTGGCCAACTGTGGATGCAGAGGGATTTCATGACTTCTTCAGGATCCCCCATTAAAAATTGACAATTTGTAAGGGAATTGCTAGAAGCAATACAATCACCAAAAGAATTGGCTGTGGTGAAATGTGCCGCACACCAGTCAGGAGATGACTGGGTGGTAGTCGGCAACAGATATGCGGATCTGGTGGCTCAACATTGTGCCAAAACCAGAATGTCAGTCAATAAGAGGGTGGAAAGAATGGGAATCAGCTGCCAACTTATGCTGTATATGCCACCTGAAACTTGGAATGAGGTGAAGAAATTGCAAGATGAGGTTGATGAAAGTGAGAAGAATTTGTGGATCAAAGTGGGTTGCTCCCAAAGAGGAGAGGATGAAGTGTGGATCAGTGCAGATGGCAGACCAGTCATGCCAGACTGTTTACTCTCACAAATGGCCAGAATGCATCATGGAGACACACACATAGGGAGAGATGCAATGATTAGGCTGTTCAGACAAAATTGGTACAATCCCAAATTCAGGGCTGTTGCAGAGAGTCCTTGCCAGAGATGTCTAACTTGCCAAATGCATAATCCAGGCAGGAAAACGATAATTGGGTTTGGAAAGATTGGAAAGGCAGAGGGCCCATTTATAAGACTCCAGTTCGACTTCATACAGTTACCACCATGCAGAGGACTAAAATATGTACTAGTCATAGTGTGTCTGTTTTCAAAGTGGGTGGAGGCTTACCCTACTAGGAGAAATGACAGTATTACAGTTGCAAAACTGTTGTTACGTGAGCTCATACCTAGATTTGGTTTCCCAGTATCTTTGGACTCAGATAGAGGAAAACACTTTAATAGCGAAGTGATCCAGATAATCTGTGAAGCATTTCAAATCAAACAGAAATTGCACTGTGCATATCGCCCAGAGGCTTCTGGAGTGGTTGAACAATTAAATGGCACTATAAAGTCAAGATTGGGAAAAATGTGTGCATCAACATCATTAGAGTGGCCAGACGCATTGCCACTTGTCTTGATGGGACTCAGAAGCATACCTGACAGAACGACAGGATTAAGCCCCCATGAAATAATGATGGGAAGAGCAATGAGACAAACACATGTTCCCACAAACAAATTAGTGAATATATCTGATGATATGGTTCTGGATTATTGCAAAGGATTGGCTGACCTAGTGCGTTCTGTCTCTCATCAGGTTGGAGAAGACGCAGTTTCCAGGCAGCCTGAACTAGAACATGATCTGAATCCTGGTGATTGGGTGGTAGTGAAGAATCACACCAGAGAAACGTGTCTATCACCGAGGTGGAGCAGACCTTGTCAAGTTATATTGACCACCAATACAGCAGTGAAGTGTGCAAGATTTCCTAATTGGATTCACGTAAGCCACACAAAGAGAGTACCAGACCCTGAAGAGGAGAATTCACAGACAACACCAATCACTGAAGAAGCTGAAGGTTGCCCAGCAGAGGAATCTCAGGATCGAGGTTCGAGAGAAGCTGACGGAGAACAACCGAGCACAAGTCAGGATTGGATACCAGTGGTAGAAGTTCCTGAAGTATACCACAGAACGAGAAATCAAACTAAATTGGAAGAAATTGAAGAAGATCAGATAGGTGAAGAAGAAGCAGTTCAGGATCAAGAAGAAAAGACAGTAAAAGATCCTGAACAAAATAAGATAGGGAAAGGAAATTGGACACAAAACAGTGAAGATTTAATAGACTTTACACAGGAACAGACAGGTTTAGAAGAATCCGGTCAGGCTGCAGAAGTTCACAGTGCAATAAGCCCTGATCAGAAGCAGTTAGATCAAGAAGAATTCACCGAAGAAAAGGGGGTCGATAAAAATGAACATAAAGAAATAAACAAAGAACAAGGTCGAAATTTTGAAAATCATTGTGGAGCTACTGAAGAAAAACAAATCAGACCTGAAAAAGAACAAACAAAAAAAGTAGTAATTAAAGAAAACAAAACAGTATTAAGCAGTGAAAATAACGAGATCTCTGAAGACGAAAACAGAGAAACAGTGCCAAGCAAGAAGACAAGAAAAGGAGATCGTTGGCCAAGTGTCATTAAAAGAGTAAAGTACCACATAACAACCAGAAGTGAAAATCCAGATCAAGTACCTGAAGTAACAAGTCAAACTGATCAAGAGAAAAAGTCAGGGAAAAGAAAAAGCAAAAGACTGAAACTTGTGAATAATAAATTCAAGGGTCCTGACTGGACTTATATCATTCTTGAAGATTTTGAAAGCTCAGAGTCCAGTGACAGTGGTGGCGAAGGAACAAGTGCAGAACTAACATACGAAGAAGAAACAAGACCACCCTGACTAAACAAAAGAATCCTCTAAAGAAAAGAAGAAGAGATAAGAAGAGCAATCTTCCTTGTCGAAAAATGCCTGACGATAGAGTTACTGGGAGACCAAAATGAAATAGTTGTAGGAGATGCTGTGCAATCTGCATATGTATTCTAGTATTGGTGCTTATAGTATGGTTAGTCCTGAATGTAGCAGTTCCTTACCTTATGATAATAGATAAGAAGATTAATAATGAAACTAAAGGGAGGACAGCAAACATGAAGGGCAATAGAGTAGAATTAATGACAGAAGATGAGGCAGAAATTCATCATGAAATAGCTGATAACGACACTAGTTTAAATGTTTTCACAAAGTTATTGTTTCAGTATGTAGACACAATGGAAGTTAGTAATTGTTAGGTCTGTATGAAGTTACCTGAATCAGTAGCGGAAGGATTAACATACCATCATTTACCACTGACATATGGCATCTCATGTAGTGTATTAACAAGTTTATTTTATAGAACAGGGAAACTTCAGTATTATTATTCAAATTTAGATGTGATATTTCCTGAGGTTCCGATTCGCAAGAGTATGAACCCAGTGCTTAGTAGTCAAGACGCACAGTTTATGGGAGAATTTTTCTTAACAATGAAGTCAATAGACATAACACATGCACATAGACACAATCTAACATGTTCTTTACTTGAAGAAGAAAAGATATTTTTGAATTTAGTAGAAAATAGAAGACAAGATTTCCAAAAGAAAGCTTCTGAGCATAAGGCTCATTTACCACCTTGGGCTGAGAAAGAAGGTAGTTACACACCTGGCAAGGCTCAAGCTGCTACGGCTCTGGATTTCGTAAAGACAGGAAAAATTTGTCTTCATAGGTTAAAGACTGATTATAACAATGTTTTCATCGGTACCAGTGAATGTGAACACAATTTTTTAATTCCTGGAGGTTGGGGACTCAAAGGAGGAACAGATTCAGTTTTTCCTGGAATTTATTATGTATGCGGGAATAAGGCTTACTTTAGGCTTCCTGCACGGTGGTATGAAAGTTGTTATTTTGGAATAGTATTTCCAAAGATATACCACGTAAAAAGAAACACTGGGAACAATGAAAACAATAGCGAATTAATACATAGTAAAAGAGCTAGTTTTTCAGAAATTGTAGGTGATATATTTGGTGCATTGATACCTTCAGTGGGAATAATTCTGAACTCAAGGAAAATATGCAAATTGTCTACAGTAGTTGATCGTTTATCAACGGATACTGCTGGAGGTTTTCTAATGATTAATGCGGAGATGGTTGCGATTAGATCTATGGTGATGCAAAATCGACTTGCTCTTGACATTCTATTGGCAAAAGAGGGAGGAGTCTGTAAATTATTGAAGACGAAACATTGTTGCACTTATATTCCTGATAAGAGTGCAGACATTAGAACGTATATTCAGAACATAACTAAACTTGAGAAAGAACTTAAACCACTGGAAGTTGATAGTGTATGGGAAAGATTGACAAATAGTATCTCGTCAATTGGAACCTGGTTTGCTAATGTAGGAAAAGGACTTATAGGTCAAATATTAGTACCCCTAGCAGGGATAGCAATAATAATATTGGCAATAACAATATGGTGCAAATGCTGTAGAAAGAATGGGACATATAAAGTGACAGGAAAAGGAAAGAAGAGAAAACTAGATGAAATAGAACTTGAAGAATGGAGAAGTGAATTATACAAAAAGTTGAAAGGGGATGTGAAAAACAGAAAATGTAAAAATGAGAATGAAACGAATTGCTAGAAGTTGGCATCTGATTGAGGGTAGTGTTTTTGATGGCTCAGAACGCCATCAGAGAGGGGATTGATGGAGCAAGGTTTCAAAAATGAAACTTGCTTGTACGCAATCCTCCTCATAGTATTAATTTATTAAATTTGTATTGTCAATACTAACCTTTGCATTCACAAACACAAGAAGGACAGAAGCTTGCCTATGTGTTTTACTAATGAATAACGCTTGTCTGTAATCCAAAATGTCCGCTAAAGCGCGGGAACCTCACTGCGCATGTCGCAACCTGATCACATGGTGTGACGTCTTTCTTTGCTTGGTGGGAAACTTCTGCTTCTGCGCAGTGTGCGCTAAAATGGCAGCTAAATGTTTTCACATGCTTAAGCTTGCTCTCATGTCATTATTAAATTGTCGTTTTCTTAACGCTACTAATGCAGGACAGTATTATAATTAATTGGGAATAGAGTAGGAAAAGTGGGCATACAGTGAAACATTTTATTTGTGATTTTAATATTTTCTTCTTGCACTTTTATTAGTTCGTAAACTTGGGCCTGGGTTGGTGACTTGCAACTCGAGAGACGATGGTTCTGCGCATGTATCCTGGGTGCCTGCCAAGTGAAGTCAACTTGGACGTCTCCCAAGGCCATGACCCATTGGCCGAAGATGTTGTACTTTATGTTTCCTGTGGACAAATTGATACTTTTCCCCTGTAAAATGTATAATGGTGGGAAATAAAGCGAATGTATAAATTTGAAGGGGTGGGAACGTAAAGACAATAGGCTTTACAATTTAGGCCAAATCAACATGGTGCGAGAATCCACCCCCTGTCCCTGTCCAATCAGAAGTAGTGGTCCCATATTTTAGCAACATTAAGGGGAGGTACATGGGCGTAGAAGGGTATAATAGAAAATAGCATTAGTTAATTAGTCAGAGCATGCTTTCACGAAGAACAGGCTCTTAGCTCCAGACTGCCATGCTGATCGGTTGCTGACTGAATCCCTGTCCAGAAGAGGTCCTGAGGAGGGGGCGGCGGAGTCCATTAGAACGGGAGAATCGAGGAGAAGTCGAGTATCAGAGAGGGGAACGGCGCAGGCGTCGTTGTAGAGAGGTCACCGGTCCTGTCCTGATCCTGGAAGAAGTCTTTGCTCTTCATCCTTCCTGGGTCCTATCCTTTCCAACTCCTTGGCCAAGGGGCTTGGTTCTCGCATTTAGGTAACTATACTGCAACCTTTAGTTGCGCTGCTGTCTCTATTCTCTTCCTTTCCTTAAACACCGTCATTTATTAGCAAAATCATTTCTATGCTTTTTCTTGGGTATTTCAATCAAGTACCGTGTTTTCTGTATTTTACTCTGCTAAACTTTAGATAAACATTTTAAAACTTCCTGACTCAGTGGTTATTTCAGGATTATGAACTATATTGAATGTCACTCATTTTAAATTTCCCAATTGGCAAAGGATCCATTGGTAAGTTATTACTCTTCAATCAGAAGGTAATTGGTAGCAGGGAATTTGATAAAAGAGTACATCTGACACCCAGCGTAAGTATTAGTGTAGTATGAATGTATGGGCCCAAGTGAGTATATGGTGTATGAATGCTGTTGGCTAATATTGCGCTGGATCACAAGTCTTCAGTTTCGATTGCCAGAACAACACTCATGTATCCGCAAGTGGCAGCAGTTAACTGGTCTAATTAAAAAACAGACCACATTGAGTGGAGAAAATCATAAAGAGCAAATGTCCTTTCTGTTAACTCAGGCAGCTTAAATGACCAGGGTCCAACTATTATTTAGACCCTTTTGACTTTTGTATGTACCTGTGTTTTGCCATTATTCTCCCTCCTATGGTGTCTTATGGGCAAAATATAAACTGCTCTTTTCAGATATAGGGCCTCATTTACGCAGGTAGAGTCCACAGGGCAAACATATTGCTTACCGGATTACTTACTGTATTATCAAACCAATATACAAAACATCTGTGCCAGGGCTAAAGGTCTGGCTTTGCCCACGTTTTAATCTTTTTTGGGGCAGATTTACAAGCCCCTTGCGACACTTTTGCGCCGCCGTTGCGTCACTTTTGTGACGCAAAAAATGCGGCCAATTTACAACGTGACGCATCTAGGGAGATGCGTCACGTTGTAAAGCCCTGCGTCACATTATACCTGCGTCAGGTATAATGTATGCAGGGTGGGCGTTCCCAAGCAGGAAAGCCTCATAAAAGTGACGCAGTGAAATCTACAAGATTTCACTGTGTCACTTCTTGGACGCCACTGCGCGAAACCTTACGCCTGCTTGAAGCATGTGTAAGGAGTGACACAGTGTAGTGGGAATAGGCCTCAAAATACATTGCTGGAGTTGCGTCGTGCTTGCGACACGACTCCAGCAATGCCTGACTTTTGCCCGAACAGATGCGTCAGAATTTCTGACGGATTTGTAAATCCTTGCGCCATGGTGAGCTGTATTGTTAATACAGCGCATCCATGGTGGCACAAGGGTTTCTCAGGGTGGCGCAGGGAAAGAGACGCATCTCTACAGATGCGTCACTTTCTTGTAAATCTGCCCCTTTCTGTTTAGTTGAAGATTGTGAGGAACATAGATTACATGTGTTTGATGATTATGTTGTTATTTACCTCTGGGTTTGCTTTACAGATGAGCGTGAGGATAGTGGTTTTAACATGGTGTGGTTGTGCGACTTCATTGTGTAACAAAAACACAATTCTGTATCAGGCCCAGTCCGGTTTGTTTGTAAAGCCGTCCTCCGCTCTTTCCTGGGCAACTGTGACTCAGAGCAGTCAGGCTTTGTCAAAGGAATAAGTGTACATCATTAAGAAGTGAAATATAAGTAAAGGGGTTCCCAAAATATTACTGATATTGGAGCGGAACAGGGAAAACTATGTAACAAAGGGAATAACATCCCACCTCCAAGTTTACGCTCTACAAAGAGTTTTAAACCAAAGTACAACACACAACCTTTTTGCATTAGAAAATATCTCTTTTTCTTTTGTTTATTTACAACATGCATACAATTTTTCAAAACAATGATTGAAGCATAAATATATATTAACTATCTCACCCCTACAAGAAATGACTCCTCACAATCACACTGCACTCACATACCATACATACACACAAAAAACTTTAAAACACAAATGTAGTCAGCCTTATACAGCACCATAATTCATCATATGAGCATCCCCTCAAAATGCTCAGCTAAATATATCTTTATGCTACCTCAGATAGAGCATATTGTATGCAAATAGATCAGATATATGAATTTACATGTCTATCAGGACATATGTTCCTGTACACACAGTATATGTATAATTCATACACCAGGCATGATAGTAGGAGGAAAAAGGTATTTCATAGATACATATTAAACTTTGTTTTCGAGTGTCCAAATGGTTGTAGTGCAGGTGCTGACGTGCATTTCGATGTGAAAGGGTCATTCGACAACACGCATTCTTCAGGGCACAGAAGGATGTATCAACGATGATGAAAAGCAGGGCAAAAGAGGGAAAGGTGGGCGGCAGCCCAACAGTTCTCTAGAAAAATAAAGAACAAACATATGAATAAAAAGCTCCTACATGTTCATGCAGAAACTTCTTCTACATCAAACAAACTAAACAAAAAAGAAGAACAACACTTATAGACCCAAACTGTGCTCTCAGGAATCGAGTACATTAAGTACCTGGGTCAAATCTCAAACAGATCAGATATATCCCAATACCGCTGTTTGCACACTGGAGTAGGGTGATTAAATAGCCAGCATAAAAGCAAGAAGGTTGGGATGGAACAGTCGCCTTTTGTAGGGCGACTACCTCACTCCTAGCAAATGAGAGATGGAATATCCCACGGGACTAGCAAATAGGCTAATGCGTAAACTACGTGCTTTGGTGATAAATGTCAGCAGCCATCTTAGAAGTATCTGGCATAGGTCCCTAGCACAACAAAAAGTAGGAAACACCTAACTGCCTTTTACCAAAGGCTAAAACCAAAGAACATTTCTGTGGGAGGGATGGGCGGAAATAGAAGCTAGGATATGTTTCTCAATTGTGCTTCTTTATAGTATGCGCACAACGGGACATTCCCTCCTCCCCAAATTCCTTCCCTTACCGCCCGCTACGCCCAATAACTCTCGGAATCAGGACATGTTGTCTACGGCGTAGCCTTTTATTCACATCAATCCAAGTGAATCATCATAGTTCATTACCAAATAAAAGTATCCTTCTTGGATATATAAGAACTATTCACAGCATCACATTTTATCTGCATCAACATGTCAACGGCAGTAAGGAAATTAGGTAGGACATTACACTTTAACATTTATTTCGGCCATACACTAGAACAACTTGGCCGTACATTTCGAACTTACACTTTAACTTTTAACTCGGCCGTACCCAAGAACTTGGCCGTACATTTGAACTTGGCGGTCTAGGCCGCCAATTCTCCCACTCGGCTGCGCACATTGCGCCGGCAGGCCCCAACGCGCTACATCCAACAGTTACATTACTTGATATCCTGGGCACCGCATACCGCACCGGTCCACCGGGGTACCTGAACACAGGCATCTTCCCCACAATCCCCAACTCGGCTGCGCACATTGCGCCGGCAGGCCCCAACGCGCTACAGCCCACAGTTACATTACTTGACATCCAGGGCACCGCATACCGCACTGGCCCACCGGGGCACCTGAACACAGGCATCCTCCCCAAGATTCTACTCAGTCCATACGTGATGGGTTAGGGCATTAGAGTCCAGGACTACCGGCATGCCAGTCCCTCCTCCCCGCCTACCCACTGCACTCGTGGAATCTACCCCTTCCAGGGGTCCATCGAATGGCTGCATCTCCATTGTTGTGCATCACCCTTTGTTGTAAACTGTCAGCGCTCCGCCATAGGGTGAGAAGCTCCCCGGCGCACTCGCCCTCCCCCTCCCTGACGCTGACACTGCACCATAACACCTGCCCTTTTCTACTGCTGACCCTTTATCCTTACAGAACCACACCGATGTCCTGACCGGAAAGAGATGAGCCAATAGTGAATTTTTTGAGTAGTTTGTTATTTGTGCATCTTGGACTGGGGGCCCCCCAGCCTATAATGCCAAAGTAATTGACCCACAGGCTATAAGCTGAATACCCAAGTGAGCCATGACTTTTCCCATTTTCAGAACCTCCCGCACATGTTAATGTGACAACCGTAGTGTCACCCAAGTGAACCATCACTGTTCCATTTCCAGAACCTCTCGCACATATTAATGCAACATCCGCAGTGTCCCACCCGGACACGTTTGCCCGTGCATACACAGCATTTACTGGAACATACGCGGAATAACTCCACCACATGTCCATCTCCTCCTACATCCAAGGAGAACACACTTTGTGAGTCGTCCGCTGTGCGCGGCGCGCCGACATGCCCTGCCTTGCCACAGCCTTTCCCAGGACCATTAATGGAGAACATAGTTGCAATACCCGCGATTAATCCGCCCCGCCCCAAAGGGAGTTTGCCGAGAATAAGTCCGCACCACCTATCCAACTCCTCCACCATCAGGAAGGAGGGGAGCACTGCATACCGCATTGGCCCCCTGGGCAGCCTTTGAGTGGCACCATAGCAAGCCCGTATTGTACACTAAGTTATTTACATGGACCGGCATTTATGTTTAACTAATGGGCTTCGGATCAGATGAAATTTGTGCACCTACCCCCTCTGTTTACAAGGAAAGCACCACCGCCGGTATACCTGATCACAGGAGACTACCCCCTTGTCCCACTGAATAGCGCTTAACCGGCACCAGAGCAAGCCAATATTGTGCACTAAGTTATTACCTAGACCACCACTTATGTTTGAAGAAAGGGCTTTGGAGCCGACAAAATTTGTGCACCTGCCCTCACCATTTACAAGGAAAGTTACAACGTCTAACCATAAGAAAAATTGTGTTGCCCTTGTTGAAGGCAATCGGAAGCTGCAGCATTTATTATACACCTACGCCAAAATTAGTCACCATTGCCGGCAAACGATTTAACACCCCTGATGTTTGTTATGACCTTAATAGTTATAAACACACTGCAAATTGTGTTGCCCTTGCTGAAGGCAATCGGAAGCTGAAGCATTTATTATACACCTATGCTAAAATTAGTCACCATTGCCGGCAAACGATTTAACACCCCTGATGTTTGTTATGACCTTAATAGTTATAAACACACTGCATCAGCCAGGGTGCCTGGAGCCTTGCTCACACCTGAAGCCCCTCCAGCGAACATCTCAGGTGAGGCCAGAATTTCGTGACCAACGGCAGATTAGCCCCCCCTCTCGCCCGCCCAGAGCCCACTGAGCTCAATTGCACCTAACTGAAGCTTGTTGGGAGCCACACTAGGTGTCCCATCTACCGGGAGACCTTGCGCATGCTTAGTTAGCTTGTGTTCTGCCTGAGGTGAAGATATTCCCTTACATGTACCGCTCCCACTAACGTGGCCTGGTAACTAGCCAGATTATGTACTCCACTTAAGAAGTAGTTGCCGGTGCAGCCGGGAGACCTTGTGCATGCTTAGTTAGCTTGTGTTCTGCCTGAGGTGAAGATATTCCCTTACATGTACCGCTCCCACTAACGTGGCCTGGTGCCTAGTCAGATTATGTACTCCACTTAAGAAGTAGTTGCCGGTGCAGCCAAGCAATCAAATACCCTGATGTTTTTGATGTCCTCCGATCAGTAAGATGACAAACTACTTGTCCCAACTTGGGAAGGAGGCGACCCTCTTGCGACAATGGCCGTCTGACGGATCTCGCTTGGGCTGTTAGCCATATCAGTAGGACCAATGCACCCCATTTTGCTATCACCCCAGCCAGGTGGTTAGATGTGGGCAAGTGTATGTAGGCTGGTACTGAACTTGCCGAGACTCGCACGGATAGCATTGGACCCTTTTGACCCTGACGAAAATAGCCACTCTTGCCACCGTCTGGAGCTTTCTTGGGACATACCGGACTGAGACATCAGTAACCAACGGCTGCCCTCTATACCGCCAGGCGCTTAGCCGTGCAATACATATCAAATGTGCAAGCCGGTGTCCGCAGGAATAATTTCCCCAGCCGTGCCCGCTCGCATGTCACTTCGAGTGACAGACCATACGCCCCATTCGTGTCTCCGCCCATATAAATGAACTTGAATAACTTATAAACAATGGCTGTTATGTTTCCGCCTTATTTTGTGTACAGGAGAGTCCCGCCCGGCTCCCCGTAGGCTAGGCATGATAACATGTTCCCGGCTAAACCAAGCCAACTTCTAGTGCCAATACATACCCAGCCAGCCGTCGTGAAATCTCTCCACAAGCACCACGCCGCTGTTGGCCATACCCTTTCCGATATGTCGTCCTTGTTCCCATGACTCAGGGGCCATTATCATAACAAGGTGCCTCTCAGTGAGCGCAGGTGTGGATGCCGAAAGAAACAAAGAGAAAACGGTGTTCAGTGCCGGTGAACCCAAATGACTTACATAACCAATACTCTCAGAACACCCTGTAAAGCCACCCTGGCAATAACACCGAGGAGTTATAATCCTCTTTTTTTTTTTTTTTTTTAAATGAACAGGTGAGAAGGTAAATATGCTCTCAATAGAGCTATATAAGATTTCCCTGAGGGCACTCAGGCAAAACCACCGAGGGCTAATGTGCGCCTGTCCCCGTGCCTACTAAGGAGAGCTGCCTTAATTCCCCACAACTCTTAAAATGCCCTCAATTTACCAACCTCCATAAATAAGAGAAGAGTGTAACGTTGGCGAACGCTCCCACTGGGGCAGCTGCTGCTGGGAAATGTTGTCGGCCTTTAGCGATATTGTCCCTGCTGCAAGGTCTTTGGGAAGCATTCGCCTGCCGGACGACCCCCGTGCACCAAGCTTCCGCCTTCCCAGTGAAGCGCGCCTCCGTATATCACCGACATAAAAACACAACCAAAAGGAGAAAAATTAAACCATTGAAATTTAGTACATGATCCCGCCCCCCAGCCTTACCACACAGGGGGTGTAATAAAAACACGAATTTCCCCTGTTTTAACATTAGTTAACATGTGCTGGTTGGAATGGGTTTGCCGTAGAAAATGACCGGGACACGCCACAGTGGGCGAAGGGGGGAAACCTGTATTCCTGGTGGAATGTTTCGTATTACCGCCTGTTGATGAGAAATAAGACACCCCTATGACACTTTGTGATATATGAATCTGTGTATGTTTCCATAATCCTATGTTGGTAAGTACAGGGCCTTACGTGAACCGTGCCAAGCAGGTGTCGAAACAGATCCCTGTCAGGCTCTCTTTTATTGTCCTCTCCCTCCAAGTGAAAACAAAATGAATCTTACTTTCGCAGCAATACAGCCCTTTACTGCCTTTCTGGTATCTGTAAGGAGGCTTGTTATAGTTCTTCCACAGTCTCGTCATTGCAGAACTGAAGCCTTTTAACTATTTACACAAAGATGCCATTTTTTTTTAATCATATGCAACTAACAACCCTTGACAAAGCCAATAGTACGGGCTTGCTGTAGGTGTAATGTTGCTTGTTATAATTATTATATATCTGCATGCAAAGACAGGAAGAAGCATCAAAATATCAGTCGGGCGGCACATAATGTATATAAACAATGTGGACGTACCCACTGGAAAAGACAAGGAGTTAGGACTCACTGTGGTAATAAACAGTGCCACAAAACCATTAGGTTTTATTAAAAGACCCCTCACACACCAACCTGGTTGGTGTCATGCTTCATCATTGGGGTCCCAACCGGGTGGCCGAATGCCGCCCGGTTGTGCTACAACGCCTGATTACAGCGGAGCTGGTGTGGTGTATTAGTGTGATGTGAGATGTGCAATTTAAAAATATCTCTGGGAATCCTTGCCAAATGTATTTATTGATGGCGGCCCAGGATATGTTAAAATCCGAGAGCGCAACTAATGGAGTTATTTTAAACCTATAGTTGTCTGTGATGGGACTACATGTTTCATCCCCTGTAAGAAAATAGAGGGGGCTTTCATCAGGACCGGGTGAAAAAGGTGAGTGAGTGGCAAAATGAGGCCACGTGAGTATTAAAAAATCACAACACACACGCTAAGGTGTGTTGCAGGAAATGAGGGGAGTCGGTACTTACGACCCCACTTGGAGAAACACTAGAATAAAGTGTCTAGCAGCATATCAGGGCCCGGGAGGGGAATCGTCTGTAGTCACACATTCGTCAAGACGGATATCCCGCTACAACCTACTTCGATCTCCCGTGGACCCTGCACATAATGTAACCAAGGGCGCGGCCCACGTGCTTTAAGCCCCGCCCCTAACTGCATCAGGAACCCCTCTTTGAGAAACCCCCCAGTTTTTCCATCCCGCCTAAAGCCCTGAGTAACTAGTTTTGCCGGGTCTAGCGGCTCAGTGGACCATGCGTCCGCCGCAGGGATTCGTGCTCGAGGTCACCAGTTCAAATCCCGGCAGGTCCACTCAACCCCTCATCCCACCGAGGTCGATAAAATGAGCGCCATTGAGTTGGGCAACAACCAACATCTTCCATTGAGCGCCACGACGCCCCCAGATGAACACGCATTCCAGGTGAACATGCATTATACAACTACACGCCATGCAATGTTTGCAAAGGGAAGATGTGCAAACGGTCTGCTTTGAATTTTAGAGTGTGTGACCTCACAGTTATGCAACAAATTGATATTCATGGACTTCTGGGAATTCCTAATTAGGATATTTTGCTGATACCCTGGCAAGGTCCTATGAAACAAACATAACAGCTGAAAATTGTGCAATTATGTATCTGTATTCAAAATTTGCAGGCATCTCATAAATGTTGGAACACAATTTGCAGTGCTAATTAAGTACCTTTTATGACCTCCGCATAATTCCTACACGTGATTGTGTGCCAGCTGCCAGTGTAGCGTTTGAAACCTTTATTGACAGTTTAGCTGAGATAGCCCACATTAGCACTGCTCGTAAAATCTCGATATCTGATTATACTACCTGCAGTGACTCGTGGAGTTTATTGACGTCCTTATAATTACAGTTACACAGCTTGAATCCCCAGTGCTAAAAACAAAATCGAACATTGTTCTCTCTTGCGCGTATTGACCCACGCCCCCTCGCATGGTCTCAATTGTCGTGTGTCCGCCCGGCTGAGACAGCTGTACGGACCCATACACAGCCGCTCCTGAGTACTTCACGGGTCTTTAAAAGACCATGTACCTGCTAACAAGGCGTTGATGTGTTTTCACCCCTTCTCCGAACCCCTGCAAATCCATTCTGCATATTGATGGAAACGACAGGGTGGAAATTGACCAACAAAACACGACTGCGCCTAGCTTGGCCCTTTGCCAAGAGGACACTGCAAAGCAGCAACTGCCAGCCCTCTCCATCCGAAAAGGCCCGACCAGCGCTGCAGCTCCCTCCCGCGCAATCACCGGCATCAGTCCCAGAGGCGCCACTACACGAGCGTGCTCCACCCCCGCACCTCGGAATGCACCGTCCCCTCCATGCCCAATCAGTATATCCCGTGAAAAACACATCCCGTCGCCGCCCCAATGCAACGCCCCCTGCAGGCCCCCCCACGCAGGCAGCGCGTCACCCGCTCCACCGCTCCCGGGCGTCCAAGAAGTTCCCCTGGGGACCCACTGGGTCAGTCAGCCACGACCACCGCCCCAACTCATGTGATAGACTTCTCAAAACACTTTTCGTTTCTTTTCTCAATGCCTATTTTTTGCCCTGAATGCTTCTTGTAACCTTCCGTGGTGTGTCACTGTCCTACCTGGCAATTTCGATTTATAAAAGGAAAGACCATAGGTGAAATGCATTGTGTCGATGACATGGGGCTTTATGGTCACCCTACATATATAAATAAAAAATTAAATCAAACACAACTAATTTTATTAACCAAACACAATCTTAACTATCCAACATCCAAAAACGAAAAATCACAGAAAGCAACTACCACATCTCAACTAATTAAAAGGAGCACCAACCCCTGATGTAGAAGTCATGCAGGGTGTGTTGTGTGTTCCACGCCATTCCAGTTCAATATCTTTGACACATATATCAAAATTAACATTTGCTCTGAATTTGAGTGTCATAGTTCTATAGTGACAAAACGCCCAGCCCGGTTGGCTCTCGTCATATGAAGACTAAGAAAAAGAGCTTCAAAGCACGAGACGAAGAACTAGAGGTTACGTGTCCCTGTAATAGCTTTAGAACAGGCCGGATGGCTCCCGTCAGTGGATATGTGTTTAAAAAACATCGTCCTTTAGCTGCTTCTGGTTCGTTCCCCTGTTGGTGCGCGGGAAAGGTAAAACACATCTAGTGAAGAGTTCGAGATGGGCCATTTCGGGCAACAGTTGCGGGAATGTACCGGAGATCGCTCCCTTCCCTCTGGTGGTGTACTTCTCAGGGCAGAAGGTGTTTCCCGTGCCGACACTTACGTCAGTGACACTCTGTACGCGAGCAGCATGAGTGTGCAGCCTAGCATCTCCCGGTCCCATGCCACCCTCGCAGCGCGTCCTCCCACACAGTTGACGCAAGGCAGCATCTGCGCTCCCGGCTGGCTGCCCCTCAGTTAGCATAGAAAATGTCACCCTATCGTCGGAAGTAATGTCACGGGACGTGAAGTCACAACCCCCACCACCCCAATGGGAATGAGTCTATATTCCAGTGAAGGCCGAGGTACACGCTGCACTCTACTGTTATATGTATGCACTGTAAAATTATGTGCGTTTAAACAGCAATGTTGAACATGTGCTCAACTAAATCGTACAACTGCAATGAATAAAACGATATGCCTACATTCCCCAAACAATGAACACACTGATAAACAAATGCAAATAAAAACACCAGTTATCTACACTACGCCATGGGCCCCCCGAACCCACCGTGCCACAATCCGCCCGTCGACAACCGGAAACCGAACTCCCTGTCGACGACCCTCCTGTAGCCAGGCTGTGGTCCGAGGAGACAAAGAGAACGAAACCCCTGGAGCACAGCCTTAAATGCCTCTGCTAAGTTTCATTTCCGATAAGTTTCGTTTTTCAAAACCGCCCGCCCTTCATCATCCAGCCAGCCCCACCTCCTTCTCTGATCCACGGAGGAGGCTCAGCCCCGTGGCGCAACTAAGGGCGCCCCTCCCCTAGTCGCGGGGGGCGCCTGTTCATTCACAGAACGGATTTTACACAGTAGCTTTTTAATGTCTTTTTCCTGGATTCCTGCTTTCCTCTGCTTGATCACTCTTTTCCCTTTTTCTTCTCTTTCACAGGTCCCTCTTTTCCAGGCATAAAACCCCAGGAGGCTCGGAAGAAGGAAAAAAGGACAGTGAGTATTTTGGGATTATAAGATTTGTTTAGGACTGCAATAGTGCCCTTCACCACACCCAAAAGTGTCAAGAATGGGATTTCACACACACTCTAAGGATGGGTGAGAGGTGAGTATTACTGGAGGGAGATTGGTCTTGTCCTGGTCGTTTTCCCCACTCTCGCTCACACTGTTGTAATTGGAATAGATAGCGGTAGTATCTCCACACACAGGCTCAGGCAAACACACAAAATAAAAAGAAATGAGATGAACGAAAAAAGAAACGATTCGTATTTACTAGGAGGGCTCATTCTCTAAGGCCCTTCTGTCTGACTTCTTTTAGTCATCACCCCGTTTCCCGGGATTTTGCCTCGAGGGTTTTCTATAGGACCGAGTACAGTGAGGGAGGAAAACTGTGCCAGGATTCAAAATAATGTGCCCGCTTTCACTACCAAATGAAATCTGCCCATTTCTATTGGGCTGCCGTGGGAAAGTCTGTGTGGCATCAAGGTCAGTCTCTCAGGGTTTCTGACCCCAATCCCCCAGTGCGTGAACCCGACCTCACTCCCACCGTATCCGTTCCCAGCCCTGCTCCCCCCTTTTGAACAAAAGAGAGAAAAGAAAGAACAACAAAAAAAAATGTTCCCGGTCACACACCGCCCGTGCCGCAACTCTCCTGAGTTGCGGCAGCAGTCATGCTCCTCCTGGGGGATATCTACCAGGGCCGGACTGGCTACCAGGCGTTTTGGAATGCTGCCGAGCTGGGGGCTGATTTCGTTGATGGGGACCTGCGTGTGCTGAACGAAATTCGTTTTGCTTTGTTGATTTCGAACCACACGCAGGTCTCCATCAACGAAATTAGCCCCCACCGCAGTGACATCAGCCCCCAGCTCAGCAGCATTCCAAAATGCCCGGTAGCCAGTCCGGCCCTGATATCTACCAGTCTTCACTCCACTCTTCGGGTGACTCCTCTTCATCCCCGGAGTCTTCTTCAGGTTCGCTGTCTCCACTCATCGGTGTCCCTCATGGGCTTTCCTTCTCGGCTTTCTCTGGCACCTCCAGGCTCCGCCTCTGGAACTTGGACTCCAATCCTTCCTGTTTCGGGCTGAGGCCCTTTTCTCCTCCTTGCGGGCTTGCAGATTGATTTTCCCCGGGGCGGGCTCCTCCTCCATCCTGTATGGGAGAGGTCGGGAGGAATGATTTAACCCTTTCTTTATATTCTTTTCTCCAGGTTCGGGATGTTTTCTGTGTCCTCTGCGGTTTCCCGTGGGACGATGGGTTTACCCCCGGTAAGTAGTGGGCTGCGCCGGACCCGGTGTCGGGTTCTCTCCCACAATTTCAAAGTAGGAATACTTCACAAAAATGTGATGTTCTATGTAGATAATCCCCTAAATCACTGTACAGGTCGCTCACATCTAGTACAAAGTACACAGCACGTTAAAATCACTAGTTAGACAGTAGCTGTGCTGCACTCCGCTTGCTGAAAAAGCAGCCGTCATCTTGCAGGTGCAGACCCAGCGCCCATACTTGGATATTGCTAGTCATAAATAAAGTACCAAATACTGAGTACTAGTTCCTGTCTTCTTCCAAATTGATATGGCCATCCCAGTGACAGGGAATATGTATGAGAAAGAGAAACCAGGATGGACACAGCTTAAAAAGGACATCATATTTAACCAAATGTGGTCCTACAACAAAGGGAGCTTAAATACATCAATGGCAAGATAATGCCCCAATGGCAAAATAATGCCCCAATGTGAAAGGATGGAAGCAAGGCATAAAGCATGGGAAACATTCAACAACTAATAAGAAAATTAAAGAGTGTTTTACCCGGGCATTCTTTTTTTTGTTTTTTTTTTGTCCTCATTCTGCCAACATTCTTGTTAGGGTATACTCTGATCCCGCTAGGTCTTACCAGGGGGGCTTGTCCGATGACCCATAAGGCAAACAGACGTAGTGACCCACAAGTATACTGCTGTGTCCACTTCCATCTCCTTAACACACTGACACCGCCTGAAGGAGAAACCGTAGCCGACAGCAAAATTGGCTTAATCATAGGACTCACGTTGTCTTTTCTCTCCACCTTACCAACGAAGCCCAAATTTTCTTTTCACTTGTAGGATCGCATGCCATATCCGCCTCACTAGTATATATAACATTTCTAAGGCACTCAGAAAACGTGGTGGACTTTCCGATTTCCATAGTTTACAAATCTCGCGTCTTGCCAAAAGAATAACATAAAACAAAAACTTTGCGTTACTCACTGAGAGCTGCACTTCTTACGAATTTAACCCAAAAAGATTAAGCGAGGACTTACTAAGATCCGTGTCCCGATTGTTTCCCTATAAAATCACAAACAGAGTTCCAATATGATAATATTTTTGGACAAAGCATGAATAAATGCATATCATCTGCCGCTATCAACTCGCATCTTGGGCAATTATATACATTGCTGGTGATCTTCGATAGCTTCGCAGGTGACCAATACACTCTATAGGTGGTGAATAAGTGATTGCGTTTAAATGATGCAGGTTTAACAGCTGTTCGTAAGATACCGTAGGAATCACACCACATTCGCTTCACATCACCCTCTCCAAACTCCTGACCCCATAGTTTTGTAATATCAGTTTCAAAATCTGTATCCGCTTCCAGAAAAGCCCAGTACCAAAACGACATTTCTTTTTTCAACTGGTCATTTCTCGACACCTGACTGAATTTTGTCTCCTCTTCCTCCACCCAGTCTTGTGTCGCCCACCAGGAATTCAGTTGGTAGTATTTAAACCTCGTTAGCTGTCCCTTAGACAAATTATTCATAGCCTCCCAGCTCATCATATTTGTGCCCTCCTTGAGATCCGCCCAATAGAAGATACCCCCTGCTTTCAAGGGCTGACTAAGTTGATCTCTCAAACACTCCGGGGTACCTGGGGAATCCCAAATTGGAGCATAAGACGAGAAGTATGGAACTCTGAGTGTTTTCCTCACATACATCCATGTATTCAGTGCAGCCTTCAGGACCTTCAAACGGACTTTCTTAAAAAACTTAGGGGCATATCAGCAAGGCGGCGCAATGAAATTATCGCCGCTTTTGCGTCCGTTTTCGGGCGAAAAGCGGCGATAATTTCATCGCCTTATCAGCAAAGACACGCTATTGCATGTCTTGCTGACTTAGCGCCAGTTACGACTAACGCTCAGCTTTGCATCTCTAATGAGATGCAAAGTGGGCGTTCCTCCTCGAATAACTGGAGAAATGTCGCTAAGCGACATTTCTCCAATTATCAAGCTGGACGCTAACAGGCAGAGCGATAAGCAAAGTAGCGCTAACCACGGTTATCGCTACTTTACTTACGCCTGCTTGTAATCCGACTTAGCCATGTAATCCAATGGGATGTGGATTACATGGCTAAGTACACCCTGCCCTATCAGCAAGGTATCGCTGGTTGCAGTGCGATTATCGCTGGATTTCCAGCGATAATCACACTGTTTTCCAGCTGACGCTTGGATTCCTATCGCATTGGAGATATGCGTTGCTGATAGCACGCTATCTCCGCGATAGGAACCAGCGTTAGGAGGCGATAATTATCCTAGCGCTAAGTGCGCTTAGCGATAATTATCGCCTGGCCTTGCTGATATGCCCCACAGGGTCTCCGAATTTAAAAAGAAAATGCCATTGACCTTGCGGGATATCCTCCAGCATAGCCGCAAAGAGTGAGCCGATAGATGACTTATCTATCTTATTTGCCAACATACGCACATTTTTAAAATGAAATGCGTAACAATATGCAAGCAGGTCTGGAAGTGCCAATCCTCCCACCTCCAATCTTCTCCTCAGTTTCTTCCAGGATATCCTGGGTCCTTTTGATGCCCAAATAAAACTCCCTATTCTCCCCTGGAGTTTGGCAATGTCTTCTTTCTTAAAAGTTAACGGAATAGAGTTGAAAAGGAAAGTAATTTTCGGAAGAATTATCATTTTTATTAAATTTACACTACCATAGATATTTAAGGGGAGGTTCGGTCGCTCCCAGAGGATAAAAGTAAGGAAAAAGGAGGTAGGGGAGGCGGAAGTTGGGAGCAGGTAGTCAAAGAGGCTGCAGTAGCAATCTCCCCTAAAAAGAAGGTGCCGAAGACAGGAGGGAAGTTGAGACGTTGCGGCCCAAAAGCGGAGCGTGTGCCTGCCAAACCTACGCCGTCATTAAGATCTTATTTTAAAATCATGGAACAGGTCGAAATTTTGCAGGAAAAGGGGAACAAGTCTCAGAATGCCTCGCTTCTTTTGGAGAATCGATTTACTCCGTTAGTAGGACTTACACAGGTTGAAGAGATACAAACTGAAAGTGTAAGTTTAGAGACAACCCTACTCTCAGTCCGGATTTGCGTTCTAGCCTTGCCACAACTAGCACTACTGAGTCATTCCAAGGAAGTATGAACTTGAGAGGGGTGGAGAACACCAATCAAAGTGACAGTAGCGTATGTGGCGACGGAGGTCAAAACGTTATGGAAAAGATGTTTCTAAGTCTGCGACAAGATATCCTCACAAAATTTGAGATATCTGAGATTAACCAAAAGGGGATACGAGACAAATGTGAGATACTTGAGGAGAAGCTTGACGACCTCGCGACGCGTACTGGAACTCTAGAAGAGGAGGTTAAAGCTCTGTCAGTAGTGGCAATAGGCAACTCTAAGGATATTGAGCTACTCAGAAAACAGAATAGAATGTTGCAAGATGACTTAGAAAGGCTGGATACTCAATCTCGACGCAATAATTTGAGATTCCTCAAAATTCCGGAGGGGGTTGAGAAAGGAGATGTCAAGGCTTTTATATGTGGCCTGTTGAGGGAGGAAGTTTTGAAGGATAGGCCAGAAATTGATTGGGAGAAGGAGATTCAGAGGGCTCATAGGGACCCCTTTAGGTTGAACCCGGATCGGAAGACCCCTAGGAAAATCCTGATTAACTTTTTGACTTTCGCTGTGAAAGAGTTAGTGTTGGAACAGGCCTTGAAGGGGGGATCCTTGAGCCACGATGGGTTTTCTTATCAAATCAGGTCTGACCTTGGTAAGAGGACAGCCCAGAGACAGTGGGAACTGGGTTCCAGAATGAATGAGTTGAGAAGTAAGGGAGCCCAGGTCCAGTTAAAATTTCCAGCCATGTTAAAAATAATGTGGCGAAACAAAATGCATAGCATAAGTGACCCAGAGGAAGTGGATATATTCATATCACAGATGGTATGATAAGACATAGGATACGCTTGTGCTAAAAAGGTATGAGTTTTCAATTTAGTTGCATTAGCATCAAGATATGGGTATAGTGTGGCTGTTTTCTTTACTTCTAATATTCTCATTCTTTTAGGTCTCTCCTCTCTCGGTGAGATGGGGGAGATCGCAAAGGGTGGAACGCATCGCCCAAGGTATAGAGAGGGGGTTTCCCAGGGGGAGGGGGGAATTGGGGGCACTAGGTGTTGGGAGCAATGGGAGAAAAACATAAAAATAGTCCTCACCAGCCTATTTCTTGAAGGGGTAGAGATAAGATCAGAAATGGCCATGAGTCGGAATCAAGTTGTATTGGATGACAATTGGTATTATAGTTTCCTAGCATGGATACGTTAAAAGTAGTCAATTTTTTAACATGGAATGTTAACGGGTTGAGGTCCAGGAGGAAAGTGTCTCAGGTTTTGGAAACTCTTAAGAAAAGCGCAGCCCAAATCATATTATTACAGGAAACACATCTAGAAAGAATCGAATGTAGGCAATGTTTCGACAAATGCAGATGGGTCCAAGAGGTAATAAGCTCCGATCAGAGGGGGAGTACTAGAGAAGTTGCCGTCATAATCAAGAGTAATAACGGAATAAGATTAGTTAAATATTAAACGGATTGTTCAGGCAGATGGTTAGCGGCAACTCTCGCAATTCAAAATAGGCCTCTGATTTGTGCAGTTTACTATGGGCCAAATAATGATAACCCGGAGGCTCTAATTAAGTTGGAAACCTGTCTTTTAGAAACAACGGCACCTATTGTGTTGGGAGGAGACTTTAATCTAGTTATGGACAAAGGGTTAGATAGGACTTCAAAAGTTAAGTACATCAACCCACCAAGATCATTTTCCAGATTGAAAAGCATGATGAAGGAGTTTAATTTAATTGATATTTGGCGCACCAAGATGAAGGAGGTTAGAGAGTTTACTTTTATAGTAAAAAGTACAGACATCACTCCCGTATTGATTATTTTTTAATAGATCAAGATTTATGTGGAGAAGTAATTGGGGTAACGCATATTCCCGCGATAGTGTCAGACCATTCTGCAGTTCTCCTGGCTTTGACGGTGCAGCAAAAGGAGGGGCAGAGAAGATGGACATTAGACAGGACCATTTTATTGGATGGGGAGGTTGTCCGAGACTTAAGAGAAAAATCGGAGTTATATTTCCATGTAAACAAAGGTTCGGCGACAAACCAAATTGTTTGGGATGCCTATAAGGCCTATTTAAGGGGGGTCTTGAGATCTATAAAGGCAGGAAAAAGAAGGGTGGAGAAACGAGAGGATGAGTATAAAAGTGAAGAGATCAAGGTAAAAGAAAGGGAACTTCAGAGGGCCTCAATGGAAGATACAGATAGAGTGCAAGCCCTGACTAAAGAGCTAGAGGGGCTACAGGCAGCCTTTCAAGGGCAGATTGATAAGAAAGTACTAGATAGATGGAAAACTAGTAAGCTCCAACATTTCGCCTATGGAGAGAAGTGTAGCTCCTTACTAGCTTGGAAGGCCAAGGCGGATAGAGCTAGAAATACAATTCGAGAGCTAACCAGTAGGACCACAGGGGAAGCATTGCATACTAATGTTGACATATGTGGAGAGGCTTGTAGTTTTATGAGCGATTTATATATGGAAGATATTCATCCAGATAAGGAGGTTATTGCTGAGTGGTTAGGCTTAACGACTCTCCCGCAGCTAACTAATGAACAACAGAAAGACTTAGAAGGAGAGATCAGGGACGAAGAGATAAGAGCCCAGTGTAAGAAAATGGTAAAGGGGAAAGCTGCTGGGCCAGATGGTCTCCCTGTGGAGGTTTTCTTATGTATTATTGATGTCCTGATTCCAGTTCTAAAAGTTTTGTTTAATGAAATATATATGAGTGGGGAATATGCTCCTAGGTCGTGGTCAGAGGCTATAGTTACTTTGATTTTAAAACCTAATAAAGACCCACGGAGAGTTGACTCTTATAGACCGATCTCTCTACTAAACATAGACTACAAGATTTTTTCTGGTATCATAGCAACTCGGGTAGCCAAGGTAATAAAACAGGTTATTCACCCCAATCAAAGAGGTTTTATACCTGGGAGGCAACTTAATGAATTAACATTCCAGCTGATAGGGGTGGTAGACATAGCTGAGGCTTGGAATATTCCTCTTACCATAGTTGCGGTCGATGCAGCTAAAGCTTTTGACCAGGTACACTGGAAGTATTTATGGGAGTCCTTACGTAGTTTCGGATTTCCACAGAATATGGTTACAGCGGTGCAAAATCTGTACTATGGCCCGAGGGCTAGGGTGTTGGTTAATGGGGAGTTGTCTGACTGGTTTGAAATCTTTAGGGGGACAAGGCAGGGTTGTCCTCTGTCCCCGCTACTTTTTAATATCTATATAGAGCCATTGGCAAACTTGATAAGAATAGACACCGCTATTCTCCCTTTTAGATTTAACGATTTCAAAGTCAAATTGGCATTATATGCCGACGACATGATGTTGTACACAAGAAACCCGTTGGAAGCAATTCCAAACTTGATGAGGAAGGCAGAATTATTCGGTCAGGTCTCTGGGTATAAAGTAAATATAGATAAAACTGAGATAATGGAGTGGAATCAGGACTCACAGAGTCACGGGGCAAAAACACAAATACGATACCTAGGGATTTTAATCACACAGAAATTAGAAGACATCGTAAAAACTAATTTGAAGAAAACTAGTCAGGATGTGATAGGACTAATGGTAAAATGGGCGAACCTCCCCTTAAGTTTTACCCGGGCATTCTATCATTGAGGCCTTTTTTGACCGTGTCTCGATAGTGCATCCAAAAGACCTACCTCTCCTTCTTGTAAGCATTATTGACCCTGATCCTGTTATTAACTATTTTCTAAAAAAAATAGTCCATTTGAGTTCACTTTCTGTGTGACCCAACTCAATGTAATGATCCACCAAGAGAGCAAGGAGTTTTTTGTTTCGAATAGCAGACTTATGTTAGCTGTATCTGGTCCTGAATTCCCTCTGTGACTCACCAACATGGCCCAAATTACATGGGTAAATAATAAAGTACACAATATTACTAGTTCTGCAATTGGTCATACTATCTAGTCTCACCCTTGCATTGCCATACATGATGTTGCCAGAAACGATTGCACTGCCTCAGGCATAGCATTGACCACATCGTTGATCCCAGTCACTGGAGAATCTCCAGTAATAGATTTTTGGATGAATTGGGAATTAATGGTTGGTCTGGCTTTGACCAAACGACCATCCCAGATTTCTATTACGTCTGAATGCAAACAGGTTTAGACAAGATAAGGCCATCGTCATTGGTATTCAAAATATGCCATATGCATTACCCAGCTGCCTAGTCTTATTATTGATGTTCAAATGTCTAACAACACAGACTAGATTATTATTATTTTCCTTCTGTTTATTTTCAAACATGCTCTCTCAGTCGTGGTATTTGGCTCTTTTGTAGGCTTCCCTTATCAGTCTCCTGGAGTAGCCCCGTCTGAGGATTTTCTCTTTTAGTGTTTCGGCATTCCGATCACATTCCTGTATGGTACTGCAATTATTTCATATACGAAGAAATTGTCTGAAAGGGATGCCCTGTCGTTGTCATCATGGGTAAAAGCTTTGAAAATGCAGGAGAGTGTTGTGTGCTGTTGCCTTAGTGTACAAAGACACTTGCAACTGACCCTCATCACCATAAATCCAGATGTCAAGGAACTCAATTTGGGTTCTACTAGTATTGAGAGTAGATGTAAGATTTTTATCACAGTAATGTATCCAGCTTTCAAACTTGTTTAGGGCATCTTCTTCTCCTGTCCAGAGAAAGAAAATATTGTCTATGAATCTTGCCCATGTTTTGATGTTTTCAAAGAATGGAGCTATGTCATTGTAGATGCACCAAAGTTCAAACAAACCCATATAGATATTTGCCATGATGACGGCACACGTGGCCCCCATGCTGACACCTTTGATCTGTTTAAAAAGATGACCATCAAATTTGAAATATTTTGATTCAGGACAATATCCAAACATTGAAGTATAAATTCATTCGTGAGACAATAAAGATCTTACTGCTTCCAAAGCTTCAATTTGAGGTATATTGGTGTAAAGGGCCTCAATATCCATTGTTACTAGAAAAACTCTAAAGGAGTTAAATTTGAGGCGCTCCACCCAGGATATCATGTGCCCAGTATCATTAATGAAAGACATGAATCTAGAAATCAGGGGTTTTAAAAAGGTGTCAATGTACCTGGATGGGGGTTCTGTCACACATCCAGTGGTCGAGACTATAGATCTAAGAGAGAGATCTAAGGTGTCTTTATGCATCTTGGAAACCCCGTACATGACAGGAATTTTAGGTTTTTGTGCATGTAAAAATAAAACTCCTGTTTACTGATTTTATTTGTCTGTAGCGCTGTCATACAGATTCTTTCAATTCTTTGACTAATCTTTTTAGTGGGATCACCCCTTACATAGTGTTCCCGGTTAGAAAGCATAGATCACATTTTCGTTTTATATCTATCTGTATCAATGAGAACAATTCCACCCCCTTGTCACAGTGTTTGATAGTGATAGCATCTTCATGTTGAAGGGACAGAAATTCCTTGGGTTGTTCTTTAGAGATATTGTGGAGGAACAAATTTCAAAATTTTCATAATTTTATTGAGAACTGTTTATTAAAGATCTCTACTTCAGGACCCACTTTGCCCAAATTGGGTATGAATTCAGAAGGAGGTTTTAAGTCAGAGAGGTTGAGATCAAACATCATTAACTACATGAGAACCACCTTCCCCATCTGACTCCAAAGTGTCGGAAAAGGTAACTATTTGTCTTTTGCCAATATTGGGGCCATTTGAACTTTCTCTATAGTTGTCTCCTGCGTAGCAGTCTTCCAGGAGATACAGATATGTCCGTTCTTGGGAGAAGTATCTAATATCTGTAGCGTCCGCCCCAGCCCAGTAGCATGTAAAGGAATCATGCCACACACGGAGCTCGGTATTACACGTCTTTATTCTCTAGCGTGTAACCGTTAACTGACACGCACTGCGTCATGAATTTTATTAACCACACCCAAACACTTATGTCACTAGACTACGGAGTATCTTAGGGAACATAAGTGTCCTGTGTAAGTATTTTCCAATGCAAAAAGGTTGTGCGTTGTTGTATTTTGAGTTTCAACTCTAGTTTTAGAGCATGCTCTTGGAGGTAGGTTATTATTCCCTTTGTTGCTCAGTATTAAGAAGCACCAGCATTATTGAATAAGAAGAAAACGCAACACAACAAAACATCTGACTGCAATTTATAAAAATAGGTTGTATTTTTATCTTCAAATAGGCCCCTCAATGACAAACGTTCATCAGGGGGTTCTGTAGATATGCATTTTCAAAGATACAATAAATAACTGCTTTTCACTAATTCAATACATCTTTGTAATCCAGTGCAAGTCACAGTTTAGGGTTAGCCACAAATAGTAAATTGAAAATGGTTATACCTTAAAAGGGTACTCTTGTGGGGTCCAACTTCAAAAGGGAGTCACTTACAGGGACCAGTCAGGACCAGTTGAACAATTACCCCTTTGGTTTAAGTGCTCTCCAGTCTAGTTCCAGGTCCTATGGGTGAATCCCCAAAGGAGTCAATTGAGTGGTCCTGATGCAAGACAGGTAGGATGCTGAAGATGCTGAAGGTTGCTGAGGATGCTGAGGGTTGGGGGTCTTTCTCTGGCCACCCCTTAGTCCACAAGCATGGGGGAGTGACTTAGGCCTCAAGAGTTGATGTACCACAAAGTCCGATTGAAGTCAAGCACAAAACCTGTTGCAACTGGTCTACTGGTCTCCAGTAACAGTAAAACCAGCGGCCCCCTTTAACTTGTAGTACCTTCTCTGCTGGATAACCAAACTGCACTCTAACCGCTCAGTTTGGGTGCAACCTTTGAGGTTCAGGACTCTTTCTCCCAGGCTGCACCTCAGTGTCCAGCAGAGGTCAGGCTTATTGACTCTGGGCTCTCAAAGGTGCAGTCTTCTCAGCTCTTATGGCCCGTTTGGTTTTAATAGGGAGGCTGCCAACTGACTCTTGAAGTCATCTTCTCTGTATGGGGCTCATAAACAACCTTTCTAAGAGCTGGGCACATTTTCTTTTCTAGTCCAGGATCCAGCAGGCACAGTCTGCTATTTGGTGCAATCTCTTTTTGCTGGGTCCCAGGAACACCAGGGCATTCCTTCTTCAGTCCTCCCTTACGTACAGATGTGATCTGCGGTCTAGCTGCAAGAAGTTCCACTATCATGCCCACGTCGAGTCTATGGGTATGTGGTCACTAACTAACCAATTTGCTACCAGGTCCCCTCCCACATGGTAATGACATTCTGTGAAGTGTGGCATCTAGCTAGCCAAGAATGCACAATTTTGCCCACTTCCAACATGGCAGAACCCTTCGCTCAGTGTGTGGAGCTCCCTAGCCCAACCCAGAGGTGTGGCTACCAGGAGACTACCCTCCCCGTGAGAAACTTATTTGGCAATGGCTTCTCCCTCCACCCAGAGGTGACAGCTCCAACAGAAATATTAGCCGAGCCCACATTGGGAAGCAGTAGAGGGTACAACATAGAACAAAATGCCGACAGAAGCGAAGAGGAAAAACAAGATCAAGATCAGGTTCAATGAAAGGGAGGGAGGGTACAAATATGCATAAAGACACGCACTTCCAAAAAGGGAGTAAGGGAACTAGATATCCCCCAGGAAATCTTCTAGCAGGTATAGATCACAATGGCATGTCCTCCCCTTGCGCCCAGGAAGCCCCAAGAATACCATTGGAACCAAATATCACAATCCTGACCTGCCAGCATGCAAAGATTCAGCTGTCCGATAAACTCCTGGAAACAAAAGCCATTCTACCTATCCCAGATATGTATTCGGCAAGTAACTCTGATACCATTTCAGATAATTTAACAACAGATACCAGAGAAACCCTGGGCTTGACATTGAGTTCCGATGTACCAGCCTCAGCCCATAATAGCACTAAAAAGAGTCAACAGCATAGTCGGAACCAGGGAACGGCAATAAACAACACAGAGTCCACAGACTCAGTTCCAATCGGACCACAGCCAGAATCTGCGCACAACAACTCAGTCAGCAATATAGAGAGGACAGGTGCCGAACAAGCAGAGATCACTAACCTCGTAGTTAGTAACATGTCTTTTCTCACAACAGAGGAGTGGGAGAAGTTAGTTACCACATACTCGTCTGAGGACAAAGGCAATAGAACACGTCAAGACAAAGGAAATGTGACAAGGGAGGGGACTGAGGAAATTCCAACTGAAGGGAATAAATTATGGGCATCCCTTTTAAACACCATGCAACTCTCAACAAAGGCCATGCAATACCACTCGGATAAGATGGATGTCCAACTCTCCCTCCTTAATTGTCTAGCCATACATGTCTCAAGTATTGACAGTAAGCTGTCAGAAATGAACACCTTCATTAAGAGAGTGCAAGCTGAAACCGTAATAACTCCCCCAAGTTGTACCTGTTACTCAATTATTGACAAACTCGCTACACTACCAGCATTGATGGGAGATCTCCTTGCGGACTTAAAGAGTACAAAAACACCACAAATATAGGAAATTCCAACACCCATGATTACAAACTAGAAAGAGCAACCCATAAAAATTTAACAGCAACAGCACAGTACCACCTTGACCAAAAAGCCCGGGTCACCCCCTATAAGAATGAAGGCGCTCTGGACGATTCCTCCCTTGAGGACTGCACAGGATGTGGTAAAGGAGGAGGAGATGCCATTGGGTCGGAACCACAAGAGGAGACTGGGGAACGAAGCAACTCTAAGGGGAGTATGTATTCGGGTCCCATCTCCATAGGGATCCCAGAAGAGTCTCAACATCAAGTGGCAGAACAGACTACTAGCAGTTGCTGCGCGCAAATAGGGCAACCGAAAGATGGGGAAGCATCAACCAATAAAATGCTATCGTCGAAACAACGCCGGAAACAGAGGAGAAAAGGGAGGAACAAAAACTCGTTCATAATGTCTTACTTTCAAGCAGCGACTAAGTCCCCGGCAGGAGATCAAACAGGCCAGAGAGCGAGTAGGGCATCGCTAACCCCACAGGCCAAGCAGATCACCTCCAGTGAACTCTGCCAAAGGGGGGCCGATCACGCAGGAAAGACAAATCAGAGTGAAGGCAAGGCCACCGTGACCACCAAGCCAATAGAAGAGGCGGAAAATAAATTAAAAGCGGATATAGCAAACGTAGTGGGAACTGATCCTCAGCCAGCCCCAAATTCTTGGAGGAAGGAAATGGAGCCAATTATAGGAGCACCCCAAAATAGTTACTGAAGGGAGGAATCGAAGATAATTTTGTTCATCCCAGAGTACAAATCCTAAACAGAGGAAATATTCTCCGATTGCTAATCTCCATCAGCAACCTGGCCGGGACAGATTGATAAGATCCGGTGTACGTGCGCTTTATACAAATTTTGAACAGAACATAACATAACACATCTGGAATCCATAGAATTTGAAGTGCATAAACACTTGTCGGAGCAAGAGGTAACAGAAACAACTTGGGCCACACGGGAAATAGTGGAGAAAATCTTCAAGGAGGAACACCAATTAAATGCCTGGGGGATCCGATTAAAGCTTTATCACAAAATCGGTTACCCAGAGCCACTGCTCAGACATCAATAAGAGCAGAATGACAACAGGCCCAGAAATATAAGGTCCTCAGGGACTATCCAATCCGTGCTCAAAGGGGCCCGCAGTACCTCTGTCATGGTTACGGAGAGCAACATCCCGAGCCCTCGGAACATAGGTGATAAGGATATAATAAATGACTGGACATGGATAGCAAGAACCATAAATACCAGGCCCAAGAACCCCTTACAGATCACGGAACAGCCAAAAAATGATCCTCAGTTAAAACTCTGCTCTTGGAACATAAACGGTCGGGGAACCAAAACCATGGACAAAGAACTACTGATGTACTTCCAACAATTTGACCTCATTATACTCAAAGAAACCTGGTTGGAAGAACCATTCCACTTACAAGGCTATAAATCACACCATCTCCCGGCAAGCAGAAGTTCGAAATTTGGACACTTAAAAGGAGATCCCACGACTTATACCTCGATAAAAAGTATAAGCACAGTTAAGGAATTGATATGTAAAAGCACATCAACCAACGGCATAAAAGTAATAAAGATGGACATAGCAGGCCCCAACAATAACCAACAGTTAAAACTTGTAAATATTTACTTACATCCGCGCGAGAAAAAAACTGGCGCAAAACTCCTGGTGGCGGAGCTGACGAGGCTAATCACAGAAGAGGTAACCCCAAATTACATTGTCTCAGGGGATTTCAATATGTTCCTCTCAGGGCGCGCCGATAAGGACCAGCCAGCGGAAGACCAACTGTTAGTATGGGGGGTTCCGCTCCGGGAAGAGTGCAAGTGGGGCAAACAAACTAGGACATCCAAAGACCTCTCAAAGGACTTAGAAAGTCTGTGCCTGGTAGCAGTAAACGGTCGATTCGCGGGAGATGGCCCGCAAGCAGCAACTTTTGATAATGATTCAGCAAACACAGCAATAGACTACACTTTTTCATCATTATCACTTTTCAAAACAGTTAAAGATTTTAGGATTGGAATGTTAGATCACAGCGACCATTTACCACAAGAGCTTACACTCGCCGTACATGGGACAGCACTCACCAATTCAACTGAGGAGCCAAGTATAACGGTCATATCGAATTACAAAAGAATCAAAAGCAAAACGAGCGACCCGGAAAAGCTTTTGGCAGAGGCAAAAACTCAGTGGGAGGAAAGTAAGCCGCCGAATGACAACATTTTGATCAGCTGGGAAAACCTTACTAAAAGTCTTGGTTCAGCCAATTCTAAAACAAAATTGACAAGTGCAACTGCAGGGCCAAAGGCCCAACAGAAAACACTCTTCAGGCCGTCCAGTTAGCAAAGAATCCATCTCTCGACAATTCAAACCGCCGAACTAAGGCGAATAAAGAGAGAAATAAATAGAGCAATTCGCAGTCTCCGCCAAATGGGCCCAGTCAACAACATACAGACGGAATTAAGGAGGTTAAAGACCAGCAAGAAGAAAATTATCTGGCAAGCGAAACAGGGAAATGCTGACGATGTATGGGCCAAATTACTATATGACGCAAAAACTAACAACAGCGTCAGGTTTTGGCACACAGTGAACAGCTTAGAGAATCCAAGGGCCCCCGGAATCAACTCTCATGTGACTGAAGAAGCCTGGGCAAAGTATCTATGGCATCACTTCAACAAGGAAGAAGTTGACAGCAAACAAGATGCCGCGGTTCGGCGATGCGAGCGGCCGGCCCAAGAACGGCAAGTTTTGGAGACCTACTATTCATTCACAACTAAACAGATCGAGAATAGAATCGCGAAAGGCAGAATGGAGGGTGCGCCCGGTCCTAATGGTATTCCTCCAATTTTATACAAGCACGATCCGAACTACTGGGCCGAAGCATTATTACCCCTCTTCAGTCACATTATGGAAGTTGAAAGAATTCCAGATTCCTGGAAGGGATCAATTATATCGCCGATCTATAAGAAAGGCAGTAAGAATGAAGCGAAGAATTATAGGCTCATTGCATTAATTGACATGAACGCTAAATATTATGCGAGCCTTTTACTAGAAGAACTCATAGAGTGGGCATCGGAAAAAGCCTTAATCCCCATCAACCAAACTGGATTTCAAAAATGTATGGGGACAACAACAAATATCCTTGCCCTGTCACTCTTAATAGACGCTACCAAAAACATCAGTAAGCCATTATTTGTCTGCTTCATAGACTATACAGCCGCCTTTGACAGCATCGACTGGGAGAAACTCTGGGCAAAATGATCTGGCTGGGAAATCGCCCCAAACCTCCTAAATCAGTTAATTTTACTCCACTCCAACACATGGGTTCAAATCAAACTGGGGGCAGACGATTGCCTATCGAGAAAAATACAGACTACCAAGGGGCTGAAGCAGGGTTGTGTCCTGGCCCCAACCCTGTTTAATCTTTTCATGTCAGATCTCACAACAGAGCTAGATAACTGTAACCATCACGCCCCGAATTTGTTTTTTTTTACTCTTTCGAACTTACTGTACGCCGATGACCTAATATTAATCAGCCAGACTCCAATCGGCCTACAGCATCTCATAAGCACCACAAACAAATTTTCGGCCAAGAACAGGATAACCATAAATCTAGATAAATGCAACGTGATGGTACTAAACCAGAGAAGTAACAAATACCAGTATCGATGGGAGCTGGGGGGTCGCCTGCTCGAGATGGTTGAAGAATTTAAGTACCTTGGCATAATCTTTGACAGGAAATGCACGTTCCTTCAACAAAAAGCGGTTATTAAAGGAAGAGGGACTTCACTGGTTGTCACATTAAAAAATATCAAACACAAAATAACTGGTCCTAGCCTCACCCCTTTACTACAGGTGCTTCGAGCGAGGCTTCTACCGACTATCACCTATGGCAGCGAATGCCTGAGAGGGAGAGATGAGGGCACTCTGGATAAAGCGGTGTCCAAGGCCATGAGAATAATATTTAATCTCCCACAGTATACTTCGCCGGCACAAATAAGGCTAGAGTTCGGCCTCCAAAAGCAGCAAATAGCACGCAAGGGTGCCTACGTTAAATGCTGGCACAAAATAAAGGGAGCCGAGACTGGATCACTGAACTCATATTTATGGAAAGAAGTCAAAAAGAAAAAAGACAGTCCCGCCATGGCCTACCTTCAATCAGCAATAAGCAGTCTTGCCTTACAGGACCTTTGGGAAACCATCGGGTCTCATAAAAGTTTCAAGGAACTAGTAAATAAAACAGTAAAGTTACTGTCCCTTGGAGAAGACAAAGCTGCACTAAAGGAGAGGGCCCATGGCTGGTTTGTTATTCAGAGCTATTCGAGGTGCTTGCCACAAACATACCTTGGCATAGGTTTTTCGAGAGCAGCGAAGGAAAGATTCCTGCATCTGAGACTGAGTATCCTACCTGCAATGCGGCACCTTCCACCATGGAAATGGTCAGATACAATAACACAGTGTAGATTATGCGGCGATGCCAAAGAAGATGTACTACACTTACTGCGCATCTGTAAGGGTTTAGACAAGGAACGAAGATCATTACTAAAACCGGTCCTGAATGAAAGACAGATTCGAACATGCAGACAGGCAGTGAAAGCTTGCTTTGAAGGAGGAGATATGCAGCTAGCCTGCAGCCTGGTCCGCTTCATGAGCGCCGCAGGAACAAAGCTAAATCCAGTAGCAAACTGATTTACTGGACACAAACCTGCGATTATCGCTTATTTTAGAACAAGCTGGAAAAGTTTTTAATTGCAAAAGTCTAAATGAACTTTAACATCCACGATGAAATCCTTAGTTTTAACAAAGATATTATGGCATTCATTGTTTAAAACTATTCTGTTTTTTGGTTTTATTAACATGGTCTTATGAATTTGGGGATAGATACTATGGCTTATGTTGTTTAAAATTACTGAGCTATTTTAGATTTATTAATATGGTTTTACGAATTTGTGGATTCTTTTACCACGGTTGTAACTTTGCAATGGTTTTAAGTAATCAGGCAAAAATAAAATTCTTCTTCTTCTTCTCTCTGCCCGAGATGCCAGCCTGTCTGCTAAAACAAAAGAGTAGGCCCTTCCATGTGTGACTACAATTTGCCCTTCAAAGCGGGCTTCCCCTTTGAAGCTCTCCCTTTAGTCTCACACCCTCTTGGGCCATCCTGTCAGAATGAAGTCACATCTCTTCCCTCAGCTAGTCCTTTTTATCCTTCCTGAGAGTTGTTCTCACCTCTCCCCAGGAGGGCAGAAGGCTGCCTTGAGGCCAGCAGCTTGTGTGCAGCCGTCAAAGGCTATTGAGAACTTTGGCCAAACAAATGCCCGCTTTCTAAAGTTTGCCATATTCGAAAAAATTATATTAAATTTGGTTTAATGCAATGATTCATTTGATACCTTCAAGTACCATTTTTAGTAGTCCCATTAGAAGTTAGCACTACTGAGTTGTCATTGTGTAACTCCATAATCACCAAAGCGGCTACTAGCCTTTCCACAGTGAAAAAAACCAAGCATGATTTTACTGTCAGGACGTGTGGAGTTAATAAAATACATGTCCTTTTTAATATAATGCACCCTGCTTTATGGCTCAGTAATCCAGCCTTAGGGGTGACTTATAAATATTAAAAAGGAATGGGCTTTGCCATTGGTTTAAACAGCAAAGTCGAGTTAGCAGCTTAAAACTGCTCTGCCAGCCTGCAATGGTGAGCTGGTGTCAAACTTGTGGGGGCTCAATACGTGCTGCAGTCCACAAGGGTCACTTAATGTACATGCCCTAGAGACCCCTGATAAAATATATTTGGAAACTTATGCCAATTATGGGTAAACCACAAGTCAGAGTACGGGCACTGAGGCCTGTTTGGCAAGACTCAATGCACCTTCAGAGTAGAAAAATCAGCAGCATCAGTCCATGCAAAATGAGGCATTTCCTTACAATTAGGATCCAGGATTATCAAAGAATGTCTTTGTTTTCACTTTTATACAAGGTTTTATAGAAGGTTAATAACGCCAGAAAAGCGGTATGGCAGAATCTTTCTTCTAAAATACCTCTTGGGGAGCATTTCCATAGAGCATACAACACAGCACACTCTATGGCTGAGATGTTGTGGGAGAGCTTGGACCTACTAATAGTAGTGGGAATCAGTTTTTCCATGCATTTATTGATATGTTGCAGCTTTTCACATGTTTTTCGACCTGGATATATTCTGAATATTTTCTGTGGAAAATATCTTCGCAACTCATTCAGATTATTTTTGCACCATGTAGAAATCTTCATACTGATAACTAGAATCGTCTGAATACATTATCACCCAGCAATTCTTTCATGTACTTGCTTATCCCTTAGGTTTCCATGCATTTAGATCACTTTTTATCATCCATCCATGGACACTCATACAACCCAATGAACTTGTCCGTCAATAAAGGAGCACTTTCACTTACAAACTAGCAAGACCAATTCGCTTTGTCCATACTGTTCTTTTAAATAATATGCAGTGTTTAATTTATTTTTAATTTACATTTTTTATTACAAGCATGTGGCCACAATCCTTAAGTGGCAGAAATATTTGTTTTCCCATTTTTGCCTCATATTCTATGTAATCATTGCACCAGTTTGCCAAGGTCAAACTCAATGTCTTTGCCAAATCTTATTTTCTTTTCCTTCCTTCCTGGATGTCGGATAGTTGTTGTGGCCTTCGTCTTTTCTGGTTGTGGGTCATGTACCTACATGCCTTTAACGGCTCATCTAAGTCACGCTTTTTTGTGTCCATCCACAGCACAGTGAACAAGTGAGCAGCAGCCGGATTTTGTGGTCCGACTAAAAACCTGTTGCAGATACCCACCCACTTTCTCACTCTGGTCAATATATCAGTTTAAATTATTAAGAACGTTTTTCATAAAATCATTACAGCATATAGGGGCCGATTCACAGAACTAATCTGAGATAAAATCCTAAACTTACTACTTTTGGTATTCACAGAAGGCATTTAGTAGTAGTAAAGTTAGGACTCCTAACTGTAGTTAGGACTCCTAACTTTACTACTACTAAATGCCTTTTGTGAATACCGAAAGTCGTAAAGTTAGGATTTTGTCTCAGTTTAGTAGTAGTAAAGTTAGGAGTCCTAACTTTACAACTACTAAATGCCTTCTGTGAATACCAAAAGTAGTAAGTTTAGGATTTTATCTCAGATTAGTTCTGTGAATCGGCCCCATAGTTATTAATTAATTATTATTAATACAAAGGCTGCATTTCGAGTTCCTGCAAAGTACAAGGTACATAAAACCTTAACATTATACACAGTACATAAAAATAGAAAATAGGTGTCAACACAATACAGCTGCTCTCAAAAGGTAAGTGATATATAGATTAACATAATCTCTATTCCCAGCCACATCTACACCACATAACTCGCACATGCACAAGAATGGAGCAAATTGAAAATTGAAATTGGTCATTTGTAAAGCGCACTATCCCTAACAAGGAGCCTCTTAACGCTAAAGGTGTATGAAAGAATACCTGACAGATGGTTTGAGAGAGGAGTCAATTGTCTAATTACAGCTATGTAATTAAATGAACACCTAAACGTCTCTGTTGAACAGCCAGGTTTTTAGACTTTTCCCTAAATTTGAGAACAACGTTCAGACTTAGCTGGGTGGGGAAGTTGTTCCAAAATAAGGTGCCCTGAACAGAAAAACCACAGCCACCCAAATTTCTGTTTACATTTTGGAATGGTAAAATGTAATATTTTAGAAGATATCGTGACCGAACACTGCCATGTATGGAGGATTTTTGGGCAAATGCGGAAGGACTGGAGGTGTGGAAAGTTCCTTGCATGAAACAAGCTGCTTTGAAGTATCTCTTGTTGAGGACCGTTACGATAACCAATGAGAAGGTTCCTCAAATGTGACTTGAACGAACTTCTTTAGGTTAAGTATTTTTTTAAATTCTAGTACTCTGGATGGATTGCAGTCCTTGAATGCTTTTAACTGGTAGACCCAGGTAGGCTGCATTGCCAAAAACAAAGACATTAAACATTCTGACAAAGAATAAGAGTAAAGGAAGGATGTTGTAGAATGCATAAGAAAAAAAACAGATCTTGATCAAAAGACATTAGGGGCCTTTAAGAGGCCCTACTGGCACTTTTGTGGCGCTGGAACGTCACTTTTTGATGTTCCAGTGGCACAAGGTGCCACTGGCATATTTATAAGGCCAAGTGAAGCCACGTTACGTGGCTTTTCATGGCTTATAAATATGTGCCCCTTTCACGCAAACAACTGCGTGAAAGGGGCGTTCCATGGGTGTTGCTGGGGGCGTTCCCAGCAACATCCATGGATTTTTGACACTACCCCAGATTTACGAGAAATCATAAGTCTGAGGCAGCGTCAACTGGGGAGGCGTAAGGGAGGCACGTCTAGGAGAAATATGTTCATTTCTCCTAGTTTTTCCTCTTTCTATGTGTGCTGCATTCTGCAGTACACATAGAAAGAGCAAACAGCCTCTTGTGATTGTATTTGTGCAGGAAGGTTTCTCTTCCTGCACAAAAATAATCATCCCTGCAACGCAGCCACCCTTGCACCATGGTGCAAAGGTGCCTGCGTTGGCACACAGCACCCCATTGTGCGCCGGGCCAGGGGAAAGGACAGGAATGCGCCGTATCAAATCGATACGGTGCATTCCTGCCCTTTTCTTTTGCCGTAGGGCAGCGCAGCAGCAAGGCCTGCTGCGCTACGGCAAAAAAAACTATAAATGAGGCCCTAGATATCTCTAAGTAAAAAGGCATGTCTTAGCGGATGTAATTATTGTGAAAATGACTATTAGTATCTGGTTTCTGCTTTGTATTGCCACTGGAATAGAACATGATAAGCGTAATAGAAACATCGGTTTCGCCTATGTAATGAATAAAGAGCTGATTTCATCAATCATTGTCAGGGAGAAGGAAAGAGCTCCCTGACAGATAACATAAGAGAGGAGCGAATGTGGTGCAGTGGCCAGAGCTGCTGCCTCGAGAGCTGGGAATCCTGGTTTGAGTCTCAGCAGCGCCGCGCAACAAATCAATGCAAATCACTTAATCTCCCCGGGTGATTGTTATATAAATATGCTGCAATAGTAAAAGGCAAAACTTTGTAAAAATATATTTCCACCAGAGCGGATGCTAGTATTTCGGCAGCGGGAAACTGATAGGAGAAGCAGACAAGGAACAAGCATTGGAAAATGCAAAAAAATATGCTACAGCCAATAGAAATGAAGGAAAAGTAAGTGTCACGCACAGGAACAAATGAGAAGCCAGGAAAGAGAGGAGACCCTTTTAAGTTTATATTAAAATCCATAGATTTCCCAACCACATCTCAAGTGCTGTGCAGGCAAAACCTAAAAATGTGCAAAATAATCAAAACAAGCAACGTGAAATGTAACTGGTAACCAGTACTGATAACTTACTTGATTACACTCTGTCAATGGCCATCATACTAATCTATGGAAGAACACAGACATTCACAACTTAGAGGTCATCTCTTCTATGTTTAATATTGTTTCGAATATGTCCTTGCAAAATTGGCTATACTCTGCTCTTTAAACTAATGCTCCTTTGAACTAATCATAAATCTTTGCCATCCTCAAAACATCATTGAACAAGTTATAAATTATTAACAGTTATTCATGGAACACATTTTTTCTATTGAAGTGAAATGTACTTTGTGGGTATCTCCCATGGCTTTTTTTACATGTAAAAAGTCTCACAAGATACTGGCCAAAGATTGGTAATGGCAAAAAATGTCACAGGACGAGACGTTGTCTGTGTGAGCATGGCTAGTGGGTGAAAAATTATGTCATTTGAAAATTTGAGAAATTTGATGAATTGCACATGACATGGAATCTAGAAATGTAAGAAATCGGGTTATTGGTTGAGGGGGTGGAAGACCCACTCAGGCAACAACCACAATCCTTGTTGGGGTGAACCATGAACAGTCACTAAATTAACCTGTGCTTAACCCTCTGCTAGGTTGGCCCAAAGAAGTCCGGTTTAATTTAGAGGCAATGTGTAAAGTATTTATTCAGCACACAAACAGCAATAAAGTAAAAACATAACACAAGAAAAATCTCAAACTAACTAAGATAAATAGAGGGAATTTTAATAAATAAAATGACATCAGAACATAAATAAATCCAAACAGTAGAACCGGGGATATGTAATTTCAAAGTGTTAGGTAAAAATAGCTCTTAGAATCACAAAACATCAACTGCGGTTATCTTGTCACACTGGACCAGGACAAAGTCACAAGTTCAGGCTGACTGCAATGGAGCGGGGGCCAGATACAGGGACCAAGTGAGTATTGTACCCTTTGTCCTTGATGCGAGGCGTTGCTGTGAGTTGGTTCTGATGAGGAGCTGCGATGGCTGCTATGGGAGGTCCTGCTTCAAGCTGCGTCACGCTGCATTGGTTCCTATGAGGCCACTTAATAGGGGCTGCGATGTGAGGCCTTGCGTCAAGTTGCATCATGCTACATTGGTTCTGATAAAACGCACTGTTAGGCAGGGAGGAGTACACTCTGATATCAGCCAAGGGTCCAGGACCTGGGGAGGCCTCTTGAGGATCAGGACTCACTCCAGCAAAGGCCAGCAGCAGGGTTCAGGCAGTCCAGTTGCAGGTCCAGTTGCAGCAGGTTGGCTGGGAAGTTGCAGGGAGGCCTCTGGAGCCTGTTCTGTACCTTAGCCCAAACATGAGGTCAGACAACTGACCCTTGGAGTCATTCAGGCTAGAATTTGATGAATGTAAGTAAGTCCAGACACCAAGGCATTCCTCAAGCAGCAGGGTAGTCCACTGGTGGCAGTAGGGCAGTCCTTCTTCTGTACTGTCTACAGGTCCAGGAGTGTACTGGTGAGTGGCTCTGGAGGTCCAATATTTAAACCTGGTGCCAGCCTTTGAAGTAGGGGGATTCATATACTACCTGCACATCTGATTCTGGAAAGTTCTTCCCTTGCCCTGTCAAGGCTCCACAAAGTCCAGGGAGACAAAAGACAGGGCAGGCCTGGTGTCACATTTCTTTGTGTGTGTGAGGCAGAGTCCTTTGAAGTGCAAGTGGGGCTTCTTGTAGCTCCCCACAGTCATCATGCAAAGTTACCCCATCCTGTCCATACCTAAGCTCCCTTTGTGTTACTGTCTGGAAGCAATTCACAAACCCCAGCAGCAGAGCCATTCACAGTCATATGACCCAGGACACTGGCAGATGGCAGAAATGTTTAGGACAAGAAAATGTCAACTTTCTAAAAGCGTAAACAAGCGAGGCTTGGGTCCTTAACCACCTGGACTGGACCACTGTATACTTGAAAAACGAAAGGAGTGTCCAGGAGGACTATTCCATATGCAATTGACATGAACCTTAGACCAAAAATTCTAAAGTTCTCTAGCTTTATTGAGCTTAATTTATATTATTTAAATACACAAAACAAGTAGACTTATTTGTACATGTCTTGAGAGGGAAATCATATATTTGAAAACCACAGTGTTAAACGAAACACATTATACGCAATATCATACAAAACTCATATTGACATAAAGCATGACAAATTAGTGAAAAAACAAACAACAAAACCGTTAAATGAAAAAAATATATACACATATATACCAATTCAACCAGTCCTAGATTTAACATTATGCACTAGGCGGACACTATCTCATCACAAGGCTGTGCCTGCTGTCCTGCCTGTGGTTTGAGACAAGGGGTTACACTTTGAACAGGTTTTGCCTAGGGGGAGGAAACAACATTTGTCCAATTCCTCATGACACACCCCACTAAAAATCCCTTGTCCTTGACAGTCAACGCGTTTCGAACCCTGATTATTAGTGGGTTCTCCTCAGGACTCGGACATGGTCGTGGACTCTACAAAACAAATAAAAAGATATGTTCTAAGGTCTGACCCACCTTTGTTTAAAGTGTCAACAGACTACTTCCTATATATATGTACCTTACAAGCGGCGTAAGGTACATATATATCCGCTTGTTGTGAAGAATGATGGTTCAAAATCCTCCATATGTAAGGTGCTACAGAAAATCAAGGACAACTCATCAGACTCCTACTTGTATTGAGGCCACTGCCAACTATTTTAAAATAAGGAGAGTTATGTGCCTACCTGTCAAATTCTTATGCAAGCAGGATTTGTTTGAGTTAATGCAGACCCTCCGTTACTTCTATTTCTAAAAAAACAAAAACGAATGAAGAGTTGGGAAATGCACATTCATATATAAGATACATTTAAACAATTGTATTCATAAATTTGACAACGTTCGCAGAATAGGACTCCGGTCCCACGGTTGATTTCATCATTTGGCCGACAGTCGTCACACTGGCCTTCAACTTGTACATTTCTTCTGCTGTGCCTCTGACAGGTCAGATTCACTCTTCTGTTCACCCCTCCCTTCTTCTGACAACATAAGCAAAATGGAGTTCATCCAGCCCACTATAGCGAATGGAAAATGAACATTCATTAATTATATGACAATGTAGTTTTCACTGTTTACCCCCCACCTTTGTACTATTCCTTGTTAATGTTTTTCCTAGCATAGCCTTATGCAAAATGATATTATTTATTAATTTCAAAGCAAGCTGCAACATGCAAACCACGAAATGCACATGCGGCCTAGTCATGCATTATTTCTCATTTCTTTCAAAGCATAATGTAAATACAGTTTTAATTTTTTCATGCGTTATCTCACGTTAGTGCATGCATGCGCAAAGCAGTTTTCCCTCGTGTTCATGTAAGGTGCACGTTAATTTTCTATTACTACTTACTGTTAGTACGTATTATGGGGGTATTAATTCGAGCAGGTTTCTTTTCTCGAGCCCCTGCTCCATCACTACCCTTTATGCTGGGTATGTAAAAATGAAACATGAAAATAAAGCACCCAGGTTTCCAAGCTTTTGCTTGCTAATGTGGAATGCAGGTTTAATATAACATACACAGTTATGCACCATTTACTATTTATAGGTAAATAGGTGTGCAAGTGCAGCTTTCTTACATATGGTAGTCTAAAAAGCCTATTAAAAGGGTACAAGTAATTGCTTCCCAGACATCCTGTACCAAGGATATTGCATAATAGAAAATTAACCAGTTCTTCTCTTACACTGATCGTAGCATGCTTAGCCATGCTCTTGTAATTTCTCTATAATATATCTGTGGCTAGATTTGAGGTCAATATGGTTCTATAGCGTTGAATGTTATGAGAGGAGAATATTGTATAAAAGAACATCTGGCCAAATTGAATTTCCGTCTTTTCCTCAAAATTTCGCCTCGAGAATTTTCAACAGTTATATTTTCTACATCATAGGGGATTATTATTCGGCTGTCAAAACATTCTGCGATATCATTTCTAGACCAAATGTCTAAATGCTACTAGACATGAAAATGTTTGGATGCTGCCCTGGGACAAATACCTTCCGTATTATCTTTCTCCAATCTGCAGCTTCTGAAGTTCCATAAGTCTACTTATGTTGTGCCTCACAAAATCATTAGCCTCCTTAGTCAACTGGTAATAGCTAACACAAGAAAGCAAGCCATTCCACCAGTAGTGTGTTCTCCCTTTAACTTGGAACACTGTGACTGTGCAGAAGACAGACAAGAAGGAGATCCACCTGAGAAATTTAAATATATCTAGGTCAATTGCTTGTCCTTCATATTGCTGATCTTCCATTCCTTCTATAAACATGAAAGGGATGTTTGTAAGATATTGAAGTAATATAATAAAGACATACCATTTTCCACTGTGCCTTGGTTGTAGGAGCTGTCATGAACTCACTTTGCAAATGCTCTCTTGGAGGGATTTAAGATTCTACACTGAAAGACAGAGGTTCTCATCACTGGAGACGGGTGGCAATGATTTCTAAGTAACAACTTAACTGCAAATTATTTACCACCTAGGAGGGTATCTGTCAAGACTCTTAATATGTCCATGTCTGATCTTCCCAAAACTCATCTTTAACTGTGTACTGACTTTTCGCCCACCAAGGATCAGAGAGAGAATAGTCAAACACCTTACTCAATACTATTGGTCAAGTTTTACAGCATTGTACCACAACCATTATTCTAGATGATTTTAACATGCATGTAGACTGTCTTCTATTGTTTCATCACAGTTTAAAAGCAACATAAATTTTGTCCCTGCCCTGCTTGTGGCCAAGCTTGTGCATTTAGACTCCATGGATGGCATTCATTTGATTGGTTTGATCTACCATAATTTGGTCCTTTCTACATGAATGTCCTTGTTAAAAGGTGAGGTCATCCAAAACAGCTGATTTTCCTCTATAGATTATGGAAAAGATGAATCATGGATTTGTTTTAAAGGACTTCACTGCATCCCTAGGTCAGTGTTGCATCTCTGTTGACGCAAACATTTTCCTATAGAACCTTAACACATGTGTAAAGGGTTTCCTAATCTATAGGTTCATCTGAAGACCTCAGACCATACATTGGTTATACATTAAAAGGCTTGAGTTACATACATTTTAAGGAACGAGAACGTCAGCACTTGATAGCATCCGCACTACTGGTCGAAAGCCTACATGGAATTTGAAATAAAAATCTTAATGGGTGCAATTGAAATTTTAGAAACATAATTGTTGCAGTTCCTTCTAAAATATTTCTCAATCCTGTCTCTGAAGTACTGTTCTTTCAACATCATTGAATCACTCCTTCTTGCTACGATCTTTGTTCCCTTAGTCTTCTTTCTCACCTCTCACCAGGGAGGCTGTTGAGCTATAGTTATTTATTCAGGACCACCCGAAGACCCACGTAATTAGGCGGTTTTGAGGGACTAGCCCTTTTCTGCACATATGCAGTTTCCTACTTCTAGCTGTTTCCCTTCGAACAGGGCTAATTCCAGGCAAATGGAATCAATGAATTGTTTTCACTCTGTTAGAGAAGGCTAACCCTGAATGAGGTGCTGTTAATAATTAAGGTTATATAACCTTACTCACTAACCTAGTTTTCATCCAGGAAAAACTGTACCCATATCACTGAAGGGTGCACTGCCCTGCTCTGTCCCATGGCTCACTTTTAACAAGGTGGATCATGCACAGATCATATCAGTGCACTCTATCACAATGAATGTGCTTACCTTATCGCGGCTGCAAATGCACGCCAATCTGTGGGCAGCATATTAGCAAAAGGTGAACCTACTTTTAAACGGCCGCTCTGCCTTCCACTGTGCAGGCAGCAACCCGCCAACCTTTTGTATGGGGTGCTGTACTCACTCTGCAGGCGGTGCAGTGAGGATGTCTATGGGACCCCATTTTCCCTCTTTTCAAGGGGCGCCCTCTTGGGGCACACTAACTGTGTGCCACCACAGTGTGGTGCACAGTTGGTGCACCCAGTGACAGCTTTCTTAAATCTGTGCCTATATCCATAAAACAGCGCTGGAGCAATAGGAAAGTGTTTCCTCATTTGCACATGGCCACCCCCCCATGCGAATGAAGGAATGCGCATCTAACGCCAGCAAGATCTGTATTGCAGAAGGCAGCACTAAAAGCATCTGTGTCCCTTTCTGTTTCACCAAAATGCCCTGGGGGTGCAAAGAGTGGGGGCACACACTTGTTGCACTTACAGGGCACTTCTGATAATCAACCCCTGCTAGCCAAACAGCAATCTGAATACCATGAAGAATCAATCACCGTGGACCCATGGTAGCTGGGATTTTGCCCTGGGGAAGGGACTGAAAGTGCACTAGTAGTTGTGGTAGATGCTATCAAAGCAAACCTGGAAGACCTTGATACAGCAGGATGAATCCTGTTGGACCTCTTCCACCATGTCTGATACCGTGAATCACTTTATTCAGTTCTTCGCCATGAGACTAACAGTGACTGGTATTTTTCTTACCACATATTGTGGTACAAATGATTCCTCAAGGGATGATCCAAGCCTCTCTTCCTTTCTCTCTTTAAATTTTAGAGGTTCACAGACATATCTCAGAGCCCTTCCCTATCTCGGTGCTATTTATTACATGTTTAGTCATAATCCAACCTCATCAGATCATTTGGATGTTTTCTTTGACCAGCAATTGGTCTCCTGGCTGGATACGCAGGCTACGAAATGTATCACTAATTAGAGCATTTGTTTGTTGTCAGTCTAACAGTGGATGTGTCACAACTTTCTCAAGTTGAATGCCAATTTAATATTAATATGCCAGCGACATCCTGACAATTAGACATCCTGCATTAGCACTGGCACAGTTGTGTTGACTGTTTCCAGGGAATATAACATGTTCTCCTCACTGTACGAATCGTATGCCTCAAAGTAATAACTGAGACTACAAGATCTACTTATTTGCAAACAAAAGGAGTGCCTTGACTCTTTTCATGCTTTGAACTTTGCAGAATTCTCTTTCTTCATGGTAGGAAACATGCGTTGACTGTTTTTGATCGTTGCATGTGAAGTGAAATTAAAGGAAAGCATCATGATAAGACATGTTTGATAGTGTATTTATTTTTATTCTTGGAAACCTGACTAAATTATTCAAATAAGATATTTATGTATGTGGCATACTTAGCATTTATTGTAAATCCAAAGTACATGCTTTGCAGATCTGGGAAGTGGCTGGTACAAATGGATTGTCTCAAAGATGGTGGTGCTTTCATATGCCAAAAATAAACAAAATAAAACATATTTTACATTTTATTTGTCAACATTCTTACATAAAGTAAAACTCTCTTGCTCTATTAAAATGAAATGATTTGCCATATTATGTAAAAGAAAAGACATTCCTAAGTAGGCCAATGTGTTTTTCATACTTGAGCCAGAAAACTAAAGTATGACTCTCTTTGATGTGGTGTTAAATTATCACTGAATCTTAAGTAGACCTCTGCATGGATTTGGAAAGATGTTCCCTCCCTCTAATCATTTTTTCCTTCTACGTTTCTAATTTTCACCCCAGCGAACTTAACCACCTGTGAGTCCACTCGAGGTGCTCAATTTGTTTTTTAAAAATGTCCTTCTTCAGCAAAGTTCAGCATTACAGCCCTACTCTTGCTGGGGAGGCTGCCTATTCGCTCCCCACTCAAAAGGTCTCTCCAGTCCCTGATAAATACGGCCCCTTCCTGAACCTCATGTCTTGCACCTGTGGGTAGGCGCTTCACTGCAGTGTATAAGTAACCAGTGTCCATTTGGGGGATCTGTGTGCATGACTGCACAATAATGCAGTTTTTCTATTTATTTAAATCATGGCAAACATGACAACCTGCCCCTCCGTGTACTCAGAACCTCATTTTTGAAACTAGGTCTATGTGTTAAGTCAGGGGAGGATGACACACCTTATTTTGTTAAATATTGATCTTCCCTGCCCCAGTGAAACTCTCCACTTCCCACTTTTCCTGTTTTGGTGGCTTTCACCTAGCAACAGTGGTGGCTCGCATAGGTAAGAGCAATGGGGCAGTGGGGCGAGGTGGGGGCGGGCGGGGTGTGGGGTGGTGTAAGTCAACAGACGACGGGATAAGTAATTTAAAATAAATAAATTAATAAAACCACTTACTTTGCGCTCACCACACAGTAAGGGGTCGATTCCGATTCGGGCCGGAAAAAGCACCGACCGACTCAAAGCCGGAAAAATTACCGACCGACACGTACCAGTGGCGCCCGACACGCCAAGTACGATGCAAGCCGCGATAAATCCGACCGACACGTAAGGAAACCAAGCCGACCAACCGAGCCGCACGGAAAATAGCAATCCGGCCGGAAAAACACGCGAATCCAACCGACCGACACGCACCCGGAACAAATCCGACCGAAACGTACCCGCCAACTCCAAACCGCAAAGTACGATGCAAGGCGCGAAAAACACGACCGAGTCGGACGGAGGACAAGCCGTACGACCGACACGCATACAAAACCGAGCCGAAGCAACACAATACACCGCGACCGACGCGTACGCAGCATAGAAAACTGCACAAACACAGCGTGAACGAAACGGAAAACAGCGTACGAGACCAATGCAGGGTCCGACTCGGTCACAAGAACGTTTCCAACATACACAAACAACACAAAGGAAAAATCACCCAAAAAAAGGCCAAACAAGCAATTACCAAGCCAATAAATACTGGGGGGGTGGGGACAGAGAACAAAGACACACCCACAACTCCACCTATATAAAGGACACAAATCACTACCATGAGCCTTTGCAAATGCCATTCCACTGCCAGCACCCAAGAGAAAGCAACCACACACCCACAGCTCATCCCTCACACAAGCCACACACCAGCAGCACACCAACAAATACCTACCTCACATACACCCAGCAAAACACACACTCACACACCCTCACCTGCACACCAACACACACATCACTCACCATCACCACCCATCACCATGCCCCCCAAGAAGAATCACAAGTTCCTAGATTGTGAATTGGAAGTCCTGGTAGACGAGATCCTCATGGTAGAGCCACAGCTGTTTGGCACATTGGTCCAACAGACCCCCATGTCGCAGAAAACCAAGATGTGGGAGAGGATCATCAACAGGGTGAACGCCCAATCACCATGTCGGCGCACAAAGACCGACATCCAGAACAAGTGGTATGACGTGCGCAGGAGGGTACGGAAACTGCTGAAGCAAGACTACATCAACAGCCAACACACCGGCAGTGGCCCTCCTGCCAAGCCAATATACCTCAGGCCCTGGGAGGAGAAGGTGCGGGCCATCCTTCCGCCAGTGAGCGTCTATGGACTAGAGAACATCCCAGAGCCTGGTGAGTACACAACAAATGTACACAATATTCTGCCACAATACACACACACATCACTGTCAAGGGGAGAGTCAAACCATGCACTCATAGCAATTACACAGCAACCAGCACAGAATCATCCCAAAATGTGTATGTCAGTCAGAGAAACACAACACATGCCATCAAAAAAGTCACATCCAACTGTGCCAACACATGTACAAACACAACCACAACTACAGCTAGGCAGTGGCACAAATAGAACTAACAAACACATCCACACATGTAGCCACCACAACAACACCAACACACAGTGAAGACCACTCAAAGGAAGGAATTCTGTGTATGCTGGCCAAGTCAGTGTAGCCAATAGCATCATGGGAGTCGCAGTCACACATATTGCCCGCCCCAAAACTGTCCCATCAACACCACCATGAACCATGCGCACATCACAGGGAGTGGAGAAGGACTCACAAGATGGCTGACACTGGCTACTGCTGTGGGGAGCACAAGGCCCTGCTGGCAACTGTGCACCAACAAACAGCAGGACACCACTGACTGACATCCTGAGAGACAACTTACACTCCCTGCAATGCAAGCACGTTCCATGGTGGGATATCTGGCTGGCTGGGTGGGAAGGAGGACTCACAGCACTGACCATAGTCACAAGCACCTCCCCTCACACCCTCCCCAACACAAACTCCACAGTACCCACCTGGTAGAATGCAATGCCCTCCATCCTAACACAAGATCCCACAAAGCACCACCACCCTGGGTTATGTTGTGTGAAGCACAGGGACACTCTTGGGACTCTTAGCCAAACAACTGCCAGGACAACACTCCCAGCCATCCTGTCAGCACAGCCAGCCCACCCCACAGGGAAGCAGAGTCAAAAGGAAGGAAGCATGGGCATGCTGGGAAGGGGGTGGAGGCAATAGCATGATGGGAGTCGTAGTCACAGACATTGCTCAGCCTCACAACTGGCCCATCAACACCACCCTGAACCATGCTCACATCACAGGGAGTGGAGAAGGACTCACAAGATGGCTGACACTGGCTACTGCTGTGGGGAGCACAAGGCCCTGCTGCCAACTGTGCACCAACAAACAGCAGGACACCACTGACTGACATCCTGAGAGACAACTTCCACTCCCTGCAATGCAAGCACGTTCCATGGTGGGATATCTGGCTGGCTGGGTGGGAAGGGGGACTTGCAGCACTGACTATAGTCACCAGCACCTCCCCTCACACCCTCCCCAACACAAACTCCACAGTACCCACCTGGTAGAATGCAATGCCCTCCATCCTAACACAAGATCCCACAAAGCACCACCACCCTGGGTTATGTTGTGTGAAGCACAGGGACACTCTTGGGACTTCCAGCCAAACAACTGCCAGGACAACACTCCCAGCCATCCTGTCAGCACAGCCAGCCCACCCCACAGGGAAGCAGAGTCAAAAGGAAGGAAGCATGGGCATGCTGGGAAGGGGGGTGGAGGCAATAGCATGATGGGAGTCGTAGTCACAGACATTGCTCAGCCTCACAACTGGCCCATCAACACCACCCTGAACCATGCTCACATCACAGGGAGTGGAGAAGGACTCACAAGATGGCTGACACTGGCTACTGCTGTGGGGAGCACAAGGCCCTGCTGCCAACTGTGCACCAACAAACAGCAGGACACCACTGACTGACATCCTGAGAGACAACTTCCACTCCCTGCAATGCAAGCACGTTCCATGGTGGGATATCTGGCTGGCTGGGTGGGAAGGGGGACTTGCAGCACTGACTATAGTCACCAGCACCTCCCCTCACACCCTCCCCAACACAAACTCCACAGTACCCACCTGGTAGAATGCAATGCCCTCCATCCTAACACAAGATCCCACAAAGCACCACCACCCTGGGTTATGTTGTGTGAAGCACAGGGACACTCTTGGGACTTCCAGCCAAACAACTGCCAGGACAACACTCCCAGCCATCCTGTCAGCACAGCCAGCCCACCCCACAGGGAAGCAGAGTCAAAAGGAAGGAAGCATGGGCATGCTGGGAAGGGGGTGGAGGCAATAGCATGATGGGAGTCGTAGTCACAGACATTGCTCAGCCTCACAACTGGCCCATCAACACCACCCTGAACCATGCTCACATCACAGGGAGTGGAGAAGGACTCACAAGATGGCTGACACTGGCTACTGCTGTGGGGAGCACAAGGCCCTGCTGCCAACTGTGCACCAACAAACAGCAGGACACCACTGACTGACATCCTGAGAGACAACTTACACTCCCTGCAATGCAAGCACGTTCCATGGTGGGATAACTGGCTGGCTGGGTGGGAAGGGGGACTTGCAGCACTGACTATAGTCACCAGCACCTCCCCTCACACCCTCCCCAACACAAACTCCACAGTACCCACCTGGTAGAATGCAATGCCCTCCATCCTAACACAAGATCCCACAAAGCACCACCACCCTGGGTTATGTTGTGTGAAGCACAGGGACACTCTTGGGACTCTTAGCCAAACAACTGCCAGGACAACACTCCCAGCCATCCTGTCAGCACAGCCAGCCCACCCCACAGGGAAGCAGAGTCAAAAGGAAGGAAGCATGGGCATGCTGGGAAGGGGGTGGAGGCAATAGCATGATGGGAGTCGTAGTCACAGACATTGCTCAGCCTCACAACTGGCCCATCAACACCACCCTGAACCATGCTCACATCACAGGGAGTGGAGAAGGACTCACAAGATGGCTGACACTGGCTACTGCTGTGGAGAGCACAAGGCCCTGCTGCCAACTGTGCACCAACAAACAGCAGGACACCACTGACTGACATCCTGAGAGACAACTTACACTCCCTGCAACGCAAGCACGTTCCATGGTGGGATAACTGACTGGCTGGCTGGGTGGGTGGGAAGGAGGTCTGGCTGTCAACCAAACACAAGCAATGCAGACCATGTTCACACCCCAGAGAATACATAGAAATGCCCAAATAATGCAGGACAATGTGCCACACCAATATCAACCCCTGACTGTGACGACTTAGGACAATGCAATGTACAGGCCCGCACCCAGAGGCACAGTCACAACTGTCAGGTGTGTCAACCACTGATGCCTGCAGAAACATGACATACATTGTTTGTGTCTCCCAAAAACAGGTGATGATGGGGACACAGCAGCAGACGCTGAGGAGTCCCAGTCCCAGGCTCAAGAGGATGCCGAGCTCACTGGCGTCGTACAGCCTCTGTCCTCCTCGGACGATGAACAACCTGGCACATCCGGTGCAAGTCAACATGCTGCACCAGCAGGACCACCAGCTGCAGCACCAGCAGGTCCACCAGCTGCACCCCCTGCACCCACCCCTCCAACGACTGTCACCACGAATACCATCCCTGCCGACATGGACAGAATAAGGAGCAACACCAGCGCAGTGACCCTGGACCAACCTGGGGCCATGGACACCACCACCACCACCAACCCCCAAGGTGGACCAGGGTTATCTGTGCGTGCAACTGCACACACTGCACATGTCAGCAGGGGTGGTGGGAGGGGTGGGAGACAGAGGTCGCTGCTTGCAGACGTTGCTGGTGTGCATGAAGACCCACAACTGGTACGCATAGCTGATGCGTACCAGTCCAGCACCGGAGAGCTCAGCCAGGTAGTGGGGCTCCTCAGAGACATCAAACAGCAGCAGGCTGCCCATCATGCCCGCTTGGACTCCCACATGTCCCACGTGGAGTCACACATGTCACGTGTGGACTCACACATGTCCCGCGTGGAGTCCAAGTGGGATGTACTACATGAGATGACGGCGGTGCACAGGGACATTTTACAATGCCTCCGCCAGATGAACAGCAACCAGTCCACACCTCCCTGTGTGCCAACAACATCTGGTACCGAACAAACTGCAACTGCCACAGGGAGGGAGGAGGACTCTGGCGGAGAGTCCCCTGCACCGCAGCAGCCTGCACTTGAGGGCCCCCCCAAGAAGAGGGGTCGTCCGAGGAGGGGAAAGTGAGAGGCTGATGGCCAAGCGCAACTCCCAGGAAGCCTGAACCTGTTCTGGATTTTCGCCTTTGTGCACAGACTGTTCACCCTGTTGACGGCAACACTACTCCCACACATTGCATGGGGAGTACAAGTTGGAACAATGTGTCAGACAACTGTGGCCCCGATACTGGGGATCCTGTCTACCTGGACTTTCAATTCACCTGGGAACTTGGGATTGCAAGATTCATGTACAGCACAACCCATCCAATGCACTATTAACACAAATGTATCACAATAAACACACTAATACACCATACTTGCCTCTGTCGTGATTCCAACGTGGGTGCTGTTATGGGGATGATGAACTGCAAAATTACACTGTGTATGCGAACTGCAACAGCAAGGACAACACAGGCATGTGAGTACAGGCAACGTGACACATATGAGGGAGACACACCACCAGGGCTACACAACACATACACACCTAGGCCATCTGACTCATTGCCTACACTGATGTTGCCAGGGAAGACGGTGCAATGCACAGACACCACACCCATTCCCAGTTGTAGTCAAGTAGCCCACAGGTGCAGTAAGCAAATGGCAGTCAAATGTGTGACCACAGACAACGCACATCACTAAGTGAAGCACAGGTTTATTACACAGTAGCAACATGCCGTAACCACTACAGATGCAAGGTAACCCCACCTGGTAGCGGGCACACAGTCAACAACTGTAGACGGAAGGAAGTCCATGGGTGTGGCGCACATCACCTGTAGGGACACAACAGCTACCAGCCTGGATGTGCAATCACGTCGTCGGTGGACACAGTTGACCAAACGAATCTGAAAGTACCCTGTGAAGGACAGAAATGACACACAGTCAAAAGCAATGCAGTACAGGACAGAACAGCAAAACTCATGCACAATACATGTTACAAGATACCCACCCAGAACCAAGTTAGCATGTCAACACTGTTGGGGAGTACAGCCCACCTGTCACCACACATCGCAACACACATCCAGTCAAGTAGCCCATGGACACACTCCAACAGCGCCAGAGCCCCACCCACACATCATGCCAACTCACATCATTCACATGACACCTCAGGATACTCACATTCAGCTAAAGAAGTTGGTGATGAGCTGTGTGCGGACATCACCATCACCATCACCATCATCATCGTCACTGGCATCGTGGTCCAGGCCAGGATCCTCCACAGGTGGCGGATGTTGGTCATCGTCATCCTGGATGAGAGGCAACTCCTTCCGCACTGCCAGGTTGTGTAGCATGCAGCAGACGATGATAATCTTGCACACTTTCGCAGGGGCATATGGGAGGGACCCTCCGGTCTTGTCCAGGCAGCGGAAGCGGCTCTTCAGGAGACCAAAGGTCCGCTCAATCACTCTCCTGGTCCGACCATGTGCCTCATTGTAGCGCATCTGGGCAGGTGTCACAGGGTTCCTGAGGGGTGTCAGCAACCACGGCATGTTGGGGTATCCCGAGTCACCTACGGACAGACAAGTGCACATCAGCTGACTTGGAAAGGTGGGCGGAATACTACAGATCAGATCACACACAATGGCACAAAGTCAGTACACACCGACAAGCCAGGCACGCTGGTTCTGCATCTGTGCCATCATCCTGGGGATGCGACTACTCCTCATCACAAAGGCATCGTGTGCTGAACCAGGGAAACGGGCACACACGTGTGTGATGGTCATGTCTGCAAGACACACCACCAGTGCATTGACCGAGTGGTAGTGCTTGCGGTTCCTGTAGGCCTGCTCCTGGGCCTGTGGTGGTACCAAAGCCACATGTGTCCCATCAATGGAGCCAATGACATGCGGCATCCTCCCCAGGGCATAAAAGTCACTCTTCACGTCAGTGAGTCGTCGCAGTCTAGGGAAATAGATGTACCGGTTCAGGAAGAGCAACATTGCCGCCAAAACATCGCGGAGCACACGGCTGAACATGGTCTGTGACATCCCACCAGCAGACGCCACAGTATGTTGGAAGGTACCGGTGGCAAAGAAGTGTAGGGCTGCCATCACCTTCACCTTGGGGGTCAGCGCTGTAGGATACGGCCGGCCAGGCTGCAAATGTGGGGACAACTGCACTGCCAAATCCTCAATCAGCTGCCTGGTGAAGCGGTACCGTCGGATGCTGTCCCGTTCCACCATCGTTGCCAGGTCTGGGAATGGCCGATGGACAGCAGGAGCCCTGCAGTGCAGAGGAGAAGTAAGCAAGATCGTCAGTCACCCCACATATGCGGCATTGAACACACTCAAGATCCCAACATACATCATCATGAGGCACAACTACATGAAGTGTGCAGTACCGGAACGACATGTATGGTACATACATGGCCAACATCTGTCAACACGGTCCTACAGGTGGCATCAATTTGTCCCAGGTTGGCCCATTGGATATCATGATGCCGTGTCACAGTCACCCCCCACAGTGACATGTGAGGACAGATGTGCCCCAGGCACCACAGCTCAACGACAGGCACATTCCCAGGGACCCTGTAATGCCACATGGACACTGGCATCACCTGGAGTATCATGTGTACACCACAGCAAAACAAACATGACCCCCACAGGTAGTGGCCACACTTGCCATGGCAGGACAGACATGGACGTCTGTGACACACACGCACAACATCAGAGTCCATGCACACACAACGTGGATGTGGAGACTGTCTCCCATTGTGCACATGAAATCAGAGACATTGTAAACACTACATGCACAAAGACTGTGGAGGGCCATCACTATTGTGCCACTGGGACACCCTGGCTCAAACATACCGTCCCACATGGGACTCACGGGGTATGTGACATGACATACACAAACACCACTGTGAAATGTGACCATGACACATGCACAGATATGAACAGTTGCACATCACAGTGGTCACGTACACGTAACACCCAGGATCCTGTCCCCATGAACACGTGCACAGCCTGGGGGTGGCTGCCCACAGGTGACACCCACAGGACAACATGTACACCAACATACACACAATAGGAAATGCAGCCTTACATGCCTTATGATAAGGTTTGGACAGGTTGTCGTGATGTAGGTGTGCCCCTCACTCCCTGGGAGCTATCTGTGGCTGGCATATGTACATCTGAGACAGGCATGCTGACCTATGCCAGTCACATGTACAGTGATGTGTTGAACCGCAATGGACCGATCGGTGCCTCCGGCCGGCCCATTGCCTTCAATGTGTGCGGGTACGCGTTGTACCCCTGTGCGCGTTGTACCGCAATGGACCGATCGGTGCCTCCGGCCGGCCCATTGCCTTCAATGTGTGCGGGTACGCGTTATACCCCTGTGCGCGTTGAACCGCAATGGACCGATCGGTGCCTCCGGCCGGCCCATTGCCTTCAATGTGTGCGGGTACGCATTGTACCCCTGTGCGCGTTGTACCGCAATGGACCGATCGGTGCCTCCGGCCGGCCCATTGCCTTCAATGTGTGCGGGTACGCGTTGTACCCCTGTGCGCGTTGTACCGCAATGGACCGATCGATGCCTCCGGCCGGCCCATTGCCTTCAATGTGTGCGGGTACGCGTTGTACCCCTGTGCGCGTTGTACCGCAATGGACCGATCGGTGCGCACCCATTGACAATGGGCTTGCCTGGCAACGGACGCGTTTTCGAATTACGAACGAGTCGGTTGCTGGGAATTCAGTTGGTCACCCACAACAATGTTGCAAAATCATGTATGTCATGAAGTTGAAGTTTTGAAGGATGCTGTGGGCGTGTTTTGGTGCTGCTATTCCATGGATTGGCCAGATTCAGAAGATGCAAACGACTTGGACCTATCACTTTGGACACAAGGGACAGGATCTGCCTCTCCAGCACATATATATTGCTGGCTGTTCCCCTGAGAGCCCACTTGCCTGCACTACATGCTCCAGGACGACATCTGCCACTGCACTGCTGCTGTCTCTGCCCCTCTGGACCCTGCAATGGCACGTACTGTGGAGAGAGCCCCAGCCTTCAGCCTTGAGGAGAACCAGGCCCTGCTGGACAGCCTACTTCCACAGTACAGCAAGCTGTATGGGACACCAGGGGAGCAGGTGAGTGTCCTGTGCACTGCCTTTCTGAATGTGCATTTTGTCTGACTAGCAAGGCTGAGAGTCAGCACGCCACTGGCTAGCAGGCTCACTGAGTAGTTGTCACCCCCCATAGTGTGTAGTGACTTGCACTGGACAGGTATGGTGCAGTGACAGTGCTTCTGAACAGGGTTGTACTCCCCATGCAATGATACCATGTAGTGACTTCTGGAAAACTGTCCATGGGCAGCCGTGCACTGCCTGTGTACACCATGTGCCCCTGTGATTGCGACATGTATATGCAACTGTGTCATGCACGGATATGTTGCATGTGTAGTAATGGCCTTATCACTTTGTCATCCTGACAGGCTTCTGCCCATCGGAAGCATGAGATATGGAAGGACATCGTCCGGGCTGTCCGGTCCGTGGGGGTCTACAAGCGCCGGATCCGCAACTGCCAAAAGAGGTGGCAGGACCTTCGGGGCTGGACCCGGAGGATTGCACGGGTCCAGCTGAAGCTGTCGCCTCCTCGCAGGAGGGGCGGAACACGGACCCTGACCCCCCACATGCTCAGGATCCTGGCGGTGGTCTTTCCAGACCTGGATGGGCAGCTGAAGGCCAGAGAGCAGCAAGGAGGGGGTGAGTCAAAGACTGCACTGTGTACTCTGTCTAACATGCTATGTGCCCTCCTCGGGCCTGGTTAAACTGCCACAGTACAGCAGTCATGTTGTCCAGGAGCCATGTCCCTCTATTGTGCACTGCCCACTCCTCATCTGATACCCAGGTGTGGCCCTTACATGCAGGGAATTCTGTCACTTAGGACTGTGTCCTTGCAGTTTGCTTGACTCAAGGTGGGAGACAGCATCTGTTTCCCTGACTCTGTGGTGGGCATCATGGGTGGGTCCATTGCTTACACAATGCCTGTATTCTGACATGTATTCAGCGTGTTACTTTGATCTGTGGTCCAATTGCTGAGCTGATCCACCACATGTGGCTGGGGTATCTGGCACACACCCATGCTGCGGGTGGGAACAATGTTTGGGCCCCAGGAGTATGTATATGACGTGTGTCACACATACTTAGCCAGCTGCCTACAGTCCAGGGCTCATCCCTCATTCATGTGGGGCTGGACAGTCATGCCTACTCCAGGCCATACAATACACTCTGTACTCCCACTCCCGTGTATCAGCGGACACATTGTGCGCAGTGATTTGACCCCTCAGGTGTCTGCCTCTGTGTCAGTGTGCTGTGGATTAGTCGCCAGGACTGCTGTGGAGTTTCTTGGTAGGGGCTCAGCATGCCACTGGAGATGTGACCATAGGAGACGATACTTGTGTGACACATAGGTGTCTGATCAGCTGCCCATGCAGACTGGGGCATGTAAATGTGAAGTTCAGGCAGCTGTTCCCCATGCACAGCAGAGTGTGAGGGGCTCAGGTCCAGAGGGTAGTGTCACAGGTCTACCATATGTCCAATAGGTATGACCTGGACAGATGAGGGTTAAGAGGATGTGTTGTGGGGGGATGTACATGTGCACTTGTGCAGCTCCAGGACTTGCATTCCCCATGACCTACTATTGTGACACAGTGCAGAGTGTTGTTGTCTGGCTGCAAAGTCATACATCACTGAGACAGTGATGTATGACTTTGCAGTCATGCCTCCGCCATGGCATGTGTCTACTGATTGGTGAGCCTGCAGGGGAGTGACATGTGCTACATGCACACCATAGTGGCGCTGGCTATCAGGACATGGGTGCATCATGGTGTCTGTCGCTGGTATGCATCACATGCATTTCCTATTTGACTCTGGGCATCCCTTTCATCCGGAAACCTGTACTGACTCAGTGGCAAGAGCTGTGATGTGTCCACACCGTGTCCTCTGCACTGTCCAACTACTGTGTACTTGGTGCATGTGTCAACACTGGGGTGTTGCAATCCAACAGACACCAGACAGATGGGTGCAAGGCCATGTGGGATGTGAGTGCCATGCTTGGCATCAGACTGACAATTGACTTCTCCTGTTCAATTAGGGCACTTTTAGCAATGTACAACTGATGATGCCAGGGCTTGCTCTGTGATGTGCTGTGCTCACAGTGGTGTGTGCGTTATGTGCAGGTGACTGATGTCTGTCTGTATCCCCATTGTTTGCAGATACATCCACGGCCACGGAAGGGGACAGCTCCACGGACCAGGAGGAGCCAGAGAGCCAGACTGGGTCAGCAGCCGAGGAGTGGTCGGAGGGACCCAGTGGCACGGAGGGCGAGGGGAGCCACACCGAGGAGTCCTCAGCAGCATCCACCTCAGCTGAGGACCAGAGCAACTCGGAGGATGACTCCCTTGTGGAGGCGGGTGTCAGCAGCCACCACACCACAGCTAGTGTTGCTGTCCCCGCCACCACCAGCACCACCACCGCCCTCCCATCGGCTCCCATTCCCCAGGTCCGTGGAGGCTCCCATGTCCGGGAGCGTGTTTCCTTTGGGCCAGGCACCGCACCCCCTGCCCCTGTGTCCCCTGCTGCCCTGAGTGAGGAGTCTGTGTACCTCCTTCGCCAGCTCCATGTAGGGCAGACAGCCATGCTGAGTGTCCTCCATGCGCACACCGCGCTGTTGACTCAGCTGGTGTCGTTCATGGAGGGCATCTCATCGGGCATGTCTGACCTACAGAGGGGCAATAGGTCCATGGACTCCTCCCTGACGGCAGCAGTGTCCCTCCTCAAACGGTCCCTCACCCCTCCTGCCTCTGCTCCATCCACACTCCCCAGCACCTTACCCGTCCCAAGCACACACACACCGGCACAGGCACACACCAGCACACACACATCCAGCACACTGACACACACGCCAATGACAAAACGCACACGCACGCACATTCAGGGGACTGAAGCCAGACTCACAGGGGATGGGGCCCTGGAACACACACACGCATCCACATGCACTGCGCAGTCCTCAGTTCCCTCTCCCTCCAAAGCACCCTCCCTTGCCTCACATGCAACCCCAAAGTCACAGCAGCTCTTCCTCTGTGACCTCGGCCTCTTCCCCACCGATGAAGCTGCTCCAGCATCCCGGGGGAAGAGGAAGCCCACCCACACGGAGCAGAGTGCCCCTCGCCCCCGGACACCCTCCCCCAGGCGCAGACGGACTGAGGCCCCCACCCGCAAGTCCCCCCGGAGTGGTAAGAGCAAGACCCCGCCACCGCCCTGCAGCTCAGGCACAAGGTCTCCGTCCTCCATCCCTCAGGCCCCCACTGCACAGGTGCCCCCACCACACCCTGCCCCAGGTTCCCCCACCCACAGATATACCATCCCCAAGAGGATCAGGCCTTCTCCCCCTGCCACTTGCTCTCCCAGCACCACACCCCCGCTGCGCTTGTCTGTGCCACTGATGTGGTGAGGGTGTCCTCCCCCTCTGTCCCACCCACCTTGCCTGTTCCCCATTCTCCTCCCCTGGAGGTAGGCACTGCAGTGGAGTCCACTACCGCCCTGTCTGACTTGGGCACTGCAGTGGCGGACCTGTCCACCCCATCTGCAGGGTCCACTGCAGTTGTGCCGGCACCCACGACATCTGAGTCATGCCCCCCAGTTGTGCCGGCACACACCATGTCAGACACCTCCACTGCAGTTGTCAGTGGCTCTCCAGCACCCACCACCCCTTCCCTGACTCCCCCTGGTGAGCCCTGATCCTGTCCCTGCGGTGCCTGGCCTGCCCCCCGGTTGCCCCTCCTAGTGGATTGTCCCTGGTTTTGTGCAGGCATGCGTAGGGTGACATCTGCCAGTGTCACCCTGTTTGAACTTTGACAATGGACTGGCCATTGGCCTTTGCTCTATTTTTTCTGGACGTCGTTTTCAAACAACACATATGCTGAATAAAGCAACTTTCTTTTCTCTAGTGCTCATGCTTCAGATGTACATGTTGTTGGTGCTGCTAACCATGCCCTTGCTGCAGTGATGGTGATATCTGGTCTCATGATTATGAAGTGTTACTGTGCAGGAACCCATGTGGTCCAGGGGGAATGTGTCCTATCATGTGGTGTATCCATGTCATCAATAGCAGCATCTGAGGGTGTCATGTGTTCAGTATTTGGCAATGGGTTTCCTACTTACATTGGCAATTTCATATCTGTGGCTTCCACCCCTGCACATCTGTTGTGCCTGCCATCGTTGCATTTGTCTACTTCCCTGACCGTGTTGCCATCTCCAGTGGACATGCAGGTTTGGGCATCAATGGGGAAGGACTCATCCGTGTAGTCAGTGCAACATTGCTATACAAGTGTGTTGGATCTGTGCTGATGATTCCGTTGGCACATCCATGACCAGGCTGATGTGATGGGAGCCCTCATTTGGTGCTAATTGTTGATTGTGTGACCAAGTGCTCAGCTGACATGATGGGGCCCTACTGAGGCAACATATGGCACAGCTTTCCTCACACAGGAGTGGAGTCCCCTCATGGCAGTGTGTACACGTGTGACATTGCCTGCGCCCAAGGTGTGTGTTGTATGTGCATGTCTGTGTGTTCACTTCCATTCATCTGCGCATGCTGTGATCCCTAGTGTTGTACCTGTTTGTGATGCTTGCTGACTTGAGCTATGTTCCCCCAAAGTCTTCTCCCTGTGTTCTCTGTGATGTGGGTGCATGGCACATTACTGGTCATCAGGGTGTCACCCATAGGTGTGTTTTCGGTCAGGGCTGAGTTTGTGTGCAGACGCAGATGGGTCACAGTCAGGTTTCCCCTTGGCACTTGTTGTTTGCCCCTGTCATGTGATTTCCAGTTTGTGTTATCTTTCAGTGATTGTGACACGTTGTGTGTGTGACTGCTGGCACTCCTCAGGGTCCGGGCTGCAATGTTGGTTGTTGTCTATGTGTGTTCTTTGTGGGTGACCTTGGCTTCTTCATTGGTGTGTGACTGTGGCTGGGATCCCATTGGTCGGTGTGGTATTGCCGTCATGTCCATGTACAGCGTAGTGTGCAGTGTGTCAGACATTCAGGAGTCTTGTTGAGTGTCCATGTGTGATGTGTTTCTACACCTTGGTTCCCACCCACCACCCTGGAATAGTCATGGGTGCATGTGCAATGTCACCAGTGCATGTGTACTTCACTGCTGCACATTGTCAGAGGTC